>JAILYA010000013.1:2400000-3000000 GCA_021437795.1 Rhodamnia rubescens
ATGCAACTAAGATCCGGCCCCGTCCTTAGCAGACTAATATGGTATCTAGAGACCGAGAATAAGCTAGGTAGTCCTACTTTCGACCTTCGAATGCACAATGTCAAATAAAAACGAAAACTAATCTGGAGAGACTGCCTTAAGCATATCTGAGTACTTTCGAAGGGTTATTCATTATGTCATATAGCACAAAGATCAATGGTGTGTAAGTTACATGTCTAGAAGTAGAAAGCTTGTCCATTTCCAATATTTTCCCAAAAGAATTGAATTCCTCAACCTCCCTGTTAGACAACAGATGGTACGAAAATTATCTTCTCTGTTTGATTGAACGGCGACAGCTATTATTGATCGGGTTCATTATGATACACACCATGTTGTTGACAAAAAACAAGCTAAGTATGTAAAGATATTAAGCAACACACGCAAATTTACACAAGTAAATGTAACATCTTCCCCAAAAGATCGAGGTCTTGGTCTTCTTGTACAAGCTTTCTTTATGGTCCGAATGCTTCAAGGGAGGCTAAGAGAAAGAAGTACACGAGCAAGAAATCCTTTTCACGCTCAATCCTTTGCATCTTCTAAGTTCTAACCACTTTTCGTTAGCGGCTATTCTTTTACACCCGAGATCGACCTATTCTTTTTTCACTACAAACCTGGAAGCATCGAAAAAGTTCACATCAGTTGAGAGCTAGCTCTCGATCTAATTGCAATCTCATTCATTGCTTGTAGACCTGCGAATTGTTCTATGGATAATTTTGTTTTGTACCCTAATATTTTCGATGGTTGATTTTGTTTTGTGCCGTAATATTTTCTCATCCAAGAAGATTGCTTGTGCGTGTGTTATTGTAGATTTGTTAAAAAAAAACTAAGCTTGAAAGGCATCATCGGCCATGAAAAGCAACCACAAGGATCATACTCGCTCGCACACTCGCATCCTACTTAAGATATCAGTATAGTGCAATAAATCAGACACTCTTCTAGTACTAGTTTTTAAGTACAATTCACAATTCATAAATGATATTCATAACATATATAGCGGCACATCCTAAGTTCTTGAAGATCATATATTACTTTCATTCACACAAAATGTCCAAGAACAAGACAGAAACCGACGCAAGATCATCCCGAGGAACATAAGCAAAAAGAGGAAACTTCTAAGAGAGGGGAGAGAGAGAGAGAGGGGGGGCTCTTGCATCTTACAGCAACAGGAGCTATTTCATATTATGTCGATCACTTTCTTCGTGCACCCCATTTCAAAAACGCAGGTGGTGGTCACAAAATCTGATCTTCAGAAGCAAGAAACGAAAAGGAAGAGAAGACGATAAGCAAGAAAACAAAAGACCCAAAAGAAAATCTTCGTACACACACAGACAGGGAGACACGGACATCACCATACCACCAGAACAAAACCGTACTAAAAGCGGTTCAGGTCGGGCGATCTTGCGGACCCCTTTTTTAGCTCAAGTTTGTCCCTTCTTGAGCTTCGGGAGGAAAAGATGTAGAACGCGTTCAGGGAAGGCGGAGGATCCGCCGGAGATCGCCGGTCGAGCCGGCGTCCACTCCGGCGGCCTCGGCGTTGCAGCTGGCCTGCTTCGGCCTCAGCAGGGAGAACTTGGGCAACGGCAAGCTGCTGGGAGGAGGCGATATCGCGTACATCACAGAGCCAGAGAACTTCTCCAAATCTCCCAGAACGAGCGAGCGAAACCCCACGTCGCCCCTCAACGGACACTTGGACATAAAGATGTCCCTTGGGAGCTTATCCGGGTCGGGACCCATCGAGCATGTCGACCCGATAATCGCGACGCCGTCGTCGGCTGACGAGTTTGCCGAACGCGGGGTGGAGGGTGATTTCCCTGGGTTCTTGGAGTCCTTCCTTTTGTTGTTCGGGTCTTGTCTTTTCGGTTGCTTCGGAGAAGGTTTCTTGGGAGTGAGTGACGACGACGACTTGGGCTTGTTGGTCCTCATGTTGGAATTAGGGGCCGGGAGAGAGAGGGAAGAGTAGGGTTTTGGCAAAGGAAGCAAAGGCGGTTGGCCTTGGTGGTGATGAGGAGGGACGTTGTTGAAGCCGAGAGGTTTGGCGATCGGCGGTGGTGATGATGATGGAGGAGGGTAAGAGAAGGACAGAGAACGCGAAGGAGGAGGTGGACGAGCGAAGAGTAGCGCGTGACCTCCTCCTCCTCCGCCGTGGACGGTGCTCGTGGGAGAAGGTTTGACGGTGAAGCTATGGTGGTTGTGGTGGTGGTTCCTCCTTGGCATCGCCTTGATTTGCTTGCATGGGGAGATCGGCTGATGATCTGGTGCGTATGATGCAGCAACTGCTTCCATGGCGGGTCCTTCACAAACTCACAGAAGAGAGGGACAGAGGGAGAGAGTTCTACGATCGAGATCTGGGGGAAACAAGAAAAAGACGCGATCGAAGTGTTTCAAACTGGTTCACAAAAAAGGCAGTTTGACGTTTGTTCAGCCTGAGCTCTTGGAGGAAAATCCCTGCGGATTATTTTCTCGGGAAAATTTGCAGGTAGAGAAACTTACAGAAACCTACGTGAGGGGCGGGACGAGAAAAACGAGATGCAAATCAAAATAACAAAAGATATGGACGGCCTCTATCCGGTACAGAGATCGAGCTAGTATAGAGTGGAAGAACACACATATATAGGATGATCATGAACTATAACGCTTCCATTCACGATCGACCGATATGAACCCTTTTCTTTTGATTCCACAGGGTTTCTGGTTTTTCTTAACTTTCTTCAGGGCAGTCCCACCATTTTATAGGCCAAAAATATCTCCAACGGCCGCACAATGCAACATGATCATTAATGGAAGGCTGCCATTAACCTAATGTTCTACAATATTATTAGTTATTTTTGACCACACGATCTCCTAATTAATGAGAGCTTTATAGTCGTGATATGTAGATCATGATTGAGACTGCACCGATCTTGATGATCTTGTGAGTGAAGCATTTCTCATCCTCAATTATTGCCATCTCTTTTTTCCTCTTACATCTCATCCCATCTTGGACATCCCTTTTGGACCAATACGAATTGAGTATATTATTTAATACAAGATATCCTAAAACTCGAAGTAACGAAAGAATAATCTTGAATATTTTCATATTGTTTAAAGAACACATCAATTAATATTTAAGTATTATATTATTATGAGTTCTTATTTTTTTTAATAAATATATTGATTTTTATCATTTAGAAAATTATGTCATTTTGCATAGATTATGCTCAACAAGTGTCCCAAAGCGTCTATTATTGTTGTTGCCATTTTGCTTGTAAAATGTTGGGTCGAGTACTATAGAATAATGTCACCGTATCTCCTAATTTACCGACAACCGCTGCGGTCGGTCCACTGTAGGGCGGCAACCGCCATTTGTATGTGGACCGTCAGATCCCTTCTGGCGGATTAGCCGTTGGGGGAATCTGGGCCGTCCATGGCCGTCCTCGGGGTCCTCGAAGTTGGTGTGCGAGGGCCGGGGGCCGAGTGAATCCTGGCCATACGTTTTCAAAAAGGCGGTGGGACCCTCGTCTTTTTTTTGGGAGGAGCCTGCGGCTTCGTCGTCCTACTCCTCCTACCTAGTCGTTATTACCTCATGTGCGGGGAATTCAAAGGTGTGGTCGAAACGCATTAAAAAAATAAAAATTCTAATAAAACAATAATTATTGGATTTTTTTTTCCATTTGTCCCTCAAGGCGTTGTTAGGGTCCTACGAGAGGTACGGTGGGGGCGCATGTCTGTGGACACGTGGCGAACGATTGGCCAATCACGACCGCCCCGCGACGAGATCTTCCCCACGAATGATTGGTGGGGCCCGGCGCCTCTCGGCCTCGGCAATTGAAATATGGTCCTGAGAGTTTACGTATGATTCCGGTTCCTAGTGTCATACGTAGGACGCAACAAATATTTTGGTTTTATATGTCCCCGCCCTTACGTTTATATTTTTATGACGACAAGGTTGTCGACTTCCTCATTGTTTGGCATTCGAATTGAATTCCGATAAATCAATAGTCATAAACTATGTAACTGGAGCATAAATAGTTTATATCTCGCATTTCCAAGTGAAAATCGTTAGTGCCGAATGCTTTTTCTTCGCTTCCTATAATTTATTATGTTTATGCTTCCACTACAAAGTTGAGTTGAGGAATCACAAACTTTTCTCTTCGACCCAAATAACCCCAGGTCGTGTCGCGCGTGTAAATGTACGCAACAATGACATGGCAAATAAATTACATGAAAGTAGAACATTATAAAGTGTTTTTTTTTCCTTCTATAAAATATATTGAGATATCAACCATAACATGCAAAATATGATGACTTTTACGTGTGCAATTGATATGTAGACTATGTCCCAAAATATGGATAGAGTCGAGACGGATCTATGAAAAAAAAAAAAATCTGATCCGGAAGGTAAGACATTTGATTTGTCACACTAACAAAAGTAGACACTGGTACATGAAGGATAAAAACCGATGGTCATATCTGGAAGGCGACATATTTTATTTGCCACACTAGCAAAAGTGCAAACAATTTCGATTACGGTGACCCGCTCAAGTTATGATCTGTGTGCTTGGGATTATAAATTTACCTATTTAAGGTAGGTTTTCTCGTTATAATTCTCATGATGGCTTCTTGGGAAGGTGCCGCGCCATATCGTAGAAGAATACAGGCCAAGATCTTTCACACCACATAGGCGACTCTATTTACCGGGAATTGCCTTAAAATCTAAAAGCTCTAGTGGACAAGAACGCATAAAAACGACAACTCGCAGAAATATACAGACAACGGCTGCGGACAATACGACTTCAACGTAGAATAAATAATCCGCGATCGATCAAATTTGGGTTTAAAGTATAAGCACGTGAAGCACCGCCCTGTGGACCTGTGATTGAAAACGAGGGCACCAACGAAATTATGAATATTCCTATTGGAGAGGCAGCTCCAACCAATCTCCGACCACAAATAAACAAACGGGGAAAGAAGCTAAAATGAAAACCTAAGTGGGGTATATTCATTAAGGGTCCCCAAATTATCAATTTAGGGCGAAACATAAGATGACGACTTTTCGAGGTTCCTCTCTGATGTAGACGGGAGATGTCGTTCCCAAATCTGTTGAGACGACTCTTGCAGCACTAGACCAGAAATTGCGTAGTTGACCCAAATTAGGGTTTCTTTTTTGGTTTTTTTTTGGTAGACTGACATTTTTCAATAAATGAAGAAATGACATATGGACTTTGGTTCAATGTGTAATCGCCTTTCCTAGATTTTTAATTTATTTAATGTGGTCCCTCCTTCCGTTTGCTCGTAAAACTAGCCAGACATTAGTTGATGGCGCGGATTATCATACGCCGAGTTGTATCTTTTTTATCCATCTGCTTTAGCAAAGTAAAAGAAAAAAAAACAGGCATTAACATGTCCATTATTATTTAACGACGTGGATTATCACATCTTGATTTGAGATGAATATCTTACTTGGACAACTCGTATGCAATTGATTTTTTTTGTTCATTGTTCAAACTTAATGGATTGGAAGTCTCATCGCGGACTTCGTTAACTTAGATCCCGATCTACAACAACGTTGAATATTTTCATATAATCTAAGGGTTATAGTGAACATTTTAAAAGTTCAGGGCCAACATTTCACATTGCATCAAAGTCCAAGGATCATTTGTGTAATTTTTCTCCATAATAAATCTGGCCACAAAGGTAAGAAATATTTTATATCCATTTTCTTTCAACATTAAAATTAGTACGATAATTATGGCTGGTTTCCTTCTTCTCTGATTTTAACTTGCGTGCCGGGGAGCATTAGGTGATGTGGGTCCCATCAAAATTGGGCGGTCCGTATTTTCACATAATTCTTGCCTCTCACTGAAAATTCAAACTTCCATTCTTTGACTGTTTTGCCCTTGAACTACGAGAATGATCCTGTGTAATATTCTCTCTCTCATTTACAAAAATAAATTTAATTGAAAGACATGCTCTAGGCAATATCCTTTTGGCCTCTCTACGTAGATTCCTTCCCTTCGAGCATTAAAATTTTCATGAGGAAACTACATAAATATATATATTTTTAACTTTTTAGTCAATTCAACGGTTTTAGATTCCGTACATGTAAAACTTGTAACCTACCACTTGAAACTTACCTTACATACCTTGTAACTTACCTTGTCGCAAGCTCCTAGTCTATCCAGGTTCAACCTAATTCTTAATTGAACAATTATAGAGAATTATTACCTTTAATGACAATCATTTAGTACTATAACCTATTCACCATAATTTATATTTAGACACACGAATAAACATGAAACATTAATAAAATAAAAATCTCAGTAATAAATATTGTCATAAATGGAAGCTTAGACTAGTGGTTTTATATTACACACTCATTAGTGGATGCCGTTAAATACCACATGATCGCGCGAAAACTTATGTGATGAAAAACACAAAAAAACTTGTTACGGGTTTCAAGTTTCGGGTTCCATCTACCTAAAATCCTGGAACCTATATGTCGGAACAACTTTAACGATTTTTGAAACCCGAAACCTACCCTCTCCATCTTGGAGCCTGGAATAAGATTAGTTCCAAGTTCCACGTTCTACCCCGGAAGGGACCATGCTCACCCTTATACTTTTGCCCCCAATAAAATACAACTTATTAACAATCATAAAACACAAATGGGAAAATGGGGAAAATGGAATGATAATACCAGTTAGAAAAATGAAATGGTTGACCTCATAAAAAAAAATCTTTTCAAATGCATAATAAACTATGATTTTATTTAGAAATATCCTTTCGTTTTTATTTTCCATGTATCCTCCCTTAGTTAGCCATGGTTCATTTGGCATTATTATGCCCTATTGTAATTTTCAGCACAATTCTCCATTATTTTCCCAACCAAAAGAGTTAAAGAGGTTCTTAAAAATGCTTGAAGAAAATGAAAGAGAATCAAATTGAGCTATCTTTCGGTCAGAGAACTATCGTTTACACGACGAAATAATGGAACGATCGAGTTTGCGAATAATCGTTATTCTTGTTGCTATTATATTCGTATTTAAACGTTATCATATACACATCCCTTCACTTAGTTTTTCTTTACTCCTCCTCATCCTCATTCTTAGTATTTTTGTTACCATTTATTCTTCTTTACAAGATCCTTATATGTATTTCTAATTTGTAGTTTATCGGAACGTGTTTGGTGCCAAACAATTGACTCGACCGAGAAACAAAGACGAATTGTAATTTTACCTATGAAAAATCACATGTTAGCCGCGTGCGGATGAGAACATAAGCAGCGGGTTGGCGATTGTAAGATGAGGCATTATGTAATGGTTCAAAGTTTGAGATACAAACGTGGATCATCCCGAAGGTTTGTCAAGATTTCGTATGATTTCCTCTAAGGCTGCATTTGTTTATTACGCAGAAAATATAATGATTTGAACAAATATTTTTCTAAAAATAATTATTTAAACTGAATAAATCCATTCAAAAGAAAAAGCTAATGGTGGCTCTCCCAGACAACAATCCAGGGGTTGTTTTCATCAGACTTCTCATGAGCAAATGAGTGAGCTGAGTCCGCTTGATAACAGCAAGAGAAATTGGTTCACTGAAACTCTAGGAAGCACAGTTAGTTTTCGGTAATAGTGTCCCTGCATTTGGTACATGTCAAAAATGTCGTTTGCCCTTCATCTGCCGATCTCATCTGCAATGGGTCACATATCAAGAAGGAATGAATGATGACAAAAGCGGAAACACCTGTGTTAGGGAAAAGTAATGCGAGAGAAAATAGCAGTGCGCTAAGATTGTTGATTACCTGCTTCCGAGTATACTCAAATTCATCGTTGCCACATTTTTCACACTTCCGAGTTATCTGAGAGGCAAGACCGATATAAGAGAAGATCGTGGTCCGTTCACAAAGGAAACATCATACCAATATATACTAATACAGCAGAATGTAGCCACTACCGTTGCCAATTGCAGCTTCCCCTCTTCAAAGGTAGATATGCCTAGCTCCCTCCTTATGTCCTGCGATACGGTAGATGACCATGAGAAGCTTACTTGACATTGTCAAACGTGTGAAATTTGATCTAAAGATTAAGGAAAATCAAGAAGGACAATAGCTCTTTCTCAACTAAAGTACTACTCTAGCTGCTGCTTCAAAAAAATAAAATTAAAAAGAAAGGTCCATGATTCCACATGTTGATAAGAAAAGGTTTAAGATAACGGCAAGGGTTTTCTTTGATAGAACCCTCTTTAACAGGACAAAAACACAAGCCGTCAAGAGCTATACGTGTCTCTGTTGCAGCAGAACCACTCATCTCAGTACCTTGATTCTCAACATCAGAGGGCAGTCATTTGAAGTAACAAAGAGGTAGTTGTGAAAAATTAAGCTTCACTAACTACATATAGCCTCATATTCAGGTTATGGCCAGCGAATTGAAAGCCTTCCAGAACCGAGAAAACTTGATGTACTTTTTCCATCGTGAGTTCACATTTTTGCCAAGTTGATGCCCTTTCTAAGCCTCAAAGGTTCTTTAATACCGAAGACTCACCACAAACATTCAAATCTCTAGCAATTTCTATATTAGATGGTCACTCTAAAAATGACTACATAGGCAGTGGAACATGATCATACATAAGTATACTCTCTTAAATTGTTGAACTAGTAGAACATGTATGGACTTAACTCATGATTCTAAGATCCAACAGAGAACATGCATCAATCGGTCAGCTAGTGCAAGGCATACCTGAGAGGTCACTCTGTACTTAATTTCTCGCCCAACAATTTCTGAGAGCAAAGTCATCAATAAGGCGCATAAGTGAGAAAAGGAGAAATTGACTTGAAGAGCAAAATGGCAAGGTCTAATAAACAGCTAATCGGTAGCTAATATCCAAAAATCACATCAATCAAATCACCTTTCCCAATCTAATATCAAAAAATAACAATAAAAAAACACAATGACCGAACCATCGCACCACTCCAAACAAAAAGAAAGCAGACATTGTCAGAGAGTGAGACAACCGTGCTAAGATATGCACTTCACATTAGTGGTTTGACTTGAAATGGCTATTTTCACCCCAAACTAGTGGTCTCGGGTGTAACCAGCAACAAATTATGCAAAAACCTACTGAGGAATGATTTTGGCCAGCACAATAGTATCTCCAAGTTCATATTAGCCAGTATATAGGTAGGATGGCTGATCACACCTTTAACTGCCATAGAAAGAGTTCCTCTCCTGCCTTTCCCTCTTTTCTCCTTAATTATCAAATTCTCAGGGTGCCTCTCAATGGATCATCGTCCTCATCATCCAAAATCAAGACCTAAGGTACTTCTAACCAATACAAGCTTACAAGGGGACATGGACATGGCCAAAGTTATGCAGAAGACTCAAAATGGAAAATTTGCAGATGGAAACACAAAAAATTTCTGATATCCTGGGCAAAGAAATTATTTCTTTTCAATGCATCGTGTGAAAAAGCATCGAAGCTTTGCACTATAAAAGAACACCATCGGACACTGCCACAATAAAAAGAGCAGAAGACACAAACGGAGGGACACAAACAGCCTACCCTGAGAAGCAACACACTGACAATCTCGAGACTTTAGGCTCCGTTTGTTTCATGGAAAATGAGTGATTTGAAAAATATTTTTCGAAAAGTGATTGCTTATATCGTTTAGAAAAATTAGTCAACGAAAAACATTTTCATCATCAACATCAATCTATGCCTAACTATTTTTGTAAGTGGTGAAAAATAATTCCATTTTTTCGTGAAACCAACGGAGCAGCATTAGTATAAAATTCAATCTCATGCCAACTTCAACAACAAGAAAGAGAGACTCCAAAAGTAGAACCATCTCTATAATTATCAATCAAATGCACTGAGTGATTGTCAATGGAGATCCCAACCTTTAGTGCTCCGCTTAAAATTACACAGAGGGCATTTTGCAAACTTGACTGAACTTAAAGCAAGCTGCGTCCCGCAGATGCCGCAAAATAAGAAACGACGATCTTGGGAGGATGCCATGAGTTAGCCTGCAGAGGACAATCTTAATCAGATTTTTTTCTCCGCTTTTTCCCTAATACCAGCTGAAAGTATACAAATTCATACGAGGGTGTCGCGTGCAAAGAAGCATTCTAGAAAAAAAATTGGCTTGTCTCTAAATTACTCTACACCTCAGAACCCAAGCCATTCGATAGCTTCAAAGGGAAGACGACATTCACCTTAGTTTCGCCGTCGAATCTGCGAGCTAGGCGTGGCGACGGTCAAAGACTGGCGGCGAATCGGAGCAGTCGAGCTGCAAAAAAACAAGAGGCGGAGCTGGGTTGCTCAGAGAGGGAGAGAGATATTATGCGGGCGCAAGAGGGGGTTAGAGACGGAAAGAGGTCCGTCGACGGCAGCGACGATTGCTGCGGCTCAGAGCGCGACTACGCCGCTCAGCAAGAGGAGACTCAGAGAAGAAGACACACAGAGAGATGGGGAGGCTGAGGTCAGAAAGAAGTTACAACCTAAAAACTAAACGCAGTCCATAATTACCGAATATATTATTTTGGTAAAATTGTTTTATCTATAAAAAAAATAAAAAAATTATTACACGCTCTTGATCAATACACGTGTCATAAAAAATTTACCTATTTTTTATTTTTATATAATATGTGAAGTTATAAAAAAATCGTGTCATTTTACTTGTTTTACATCTTCTCCAATATTTTCTTTGTATATTTAATGTTGTCTATAGTCCCCAGTATGTTATTTTGTCAAGGTTGTCTTATTTAATTTCTCAAATTATAAAAAAAATATTATATGAACATGTTGAGAGTCAAGTCGATTATTGCATGATATATAACTTGAATAAAGTTAGATCCGGATAAATTCTTCTTAATCTAAGTAGCATAGAAATCGACACGCGACACGACGACATGTCGACACGTTATTTATCACAAAATAAAGAACTCTACACACGTTAAAACATATTATATATTAAATGTATATTTTTATATATCATGTATATGTAAATATATTTTTGATAAATTACACTTTGACCCCTAATATATTGAAAATCCTTAAAATTGACTTCGTGAGTGTCGAAATGACTAGGGGTGAGCAAATCGGACCGCGGCCGCCGGACCGGTGGTCGGTTGTTCTAGAGGGGGCGGTCCGGTTCTCGTTCTAGGCACGGACCGTCGATTTTTTTATATTTTGATCAGAAACTCATGGCTGGAGTTTTTCGATCTTGCTTTTTAGTTAAACAAAATCCTCATCTCGTCTTATTTTTTTCCGAAGGGAAATTTTTGAATCCACGTGTATTTTGAAAACAATCTTGCAAAGTTCTTACTTTGCCTTGAAACCGTTTAAGAAAATTGAAATTTTTTATATAGTCTATATTTGATGGCGGGACCGTCCATAAATGGTGATTTTTTTGGCATGTCGATTAAATGGACCGCCGGGAACCGGCGGTGGTCGGTTCGTTAAATTGAGCGGAGTGGTCGGTTCTCCTTAGGCCGGATCGAACCGACCTGAAATGACATGTCGGGATCTTTGGGCTCCGCTCCCGTGTCGTTGATGTGTCTAGAGCGTTGATCACGTGTCGGTCACATGTCGAGAGTGTCGGATACGATACGACACGACACGATCTGAGGCCCTCGAAGAGTGTCGGTGCTTCCTAGTTCTTAATTCAAGGTACTAAATTGTATAAACACAACTGGCTTTTCCATCAAAATACAATTATACTTACAAATTAATGTGTGGCAGGTGTAAAATGAAAGTGAAAAATTGATTTGTTAAAAATTAAGGTTGAAATGAAACACCTTAAGGATTGCCGCGGCTCGAAAGCGCGATTGCGCCGCCCGAACGAGAGGAGACTTAGAGAAGAGACACCTAGAGACGGGAGGCTGAGGGCAGAGAGAAGATTTAGTCATGTTACAACACAAAAATAAATAGACTCAATCTGTAATTATTGATTTTATTTACATTCGATGTAAACTAAAAGTAAATAGATGTTGCCTATAATCCCGAGTACATTATTTTGTCAAGATTGTCCTATTTAGTTTATCAAATTATACAAATATCCTATAAACGTTGTTGGGAGTCAAGTTGATTATTGGGTATGATATATAGCTTGAATAAAGTTAAAAATCATACAATAGATCCTGATTAGTTCTTCTTAATTCAAGGTCTACTATCAAAATGCACTTTACTGGGCGCCAGCCGTCCAGCTATATATTATTCTAATATTTTTTTTTGAATTCTTTTATTTGCTTTTTTTTCTTCCCTCTCCTTGTTCTAGTTGGTTGCTGGCGACCAATGATGTCGGCCTCGCTAAGGGGCCCGGCGATGGCGACTTAGCCCTGTTTGCATGAGGCGTCGCCTTGCTAGTTGGCAAGGCTCAACCTTGTTGTCGTTGGGCCAGCACGGCGACGGCGAGGTGTTGAGCTTCACACCTTGCCATGGCTGGCCGAGGTCGCCACGTTGGCCCTGCGGCCGACCTTGCTAGCCGGCAAAGCAAGGAGAAGGAAGAAAACAAAGAAGAAAGAAAAAGGAAAATTAAAAAAATCGCAAAAATTTGAAAAAAAATTATTAAAATAATATCCGGCACCGCAGACAAAATTAATTGGATGGGTGAATTGGAATAATTACAAAAGATTTAACATTGAATCGGCCAAAAAAAAAAATTAGGACTTTGCACAATTACCATAAATTTAGGAACTTTTTTGTAATTTTCCCGATCCCCATCATATCTTCAGTTTCCCAAACAATGGACCACTTTCTTGAATTATTGACACATTTTTCCTTAAATAAATAGGGCCTTACATTAACGTAAACCTTCGTTCATGTGTACCTCATAGTGTATAGAGAGTATTTAAAAGTCCTAATCATATTCGATCATAAACCTTTTACTTTGGCCAATTAAGCCTTAAACATTTTTACCTTTTGTCAATTGAATACGTCCAGGGCAATTTTGATAAAAAAATTGCTGATCCGAACGTTGACCATCTTACATGATATGGCTATTGGTGACGTGGGTAATTTTTAATAATATTTTAATATTTTTCTAATTTTTTTATACATTTGTTCTCTTTTCTTTCTTTTTCCCCTTTTTGAATCATCCCCGACCCTCAACCGCCTTTGAACAGAAAAAAAAAATAGAAATAAAAAAAGGAAAGGACATAATAATTAAAACAAATAAAAAGTTCAAAATATGTCATTAGCGCCGGTCGTGCCATGTAGGATGGACGACTTCCACGTTAGCGATTTCCGGTTAAAATTGGATTGATGGACTCAAATGGGAAAAGGTGAAAAATGATTCAATTGGCAAAACTAAAAGGTTTAGGGTTGAATTGACAAAAGTACAATAGACTTATGACTTTTTGGACAATTTTTTCCCAACATAGGTATGCAGGGTCAGCATGCCTCGGGTGAGACAAACTCATTATCAACCCTCTAATATACGCACGTTGTTCCAACTGATACATACTTGAATCTGATTATGTTCTTGCCCCTGCGTTTCCCCTTTCGGTGAGATTTAAGTATTCTGCACGAGGTGCTTTTTCCATAGCTCCTTTGCCTCCACCTGCTGGAAGCCTGTCTGATTTGCTTTGTTGTTGTACACAGCTTCAACATTCGGATGAGAGCTCTCCTTTTACTGGTGCAAAGATCAAACCCCATAAGAGTTTTTCCAAATTAAGATTAACCAACGCAGATAGGCCTCGTGGATATATCCTTAAACACCTGTTTGGGCATGTACTGAAGGATGGTCCGAAGATATTGTACAGAAGAAAGAGAGAGGACTTTTCGGAAAGCCCCTTTGGTTGGTCCATTTGAAGATGGCTAAAAATTTTTGAGCCCGACTCCATAAATTGATAGCGTGTGGCTACTCTTCGTTCGAAGTTTGCTCGATCGTTGTTTGAAACTCTTCGGTTCTGATGCTCTGTCCTTTGTGTGGATTCGATAGTCTGTATTTGTAAATTTTTACGATGTTTTTGTAAATATCTATCTCTGATTTGAATAAATAGCAACGAGAAGAAAGCTCAGCTCTGAAATCAGAGATAGTTATTTACGGTCCAAAAAACCTGATTTCGAGGGAGCTTATTACTCCGTTTTTTCTTTTTGTATAATTTTGTCCGCGGAATCAGGTGTGTCTCTAATTTCTTTGCTATGTTTGTGGTTGTGTTCGAATTTGAGCTGAATACATGTGTGGCTATTCTGATGCTCTCTTCATTCAAAGTTTGCTCGATCCTCTGTAGTGTTGTTTGATGGGGTTACTCTGTGATCGTTCAATTTCTAGTTAGCTGCAACTTCAGATCTTACTCTGATGCTCTCTTCGTTCGAAGTTTGCTCGATCCTCTGTAGTGTTGTTTGATGTGGCTACTCTGATGCCCGTTCAATTTCTAGTTAGCTGCAACTTTAGATCTTCTTCCACCTCGGACTAGTTTAGCTCCGTAGTTGATCCCTAACATTGGATTTGATTGTCTGCATTGACTATAGTTTGTTTTTGTAAATTTCTATCTCTGATTTGATTAAATAACGATGAGTTATTTACGATCCGAGGCATCTAATTTCTTTGGCGCAAGTTTGATTAAATAGCAACGAATTATGCATACATGAGTTGTCTATGACTTCTTTACTTGTTTGTGGATTTACTACCTTTGCCTGAAGTCTAGGTTGTCAAAGTCTAGGCTTGCCGGCGATTCCACAGAGTTGTCAATGGAAAATCAGACAAGATGACTAGTTGTGAGCATGTCGATGCTTGTATGACGGGCCGAGGTTTTTTTTTTTTTGTCTAGACCGGTCGATTATATGGCCGAGAAGAGTCCCAAGAATTGCTATATCTTGGATCTCTAGGTTTGCCAAGGGTTTCTACTAGTTTCTAGAATATTCCCAAGGGCGAGTGAGATGGTAATTATTATGTGTTCTGGATGCTTCCTGTTTAATGTCGGTGGTGAGGTGAATGGGAGATGCGATCTTAGCCATTGGATGGAATAAAGATCAACGGTTATAGTTTGAGGACCTCTACTATACAAAGATGTGTCATTCTTCTCATTTGGTCATCCACAAGAAGAATAACAAAGTATTCCTTCTAGAGTCTCTCTCTCCCTCTAGAACTGTCTCTATCTACGCGATCCAAGAAAGGGCTTGGCTTAGGCAATACAAATGAAGCCTAAATCGCCGCACGGATCGACCCTCAAGTGTCGGCCCATGACACTTGTATGTATTTTTATGAGATGCCTTTAGATTTAAGTATAAGAATCGAGATGTCTACATTGTTAGGAGAAATACATACATCCATCTCATTCATATTTGTCGTGGCCATGTCGTGCACCTTGTCCATCGAACTGTGACAACTTCGAGGTGATTTGGGATTTTTTTTTATCCACAGCCACATTAAATGGGCCAGGCAAGGGAGATGATGGCGTCGGCGCCATAGTAGTCTTATGCATACAAGTTGTATTCGGGTTAGCAAAAAAATCCTCTTTTTTTTTAAGAAGATAAGAAAGCGCTCTTAGTTCAGTTCGGTAGAACGTGGGTCTCCAAAACCTAATATTGTAGGTTCAAATCCTACGGAGCGCGATTCCAGTCTTGGTTAGGTTAGTCCGAAAATGACACTTAAATAATTGAATAGTAATCTTAATTTGACCTCCTTTGGATTAAAGGAAAGAGCAGCTAATTTCACTATGGACATCAAAGGCCGAACTTGATATCGCTGTATTGATTGTATTTGATTTTTCATTTTTATATTTATGATTCAGATTCAAAAAATTCTATTATCATAAAAAGACTACAAGAAGCGTTATTGAAGATTCAAAGGCGTTTGACTCTGGAGCAGAGAGTTAGAGAAGAGCTTGCAAAGCTTGGAAAAGAAGTTACAACACCAGAAAAAATGGTGGAGCTGGAAGAATCATGAAAAGACCAGAAAAAATGGTGGATCTCGAAGAATTATGTAAAGAGATTAAAGATATGTGAATTTGAGTTGCTTTTACTATGCAGATATACTTCAAAGTAGTTTTACTACTTTGTTATTATTAGTAGACTACCATGGTATTTTATTCTACATTGCTTGCTTTTATTCTGCAACTCATGGTAGTAGTATTTTGTTTTTGGTGGCTTAGGATCTAGTACTTCTTTTCACTCAAATAAAACATGCTTGCTTTTACATTGCAACTCATGTTAGTGGTATTTTACTTAGGCTGCATGTGCTTGTCAGTAATTTTTAGCCAAGATAGGATTGAATAGGATAGGACATGAAATCCATATACTATCCACTGTTTGACTAATCACAATAATAAAGCCGGATATATTCATATCCTATTATGTTCATTATTTGATATTTATATATCGATGTAAGTTAATATGAAAATGCACAAGTGGAGACTATAAGAATCTCTCATAATTCACTACCAACTCTAGTAAGAGAGAAAATATGATTATTTACATTTGCAACTACAAAAAGTTTTGTCTCTCTCGCTACTTTCGTTAAATTTCAACATGAACCACAAACCTACATAGAAGAATGAGTTTTGACTTTCTCTCCCTTTTCATATATTTTTGGCGTGAATCAAATCTACGAAGGAGAAGAATATTAAACTCTCTCGCCGTATTTGTAGAATTTTGACGTGAACTAAAAAACTATAAAGATCTGGTGAAACTTTAACATGAACCAAAGATACATAGGAGGATAAGATTTCTATTTTTTTTTATAGAAATTTCATTGCCTCATGTTCTTCAAGAATTCGAAAGATCATTTTCAAGTTAGAATTTGTTCATTTAAAATCAATGTTCATCTACTTCATTTTTATTTAGTTATTTTTATATCCCTTTTTAGTTATTTTTATTATGTTCCATCATTTCTTAATAAAATTTTTATTAAATAAAAAACTATTCTACCAAAAAATCCTTCTTTGAATTCACCCAATAAAAAATCCTTCAATTCGTAATGACATGGATATGAAGTCTGTATATATGTATGAGCACATAATATATATTGTAAAGTAGAAACAAACTAAAATTTATAAATATATGTAGGAATGACAAAAAAATTATTTTTAATTTTTAATTTTATTTTCTATATTAGAATTAAAATAATTCATATTTAATAATTATTTTAATTTTATTTTAAAGAAATTTGTTATTTGAGAAAAAATAGCTTTTATACTATGAATACAAGAAATCATATCCACCTTTATCCCACCTCCCCCATGGGATAATTTTATCTTGGCTATGTCCCCTCATATCCCACTTTATCCAGTCCTGGGCGATAGCCAAACACGAGGATAAGATAACTTTTATCCTATCCTTATTTTTATTTTGACAACTAAACGCCGGCCTTATGGTCTTAGGATCTAGTACTTCTTCCCACTAAAATAAAACATATGATGTGGTATTTTACTTTTATTTTTGCCGAGTCCTTTCCTTAGGATATGGTACTCCAACTTCTTAAAAAGTTACCGAAAAGCTATAAGTTAACCTATAAATAAAATTTTAATCCATTTTATCAACAAAAATAAAAAATAAAAAAATTGAAAAAACTAAAGGTGCAAGGTCAGGAGAAACAAGCCTACATCTTTACCCTTTTAATAATAATAATAATAAGGTACATCCAGATCCAGCTCTTTGCTTCAACAATCAACTAGTACCCAACTAGTACCCAGCGTACTCTAGCCTCCAAAATTGAAGTTTAATTTAAGCTATAAAAAATTGAAGTTTAATTTAAGTACTTTAATCACCTCCAAAAAAAAAAAACTAGTCTTGGAGCAACAAAAATTGCAAGGTCAACCCAAAATAAAAAAGAAAAAAATTTGCAAGGTCAATTATCCAAAATTGAAGTTTAATTTAATAACCCAAAATAAAACGAGTCTTGAGAAACTAAAATTGCATGGTACTGTAGCCTCCAACTTCTTAAAAAGTTACCAAAAAGCTATAAGTCAACCTATAAATAAAATTTTCATCCATTTTAGCAACAAAAACAAAAAATCAAAAAGTTGGAGACACTAAAAGTGCAAGGTCAACTAGTGCTACCCAGCGTATTCTAGTCTCCCAAATTGAAGTTTAATTTAAGCTATAAAAAAAATTCAATAACCCAAAATATAACAAGAAGGGATTTTGTTTGTAAGATTTTAGGTTCTTAAGATTAGTGTAAAAAAAATGAGTCTTGGAAAAACTAAAATTGCAAGATCAACTCAAAACAAAAAAAAAGACGAGGAACTAAAATTGCAAGGTCAACTAGCGCTACCCTATCTCTACAATTGAAGTTTAATTTAGGGAAAATGACACAAATAGTCCTTGAACTTTGATTCAATGTGCAATATAATCCCTGAACTTTTAATTTGTTCAATGTAATCCTTGAACTTTAACCCAATGTGCAATTTGGTCCCTAAACTTTTGACTTGTTCAATGTAGTCGAAGTTTTAATACGTGTTCAATTTAGTCTGAACTATATGAAAATATTATTATTGTCCGATCTTAAATTAATGGAAAGACTACATTGAATATTTTCATATAGTTCGGGGACTATAATGAACATGTAACAAAGTTTAAGGACCACATTGAACAAACTTAAAGTTCGGGGATCATATTGAACATTAGGCTAAAGTTAAACTAGAATGCACATTAGGTCAAAGTTGGGGACTATTTATGTCATTATCCCTTTAATTTAATAACCCAAAATAAAACGAGTCTTGAAGAAACTAAAATTGAATGGTATTTTAGCCTCCAACTTCTTAAAAAGTTACCAAAAAGGTATAAGTTAACCTATAAATAAAATGTTTCCGATAAAAAAACCCTATAAATAAAATTTTCATCCATTTTAACGACAAAAACAAAAAATAAAAAATTTAGAGAAACTAAAAGTGCAAGGTCAACTAGTGCTACCCAGCGTGCTCTAGCCTCCAAAATTCAAGTTTAACTTAAGCTGTAAAAAATCCAATAACCCAAAATAAAACAGTTGAAAAAACTAGCTCGGCCAAGGGATTTTTTTAAAAAATATTTTAGGTTGGATTTCGCGGAACTATTGGCTTAAGATTAGTGTAAAAACCCCAAATTGATACATTCATCAACTGTCACACATCGTTAATTCAATAATTTGACGGTAAAATTTAACAATAACAGAGGCAAAACTTATTATAGGTGTATTAGTTTAGAGCTATGTACCAATTTAGGATTTTTGTGTTTCAAAAATTAGTTTCGGGGAACTTTGTCGCACTAGTTTTGGATTTTTTTGTAGTAAAATAATTATTTTGCAGTAAATTTGCACATGTGTATTAGTTTGATTTTTTTGTGGTAAAAAAATTATTTTATGGTAAATTTATCACATGTGTATCAATTTAAGATTTTTCGGGCCACTAACCTTCCAATAAACTCTGAAACATTACTCTACCATGATGTGATGTGTTTCCAATGCCAATAAAAAAAAGTATATAGGAATTGAATATGAATGATCCACTATTCTTTCGGTTGTTGGGATATATTATTATGTATGAGAGATAACGAGTGGTTCAAGGAAGAACTGTTGCGTAATCTTTTGTTTACCGAGGGTTCTTATCGCTCTCTTTCTAAACCTTCCCAAACTAACTATTGTTACCAACCACTAATGTATCAAATAACAACATACCCTAATTCTAAAAGTTAAAACTCTCTGTGATATGTACTTTCTATTTCCAAGTTTGTAGGTGTTGATATGTACATATGAATTGTGTTAGAGAAATTCCACATCGGAGATTTGGTGTGGTGTTAAGCAGTTAATATATACAAGTTAGCCCATAACTCAATGAGTTACGCTTTTGAGTGAATGTGTATTCAACTAGATATGTTGACGGGCTCGAACTTAAACTCTCTCTTGGCGATCTCTTGGAGCGAAGATACCATACTTTTATTTAATATATTTAAATTGGCTCATAGCTTAATGTCTTGACCTTTGTAAAGGTATCGGAAAATAACCTTGCGCATTTTTACTTTTCATTAGCACGTTTAACATTTTGTACTTCCCTATAATAAATATTGAAACTCTAATATCCAGATTAAGCAATCATAAAATAATTAATTCTATCGATACATCTTTAGTAACTTTTTATATAGAAAAGAAAGTTTGCAACAATTTTTAGTGACTTTATGGATTAAGAAAGAAAGTTTTCTCGTATAGAAGATTAGTATATTTGCTAAACAGTTTAGTAATTTCACTAATTAAAAAGAATTTAAAAATCTTTCTCAAGTTATACATTTTGGACCTCTCAAGCAACAACTTTGGTGATCCTTTGCCAGCCAACTCGATAATGAACCTTAAAGGCATGGTGAATACAAAAAATGAGCAAGACAAATCATTGTTTATGACAAGGGTTTTCCCACTGTCGATCTTCGCAGCAAAATCATACAAAAATTCAGTGACAATGATGGTGAAAGGGCAAAAGATTGACCTAGTGAAAATCTTCGACGTCTTCACCATTTTTGACTTATCGAAAAACTCTTTCCAAGGGAACATCTCCGAAGTTATTGGACACCTTCACTCTCTCATAGGACTCAACCTTTCTCATAACCACCTTACCGGTTCCATCCCTATGTCTCTAGGGAACTTGACCGATCTTGGATGGCTTGGTCTTTCTCCGAGCAAGCTTAATGGGGTAATTCCTAGAAAATTGGGAGATTTGGCATCCCTTAGTTACTTAAACCACTCAAAGAACCAGCTTATCGGTCGAATTCCTCGAGACGGCAATTGAGCACATTTTCAAGGGACTCGTTTTGTGGGAATCCAAGCTTATGTGGAAATCCATTGCAAGAAGTATGCCCCGACGATCTTCAACCTCCTCCACCATTATCCTCATCAACTTTAGACCGCAAAGTGCATGAGAATTCGTTCAGACATAAAGTAGTGTGGATAGGTTATTCATCGGGAATTGTAATAGGGATTTCCATAGCATACATTGCTTTTGAGACGGGAAGACCGAAATGGCTTGCACGAGGTGTGAGAAAGCTAGAGAGGAGAGCAACTGAGTGGATAGAGAAGCCGAAGCAAAAGGCCATTAAGTTTCATGGACAATGAAATTGTTTGAGGAGTTATCTCCGTAATCTGTGTAATGTAGATTATGTCACCGGGACCGGCTTGAAATGTCATTTCCCGTATGAAGGTTTGTTTCTAATATCTCCTCTTCTTTTTTCGGGTGCAATTATATATCGGATGAATTGAGAATATATAGTGAGATCATCAAATGCACAATTTATGAAAATGAAGAAGGAAAAAAACAAATAATGAAGGGCGTGCCATTAACCTCTTAAATATATTACCAACCTTTTCGTGTGTGTAGCTTCTATTTGACTATGAAGAATTAGAAGTGAAGACCGGCTTTAACCCATTCAGCCAAATATAGTGGTTAACGTACACTACAAGTGCCAAAATTTATGTACGACACTCACTTTAGTGTTAAAACTTTCAAAATTATCACTTAAGTGTCAAATTTTTTAAAAAATGTTCACTTTAGTGCCAACTCCAATTTGAGCTGACATGGCTTGTTGGAAATTTGACGTGACCTTCTTTATTATTATTAATATTTGAGCTGATGTGAGTCGCCGGAGTTGGCACCAAAGTGAGCGTTTTAAAAAAAATTGGCGCTGAAGTGCTTGTTTTGAAAATTTTGGCGCTGAAATGACGTCTTTAAAAAAATTTGGCACTTAAGTTTGGTAAAGTTTTCGTTGTGCTGCATTCTTTATCTATTACATAAAATGGCATAAGGATATCTCAAGTGATAATATTTATGTACGGCACTTACTTTGGTACCAAAATTTTTTTCGGATCACTTAAGTATCAATTTTTTTGAAAAAGGATTATTTTAGTGTCAACTCCAAAGAGTCGAAAATCATACATGGTAATTTTTTATTATTCAACTAATTCCACATGACTCGCAGAGGATATTGTTAGCAATAAAAAAAGCTAAAAATAAATAAAAAAATTTCATGTAAAATTACAACATTAAAAAATAAGATAAAAAAAATATAATAGAAGATGCAGCGGCGAGGGTCTGTACAAGCTCTTGCCGCCGCCACCTAACCATTGCCAAGCTAGCGCGGGCTTTGGCCTGAGGGAGTCACCGACCAA
This sequence comes from Rhodamnia rubescens, assembly GCA_021437795.1. Classification (NCBI taxonomy): domain Eukaryota; kingdom Viridiplantae; phylum Streptophyta; class Magnoliopsida; order Myrtales; family Myrtaceae; genus Rhodamnia; species Rhodamnia rubescens. The sequence continues at coordinate 2,422,082 of JAILYA010000013.1, forward strand.
AACTCCTATCAGATCCGAAATGCAAACCGATTCGAGTTCCTTCACACTATGTGTGGTGAGAATGAGCGCGACAGAGATGTGGTTCCTAGGCATTTATCTAACGCCTTTCTACAACGAAGAAGATGATGAACAGTACTTGTAAAAATCCCCCCAATCGCTAACATGGTTGCCATTAAAACCCCCATCCTCAAATCATCCTCGTTGTCCTTGTCAAAATCTCCTTGTGCCGACACATCTCCTAATCTGAGAAAACTTGGAAATCATTTGCTGGAAATTGGAGGCCAAAGGCAGGAGATGCCGATTGAGGGTAAGGAGATTGACCCTTGCCCTATCTATGTGAGGGCTGCGGCCCTCACCTTTGGTCGGCGGGGGTCATCGGCTGATGACGGTGGGGGCAGCGGCGGCAAGGGCTGTGAAGCCTTAGTCGGGATAAAGACACCACAAATGTTATGCCATATCGATTTACGGTATTTGGGTGAACGTTTTAATAAAAAAAATTGATAATTAAGTGATCGATTGAAAGTTATGGCACTCAAGTGAATATTTTTTTTAGAAGTTATGACACTTAAGTGGTTGAAAAGAAGTTATGACATTCAAGTGAACGCCTTATAAAAGTTATGACACTTGTGTTGTACTTATTATCCCAACCCTAGCCTCTGCAAGCTGCAACCTCCTCCTTCTTCTTTTTCCATCTTGTTTTAACTTATTTTATTTTATTTTTTAGCTTGTTTTTCGTTGAAGAATGCCTTTTTTTTAAAGAAATTTCTACGTGGACTTATTATTTTTTTTTAAATTGCCATGTGGAGTCCACGTGACTAATTTTAAATTACAAATGAATTGGCAGTAAAATATATTAATTATAAATGCCACGTGTATTTTTTGGCTGGAATTTGTCGCCGTTGGCACTTAATTGATAATTTTTCTCCGATTGGCACTTAAGTGAGCTAACAAAAAATTTTGACACTCAAAAAAGTGTCGTACACAAATATTGCACTCCAAGTATACTCCTGCAGACATAAAATATTGCATTTATGTATTTGGTAGTACATATTTCAAAATTACATTGTCTTATAGTTGTGTAAGACAGTGGTTTAAAAATTGTAAACTATTGTAGCCGTGACATTTGTGACAATGACTATATCCACCTTAAAGATATTAGAGATCCAAAGTATCTGCAAATTCGAAGTTATCTTATGGAACTTTTTTTTTCATAAACGGCTGCTCTCTTTATAATGGATTTTTCAAAATTGTCCATCGGATGGTGATGACTGGAGCGGCGCATATATTTGATATGAAAAATGCCATCATAGATTTGACTAATATCTTTAAAAAAAAAGGGAGAATATTTTCACATGATGTATACGTAGAGCCAAATAACCTAGAATTTTCCACGGCCCAAGTAATGAAAAAATTATCAAGAAAGTCTTAAATCTATCTAATTCAGTCTTAAATCTTTTTTTTTCAATTGAGTTTTAAACCTTTTTCGTTTGTGCCAATTCAATCCATTTAGTCGGTGGCATTGACCTGGAAATTTTTTAATACTATTTTTATATTTTTAATATATATTTTTTGCCTTTTTTTGGTTAGGGCCGGAAAGAGATAGCCGACCACCAACCAAGGCCCGACGACCTTCGCTGCGCGACCGGGGTAGGGGCTGCGGGCCCTCCGCTGCCGATAAAGGTCCTGGCCTTCCGCAGCCGTTGCAAGCCCTCGCCGAGTGGCTATCGACCTCTTGCCAATCCTAACAAAAGAAAAGAAAACAAAAGAAAGACTGGAAAAATAATTGAATTTTTTTAAAATATTAATATATGAATAAAAGTTATCCATGGGAGCATCATTTTATCAAAATGGTGAATCGACACAAATGTAAAAGATTTATGATTTAATTAGTAAAAAAAGATGAAATTGACACAATTACAATAGGTTTAAGATTTTTTAATTTTTCCACTAAGTAATCCCCATTAAGAAAATCTAGAAAACCAAATTTGAGTCTTTTGATTTCGTAGCAGTCATAATTAAGTGCACATATGTCCTAAAGCCATTGTCCTCGATTAAATAAAACGGCAAAATTTTACCAAACCTTGTGGGAGGCCACCAATAGGAATGGGACTTTACCAACAATATTCCAGCTTAGCCCGATTATAAAACATCACTATGATAATGGCATGGTCAATAATCCCACCTACAGAGCTTTCAGACGTGTAACCCATGTATAAATTTAGGCACTCACTCGCATGCTGAAGTGACTAATGGGCTGGATCTTATAGCTTTTTCTAGTGGGTGGATCCTGCTTATTAAATTAACTCCCAACCCACAAGGCAAGTTGAACTCGTATTCTACACAAGTTGAAGCACACATTTCCGCATGTTAAAACTGCAAAAAATGGAGTGGCTTCAAACCCTCGGCATCCTCTGTTTCCTCTCTTTCTTACATTCCTCCCTTCCCTTTGCCTCGCCCCTTTGCCAACCCGATGAGCGCGGTGCCTTGCTCCATTTCAAGAATTCCTTCGTGCTTGACGACCAGCAGCGGGGTAGTTGTGCTTATTATGGCATTGCTGAATCTTATCCAAAGATAGGCTCGTGGAACAATGGCGTAGACTGCTGCTCGTGTCACCAGTAATGCCGTCATTCTCGATCTTACTTGCATTCGGTTTCGTGGCTGTCTCTATTCCATTAGCTCCCTTCTTCCCCCGAAGCTTGCATGATTGGATTTGCGTTTTTGCAACTCGACCGAGCTTCTCTATTTCTTGAATTCGTTAAAAAGACTAAGACACTTAGATCTCTCTTCCAATATGATTAGTGGGGAGATCCCAATGTGGTCTTGGGGAATAAGCTCATTGGAGTACTTAAGTCTTTCTGATAACCTTCTGGAGGGAGGAATAGGACAATTGCGCTCGAAGAGATTGACAGATATTTATCTTCTTAACAATGGTTTCACCGGCGAGATCCCCTCCTCTATTTGTCAGTTGAGTTCACTCTCCTACTTAAGTTTGTCTAACAACACTTTCTCTGGGAGTTTGCCACCCTGTTTTGGTAATATAACCATTCTCGAGGTTCTACACTTGAGCAGCAATAAATTATGAGGGCCATTGCCGTGCTCCCTAGTCAACTCTATGAACTTCTCAGTACTTCGTCTCGATCACAACGAGTTCAGTGATATCTTCCCATGTTGGCCAGAATCTCCCAAATTGTACTTGCTTGAATTGCAATCCAACATGTTTCATGGTAGGATAAACCTCGCTTCTATTGGACTCTCCTTCCCTAGTCTTATTTACTTATTTATTTGAAACAGCAATTTTACGGACAGTGGTCTAGAGATGTTCTCTCAAATTCTTCGTTAGATGTAATAGACTTGTCCAACAACAATTTTGAAGGGCCAATCCCACTTCCTTCTCCCGGCACAACTTATTATTCCATTGCAAGCAATAATATAACTGGAAAGATCCCTTCCTTGAGATGCAATGCCCAAGCTCTAGATTGTTGATTTCTCTAGCAACGGCTTAACAGTTAGTTTGTCTTGGTGCTTAACAAATTTTAGCACTAATTTAACAATTTTGAACTTGGGAATAAATCACCTTGAGGACACAATTCCTCAATCATTTTTCTTGGAGAAATAGCTTGAGGACTCTTGACTTGAGTCGAAATCGTTTTGAAGGCACATTACCCTTTTCTCTTGTCAAATGTAAAATATCTGGAAGTTCTGGATCTCAGTCACAATCGGATAAAGGGTACGTTCTCGAAATTGTTGGGAACACTCCCAGAACTAAGAGTCCGTGTTTTGAGGTCCAACAATTTTAAGGGTTTTTTGAATATTCCCATGGGAGCTAACATCTTTACCAAGTTGCACATTTTGGACCTCTCCAACAATAACTTTGATGGTCCTTTGCCAGCCAACTTGATAATGAACCTTAAAGCCATAATGAATGACGAAAATGTGCAAGAATATATGGCATGGTCTTCCGAAAGGAATACATATGAAGATTTTGTGATCGTGACCATAATAGGGTAAGGGATTGAGCTAGAGAAGATCTTGACCATCTTCACAACCTTTGACTTGTCACTCAACTTTTTCCAAGGAGATATTCCAGGAGTTATTGGACATCTTCACTCTCTCTTAGGGCTCAACCTTTCTCATAACCACCTTACAGGTTCCACCCCTATGACTCTAGGAAACTTGACTAACCTTGCATGGCTTGATCTTTCTTCGAACAAGCTTATTGGGGTAATTCCTAGAAAATTGGGAGATTTGGCATCCCTTGGGTACTTAAACCTCTCAAAGAACCAATTCAGTGGTCGAATTCCTCAAGACAAGCAATTGAGCACATTTTCAAGGGACTCATTTCATGGGAATCTAGGCTTATGTGGAACTCCATTGCCAAAAGCATGCCCTAGCGATGGCCAACATCCTCCACCATTGTCCTCATCAACTTTAGACCTCGAAATGCATGAGAATTGATTCTTACAGAAGGTAGTTTGGATAGATTATTCATCGGGAATCGTAATTGGTATTCCCATAGCATACATTACTTTTGAGACGAGAAGACCCAAACGTCTCGCGCGAGGTGTGAGAAAGCTGGAGAGAAGAGCTGAGTGAATGGTAAAGCCTAAGCAAAAGGCCATCACGTTTCATGGACAATGAAATTGTTTGAGAAATTGTCTCCTAATATTGCGCAATGGAGATTCAGTGAATAAAGATGTCACCAAACAAGGTTGGGAAAACCTACCCAATTAATTTTAAATCTATTGTACAAATGCCAATTCAGTACTAAACTTTTCAATTTTGCCAATTAAGCCTAAACCTTTTCGTGAAATTGCATGTAGTCATTCTTGTTAATTTTTGCTAGAAATCGCTGATGTTGCAGTCTAGTCATCACCGACCGTCCAACGTGGCACATCGACAAGTTAGAATTTGCGACAAAAATTGGCCGAAAGGACTACATCGAAATTCCGAGCAAATATTTATGACTAAATCGACAAAATCGAAATGTTTAGGACTGAATTGGTATTCTCACGATAGATTTAGAACTGGTTGGACTATTTCCCCTTGAAATGTTGTTTCCCGTATGAAGGCTTGTTTCCAATGTCTTCTCTTCCTGCTTCTTGTGTAATCGTATATCAGTTGAATCGAGAAAATGAATAATGAGTGATCGATCGAGCGCACGACAAGCAATGAGCTGGTTTATAATGTCTTCTCAACTGCGATGTCCTCGTGGGTAATACAGACCGGAATACATAAAACTAAGTTCTCACGAAAGTATATTAGTTCTGCCCCAAAAATTGGGCACTGCAATCTGTTTCATCACTCCTCAAAATAGGTTTCTACATCTGCCTCTCAATCCATGGATCATCCACAGATTTGATGTTTGAAGTTCAACAATTGCTTACTGTTGTTGTTAACGATCTGCTCAGTTTATAGTTGTAGAGTAGTTATAATTGTGCTGCTAACAATCTGTACCTCACCCACTTTGCCTGAACTAAGCAAAACTGAGGGTCCTCAATCTCTCTTGTTCGAAATTTTTCAGGTCTTGTTCCTATTGGAACTTCTAACTTTTCTGAACTTGTTTTACTGGATCTCTCTTTAAACTTCAGTCGTACGTACGCGAGACACGGTCTTAAGATCGAAGATAATGGTTTCGTAATGCTTGTTCCTAATTTGACAGAGTTGAGGGAACTTGAGCTTGATCTCGTAAACATGTCTGCTGTTTAGCCTAGTTCCCTTCGTGAACTTATTATCGTCCTTGACGTTTTTCAGTTTGCGTATTTGTGATTTACCAGGGGAACTTCTACCCAACATTTTCCGCTTGCTGACCTCCTTGATGTCAAATTGAAGTTCAATGACATCACGGTGTCTTTACCGAAGCCCGACTGGAGCAAGTCTCTTGAATCCTTAACCCGCTCGTATACAACCGTCGTGGGCGACATATCTGATTGAATCGGAGAATTGACGAACTTTAGAAAACTCTGTATCTTAGTAACTGCATATTGATGGGGATCGATTCCCCTCGTCGCTTGTGAACTTAACAAAATTCACTAGGTTGGACCTTCCAAGCAATGAGTTAACCGGCCATGTCCCATCATTCCTTCAGAAGCTCGAACAGTACATTTAGACCTTTATCCCATCAATTTTACTGTTGTTTTGCGCTTCATTATCTTCTGAACTCTGAAAAATCAAGTTCTTAGGCTTGCGATAGGGTCAAATCTAGTGCGAATTGTCCATTTCCAGAGCTTGAGACTTTGGCATTTTCTTCCTGCAACTTGACCAAGTTTCCATTTTTCTGAACTCTTCAAAGAAGCTAAGAGGATTACATCTCTCCAAAGAGGAAAATCGGCGGTCAGAGACCGAGATGGTTTTGGGATTTAGGGAAAGGTACATTACAGTATCTTGATAATTCTAGTAACCTTGTCGAGGGAGCTAGACATCAATTTGCCTGGAAAGAGTTGATCGCTCTTGAGTTGTTGACATTGACAAGATACTCCAGGGGCCGCTTCCAATTCCACCGCTCCTATGCTCGCCTCATGGGCCGCCGTAAATGGCTTAGCAGAGAGATTTCATCTTCCATTTGCAAATTAAGCTCCCTAGATACTCTACACTTGGCTCATAACAATCTCTCTTATTCCGAATGTGTGGGACATCTATCTGAGCAACCTCTCTGAACTTGACTCGAGTGCCAGTAAGTTCGAAGGGACCTTACCGCGGTCTTTAAACAACTGTGAATCATTGTTCGATCTGAATGTCAGCTACGACAAAATCTGAAAAACGACATTTCCTAAGTGGTTGCTAGAAGCACCCTCATTAGGTAGCATCGATCTGCAGTTAAATGCATTCCATGGCCAAACCGATCCTCCAACTGCTCCATTTCTTCCCTCCACACTTTCTAGCTTTCCCATATCTAAGATAATTAGGGGTTTGATGAGCCGGAGAAAATTTTCTCCATTGCTTGAATCTTCAGACGGTCGATCTATCCAACGATAAATCTGAAATTCCTCTTCCAATTCCACCACCCACCACTCTATTCCATCGCAAACAACAAGATAAGTGGGAGACTTCACCTTTGATATGCAATGCCGCTAAGCTCAGAGTTCTTAACTTGTCCAATAATGGCGTGATGTGCACCTTGACATATAGTTGGAACATGTTCGGATTGAGCTTGATTATGTTTGTGTCATAAACGAGCACTCCGTTTAGACACGAATGACAAAATGTTTTGTTTGCGAGTTGTCTCTTTCACTCTGTCTACGCTTATCACGTAAACATGTTCATGTCATTGGCGGCCCTATGTAAATATGTCATCTATGGGCTCCAAGCATTCTTGTTTCGAAAGGGTCACCCGTTTTAAACTGGTTAGAAATACGCATCAGATTTGCACGTAATCGACAACTATATTTCCACTATACATACAAGACCACTTTGGGCAAATACTTTTCCTCTTTCTCTTTCTACAGTCGTTTTCAAGACTGTGAACAGGAGGATGAATCACGAGGTACTGGGACCAATTGATAGTTGTAACTTGAGCTGAACCTCTTCCCTCACAAAGTGCTTGACGCCAAAGTCGGTCTGATCTTCTGTGAAATTAATGAATCCTGAAAGTGACGTGGTTTCCCATTGCGTTCTTCGGTTTTTGAGGAAACCATGAACTGTCCTATGAGGTCAATACTTCCAGTAGTCCAAATATATTTGAACAGCAATGTGGAAATTAACTGCTGCGTTCTTAGGCCAGGAACCAACTTGGATCCGGGAGGCAAGGAGTTCGATCTCTCACCTGTTTCTTCTTGCCCCACGAATTGATGCGTATACAGATATGCCGTTTCGATCTCACATTCAGGTATCCATTCCGGATCCTCCCTCGCATTCTCAATTCGGACTAACTCGGTAACATTCGATTGGGACAAGGGATCGATCAAGCCACCCCCTAATGTTACTCAAATAGGACTGATCCAAGTAACATTCTATACGAACAAGGGATCACTTTAGACGTTTGGTTCTGCGTCTCCCAACTTTTTCTCCCTCCCTTGCCAAGAACCGTCTTATTACTCATACGTCGTGCGGCATATCACCGTGAAATTACCAAATAGCTGGAATTTCATCCTTTTTACTGATTGAGTTTTCGCATCGGGATGGGAAAAAGGCTAGCCTGAAAAAATTCAATACCATAGTTACTTAAGTTTCCACAAAATAAACTCTGAGTAAATCCAAATTCATGACAAATTGTGGGGTCTATGGACATGGGTGGCCCAAAGTAGCTAACTTGGTGGATGAGAATCATCAATACCACAACACTTAGCTATCCTCAGCTCACAATAATGCATTTGTTAATTAATGACACTAGCCAACTTGACCATGCTCGCCTCCTCACATTTTCCAGGGCACCTAAATAGACCGATGAGAATTCCTGAGCCTCCAATCTACGCAGGCAAATTGCTAGTTGGGTTTGGTTCAACTTGTGTCCATCACCGTACCCATGCATTGGTTTCCTCTTCTTTATGAAGTATGGTTGATGCACATTGATGGTCGTTACTTTAGGGACCCGGTATTTTGGGACATCGCTTTCCAGATTTGTAGTCACTGTCTGCATCGTGTTAGGTGAACGTCCTCTTTTTGAAGAGCGAAACACGGTGATACGGAGCATTTTGAGCTCTCGAAATATACGTATTCTCGATCAACACATCGCGAGAGAGATGTACAATCGTATGTCTCGTTTCGTTTTGAACCTCTCCCTCTAGATTGGAGGAGGATTTGAAGCCAATATCGTCTAATGACCCGTTTCTATCTACAATCAAGTCGGATCGCGTAATTTAGGAATGATAAAGTTGTTAGTACATGTTTAGGGCACATAGGTCCAATCGCATCTCAATCGAGACATGTACACTAAGTAGAAAGGGTTCATGACTTTGCTATCCGGTGTTTAAGATAACCCACATTCGGTGTTTCGAATCAAATCTGATAATGCCATAAGTAATCATATATATCGGGCCCCTCATCGGTTCTGGCACCATATATAATGCCCCACGAGAAAATTCAATAGGTTTTTTTTGGTGTGGGGGGGGGGGGGGTCAGAGGAAAACTCAATAGGTTAAATTATAGCTTTTTGTTCAATATTTGAAAAAATAACACAAATGATTCCTAAACTTTAGATCAATGTGCAATGTAATTTCTAAACTTTAGCCTATTGTACAATGTGATCCATGAACTTTCAATTTGTTCAATATGATCCCCGAACTTTTGGAATATGTTCAACTTAGTCCTTGAGCTATAAGAAAATGTTCAATGTCGTCCGTGAACTTTAATGAATGGAAGAACTACGTTGATCATTGTGAGTGTGAGCGAGAAAAGGCTAACTTGGGAAGAAACTCCTAAGGTCACACGGTCAATTGAATGCCAGGCTCATCGGCCCGTGACACTAGCACCAAACATGGTGTATATGAAAACCACTAGCAAAAGTAAACTACATAGTGCTCTTCGGAGATGGTTTTCACTTGGTGTTTTTTTTTTGGCCTTGGGGAGAATATCAAGGTTAAGGTTCCATTTATTTGCGGAGTCTCCATTTATTTGGGGGTCAACGTGTTGAGCAAATTTGTGTATATTTGATTGCATTTAGGAAATTGAGGGAGAGGATGTATTTCTTCATCAGAATAGATAGGATTTTCAATGGCTATGAGTGCACGAGAGTCGCAGCTGGTTTTGGCTATTGGAGGTACAAGGTCAAAAGCGGCCCTGAAGTTTTTCTTGCCATGTATTCTTAGGCTCTAACTTGCTGAGTCAAGAGGGTGGTCGCAAGTTTGTTCTTCTTTATTTTGTGGGAAAAAATGGATGGTCGCGAGTCTTTCCTTCTTTGTTTTTTTGGGGAAAATGGAGATGCCGAGGTTATTCGTGAGTGGAGGGATTAAGCTGCCGTGCCTCTTATGCTCTCTTTGATTTCTTTGCTGTGTTTGTGGCTGTATTTTAATCTGAGCTGAGTACCGTGTGTGTATGGCTACTTCGATGCTCTCCTCATTCGAAGTTTGCTCGATCCTCTATAATGTTGTTTGATGTGGCTACTCTTGTCACGCCCCAATCTCCGGGCACGCAGCAACTCTACCAAATGTCTCAAGTTATTTAATGGCGATATCCCAAGCACATCGTCGACTCATTCATTTTATCTTTTGATTAAGCACGTGCGAAAACAATTTACTTCCCCAAACAATATTAAGAACAACGGGGATAGTCAAAAGGCAATCAACAACTAACAAACAGCAAGTTCATTTTATTTATATACTATTAACCCTGGGAAGTACGTATACACGAGCCCTATCTCGGGGCCACTTTCTGCAACCATCGAAAGATACCGAGTTAGGGTAGGGTCAACACTACATCTAAAAGCTCTACCAAAAAGGTCTCCACGACCACGCCCACTCGAGAGATAGTAGCCGACCGGGGTCTCAAGGTCCTCCTCCGGGTCGGACTCCATTCTATCGAGGTGTTGATATCCATCGGATCCCAGTGTCTGGATTTTTTGGGGCTGCGGTCGATGGCCCTTTGAATCCATGGATCGGCCCGAAGAGGACCTCTCCGAGATAAACAAACTAGGCCTTGAAGCGATGAGGTAGCGGGTACCCCATCCCCCTCGTCGCAAGTGGTGCTCCCAAACACGGTCCGACTTAGGGTTCGGATGAGACGTGACGTCATGGGTCTCATCTAAAGGCACCTCGAATCGAACCGGTTTGACTTTTATTGCTAAGATCCTGAAAAAAGTTAACAACAACGAGTGAGATATGAAATCTCCGTGAGTCAACGCCCTAAATTCGAGTAAGGTGCTAATTCGCTCAAGGCGGCCTAAACATGCGGGACAATGTAGATAACGGATCAATAGCGTACGATTCTCATAACGCTCTAGCTATTACACGATTAGGCACTTGACTCAACCGGTCCATCGTCAACCACATACACACTTACCCCGCCTTAGTACACAAGCATAGTACTCAACATGGCATTTAAATTACATACGGACCAAGGCACACAAACCGAACACCCATCACAATCTCGCATGCAAAATGCAATACATGTGATCCGGTTATTAATGGCCACTTAGCCACAACACACTAGGCGGTTGGTGCTTAACACTTTGTGCAATTGGTGCTCTTTCGGCATGATCGGGCGTTGTCCCGCTCCATCGAGCATGGCAACCAATAGTCCCCCTAGATACCCTCGGGAAAGACATATCGGGCATTCCTATAAGGAACGTCGGTCCGCAACTTACTGCAACCGGCATCCGACCAGCCGTGTGATTCGAACTCCCGCCGGCATAGACTATCGTGCATCCAATAAGCCGTATAATTTCCCGGTACCCCGGGACGGACATATTAAGCATCATTCCCTGGTACCCCGGGTGACGGTAACCATCATGTGACTATACGAGCACACTGGACAATCATACCAATTTATATCTTTGCAATTAGCCCAATGCAATCGTGGTCGTGCTCACAACTTCAATTGTTTATAACATTCCATGCTTAAATATGCAATAAGAGATTCATACATGACCACAGGAACATACGTTTTCCATTGAACTTAGTATTCCAAAATAGGTAATTATTTACCATATCAACATATATATATACAATCAAGGCATAGAGCAATCACTAAATCATCACCCAATAATAATTAATTAATAACAATTAATTATCCTAGCCATAGTTAATTAATCTAATCGTAATTAATTAGTCCGATTGTAATTAATTAAGTCTATCTCAATTACTTAGGCCAACTATAATTAATTAATTCATCTTAATTAATTTACCCGACTTGAGTTAATTAGCCCAACGATAATTAATTGACCCGACCTCGTTAATTAACCGGACTACGATTAAATAAAGTAACTATAATTAATTAAAGTAACTATGGTTAATTTAATCTAACCATGATTAATATAAAATGACCATGATTAAACTAAAGTAATAACGGTTACTCTAACCCAACTAGGGTTAATCTAACCTAACCATAGTCAGCTAACCTAACCACAATCAATTAACTTAATCCGACCACAATCAACTAAACTAACATATCCCCTAACCGTAATTAGGAGGTGGAGCAGGAAAGAAAATGAATGTGGTGATGGAGTAGGAAAGAAAATTCCACGGTCATCAGGTGGTGGAGCAGGAAAGAAAATTCGTGGTGATGGAGCAGGAAAGGAAATTCCACTGTCATCAGGTATTGTTTTGCTAATTTCTGGTGACTAAAACACTGAAAAAGAAAAGAGAATGCAACGTTTTATTACATAAAGTAGAACAACTGCTACAAACATATTTTTATGTCACAACCATGTACTTTACAGAGTCGGTAACATGGTATGTTCGTTTATATATATTTTTTATGAAACACCGATTTGATTTTTATTTTTATCCTTAGGAGATTCTATTATAAAAAAACAGGCTAGAAGAAGGTCTATTGAAGATTGAGGGGATTAGTGAAGAGGTTTTCACTATGTAGAAGAGGGTTAGCCAAAGAGATTTTTAATCTCGTCGACCCTCACCTCGGCCTATCTCGTGAAAAAATGTAAGAGCTTGACGATTTGTGCAAACACATTAAAGAAGACTTCTCAAAGTTTTTAGTTTTCGGACTTGTGCAAACAAATTGTAGTGAATGTCTAGTCTTCTTCAATGTGTTTGCACAAGTCCTCGAGCTCTTGCATTTTTTCAGGAGATAGGTCGAGGGGAGGGTCGACAAGATTAAAAACCTCTTGGCTAACCCTCTGCTACGGAGTCAAAACCTCTTCGCTAATCCCCTCAATTTTCAACGGACCTTCTTTCAGCCTATTTTTGATTATAGAATCTCCCGAGGATAAAAATAAAAATCAAATCAGTTTTCACAAAAAATATATGTAAATAAATAAACCATATTACCGACTCTGTAAAGTACACTGTTGTGACATAAAGATATGTTTGTACCGGTTGTTATATTTTATGCAATTAAACTTTGCATTCTCTTTCCTTTTTCAGTGTTTTAGTCGCAAGAAGTTGGCAAAATCATACCTGATGATAATGGAATTTCCTTTCCTACTCCATCACCACGAATTTCGACGGGTGTCAATTTTCATGCAGGTGTTGTACTTGTTCCTCTGTCGACAACTGGTGCCTTGTCCTTGCTAGAGTTTTCCAGAACCTTTTTCAGATATATGTCCTTCTGAGTAGGTTGCTCCCCCTGAACACTAGCTTGAGCTGTACTGATCTATTCCCTTATGTCAGCAACCTCCTCCCCCTGAGCAATAGATTTAGTCTGCCTCTGAACATGTGTCGAGGCATTGGATTGATCCTTCTCTTCTCCTTGAATCCGTGCTAGTTTCATAAGCACCTAGATGCCTAATTTTCCCTCCACATAAAAATAAAAACAAATTAAAAATAATTTTTTTGACTTTTTAAAATATTATAAATACTGTCCACGATATTTTAGCAATATAAATTTTAAAATAACTTATTACTTTTGCTTAATTAGATTAAATATGGAATTGTTTTAGTAATATGGATCGGATCGAGTATGGGTTGAAAAATTTATATAATAATAAATGAGTTATAAATAGGTTAATGGGTCAATTTAGATCGAACAATTTATGACTCGACCCAAACCCGACTCAATCCACCCGTTTAACAGGTCTACCTCTTGTGTATAAGTATTTCGGGCAAAATACTCGATTCAATCTCCGATTCGATGAATTTAAAAACTTCGTATCTCGGTTACCGCATATTAACATGATAGATTCCCTCGTCACTTGAACTTAACAACATCGAAGATACATCTTCGAAGTGGTTGCTAGGAGCACCCTCATTAGGTAGCATCGATCTGCAGTTAAATGAATTCCATGGCCAAATCGATCCTCCAACTTCATTTCTTCCCTCCTCACTTTCTATCTTTTCCATATCTAACGATAATTTAGGGGGTTGATGGCCCGAAGAAGATTCTCTCCACTGGTTGAATCTGTAGACGGTCGATCTATTCCACAATAAATCTGAAGGTCCTCTTCCAATCCCACCACCCGCCACTCTATTCCATTTCATTGCAAACAACAAGATAAGCGGGAGATTTCACCTTTGATATGTGCAATGCAGCTAAGCTCAGACTCCTTAACTTGTCCAGTAATAGCGTGATGGGCACCTCGACATGCAGTTGAACATGTTCGGACTGAGCTTGATTGTGTTCGTGTCATAAACAAGCAATCTGTTTAGACACGAACGATAAAATGTTTCTTTCGCGAGTTGACCCTTTCAATTTGTCTACGCTTGTCGTGCATACATGTTCATGTCATATTGGCCCTAAGTAAACATGTCATCTATGGGCTCAATGGGTTGACTTGCACATAACACGCTTAAGCATTTTTATTTCAAAAGAGTCACTCATTTTATACTGATCAGAAATACGCTTCGTGTCTGTACGTTATATAAATCGAGTCGACAACCATATTTCTACTATACATACAAGACCACTTTTGACAGATACTTTTCCTCTCTTTCTGCATTCGCTTTCAAGACTGTGAACATGAGGATAAATCACGGGCTACTGGGATCAATTTCGTGAGGTTTGCTTTGCTTCTCCGTCCCGTCCCAATATGGTATTTGAGAATTTGAGCTTCACCCTTGGCACCGGCAAGAGCGTAGCGATTGTTGGTCCGAGCGGTTCTGGAAGGAGTACTATAATCTCCATGGTAGAACGGTTCTATGATCCAGCTTCAGGCATCTCCATGGTGCAATGAATTAAATTCTACAATGATCGTCAAATGGTCAAACGTCAAAACTCTATGGCCGACGGCTAATCAAATCAATCCGTGGGTTGTAGGCCAAATTCTGCTCAACGGACATGAACTCAAGACTCTTCAATTAAAATGGCCGAGAGTGCAATGGGATTAGTTAGCCAAGAGAGAATTTCCTAGGGTTTTCTTGAGTATTCTAGAATGATCCTAGGGGCAGGTGTTATGGGAATTACCCATTCTTGTAATAAATATGGGAAGATGGGGCTGGGAAGATGTAATCCCCACCTTTAGATTGATGAGAAATCTACGATTATTATCAAGAGAGTTTTTATATATAAAGGTCTCCTCCTCATCATTTGTATCATCATAAATACAATTAGAGTTTTCTCTCTAGAATCTCGCTCTACGATCAAACATGGGTTATAAGAAAACCATCACTAACAAAAGTAAACTGCATAGCTCTGACGAGCACCAAACATGTTTTATATGAAAACCATGACTTGGGTCGACCTTGCAATTTTAGTTTCTCCAAGGCTCTTTCTTTTTTAACCTAAAATCTTAAAAAAAAAAAAATCCCTTCTTGTTTTATTTTGGGTTGTTAAATTTTTTTTGTAGCTTAAATTAAACTTCAATTTTGGAGGCTAGCCCTTGCACTTTTAGTTTCTCCAATTTTTTTAAATTTTTTAATTTTTGTTGTTAAAATGGACGAAAACTTTATTTATAGGTTAACTTATAGCTTTTTGCAGTTGAACATGCAATTTTGGTTTCTCAAAGACCATTTTGGGTTGACCTTGCAATTTTAGTTTCTCCGAGACTTTTTTTTTTTTTGGGTGTTAATGTACTTAAATTAAACTTCAATTTTTGTGCAATTGGAAGAATTATGCAAAGAGATCAAAGATATATGGGTTGGGTTATTAAATTAAACTTCAATTTTGGATAGTTGACCTTCCAATTTTAATTTCAACTCAAACTCCTTTGAATCTTCAATTGAGCTTGTTGTAATCTTTTTATGATGGATTTCTTGAATCTAAATTATAAATATAAAAATAAAAAATCAAATACAATATCAAAAGCACACACCCATAACCCATGCAACAATACATACCTATTATCATCAGTTCTGAGAGTATATCTGTTTCCTCAGCTAATGTCAAAACTGGAATCGGAGTATATTTCCTTCGGCGCTGCTTGCCCCATTTTAATGGGCTGGTGTATAATCGAATGTCCCAAATAAAGTTCTGAGAGTTTAATGTGCTTGTGTATCAACGAATGTCCCAAATCCCCTCTAAGTTCTGAGAGGTTTAGTGGACGAGATGGACGTGGAAGAGAAGGTGGTGCAGCTGGAGAATCATAAAAATAAAAATAAAAAATCGAACATACCCATATAACATACCAATACAATACATACCTGGGGACCATGCACCATGCAATTGGAGAATTTTGCCACGGAATTCTCCCGGCCTAGTTAGTAATGTTTTCCATATTGAAATTACCTAGAAGGACTGACATATCTGGTCCTCGTGGTAGACGAGGACGATTCTCCTGACAATATAGATAATGTTGACAATGTAGACAGAAATCTAAATGCTAACTCACAAAAATACAGACGACATACTCATCTTACCTGATTCTAATTTTCCATAAATTCCTAGTAAGCCTAGACTTGCATCCACAAACAAATCAGACATAGACAATCAAATCCACTATTTAACAAACTCTAGTCAATAACTCTAGTCAATAGAGAGCATCACAGCCACATCAAACAAGTTAACTAGAAATAGAAATGGAACTAACAGAAGTTACAATCAAAACAGAACTAACAGAAGTTAGAAGGAGAGGTGATGTAACTCTAGTCCATAGAGAGCATCACAGCTACATCAAACAAGTGAACTAGAAGTAGAAATGGAATTAACAGAAGTTACAATCGAAATAGAACTGACAGAAGTTAGAAGGAGAGGTGATGTAACTCTAGTCAATAGAAAGCATAACAGCCACATCAAACAGGTTTAACTAGAAATAGAAATGGAACTAACAGAAGTTACAATAGAAGGAGAGGTGATTGATAGGATGTAATAACTCACACTCACTCGCGCAACACTACTAAGAAGATCTTGCATGGAACGCAACTCAGACTCATGCAACAGCAAACATAGTGAGATCTAGCTCCACACACAAGTAATCAGAACCGAAGAACGATCAGAGCATCAATCGGAATGAACCACAGGAAAGCCACGTAGCAATGGCTTCAAGGTGAGAATCGTAATTAGAAAGAGTATATCCGGAGCAGACCCAATGAGAGGTGGTGATGGACGGAGGATCGCACCAAAGAACATACATAGATCTTTACAAAATGCGACAATCCACGGAACGGAATGAACTATAGATAGAAATTGAAGCTAGTGCAACTCAGATTCGAACTACAGGATAGAAATTGAAGCTAGCGCAACTCGGATTCAAACACAAAGTACAAGGTGCGGTGCGATCTAGCTCGAGTAAAACAGAGTATCAAACAACGATTACGATTGAAGAGCGCATCACGATTGAAGAGAGGATCGAAGATCCAAGAAAGAGAGAGAGTGTGTACCAGTAGAGCGAGGAGCGAGCGCACGCTTCTCTTCTCTCTACTAACGCGCGGAATTCCAAAAAGAATGACAGAGAATGTTTTGTTAAGCAACTTTAAAATCTTAGCACTTAATTTTCCAAAAAATTATTCAAAGAAAAGTCTAAACTGTTTTTATTTTTTTAAAAAAAATTATAAAAACTGTCCAAAATAGCAATATAATTTTTAAAATAATTTAGCACTTAATTTTTCGAGAAATTATTCAAAGAAAAGTCTAAATTATTTTTATTTTTTTAAAAAAAATTTATAAAGACTGTCCATCCGTCTACCTCAAAAATTTTGTGTCTGAATAATTGCATATTAAGATATTCTCGAACTCGACAACATGTTGCTAGAAGCACCCTAAGATCGATCTGCAGTTAAAGCCAAATCGATCCATGCTCCATTTCTTCCGTCCACACTTTCTAGCTTCTCCATGCAGACGGTCAATCTATCCAACAGTAAATCTGACGGTCCTCTTCCAGTTCCACCACCCACCAACTCTATTCTACTCCATTGCAAACCCCACGGAAATATTCTTTCACCTTGGATTTGCTATGCCACTAAGCTCACGACTCCTTAACTTGTCCAATAATAGCATGATGGACACCATAGTTGAACACGTTCGGATTGAGCTTGATTATGTTTGCGTCACAAACAAGCAATCCGTATAGGCACAAAACGTTTTGTTTGACCCTTGCAATTTGTCTACGCTTTCGTTAGACATGTTCATGGCCCAAATTGCCTGCCCTATTTAAGCATGCCATCTATGGCCTCCAATGGGTCGACTTGCACATGACACGCTTAAGCATTCTTGTTTCAAAAGGATCGCTTGTTTTAAACTGGCCAGAAATAAGAATCGGGTCTGTACCATGTATAGATTGGGTCGACAACCTTATTACCACGATACATACAAGACCATTTTTGACAGATACTTCCTCTCTCTCTCTGTCTCTCTCTACATTCGTTTTCAAGACTGTGAACAGGAGGATAAATCACGTGGTACTGGGACCAATTGATAGTTGTAACTTGAGCTGAACCTCTTCCTTCACGAAGTACTTGATGCCGAAGTCGGTTTGATCTTCAGTGAAATGAATGAATCCTGAAAGTGACGTGGTTTCCCATTGCGTTCTTTGGTTGTTTAAGGAAATCATGAACTGTCCTATGAGGTCAATACTTTCAGTAGTCCAAATATATTTGAACAGCATTGTGGAAATTAACTACTGCGTTCTTACGCCAGGAACCAACTTGGATCCAGGAGGCAAGGAATTTGATCCCTCACCTCTTTCATCTTGCCCCACGAATTAATGCATACACCGAGATGCTGTTTCGATCTCACATTCAGTTACTCATTCCGGATCCTCCCTCTGTGTTCTCAATGCGGACTAACTCGGTAACATTTGATTGCAACAAGGGATTGATCGAGCCACCTTTGTTATGATCTCAATGAGGACTGACCCAGTAACATTCTATACGAACAAGGGATCGGTCAACTTTCCCTCCCTCCCTTGCTAAGAACCTGTCTTATTACTCATACGTCACACGACATATCGTCGTGGAATTACCAAATAGCTGGAATTTCGTCCTTTTCACTAATTGAGTTTTCGCATCGGGATGGGTAAAAGGGCTAGCCTGAAAAAATTTAATACCATAGTTACTTAAGTTTCCACAAATTAAACTCTGAGCAAATCCAAATTCATGACAAATTGTAGGGTCTACCCAAAGTAGCTAACTTGGTGGATGAGAATCATCAATACCAAAACGCTTAGCTATCCTATTGCTCACAATAATGCATTTGTTAATTCATGACATTAGCTAACTTGACCATGCTTGGCTCCCATTTCCCAGGGCAGCTGAATAGACCAACGAGAATTCCTGAGCCTCCAATCTACGCAGGCAAATTGCTAGTTGGGTTTGGTTCTACTTTTGTCCATCACCATGCCCCCCGTGCATTGGTTTCCTCTTCTTTATGAAGTATGGTCGATGCACACTGATGGTCCTTTCCTTGGGGAATGGGGGTACTTTGGGACATTGCGTTCCAGATTTGTACTCTGTGTCTGCGTCATGTTAGGTGAACGTCCTCTTTTTGGAAGAGCGAACCACGGGGATTCGGAGCATTTTGGACTCTCGAAGTATACGTGCTCTTGATCAAAACATCGCGAGAGAGATGTATAATCGTATGTCTCGTCTCGTTTTGAACATCTCCCTCTAGATTGGAGGAGGATTTCAAGCCAATATCGTTTAATGACCCGTTTCTGTCCACAATCAAGTCGGATCGCGTAATTTAGGAACGACAAAGTTGTTAGTATATGTTCGGGTACATCGCTCCAATCGCATTTCAATCGGGACATGTACACTAACTAGAAAGGGTCCATAGCTTTGCAATCCGGTGTTTTTTTTTTCTTTTTTTCCGGTCACAATGATACGGTGGTTAAGATGATCTATATTCGATATTTCGAATCAAACCCGATAACGCCCGAAGTAATCGGATATACCGGGCCTTTCATTGGTTCCGGCACCATATATAATGCACCACGGGAAAACTTCAGTTGAGTTCACTATTTGCAAACTAACCACCAGACTTTGATTGCAATCACTAAATGCACCCAACTTTCACTTATTATGAAATTATATAAGTATAAAGATTCCATAATTGAGCCACAAATTAGTGATTGTAGTGAGGTTTGTACGTGTATATTTTGGAAAAGTGTATTGAAAGTCCCAAAATTTAGGATAAAAATGCAATTGAGTCCTAAAATTTTCAAAAAACGCAACCCAGTCTTAAAAATTTATCAAGTTAGTGCAATCAAGTCCAAAAATTGATTATCATTGTCGATTTACCAAATAAAACGGAGTTAATAGAATGACTTGATTGTCTTTTTAAAATTTTAGAAGCTCGATTGTATTTTCATTATAACTTATAGGATTTGATTGTATTTTTTTTATAATAAAAATTATGACTCAATTTTAATTTCGTGTTAAGTTTTAGGACATCGAGTAGATTTCGGGCCGTACGTTTGCCGTGAGACGTGGCTGTTAATGCCCATAACATCGTAGTCAATGGGTTGGATCTTGGCACATGTCGCCTGGAAAAAGACGAGGGGTCTCATTAAATACGAGGGGGGCTGACCTCCATAGCTGGGAAAGCTCTCTGCAGAAGCGGCAAAACCAAACAGTTCGATTCAACATGTTTCCCCTAAAGAAAGGAGAAAGAACGAAGCCTCATCATGCGTACGACACTCCCCCTCGTCAACCGATCGCTGCTCGTCTTCTACATTCTCTTCATCCCTGTCTCTCGAAGCTGGAGGGTAGTAATGAAGCCGAGTTGTTGGTTGGCCAACTATTTCCTCTCTGCATTTATTGGCGGGAAAACTGACCTGTGACCTTGCGCGCTTTCCCGTGCTCTGTTCCCGTGTCTCTGAAGCTCCGCATTTTTATATTCTTTGCGCCAGTTGTCGTGGTCGAGCCATCATGGAGGCGCTTGAGCTTGAGCTTGAGCACGAGCCTGCGAGTGACGCCGTTCGCGAGGGTCGGGCTCCTGCGCCGCCACGGCCGGAGGAGACGGAAAAGCCGTCGGAACCCACGATGGAGAAGGAGAAGGGGAAGCCGCGCGTGTCCTTCTTCGGCTTGTTTGTGGCTGCCGATGAGATCGATTATGTGTTGATGTTCTTCGGAAGTGCCGGCGCGTGCATCCACGGGGCCTCGCTCCCTGTGTTCTTCGTTCTGTTCGGCCAGATGATCGATTCTCTTGGAAAGCTGTCTTCCGATCCCCACGGGTTGTCTTCGCGTGTTTCTGAGGTAATGCGTGGCCGCTTATCATCATCATCTCGGAGTACAGACCAGTCCGATCAGCCACGCTTTCCAATAGACTTATGAGAGAATATAGTCAACTGGTTTCCATCTCTCCAATGGACGGCGCTTAACATTTTCACCTAACTAATTATTCTGAGCTAGCCGATCACAACATCATCCGTGATCGATCGACCCGAATGGCAATCCACATTTGTCAAATACTCATGTACACGCAAAAGAGTCGCTTTTCCGGGTCTTGGATTTCGGTGATACTGGTTACGGTTCTCTGAGCGGCATTGTCGCTGACAGTTGAATCGGATAGTCAAAAGGCCAGACGCTTGCATCTAACATTCCTTATGTTTTTGCAGTATGCTCTGTACCTCGTGTATCTAGGACTCATCGTCTTCGCATCTGCATGGATAGGTATGCATCGAGCTTGTTATGGATGAGCTTTTTTTTTTTTTTTTGCTGTTTTCAATGTATAAATTTTAACAATCCATCCCTATCTGAGCTTAATTCATGGTCATATAAGCTTTTAGGTGTAGCATTCTGGATGCAAACTGGGGAGAGGCAAACGGCTCGTCTGCGACTTAAGTATCTCGAGGCAGTTCTTAGAAAGGACATCAATTTCTTCGATACCGAAGCTAAGGACAGTAATATTCTTTACCACATTTCAAGCGACGCGATACTAATACAAGACGCAATAGGCGACAAGGTACATGGAGATAAGAAATCTGCCTGCATTTGTCTTCTCGATCCCGGTTTTGCTATCAGGGTCCTTCTACAACTTATGCCTTTTATGCGCTGCAGACAGGCCATGCTTTGCGTTACCTTTCGCAATTCATTGTAGGATTTGCTGTTGGATTTACGTCGGTATGGCAGCTCACGCTTCTGACCTTGGCTGTTGTTCCGTTGATAGCGATTGCGGGGGAGCTTATACTGTTATCATGTCTACTCTATCAGAGAAAGGTGAAGCTGCATACGCCGAAGCAGGGAAGGTTGCAGAAGAGGTAGACACTAGCTTTCCCAAAACCCGAATTATGGTTTACTTTGCTGCTAACTTCATTCCCCAAGTTGATTATAGTCACTGAAGTAGCAATCCTCGGCACTTTGCCTGGATCAGGTTATCTCGCAGATTCGAACGGTATACTCTTTTGTAGGGGAGGAGAAAGCAGTCGAAGCATACTCTAAGTCGCTTAAAAATGCGCTAAAACTGGGGATGAAGAGCGGTTTTGCCAAAGGAGTGGGCGTCGGCTTTACGTATGGTCTCCTATTTTGTGCTTGGGCATTGCTTCTGTGGTATGCCGGGATTCTGGTCCGGCACCACCATACAAATGGCGGGAAAGCATTCACGACCATCATAAACGTTGTCTTCAGCGGTTTGTAAGTCTAGCACGCCCCCGGTAACATATGACCTTTTGTCTTCCCTGGACGCTTTTCATTGTCTCTTCTGATAAGATTAAGCAATTTCGTCTTCGCAGTGCTCTGGGTCAAGCTGCCCCAAACCTCGCCGCCATTGCAAAAGGGCGGGCAGCTGCTGCCAATATCATTAGCATGATACGAGCAGATAAAAAGCCGTCTGAGGGATCCGATGAAGGAACAAGATTATCAGAAATAGCTGGAGAAATTGAATTCCATGAGGTCTGCTTTGCTTATCCGTCCCGTCCCAACATGGTATTTGAGAATTTGAGCTTCACCCTTGGCGCCGGCAAGAGCGTAGCAATTGTTGGTCCGAGCGGTTCTGGAAAGAGTACTATAATCTCCATGGTACAACGGTTCTATGATCCAGCATCAGGTAGCTATTATCATGCAATGAGTTTTAAGTCAAATTCTACAGTGATCGTCAAATGGTCAAAACTCCATCGCCTACGGCTAATCAAATCAATCCATGATTTATGGTACTTGTAGGCCAAATCCTGCTTGACGGACATGATCTCAAGACTCTTCAACTAAAATGGCTGAGAGAGCAAATGGGATTGGTTAGCCAAGAGCCAGCACTATTTGCCACTACCATAGTCGCAAACATTCAGTTTGGTAAAGCAGACGCTGAAATGGATCAAGTTGTAGAAGCCGCTAAAGCTTCGAATGCCCATTCCTTCATCCAAAAGCTTCCCGATGGTTACTACACTCAGGTGCGTTCTTCTGATTACACGGGCTCGTCTCTCTACAAGGACCGCCGACTTAAGGTTTCGACATTTAAGTTCACTTTGTTCGTGGTGCAGCCATCATCTTCTTTCAGTCCGAGCTGTCACTTAGTAATTGCTTTCACAAATGATACTTGACAGTTAATATAATTCAGGTGGGAGAGGGAGGAACCCAACTTTCTGGAGGACAGAAACAGAGGATTGCCATTGCAAGAGCCGTGCTACGGAACCCAAAGATACTGCTTTTGGATGAGGCGACCAGTGCACTAGACGCAGAATCGGAACTCGTTGTCCAACAGGCACTTGATAGGATAATGACCAATAGGACAACGATAATCATCGCGCACCGTTTATCTACAGTCCGAGATGTTGATTGTATTGTTGTCCTGAAGAACGGCCAGGTAGTCGAAAGTGGAAACCATTCAGAGTTGTTATCTAAGGAAGGCGAGTATGCGACCCTCGTGCGCTTACAGGTAACCGAAAACGACACTCAATCGAGCTCAATATATCACTCGGGTTCTTCTGCAAGTTCAAGCTTCGGAGGAAGTTTCAACAGCGAGAATAATCCGAAGCCTCGCACCGGCAAATCACAGAGAAATGACCAAGACATTCCCCCAACGGACACTGCTCCCTCTGCATCAATTTGGGAGCTGTTAAAACTGAACGCCCCTGAATGGCCTTTTGCATTGCTTGGGTCAGTTGGTGCAGTCCTGGCAGGCATGGAAGCTCCTCTATTTGCACTTGGGATCACCCACGTCTTGTCTGTGTTCTATTCGCCCGATGCTCATCATGCTAAGTATGAGGTTGACAGGATAGCGCTCTTGTTTGTCGGAGTAGCTGTTATTACCATCCCGATTTACTTGATGCAGCATTTCTTCTACACAATGATGGGGGAGCGCCTCACAACCCGTGTTCGCTCACTAATGTTCTCAGGTTCTTTCTCTTCAGTTAACATTTTGAAAATTTTCGTTACAGATCCAGATCATGAAATCAACACAAAAATGAATTTCACTAGGCTTCCATTAATATTTCCATTCTTGCAGCTATCCTTACCAACGAGATTGGGTGGTTTGATTTGGAAGAGAATAGCACTGGTTCCCTAACATCAATTTTAGCAGCAGATGCGACATTGGTGCGGAGTGCTCTAGCCGACCGTCTATCGACCATTACACAGAATCTAGCACTCACCGTGACAGCATTCGTCATCGCCTTCAGATTAAGCTGGCGGATAGCAGCTGTTGTCATTGCTTCCTTTCCTCTCCTTGTTGGAGCATCAATAACTGAGGTAAATTTCTGAAACCGTCCAAGGATGCTTGCTTGCGTGAATTCGGACTTGTCGATCAAATTCATCTCATGCCTTGCATCCCCCCCAAAAAAAAAAAAATTGCAGCAATTGTTTCTCAAGGGATTCGGAGGTGACTACAGCAGTGCCTATTCTCGGGCCACTTCATTGGCACGCGAAGCAATTGCAAACATTCGTACCGTTGCTGCATTCGGAGCTGAAGACCGGATCTCAAATCAGTTTGCTTCTGAACTAGCCCAACCAAACAAGCAAGCACTTGTACGAGGGCACATATCAGGCTTCGGCTATGGCATATCACAGTTCTTTGCTTTCTGTTCCTACTCACTTGGCCTTTGGTATGCTTCCGTTCTGATCAAGCACAGGGACTCAAACTTTGGAGACATCATCAAGTCCTTCATGGTTTTGATCATTACTGCACTAGCCATTGCAGAGACCCTGGCTCTCACTCCAGACATTGTGAAGGGCACACAAGCACTAGGGTCTGTTTCCCGTATCCTCAAGAGGAGTACGGCCATACATCCTTACAGCCGCATGTCGAAAATGGTTTTCAAGGTCAGAGGACACATAGAATTTAGAAGCGTCAGTTTTAGGTATCCGACAAGGCCGGATATCCGCATCTTCGAAGGCTTGAATTTGAAAGTTGCGGCAGGGAAGAGTCTTGCAGTGGTGGGACAAAGCGGATCGGGAAAGAGTACAGTGATCTCCCTCGTGATGAGATTCTACGACCCCATCTCTGGATCAGTTCTTATAGATGGCTGCAACATGAAATACTTGAACTTGAGATTGCTGAGGTTAAGAATAGGTTTGGTCCAGCAAGAACCGGCGTTATTTGCCACGACAATATATGAGAACATAAAGTACGGAAGTTCAGAAGCTTCGGAAATAGAGGTGATGGAGGCAGCCAAAGCGGCGAATGCCCACGAGTTTATCAGCACAATGCCGGAAGGGTACAAAACACACGTCGGTGACAGGGGAGTGCAACTATCAGGAGGACAGAAACAGAGGGTGGCTATAGCAAGAGCAATCCTGAAGGACCCTTCAATCCTCCTCCTGGACGAGGCGACGAGTGCCTTGGACACATCGTCGGAGAAGTTGGTCCAAGACGCTCTCAATAAGCTCATGGTAGGCCGGACAACGGTCTTAGTGGCGCACAGGCTGACGACCATCCGAGACGCCGACAGAATCGCCGTGCTGCAAAATGGCAGGGTGGCAGAAATAGGCCGCCATGACCAGCTCATCGCGAAACCGGGTGGACTCTATAGGAAATTGGTTAGCCTGCAGCAGGAGGAGAAGAACCTGGAAGCAATTTCATAGCCAGAGACTATCGAGTCGTTGAAACCTAGCATATAGATTGCAGCCAAAATCTACTGGTGGAGCTCGAATACACCTATCATTAAGAATTTGTTCAGAGTCTTTTGAGTTGAAGATCCTGAGAAATCTGTCCAAGACAAAACAAGATGCATACAGAGGTAGAAAAACCTGATTATTTTATGGCTTTCTCGGCAGTGTAATTGGTGAAATTACTTCCTTGATTTGCTCAATAAACTCTTTAAGCAGTTTACACCTCTTACATCACAGCCAATGCTACCCACAGGCAACAACAGCGCATATTCTCAGTCAAAGATCTCGTCATTTGTTCTCAGACATTCGTACATAGGACCGTGGTTCATACACCTCTTTCCTTATTACTTGTCACTTTGCTTATATCTGTTATCCTATGTTATATGTTGTTGTCAACTTGAATTTTTGTGAGAGGAATAACATGAAGCAAATTGTAATAAAATAAATACTCACACCAATAAAATTATCATTCTCGAAGTAAAACAAAACACACGGCATGAAATTTGAATATTTATCGATTCGTAATATTGAGTACACGCGATAATTTGAGTATGCAAAACTATATAGATTAGTAAGGAACATAAAAGTGAAAGTTCAAGGTGAGAAAGTGAATTCCCATCTCTTGATTTGAGATTCGACGGGATTAATTACGAAAATATGCACAAGACTTAGAGATGCATCAGAATTATGCTAGGATGGAAGATATGCCGTAGAGATTATCGAAACCAAATTACTGGATAAAGCTTGCATTTAAGCGTGTGCCCCGTGAATCGGCCCCGCGCGACCTGTGCCCACTTTCGTATCGCTTTCTCGGCGGTGTAATTGGAAAAATTCAGTTTCTATTGATCTGCTCAATAATACGTAAGCAGTTATCACACTTGATGACCAGCCCTGGCCATAAATTTGTCCCAGACTTGGCAAGGAAAGAACAAAGAAACGAGATATTTGTTCCCCATCCCATTGTCTCCAGTAGTTGCTTTGTTTCGTTATTCATGCATGCCAATGTTTTTCGCCCACTAATATCTATAAACAAGTATTCAAACGGCGCCAAATCCAATTCATCATTTCTGGTGTTTTTCATCCCACACTAATAACTAATTTCGCATGTAGTTGCTTTCGTCTTTATTTATATATTTAGTTATTCTTGTTTTCTTGGAGGTAAGGTGCTTAATTTTTTTGTGGAAGCAACGAGGAAAAACGGGCATGTAACTCCGGCGAAAACACAAAGAAATCGCGTCACAGGAACGAAAAGGTAAAAAGAACAAAAGAATAGCTATACAAGAGAAGCCTGTTTTCTTCATTCACATTCAAATAACGGGTAAATAAACCGAATAACTTAATTTGCCCTACCATCATATCAATGTCGAAGCAACCCGAGCCACCTCTTTTCTTGAAGACTCCATGCCAAAACCTCTTCAAGCTTCCTCTTCCGCAAGAACTTGTGCCCAGGCTAAAAGAATAACAGGCGCATATAACCTACGATTCCATTGCAGATCATACCTTAATTGGCTCGTACTTCTCGCCTATCACGCCTCCCTTCTCTTTTTGATATTGGATGTACCGAACTGTGCTGGCAAAGAACGTATCTGAAGCTGGATCCTGGGTCGTGGAATCGCTTTGCATCTCGTTCTTTATTAGCTCAACCAGGCTCTGAATTGCCGAACTTGTGACCTGGGGGTTGCCTTTCTCAAAAAAGTAGAGGTACCTGAAACACATATTCTCATCAACTGCACCAAGGAACAAAAAAGACTTCTTGGCACTAAGAAGATGGGAATTTTCAAATTGACGCTCACTTGTTTAGAATTTCCACAAAAAGTGTGACTGGCCCAGCACTACCCCTTGTAACGCTGGCCATCTGTTGCGCTGCGTTTGCTATTCTCAAAGCACGTTTTAGACAAAGTAGGACCCTGCAGTTACAGAAAATATCCAAAATTTCATGCTCTTGCATAACATTTGAAAAAAGGAGCACATCCCCAAAAAAACTAACAAAGGCAAAAAAATGAAGAAAGTATACTCATCATCTGTCAAGGGAATAACTTCTTTTGATTCAATAGCAAAAAGAATCCCCCAAAGGAAAATAACGATACAAGTATCTTTTTTTCCTCTTTCCTATTGCATAAGCAAGAATGAGTCCCCAACAGAAGCTGAAAATAGTGAAAAAGTAAATGTTATGGGAAGCAAGAACCTTTCTCCATCTTTAATGCCTTTCTGATCATCGATCCAGAAAAGGTGGGAACATGCATAAACTGCTCTGCACTGATCAGGCTTCTTCAGAAGCTTTGCAGCATACTGACAAACATGGGAGAAAATTTAGGCTCTATCCTAAATAATTTCATTAGAGAAAGAAGCAGAAAAACCTACAAGCATTATTACCCCAGTGGCCTTGTGTGTTAAAGTATCTCTATTCTCAACACCAAATACAGTCATCCGCTGGAGACTCCCAATAATTAAATGTATTGCTGTAACCTGGGCTTTGGAGTCCTTTAAAATATCGTAAAAGGAAAGGGATTCAAAGCATACAAATTCCTCATTTGTCAGTCAAGGACTCGAAATCTCGTAAGAAAAACACATTAACAGTATGAAGCAATTACCGCAACTTCTTCTTCATATAGTACAAAAGCCTGAGTAAAAAATTCATAAGCCACTGGTTCAAGATCACAATCGCCGGCAGCCTAGCATTCCACATGCAATGCCCAAAAAGTTATGCAAACTGAAAGTTAAAATTGATGCTCATAGCATGGCCTTGCTTGCCACTACACACAATTGCTGATAAGGAAATCATGAGTTGCTCTTTGTAATGGAAGATACTATGAGTATCAGTTATGTACAATATCCATGCACATGATCTGAAAGCCTGAGACATTATTTTCCAGACTAAACACAGTAAGTGAAAGGCAAGACTTGTATGGAACTCATCTGGACACCATAACACGGGCTCAAATTGGATAAAGGCTTATTTCTTTTACAAAAAAAAATTTGAGGTATCTCAAAAAGTGGTTATTCAATGTTGGCTCTATCGAGAATCAGGTCACTCCCATTTTTAAAATCTTCAGTCAGACAATGTTGACACAACTGATCCCAATTGAAGTGATTTCAGTAAGTAGAATAAATTCTCTTAAAAGTCATCAAAATTAGGGTCACTTACATCTTTCTGAAAATCTAATGCGTATGATGTTAAAAGAAGTAACAGCCTTTCAGTTCTGAGCAGTAAAGAAAAAAAAAAAAAGGAATTCTTTCTTCTACCTTAATGAGGAACTAAATCATACTATACCTCATTTAGTAGAAGACGACGGGAAAAGAAAAGGTCATAGCATACCTCTGCACATTCCAGATATAACCTTAGTGCAAGTTCGGGTGATGGTACAGATGAAAGAGCCTCAATTATCTGAAACAAAAGTTAAAACAGATGATAGGTGAGAATTGCATATTAGCAAATAAGAAAAAATTGCAGAAAATTAGCAGAATAATGAAATAACCGCAGGCAAGATAACAATAATGGTGTTAAAAATGGTTCCAGAAAAGACTTTGCACAATAATGTCCGATTATGCGAGAAAGAAGAATGAGCTATCAATGGATCGTCTGAGGTTGAAACCACTATAAATCCTATGGAAAAAACCAGGCAAGCTGACCAATCCTTAGAGGGGGGGTTCCTGCCCGACTATAATGGGCCAAGCAAGAAGAGCAGAGTTGTGACAAAATTAAAACAGTGGGGGCATGGGCTCCTAGGAAGCAAATTCATACTAAGCAAGAGGACCGGATATGGGGTTGTTCAAGTTTGCCCATAAAGAATTGTTTACAGAAATCTATCAATCAATAAAATTGCCTAAAAACTGAGCATGGAAAAACTCCATGTGGAAAACATATTTACTTCGCCTACAAAGGAGTTGCAGTAAGAAACTTAAAGAACTACACCTGGCTCAAAAGCCGGAAAAGTTTTCTAGGAGTCGCAGGCAATTCTTCTCCCACAACTTCACCGTCTCGACTTTGCAATCGCCTGACCAACTGTAGATTGCAACACAATATCTCAAGCAGTTAATATGTAGTTTTGAAGATCGAACTATACACTTCCGGGTGAAAATTGAAGACTAACTGCTGGACCTAAATCTTTGAAGACGGCCAACTACTCTGGATAGGTCTCTTTGGGTTAACATTTGTTACAAGTCTTAAAGAATTAGTTAGCAGAAATATTTTAAGCTTACATTCTTCGAAAGGTGCAGTATTTATCCTTGTGTATGCTCCCCTCTCCAGAATCACAAAGTGAAATTACAAGCAAGCAGGTTTAAAAACCATATTCATATCTCTCCAGAGTGCGAATACTTCTCAAAATCCAACTCAGGGTTACATGGGAAAATCAGGGGGAAAACATGGGTTACATGAAATGCAAGCTGACAAAAAACTGTTGCCTTGACTCACTTCCAGTTCAGAATATTCCAATTGATGCCAGAGTAGAGTCACAAAATAAAGACATAATCAGATTTATTGTAGCAAACTGTTCCGGTTGCTTGAGGGGAAAAGGAATTTTGACAAATGCAAAGAATACATCATCAATAAAGTAACGAATCCAAGCAATCAGCTTTATCATGCTTTTAATTATGACTCTTGTAGCTACCCCCGTTAGATGATAAAGTAATGGGAGCCACGTAAATGTTTTGTTTAAGCGTCTATGATGCATCTCCTTTTTATTGGAATAGATGCTGCTGCCAAAAGTAAACTCTACCTCACAATTCCTGATATATTCATCGTAAAAAGAACTCCAATGGATGCACTATGCGCAGTATTTATTCATGGCAACCAGGAAACTTTTGCCTAAAGGATGCATTGTCTTTAGCTTGTTAAATGAGAATCAAAACGAACTCACATTCAAAAGTTAGTGCTTAAGCCACGCAGATCTGTGATACCCGCATTCAGTTTGTTCATTCATCTAAAACAAACATTGTCTAGACTTTAATTAGCAGATTATGCTTCAGATCCTAGTGATACCATTGCCTGGTTGTTCCTCAATCAAACACCGAATATCTAGACCTCTAATAAGTAATTTATGCACACCAAATACCTGTTGAAAGTGGAGATGAAAATCAGTAGTTAGCGAACCCAAAAGTGACTAATATTAGCTACTTATTTTGGAGGAGTCGCTTTTTTGCATAAATATAGATGTCTAACTGACAGGCAATCCAACAACAAAGTAAATGGTAAGGGGGCAGGAATAAAGAAATGCAACAGCAATTCTCAGATGATTCTGTTTCTTTGAATTTTCATCCCATTCGGATCTCATTGTGTAGTTTCCATGTGGATAATCAATCAAAAGTTTTCGACAGGTCTGTCAAGGGTGGGGGAGAATAAAAGCTTACCCGGAGAGCACCAAAAACAAGTGGAGGAACTGTAAAAGGCAGGCGCTTTGGACCTCCACCCATAATGTGCTTTTGCACTGCACATATAATCTGCAAATTAGAAAAATTATGGAATCAATTACCAACTGTTTCATAGTCAAAGAAAAATGAAGCAATGACAAAAGCAGAGGACACCAGATGATACCCATTGTCACTTGAAGTTAGAAAAACACTGGTTACATCATAAAGGGTACATGGAATCAATTGAATCACCCATTAATCAGGATAGAAATAATCACTACTCAATCAGGGTGCAACTGTCAATTAGCCTTTTCGTATCTAACATGTTTGTCGAATTCAAGATGCCCAGACTGCATTTCTCTCTATGATAAAACTAACCATAACTCTATAAAAAAACTATCAAAAGGATTTCTTCATCAGTCAGAAAGAAATATTTCAGTTGAAATGGTAGAGAAATTTCATTCCTGAATTGGAACTCTAATAGATATAAGGCAGTAGTTCACAAAACATATACGAGACAATTTAACTCTCCCATAGTCCAAGATGTACACATGTGATGTGATCAGACCTCCTTTTTAAATTTTCCCAGGTGATGTCAATTGTCCTTAACAAACAAGACAGGTTTTCTCCTTTCCTGTCAAATACCCATTCTCTCCATAAAAGCCCACATGCAGACAGCAATAACAGGTAAGTTTCTCTCTAAATTAGCATTATCATAGAGAATTTGCATAAAGCATGCATCAGAGCATGACTGACTCACCTTAAGCATCTCTTCTGGGTCATCACTATATAGCATATGTATAAGGCGAGCAACATAGTTTTGCTCTTCGTTGAAGTCTTCCTCATCCAGCTACAGTAAATGTTTGATATGATAAAAGTGAGAAGGAAAGGGCAAGAAGTGAAGTAATGTTGAACAAACAAAGTTAGAAGGTTATTTAACAATGCCTATTGACACAATGAGCAAAACTGTCAACTTCCATCTAATTGGAATAGAACACCCTATAGACCTCAACCAATGTAGTATCTACCGACAGGATTTGAATAATTATACTGTAATATACTTATCAGTACCTCATCCACAGCTATTCCATCCACATCTTTAACAAGACCTTCGATTAATTCAAACAACACCTCAACCTACAAAACCAAATGCAGAACTTAGTCACAAAATCATAATATGAAAACACAAAGTGAAATGGTGATACCGACCTTATCAGCCTCCTTGATGCAGGTGCCATTCTTCATGATGCTTTGAATTATAACCATTGCCATTTGTTTGTTTGTCGAACTATCAAGGTACTCCATGACCCGCGGATAATTAGGAAGTGTCAAGGCTCTGACAACATCATTGTATTTCTCTATTGGGGCACTTAGGAGGGCAACAATTTGTTTTCTCGCTCTTCTGTCTTCAAGCTTTGGTTTGCCGGAGAGCTTATTAACACATGCTCCCTGCACAGCAGTTTCCACAGAAATGATAGATCATGCCCATGTACACTTCTCTAAATTGATAGTGACACAAAGTATGATGTCAAGACAAGATCCATCGTCACTGAATCAGTCCAATACCATGGTATGGTGTTGGCAAAAACTAGAATGCTTGAACTGTAAATAAGTATAAGAAGAGCACATACCAGAACTTGATCCACATAATCAAGGCGATCAGGGTGGACACGGAGAGTAAATGTGAGAAGAGAAACATACAAAGAAATTGCTCCAACAACTGGCATCTCAGCATGGGCATCTATAACCTGCCATTAGACTCTAACTTGTTAACCTGGATCCTACAAACATCGAGTTCCAAAATTTTGCCACGATCATTGAAGGACATACAAAAGACCTAGATTAGGTTCTCACTAGGTATTTCCTATAAGCTTGCATTATATCATTACTCAGACTATTTAAGTTGTAATCTAATGCTCTTGAGCAATCTGAATTTTTTATCTCCACGTCCTTGTTTCGCTGTTCCAATGCGTTCTTGTCAAACTCAAACAAGTACATGCAATCGGCAGCTACATATTCATAGAATAAATCCTTACTGGGAAAATGCTTTCATGCAATAACCTAAGCTTTCCAATCAATTGACTGTCATCCCTTAAATTTTGCATATAGTCAAAATAGGTCCTTTGCTTGAATCTCTCTAGGCCTTTGTTTGCCTCCCCGTTTATCAATTTTCAAGCTTCAATCTTAGTCCGAAAATTTTACATTTGAACATCTAATCCTTTCATAGTCATTTAGAATTAATTGGTCCCTACACCTAGACCTCATGTTAAGGAGATGCTGATCGTGTTTCTTCCATGTGATGCATATTATGGGAGAAGTTTAAGAAATTTAAGTAAAATTTAACTGCAAATCTTAGGTTTGGCACTCCAACCAGGAAGCTGCCATCCAAAACACAACTCAAATTCACCTAAAATGAAGATGAAGACCCACTATTGTCAAAATGAATACTTAAGGGATAGTTTGCAAAAGGAGGAGCATTTCAAAGACTAAAATTTTAGCTTCAGGGTCACGAGCATAGAACTTGGGTGAATTTATAAGGATCACGCGCACTATATCCCTAAATTTGTTCTTGTGATTAATTCTTCAGATCATATCATTAAGTATTACTGTCTTTTCAAATCCAGATCTGTATTTTGCATATCACCACCTAAAATTTGTGACTAGTCTGTAGCTCGGTGTAAGCTCCGAGCAGCTAAAAGAACTGTCATGAATTGAACTTTGGGATCTTTACAAGAAACTGATGCCTGAATTTCTTTCAGGACACAAACTTAGCTATTCACCTTCCAAATGGCACTGCTCAACTTAGCAAATGCCTCGACTTGCAGAAATTCTGTTAATACCTGACATTAACCGAAGAAAATGTTAATAAAGTTGGGGAAAGAAGATCTGCTCAAACTTTTATTATGCTAACTTACATCTGGGCTTGAAGCAGCATAATTTGACAATCTTTCCATCAACTGAGACAGCAGCATCTTGATGTCAACAGTTGGCTGAGTACCAAAACCAAGTGAGATGAACGAAAGAAAAGAAGTTCAAATCTCTACAGGATCTATCTGCTTATCTCTCTTAGATGACTAGCAGAACTAAATATATCATTCTAATGAGCTCTTGAAGATGACAAATTCCTACTTATGAGAAACTCTACCACACAGCCCTGCATAATATCAGTTGGAAAGGAAAGGAAAGGAAAAACTTAAAAGTATACTGCTCAGTGTAGGATGACCAAGGGAGAGACCAAGTTTTTCTTTCTTAGACAACAAGTAAATAAGCCATCTTTGTTCCACAATCCACTGTATTGTATCTTAAGATGAGCATGGAAAATAATATTTTCAGTTTGGCAGTGATAAAGAGCCGGTTTGAACAGAATATCTTTGTATCTTAAAATGAGCATGTAGAATGATACTGACAATATGGCACCAATAAAGAGCCAGTTTGAAAGTTCTGATACTCATCAGTGAATTCAAAGTTCTGACAGAGTGTAGCCCCTAATTGCAGTGCTGGCAAGCTACCCATCCAATTTAGTGACACTTTGATCTTCCCATGCAATAGTTGCTCTTACTGGCTAAAAGATCTGGATGTCCAGGCAATGCTCATGGAAACTGTAATAATATGACTGCTACAGTGACTTAACCAACCAGGAACTCTATGCCATAAACTCATTTTTAAACACATAACAAATCCTCATTGAAGTTTACTTTTGTGGAAAATGGAGTCAATACAGATGGATTAGGGAAAAGGTGGTAGAAGCAGTGTCATCATAGTAGTAGCGGCAGTGATGGCAAGAAGCTGAACAATTAAGTTGTTATATTCATAGCATCAAACATGCTAATAAAATCAGTGAGGTAAGTATACAAAAACGTGCCCACCTGAAGCTGAGAACAAGAACCCAATAACGCCTCAAGGGTCTGCAAATGGTATTCATCTGGGAAGACCTGGATCAGGCATTCCATCAGATAATACTGGGCAAGATCATCTTTGCAGTTGACAACCTGTTCAAAGACAATTTTGTGATATTATCAAAGAGTATGATGCAATTTTTGGAAGAAAAAAAATTCAAAGTCAGTAACCAGAATGAAAATAATAGGTACCTGCTCCAAGACCCCGGGAAGAACAGTTTCTTTGTACATTTCAAGATCCACACCCTCTATCTGACTAAGAACATGGAGGTTTTTCCCTACCTGGGCAAATTAGTCACAGTTAATTCATGTGTCGTAGTATAACGGAGCTGAACCTTGGATGCAGACAATGTCAGATTATTACAAGATCACGAAGCTCACTCCTTTCTTTTTCCCGCTTCTCTCTAATCCGACCAGGACCCTGCGACTAGAATGTCAGATCGAATGCCTCAACCCAGGATCACCAAAGACAATGAATGACAGACAAGCACCATAAAACCTACATGCCAAAAAATTATAATTTCATAATTCACTTATAGCATGTAATTGTAGATACCATGGCACTGTGCATGTCATTAAAGTACAGCATAAGGGTGAGAAAGGTTCACCTGATGCTGCAAGCGGACCCAAAGCTTATTCATTTCAGTAAAATTTTGCAGCACAAATTCAACAGCATCCATAACAGTGTCGCCATCTCTGCAGGTCGACATAGAAGCCAATACATCAGCACACCAACTGATCAAGACTATCAATTTGTAGCCAATCACCGATCCTGTACTATCTACCACATGGAGCCACCATACTTCAGCACTAGACGTAAATTATATATGGAGCAACTGACAGTCACCAGAAAAGATATAACTACAAAGAGGGACTAATAGAGCCACAATAATTCAGCAGCAGATGTACTCTATAATTTGACCTACAAGAGGATTTAATTCTCAATAAACAACTCAATGTATGTAGAAGAAGTACTTATGAACTACAAGGTTGCCAAACATGGAATACAGAGAGAATGCATCAAATCGGACCACATTATCCTGGATAAGAAGAAGAAAGGAAGGAAGGAAGAAAAAGTTCAGCATCTTAATGAAATTTCACTACATGTACAAACTCAGACATGTTTCTTGTCTCTTTGTAATTTCTTGAAGAGTCAATCTCTACCTTGAACAGAACCAACAAGGGACAGAAATAAGAAATCCATTTGAAATTTGAAGCATCAATATAAAA
The DNA here is from genome assembly GCA_021437795.1 of Rhodamnia rubescens. Taxonomy (NCBI): domain Eukaryota; kingdom Viridiplantae; phylum Streptophyta; class Magnoliopsida; order Myrtales; family Myrtaceae; genus Rhodamnia; species Rhodamnia rubescens. The sequence continues at coordinate 2,458,449 of JAILYA010000013.1, forward strand.
TAGAGCATAAGTCATTAACGTGTACTTTGTGACTTTTTTTAAGCGAGCAAAAACCAATTTATTTGCCTGTTAGAGTATGAGCCTCATCATAGTTGTTAGCCTGTCTCATGTGCAAATCTACATTCCAGGAAGAGAAGGCTGGCCCTATTGAAGAACCTGAATGTGAAGTGGGAAAGGATGGAACAAGTACTCATACCCTTCATACTCAGAACCAATATCAGGTAACTTATCTCTACTGACTTGCGACAGGTAACTTCTTAAAAAAAGGCCCCGTATTGGATGCTGAACACCACGACACATCTCGACAAGATCTTTAAGGATATCCTTGGCAGGTGCTTCCTTGGACTTGATGTACACAGATCCCACAGTACATAGGAGATAGCTGGCATTCCAAGATAAGAACTCAAAATGCACTCACAAGACATTGGCAGGGAAACAAATATGCAATCTATATGTGAGTCAAGGATACACATAACAAGATAGATAGCAATACAGCCACAGAAATGTTGTCGAGAAAAAAGATACATTCCCATGAAGTTAGAAACGAAGCATCACAACAAAGAAACAGTTACTACAGATGAAATGAGTGTATTGGACGAGACAACATCAACCCCTGGAATTAAGGGTCATTTCATAGGAGAATCTCGATTGGCAGCAGTTGCGTGTGATTGATTAACATACATGGTATGATTGATTAATGCACATGTTATGAATAGATTGATTTATGTACATGGTGTGAAACAAATCATAATCATAGATAGTTCTCTGATCCACATGGTCATTGTGTGAAATAGGATGTCATTGCCACCTTAATGCGTATTACAAACATCCAGACTATTTTTTCAGGTTACTGACCACCAAGTATTAAAGGTAGTGGCCGTTTGGTGATGGCTTGCACTAGGAGAATCCCACACTTTCGGCTGGCACGCTGATCCAATATCGTTTATAATGACTCAGCCCGATTCATGTGGATCAAGCCCCCAAGGAGCACTAGAGGCGGTGGCCTTTTGGAGCGGGTCTCACTTATATTGGTTGATAATCCATCTCTCTATCAATGTGAGACGACTATGCAAAGGACAGTATGAGCTAATGCTTTATTCTCACACTAAACAACTTACAATAATTGCCTGACTTTATCCATCATGGCTACACAGAAAAAGGATTTCCAGATAGATTGTAGGCGTAGAGAAGGTTAAAACCACAAACCATAAGCTACCATGCTGTAACAGCTGAACTGGCTATGAAGATTGGGGATTTAACTTGTACAGTAGATAAACTGAAACAAACACATTATAGCAAAGCTGAGAAGACAAATTACGCCAGGAAAAATAGGACTGAGCCACAATCAAATTGTCAACTGATAAACAAAAGAAAGATGTCCCGCCAAAAACAACCAAAGAAAAAAAAGAAGAGAGAGAAGAATAAAGCCATAATGGAAAAGCTTTTCCAAACCAAATGGTGTTTATGCACATTCCTGTCACTTACAGTCGGGGCAATATGTTGCCAGCATGTTGCACAAGCTCATACAAATCGACTATGGAAACGCCATGTCTGCTTTCGTCCTTGAAGAACATCTCCAGCCCCCTCAGTTCATCGAAAGCTCTCATATCTAGTAGTTAATCAAACCGAAAACGGCTAAATCACCAACAAAACGAAACAAACGAACACACTTGCTCAATTGCCTTTCAAGTTCAAAACTACCTAACCGTATCGAAATAGAGCCGACAGAATTACTATGCCAGTGAGTTCAGGGAGGAGGGCAGAGAGAGAGAGAGAGAGAGGACGTACAGAGATCATAATACTTATGAGGAGAAAGATTCGAAGTCCGAAGCTCGGACAGCATCAAAGCCGAATACTTGAGAGCTTCTCTCAGATTGTTGGCGTCCTGAAACGAGAAGGATAGAATAAGAACCTCAAAATCAAGAGAGGTTAGCGAAACTCCGATGCGTCGACGATGATCGGACGGAGTTGGGAGGCGCGGAAGTTACCAGAGCGCGATGCATGTAGAAGGCGTTCTGCTGAATGGCGGCGATCCCTTCGGCGAGCCATTTCTCTTCGTCCTCGGCTCTTTCCAGCACCATTGACGGTTCGAGAGATTTGGACCCTCCGAGTCGAAGGAAGAGGAGGAAGAAGGAGAGAGACGGAGCAGCTGTTCTTGTTCCTACTTAAATTTGGGCAAAAAGGGTAGAACGAATCGTGGGGATGGGCACGTGTCTATGCTCACTCCCAAATTAGAAAGCCAATTTCCGGCGTACGAAATTATTGCCACGTGGCGGGCCTACACAACGAGTTGACATGAATTAAACCCGTCAGATCTACCAACATGACAACCGTTTTTCCAATTGCACACGAGGGCTTCGCGCAGCATACGAACCAACGTCACGTCATTTATCATTATCACATGAATTTGTTGTAGCCTAGTACCGGACACGAGATGAAGGGTTAATCCCAGCGCCAACGGCCGAGAACCTCCTTGTATTCTTGGACCAAGCATGACATTTCCAAGACTACACAAGGCAAAGGAACAAAATTTCTCTTCCATTGCTCATATGTACATTTGTGCCGCTTTACAAAGTGATTCGAAAACCACAAAAGAAAAAAAAAAAATCAAAGGGGAACAGTGTAAGGCAGGGCATAAATCTCGGCCTCAGGCAAAAAATGTGCTTGTGGCGGCCAAGTATAAGGAATTACAGCATCATCCCCTGATTTAAGTTTCTTCGGACCTTTACCCTCTGCCCGTTTCGTGTGAAAAAGCCAGTCTTGGTCATCAGATTCATCAAGTCCGTGATCCAGAGGAAGGGGCACCCAATGCTCTAACAGAGCTTCATATACGGATTCAAGCTCGAACGATTCATTTCTGGTTGATGAAGGGACAGTTGGAAATGCTGCATCCAAATCCAATTGAGCAGAGGTTTCTGGCTTCTCCAATACGAGCTCCCTTTCAATAGAAGTGGCATTTATTTGGCAAGGCACTTGACTCGTCTCACGCCAATTCTTAGGGGTAAAATCTGCTGTTCCAGATGTACTGCACTCCGGTTGTCCACCAAGTGGACTATCGGCTGGTGCTGTCCGTTTCAGCCGGATTCTGAGAATGTTGCCTGTTTGGTGTCACAAAAAACAACAAAAATACATCATGTCTACAACCACCACAACCCAATCAGCTTCAACTTTAATGCAAATAAGCAAAACTCACCACATCGTTCAATGCTAGAGGCTGAGGCATCTTGTCTACTCTCATTTTTGCTGCTCTTGCTCCCATCAGATAGGTAACCAACTGGTTGCTCGTGCTCTTCTGTAAGTGAACTCTTCTCTGCCTGCTCATAGGAGTCTTTACTTACTGGAGGGGAGCCTGAATCAAAAACTTTTCTTTTCCTCAGTCCTGCCGGTGGTTTCCCATGAGATGGCCTCTTTACCTTGCTATCATTAATGCCCAAGGGTTTCAAATGGGTTTCTCTCTTCTCCTTTTCCCTCTTGTTTGGCTTACTTCTTTTTGTCTGGACCGCATTCTCCTTTTCCTTCTGGAGCTTTGAAGCACCAGAAGAACATTTAGCACAGAGACAGGAAACCAGGGGCCCAGGAAACCAAGAAGCAAGCACGACCAAGCATTATGATGAAGCGTTGGTCGCCATAAGACGAGTTATCTAGTTCTTTCCACATGAACGCCCCAAAACATTCAGATCCCAATATAATTAATCCACTCACCCTCCCCCAACCAGCAAAAAGACATGATATCCAGAGGTAGAAAACGTTTATTCTACCTGTTGCTAGTGAACATCTAAAAAGGCTAGCATTGGCAGCCAATATGATAATTTTTCGTATGTTTCATAATTAAATCCAACTAATAATAAACCAGTTAGAGAAATCCATGCAAGGATGCGAAACAAGTAAAAAATAAACAGATAAGACTGGAGCGTCCTTGTCAATCTAAGGAAATAACTGAGTCACCAGAAACAGCTGTCGTGACAGCATCGTTTTAAAACCGCATCGCCATCAAATCCATATACCCAGTTCACTGTTAATCATCGTAAACTCAACATTACAGCAGGATTCATAATTACATGCGCAGTTTGACATCTCATAAAACGGTTTTAGTTTAAATCGCTGAAATTAACCCAACAAAAGAGAGGACAGAGGTGCATCTAGCACTTCAGTCAGCATATTTCGTATTTTAGATTAAATTACTTGTGCACCAAATACCAAGCAAAGGCAAACCAGGGAGGAATCTATGTTATAGATTGGCATTGCCATGCCTATACCCATCGGAATCTATAGAGCGCAAATCTGAAAGCAATGCCTCACAAGACACAGAAGATGGACAGAGTTTGTTTCCTTTTACTTGCATACTCCATAGCTCTTTCCTCATCGTATACAAAACAGAGCAACCAATATTCCAAGATCCAGAAAATACGTAGACAGCTAGTGTCTACCACAACACGGAATACAACCTTCTACCCCAGTCAGTCAACCTCAAGATCCAGCAACTTCACATCAATGTACAAATCGCTAAACAGACACCCGTCAATCACGGGGCCGAAAAATCCAAGGCCGTAGCCATCATCGGGACATCAATCAATCAATCAATACCCAAGACACACAGAAGATGCAGTTTCAGCACCAGTCGCGAGAAAAACCGAAATTTCTCAACCAACCTTAAGGGACCCCATCAAAGTCTCCCTAAGCGTCCCCCTCTTCACGCATCCCTCGCGAAGCGTATAAGGAAAGCAACGAGACATCGTGCGCAACTTCGCCTTTCACCCAAACACGCGACTTGGGGATCTTGAGGGACAAGGATGGATCGACCCGATTCAATCCCAAAACGAGGCGAGACGGCAGAAAAGCAGAACAAATACGCCCCCAGGCGCGGGCGATACAGCAAGCGAGCGCGAGAGAGGAGAAGAACGCGCGAGAAGAAGAAACCCTAGACTCGAAGCTTTTGCTTTGTATACTGACCTCGATCGATGCAGGGTTGTATTTATACAGAAACTTGCCGACTTAATGAAGCGCGTTTGCCATATACCGATAATGCCCTTATTCTAGGTCTGCGTCTCGGCTTAGGCCGAAAAGAAACCTGAGCGCGGCCGGGTCGGCCCTTGCATTGGGCCTAATGATTTCTTACCCGGGCCCCACCATAATCAGAGATTATTAATGTGTTTACTGTTAAATATCATTTAAAGTACGTTTGTAAAATTCAGGATAGGATTGCGTTTGGTGCCTACTCAAAAAATAATAATGTGATATATAAAAGAGATATGTCCCATATGAAACTAACCCATTTGGAAAGATGTGATAAAAATAAATAAATTATCTAAATATAAAATTTTATTTGAATAACAAACTTTTAAAATTTAAAAAATTATATTAATAGAAGTATATAATTATATAAATATTAAAAATAACAATAATAAAATTTTATTAGAGAAGGATGGAAGTCGAAAAAACAAATAAAACAGGAAATAATCTAAAAAAAGAGAGGAAAAATCACATTAAAAATCACAAAACGGTTAAGGACGGACCTTGACGAATCAAAGGGGACTGGCCAAACTCTACGAATAAATTATTCGTCCAGCTCCAAACACCCCTCCCCCATTAATTTTTTGACCTAATATAGCTTGTGCGAGTCTAATGAGCTTATGATCACTTCATTATTTAAAAAGTTCTAAAGGATAAAATCATATTAAATTGCCAAGATCGATTTCGAAAATCATTTAAAATTAATTTTAGGAGGGGTTTGAAATTTGAATATCGGGTGCCTAAAAAATCGAATTTAACTACTCAAATAATGAAAAAAAAATTCAGTACTTTTTCACATTTCAACCAAACATAGAAAAATATAGTCATTTTTTTGGAAATTAACTTTTCGAAAAATATTTTTTTAAAAAAATAATTTATTTTTGACTAAATAAACGGAGCGTTGATCGTATAGAATTTTCTCTTTTATATTCTTAATTTTTTTTATCTAATCCTATTTTATTCTATTTTGCATGCTTAATTCGCACGGCCAGTTTAGCTACAAAATGCTTCAATATCAAGACACTGGAAATATCAGTGCCAAACGTACAGCTTGAAGCATCACGCGCCACCGTAGCGTTTTCCGTCACGCGCCAGTTCCATAGAGAACTTTCTACGCGGTGAACTCTTCCCTGCCTTTCGGCCAAAAATTCTTCCTCGCTTCACTTTCAACCTACCGGTTCGCATTTGCAGTCCTCACCATTCCTCTTGCACTGAAAGGTCTCCCGCTATCCGAATTTGAACGATGACGAGGTCGATCAGAGGTGCTACCACTTTGACCCGAGCCGCCGTAGCCGGCGCGGCCGCCACTGGCGCCTCCCAGCACCGCCTTCTTCAAGCCGCGCTACGCAATCCCCAGGGGAGCACGAGCTTTCCGTGGCTCTCCGAGGTATGGAGGGGCCGACGCTGGCCGTTGATTCCCTCCGCGTCCCACGGCGTTGCGGGGGCCAGGCTCCTGTCCGCCGCGGCGACGTCTGCGGCTCGGGAAGAGGGCTCGCGAGGGGCGAAGTTTCTCCCCGACGACGTCGTTCTCTACCAGTACGAGGCTTGCCCTTTCTGCAACAAACTTAAAGGTGAGCTACTCAGCTTCTCTAGAACATCTAACGGAGCTAAAATGGTTCAGCGAGTGAAGTGCTTCACCGTTTGGTTATGTGCTGCTTCTTGTTTGTGGGCTAAGTAGTTAGTGGACTTTGGTCCTGGAAGGTCGAGCTTGCAAAGTATTATTGAAAACGAGTTTAGTCTAATGGAATGTATGAACCGAGAGATGCTTCTTGAGGATGAATGCTTTGGCTGATCTCTTTCTCTGGTCAGAATCAGAATGTCCTCGAGAATTTTTTCACTTAGAGTGGTTTCTTTCTTTCGTTCTTCTCTGTGTAATTCTAGGCACACAAAATAGAAAATCCTACATGGACCACAAGGCATGAGCACACTTGCTGTCTCTGGCAATCCAAATCATTAGGATTTTGTGTACCAGTAATTGGGACACTTTGCATATGAAGCATTACTTCTTTCTTCTCATCATAAGAATGGGAAGTTGAAGCTGGGAAAAATGGAAAATGATGGTGATGAAATTAACGGACGGCATCGGAAACCATAACCAGGTTCTAGAGACTATTTAGGAAAATAGTTCTTGACCAGGAAGACCAAACTAAAATGAGAGACTTTAAAATGCTGGAGTGTGGCTTTGCTTGTGCTGCTGCCTGCTGGCATATGGCATCTCTCTTGATTCTTAGTTTTTCTGTTAGCTATTGTTAATTATGCATCCCGCATTTGGTGTCCTTAATCTCATGATTGATGTTGTTTTTCCCCCTTCAGCATTCTTGGATTACTATAAAATCCCACACAAAGTTGTGGAGGTCAACCCCATCAGCAAGAAAGAGATCAAATGGTCTGATTACAAGAAGGTGCCTATATTGATGGTTGATGGAAAGCAGATGAATGACTCTTCAGGTTGTTGATCATTTCCCTGATACTTTTTATTTTATTCTTGTTCTTTCTTGTTGATGTAATTAGTAATTGCTAATTTTCGAGCATGCAGCCTTTTCTTCTGAACGGGCAACTCTTCGAAGGTCTTATGATTTTCAGTCACACTCTGCAATGACCAATTTTGGTGTGTGCAGCTATCATTGATCAGTTGTTCGAAAAAATTCATCCTGATGATGTGGCGGAAGATGAGGAGGAGAGGAAGTGGCGTGGGTACAATTAACTTCTCTGCCATTCTCTTTCTGTTTCTGGGGATTCTGTGACATTTCATTTCCGTTTCTCCAAATTCCCCTAAATTTCTCCTATAAAGCATGCAATGTCATCGACTCACCATTGGTGTGTAATATCACTGGATGTAGGTGGGTAGATAATCATTTGGTTCATGTTTTATCGCCAAATATATACAGAACTCCTTCAGAGGCCCTCGAGTCATTTGACTATATTACTACCCATGGTAAGTACAACTCATGCATCAGTGCTCCTGTGTTGTTTTTGGTAACGTATCTGTCTTCCGAGGAACCAGCTCTCTGATTGTTTCCTTTTTCTTTTTAAGTTTTTCCCTATTTAGTTGCTAACTGTTGATAACTTGTTCCAATCCTGACAAAAGCAAGCAATTGGTGTGGAAAACTTTGCTGTCACTGTTATTTTAATACTTCTACTTTACAAGCGAAAGAGCTGTCTACAAGATGTGTGAAAGCATTGTGCACTTTACTGGTAGCTGGCAAGTAAACAATGGGAACCTCAACCTATGGATGTGCCCAAGCTTCTATTTTTTCAAAGAGCATGATCATTGTTTGCCTTGTACTGAGCCACGAGTAGTGAGGCTAAGCTAGGTGTGTCATTATGCTTTAGTTCACATTAGTTGACTTGGCAAGGAATTTTTCTGGGAAGGTTTACTTTGGCATAGCAGCAAGAGCTGACCATGAGTCAAGCTGTTTGTCCAAGGATAAAGCAAGTAAACTCTGATCCACCCCATAGGGAGCTTAGTCCACTGGCTCAAGTTTTCATTTTTTCTGCAGTGATATGGTATCGCCTTGTTGTCTATCGCAGGACATCAATTTGAAACATCCTTACTTCTTAGGTCATTTCTGGTTTGAGCATAGCAGGGCTTTGAATCGAGAAACCATAACCTAATTCCCAGATCATAGCTGTTTTGAGCATATCCAGAACTTTCTGGGAATCTGTGGAGTTTCTTTTCTTAAAGATAAACGAGTTTGGATTTTCTGAATACCCACATCTTTTGACATGCTCAAACCAGTAAATGATTTGACAATTATGACACTTTGAGTTATACACCGTGGCAAAAGTCTGCAACTTACACACACTATAACAGTAGATATTTGAAGGCGCTACAAGGACTCAGTCAACATTCATATGGTCTTCCTTTTTCTTCGTGACTGATATAATCTGTGGTTGGGCTAATGTTGCTAATATTGCTAATATTGCGAGCTTTCCTTTCTTTTGATCATTGTTAGTACTGGACTCACTTCAATTCATTGTTCGGCTTGGGTTTGGCGCTAGGACCTATAGTTGAAGTGCACTAGTTTTCATATTCTTCAGGCGCTAGGACCTATAGTTGAAGTGCACTAGTTTTCATATTCTTCAGTCTTTGGTATTCTAAGTGCTTATGGGATCCAACTCCATACTCTAGTTTCATCTATTTCCAGTCTTGCTTGGTTTTGTTTGTCATTTGTTTTTCTCTCTGATGTTGTATATTTCTCATGTACTAGAATTTCAATAAATAATAGTTTTAAGTGAACCTTTCTGTACTCCTTGGTGTATTTATTCTGCTAATTGCAAGGAATGATTTGCTTATTTACTATCATGCTTACTCTATATACTACAATAGATTAATATTATAGTTTAATGAGCGTTCACATTTGTAGGCAACTTCAGCTACATGGAGAGATTAGTTGCTAAGTACACCGGAGCTGCAGCTATGTATTTAGTGTCGAAGAAGTTGAAGAAGAAACACAACATTACAGATGAACGTGCAGCCCTGTATGAAGCTGCCAAAACATGGGTGGACGCTTTAAAGGGAAGGCCATATTGTGGTAAGCTTGATTGGTTCTGCTCATTGGTTGGTCAGAAGCAGCGAGATGAATGCTGCAAGACTTGACTCTCTTGTCTGGTGGTTGTCTGCAACAGGTGGTGTAAAGCCTAATTTAGCTGATCTTGCTGTTTTTGGCGTCCTGAGGCCAATCCGCCACCTTCAATCTGGGAAAGATATGGTGGATCATACTAGGATAGGTGAATGGTATGACAGAATGCAACGGGCCGTGGGGGATTCTGCTAGAGTAATGACTTAGTCACGGACCAAGTCTAGGGAATGAAATTAGAAGACAGCGTATGATTTTGTGGAGACGGCAATGTCCCGAGTCTCATAAGAACCTTACTCTTAACCATCCCCCTCCCCTTCATTTTATTTTTCTGTCAGCATTTTGGGCTATTTCTGCTGTTCTTCATAGCAGTGAGAGAGTACTGGGTCAATAAGTTGCTTTTGCCATATTGCGCATTTCAAATGAATTGTACACCTTGATTGCGCTATGAACCAGCAATTCATTTGCAAGCGATGGGTGTATTCTGTGAATGTATGGCCTCAGTGACCTAATACTTGCTTTGTGGTTTACCGTCCTGCTCGGTCCTGCTCGCCTTCTGCTGCTGCTTGACTATGGAGAAGCTTTTTAAACGCCACAGAAGTCACCCCAGCATCTGCAGATACATTTGAGTAAAGCTTTGTAGCCAAAATGAGAGCAGTGTGTCCGCAACTCCTAACTGAGGCTTTCTCTTTTATACGAATGACCTCTGTATCTGTCCTTGACCCTGAGATTACCAGAACAGAATGCTGTCGTGGTCATGGGGATCTAGAGGCAATGGACGCCTACGCAACTCATGGTCTTCTTCGATTTTTTGCATTTTTGCGTTTTATCTCGCTGTTTTGATCGGTTCCTCGACTTATTCTTTTGAGGTTCCTCGACTGTATTCTTTGATCGGTTCCTCGACAGGGCAAACATTTTACTCTCTTATGTTGCTCGTTCCACCCTGGTATTGGTCACATTTCCTTTTTTCTGCGTTTTCTGCACCTAATTTAAACAGTAGCATAATAAAATAACTCAAATTATTGTGAGTGAAGGTACTTATCCTTAGTTACTGTCCTCATTAAACACAAATTTCAATAATTTTCTGTAAATGACAAGTTAGAACTATGTAATTTTACGTGAAAAATCGTAAATAATCTAAATCTACTGTAGATCCTCTCTTTTTTTCCCGTCTTCTTAGGAACTTGCTTTCATAATCAAAATAACGTTCTTTCGGAGAATGCATTATTAGCGACCAATTATTCTTCACTATTTCAATTCTAAGGGTGCGCATAATGTACCGAACCGGTCGGTCGGGTAAATCGCTACAGGGACCATAGAATGTCTCAAAAATCAACCCAGCCAGCCACCACCGGACGTTGGACGAGACGGCCGCGGAAGACTGATCTTTGGTCCCACCGGCCTCTCCTGTCGGCTAGCGGGTCCACGTTCTCCCACCACCCTGGAACCGAAATTCCAATCTTGACCTTGACCTTACGAGACGATCAGTCATTCGATCACGCCGACTCACCGTAACTTCGCGTGTGCCAGACTCCACCCAATCTCTATTCTCCGGAAAATATCTCTCTCTCTCCCTCGCTCATATTTCCGCGTTCCTAAGCAACAGAATCATCTTCTTCTTCTTCCTCCTCATCGTCGTCAACCAAAAACCAATCCAATCGCTCTCTCTCTCTCATCATGCAACAAGGCGACTACACCTCCGCTCCGTACTACCACTACCCTCACCTACCGAACCCGGGCCCAAACCCTAACGCCGCCGATCAGCCCCCGATCTCCTTCGCCTCCGCTCCGCCCTTCTCCTCCGGCTACTCCCCCTCCGATTTCTCCGTCTACCCTCCCTATAACGCTCCAATCCCCGATCCGATCGCCCCTCCGATCTCCAATTCCAATCCGCAAGCGCCGCCGCCGCAGTCCTTCGTTCCTTCTACTCCGCAAGCTCCGTCCTCCTTCCCTCCGTTCGATTCTCACGCTCCGTACCAGCCGCCTCCGCCGCAGCAGTCTTATTACGCCCCTCCTCCGCACGCTCCTGCGCCCGTGCCTCCGTCCGGGCCCTACGATCAACATCAGGCTGCTGCGAGCTACCCTCCGCAGACCTCGATCGCGCCCCCTGCTCTGAACCCTAGTTCAGTCCCCAATCCGAGCACGAACCCACCTTACTCGTCCATCTATGCCTCGTCAGCTCCGCACAACCCGCCGCCGTATGAGCCACCATATGATAATTCCGTGAAGTACGATCAGGGGGCTCGTACCTTGATGATAGGTACGGCGGAGGATATGGTCGCAGTATGTCGGAATACGGGTCGGATTTCTACAGGAAGCAATCGGACGTTTCGCAGTATGGTTCGGGTTCGAGGCGGGACGATGGGTATGGAGATGGTGTGTATGCTTATGAAGGAGGGAAAGTCGAGCCATATGGTGCCCGAGGCACTTCTTCGAAATCGTCGACCTGGTCTGGGTCTGCGTTCGATGATTATGGAAGACCAATCAGTTTTACTTCTGGAAAGGATTCTTCAGTCAGCTCACCGAAGATTGTAAGAGCAGTGCCCAAGGCGGAGACGCAGCAGGATGTGAAGAGTGGGGTCCAGAAGTTTAGGGTGAAGCTCTTGCCTGAAAGTGGTTCTCAGATTACAATGGATGTTCTCTGTCAGGTTTGTCAACGACGTTTCACTTTTCGTTTAGATTTGCTTGTTCAGTTTGCTTAGTTTCTACCATTAGAAGTCTATAGTGCGGAGTAGTAAGAATCGTCGTTAGTATTTCTGCGCCACTGAAATTGGACTCAATTAATAACTAGTTAGTTTTAAATTCAGAGGCTAACCTAAGAATCTCTGGGGTTCTAGGACAGAGAGACTGTCTGAGCATCAAATTGATTTATTACAATGTAAAAAACCTGCAATATATGGGTAGAAATCAAGACCTGCAACTGAATACGTTACATCTCTTGACTGATCCAGTTGTAATATCGTGATAGTTTCAATTGTGATTCTTCATTGCAAGTGAACTGAAGTAACTAATGTTTTGGCTGAACTGCCATAATCAATAATAACTTTTTTATCGGGCAAACACCATTTTTTTGTTCCAAAAACCCTTAGTGCATCCTACACTGATAGCTCGTAAGACATGCAAGGTTGTAACTTCGTATTGTCTTCATTATTCCAATTCCTGTTATACTCTTTGCTTATTACCAAAGCAAGTAGAAAGGATTGCCTGCCTTAGATGGTAACCCTAATATGTTTTCCCATTCGCTCATGTATTAAGAAGTTGGAGATATACCCTTTTGATCTTTACATGCCTTGAAGAGCATCGTTTGACTAAATAATTGCTTGATAGAAGTGTCTATGTGAATTTATCATTAAATTATGTGAGAATATTTAATTGGGGAGGCAAATAGGGGCCGAAAGAATTGAACTCGAGACCTCTTACTGCGGTATCACGTGATCGCTTAGATGAAGACGCGGTTTAATATTTATATATTCTAACAAAGCTAATAAGATGCAATGTTCATTTTTCAGCTTTTATTGAACAACCTCTTGTTTTCATTCTCAATGTTATTGTAACATAAGCACTTGTTTTGTTTGCTTAAAAAAAATTATTTCCTAGTAATTCGAAAATTAACATTTTATAGGTATCTACATGTCAATATTTGCATTTTCTAAAAGATTTCATGTGTTTTCCATTAGATGAAAATCAAATTATAAGCATGGCAGGCTTTGGAAAAAATAACTTAAAAACCATACGAATCAAACATTCAGTGTGTAGACTCCCAGAACTTATTTTTCAAAGCCCTTCATCCATTTCTCGATCACATTAATAGTTGCTCCAACCCTCTTCCTGAGTGCCAATTATTGAAAGAGGAGGAATAGAACACCTATTAGTAAACTAACACAATTTTCTTTGGCAACAGTGTGCATGCACTCGTGTGTGTTTTTCTCCCCTGCACCGGGGGTAAATATGAGGTGGAGAACACCTATTATTGAACTCACTGATTTCATGACTATTCGGATTATCTCCTCAACATGTTCTTAGTATTAATTCATATCTCTTTATTTGTTGTAACATACCTAATTTTAAACAAGAATTGCGACAATATAGTAGATCACTTTGTCTCTTTCTTGCTTTAATCCTTCAGTCATTTGGTGGTTGATTTTTTTGCGATTAACTCTTGATGTTACATATTCTCTTTCAGATAGGCTTGGATGGAATTCGTATGCTTGATCCTTCAACTAGTCGGACTTTGAGGATATACCCTTTAGAGACCATCACAAGATGTGAAGTGAGTTGTTTGTCCTTGTTTACACTATATTTTTACCATTTTCAACTTAATGTTGACCTATGGATGCATGTTGCCATGCAGGTGACAGATTCATCTATATTTTCATTTTGGTCAAAGAGTTCTGTGGATATTGAACCAAGGCGTATTAGATTGCAATCAAGTCGTTACACAACCAACACACTCCTTGATACGGTGACAGCTGCGACTGTTCAGGTAGATTGCTACATCTGTATTTACCGATTAGTGCATGATGTGGTAGATGGATAAATTAGTGGGCTAACAAGGCTTGTCCAATGTGTATGAACAAAATTTTTTACCCTGTTATGTTAATATTTGCTATGATTTATAGCCACTTATGAACAACTTCTTACACTTAATAGCCGTCACCTAGATATTGAGTATTTTCATGCCTTAGTCATCGCTTGTGCATTGGCGCGAGACCTTAGTCCTCCCTTTCATGTGCATGTTGGTTGGATTCGAGGCCTTGCAGAAATGCAAGCTAGGCCTTCATTCATTTCCAAACTTTGAAACCTCAGTGGACTGACTGGTTCGATCCGTTTGACTGGAACTGGTCTTAGGTCTGGTCAGGTTTAGACTACTAAATTGTTTGTGCTAAGCCGGCATTGGATGTTTGAGAGTTTTCATCCAGGGACTTACTATTGGATGTACATTGCTCATACCAGCCATTCATCTACTGAACCAATGGTCTTAAGATTTGAACCTTCGACTGGAGTCCAAGGGGTGATGCACTTGTGCACTTGAACTGTTGGACCACGCGTTGTCCATACTCGCAAAGAGATGAATTCATTTAAGGATGCATATCCCTGCATTAGGTCGCCAACAGAAAATAGCTACATAGTTCAGCTGTGGTTTATGTGTTTGCTGGACTGAAAGTAAATGTTTTACATGCTCCAGTTAAAGGAAATGGGTGGAAGGAGCAGGCCTGCGGATCCTTCAAAGACAAGTGAACAGCCTGCAGAGAGGAAGAAAGGTATTGCTGACTGGATGAATTTGATGAAGCCCGGCAATGAAGAGAAAGATCACTGGGTATAACCTAAAATCCCTTTGTATCTTTTTTTTTTTTTCCTGTTTGCTGATGGAATTAATGTTAGTTTAATGCATTGGCTTTTTGGGCAAGCATATGGTATTCTTTTTGTTGCTTGTGGCATTTGCCCTGATACTGAGGTAAAAGTTCCTTCAGTCCGTGGCAGCTTCAGTTTATGCTTTGGTGTAATTTTTCCTGTGATGGTTTACAATTAGACTTCTGGGAAAACAGGATTGTTTGAAGATCTTGATTCTGTCTAGATTTGTGGAACTCTACCGAAGAAACAAACTTGCTCCATGTGGACTGGCACGCATGCGTTTGCATGAACGTGGAAGCTCCATTAGGGAAATGGGATGGAAATGTCAGACTATTTAAAACTCTTCCAGCTTTGCTAGAGTCTGTGTACAGCCTTATGTCTTTGCAAACCCGTTTGATTGGTTCTCTTACGGTCTTACCACAAAATCGCCTCTTTGTTTCAAAGCATCTAGTGGTAGTCTTTGGAAATGATGGACTCTTAAGCAGGTTTTTGTCATCTTATATATTGTGGCCCATCCAACTTTCTTAAGGATATCCTTTTCGAGCTATATCAATTCTTGAGCAATCACACATCCACCAAACATCTACAAATTTTTCGCTTCATCATCCTTATTTTATTGTCCATTGTATGGAAGATCTGACAATCATAGAGGTCGACATCTCTTTGTATCCCAGATCTCCTCCTTTATAGAGGGGCTTGGACTGGCTACATGGAGATCTTGTGCAGGACCAAAATTGGCTAGGAACTTGTGCCTTGCCATCAAACTTGTTGGTCATTTATGTCATCATCATGTCTTGTGAAAATATGGATCAAAACATGTCAAGCATGTCGACTTTGAGTTAATCATGATCATCATATGTGGATGTCTCTCGGTAAATCCTTTTTGTGTAAAAAGTTTGTCACCCTATGTAATCGTATTATATCTTGTTTTACCTGGTGTTTTGTATGCGATTCTTCTCATCCTTAATGAGAAGAATGAAAAGCATGGAAGTATTAAACCATTTGGTGTTCTTAGAATCTTACATCAGCCTTGTTTGCCATAAAAGTTACTCATGCTCCTTGGTTTTTCCTTATTAGGTTCCCGATGAAGCCGTTTCAAAGTGTAATGCTTGTGCAACAGATTTTAATGCTTTTGTTCGCAGGGTACATACTTTTCTATCACCACTAGTCTCTTCAGTGTTCACCTGTATCCTTTTCCCTCACATCAATGGTTTTTTTGGATTCAGCACCACTGCAGGAATTGTGGAGATATTTTCTGCGATAAATGTACCCATGGTAGGATTGCCCTAACTGCTGAAGAGAATGCTCAACCAGTTCGCGTTTGTGACCGTTGTTTGGTATACTTTTAGTTTCTTTGAAGTTAATGTAGAAACTCCATGTATGTTAGTATGTGCTTGGGCCTAAGACCTATTACGACTTGCATTAGGCTGGGATATTACACTCCTCATACCTTGTCACTCTAAACATTGTGGTTTTCTAGGCTGAAGTTACTCAGAGACTGAGCAATGCGAAGGAAGCATCTGGTAAACCGGTGGGATTTCAGAGTCATGAGGACCTTGCAAGAAAGCTTCAGGTAATCTTTCTTATACTTTGTATAGATAGCTTCAGGACATGTTTTCCCCGTAATCACTTTGGGGCAAAGTCTTGGGACAACTTTGCGCAATCTTTTTGAGGCTATTTAGAAGAAAGTGTGTTATCATGGTATGATGTCCTGACATTATTTGTCTGTGACAGGAGGAGATGGAGAAGAATCGTAAAGGATCAGTAGGTAATTCTCTAATCTTATCTGGAAATGCACGTGTTCTCATCGCAGCTGTTTCTTTTCGGAGTATCCATCATTTTTATGTATCTGAAGGATTTTGTCATGAAAGTACACTTTGTTGGCTCGTTGTTAGTTGAGCTTGTGTCTAGTGTTGACAGAAGAACCGTCTCTTCACAGGCTCCCAGTCAGATGGTTCTGGAAGGAGGATGAAGGAAGTTGCCTGTCCCATATGCACTGTTCATTTGCAGGTTTGAGACCCTTAACCAACAACAGCTCAGAGATGTTATGTTGGTCCTATTGTTTAATACTTCAATATTGAAGGGAGGGTGTTCTGGAATAATTGCAGGTTCAGGTTCCGACCTCTGGTTCCGAGACTATTGAATGTGGAGTGTGCCAGCACCCCTTCCTTGTGAGTGCTCACTAGTGCCACCCTGTTGGGCGACGAGGCTTCTGCTTTATAACTTCTTTGAATTGTTTAGCATGTGGAAAAAGGGCGTTGGATGGCTACAGCGAGGATTAGCGGAGTATTTAGTAAATTCGTTTGCTTTCTTTGGAAAACCGTTCGCGATATATTGCTGTATATGGAGATTTGAGTTGGTGCTGAGTGATGGTGACTTTTGTACATGGATGAACTGCAGAATTGTCAGTGCAGGGATTGTGGTGATGCATATCGCATACCGGTGGCTTGTCACTAGTTACCTTTTCATGTAAAAATTATTTGATCGTGTTAATCCTGCGACTTTACTTTTCATGTTTGCAAGTATTTTCTTTGTAGTTTAAATTCTAGGTACCTTTGCTTAGGCGTTCCCCCTCACATACCTTATAATCATCAAGGTCCCGGGGATAAGTAAGGGGCTTAATTGTGTTGGGATGCAGTTTGATCATGTTCATTTATGCCAGGGGTCAGGTGTTTTCCATACAAGAAAAAAAAGATTCGCACGCTGTCTGAGGTTTTTCTTAGTGGTTGTGAGAGAGAGACCGATGACGATAAGCTGCACTTTTCCTTTTTCTATGTGGACCTTAGTGAAAAGTATCCAGATGGTTGAGATTGGACGAAGTATTACAGGGAGTGCTCGTCATTTGAATGGATGCCTATTCATTCTAAAGCGAGCACGCCGGCTCTTTCGAGTCAAGAAATTATGCCTGGAACTGGAACGGTGATTCCAATCCTGGCCTCGCTCCTTCCTGCAAAAGAAGTCTATTTGGATCTGTGATGGTAATGCCTACCATAGTCTAACGAGAAAAGCCTGGAAGGCCTAATGCATTATGCACAATGCACATGCATTATCTTGTTGTGAGACAGCTGAATGGCATTCCTTGACACCAACACTCACCCCTTACTGAATTTTCCCAAGCGTGGAACGTATGATCTTTTCGCTTCGGTTGCCCCACGAAACAGAACGCTTGCCAATATTTGCCTTTGCATCTTTCTTCACATGGCTAATGTTTTAATTGTTTTTATGCTCCTTAAAATCTTTTTCCACTTCTTGTAGAATTTTCTCCTACAGTAGCGTCTCAAGTTTTGTCCAACTGATAACGTTTACTTATAAGAAGAGGGGCAGGCAACCAGTGTAGCATACTCACTTGATTTTTCTGCCTCTCTCGTTTCATTCAATTAATTTCCAGATACCTTGGTCGAATTCCATAAATAAAAAAAAAAGAAATGCTGACAATCTTGATACAGTCTCTGATTCTCGTCTCTCTAATCCTGATGATGCAAATCTTCACACCACAAGCCACCGTGGTGGTGCCGAAAAATGCAACAATCACAGCCGTTTTCGCATTTGGTGACTCCGTATTGGACACAGGCAACAACAACCACCTCATTACTCTGGTTAAGAGTAATTTTCCTCCATATGGAAGGGATTTCATGGGAGGAGAACCGACCGGGAGGTTCAGCAATGGCAAGCTTATTTCGGATCTCTCTGGTAGCACCAAAAAAATTACACTTCAATAACCTTCATTGCCATGAGCTTCATTATTAAAGCTGTGATTTTGTGTGTGATTAATCATTCTATCTTTTACTTCCACTATCAACGCTGATCATTATGATTCAAGCTTAAGCTGCTTCAATTTTCCTCATCCATCAGTTGAACAACTGGGGATCAAAGAACTGTTGCCCCCATTTCTTGACCCCACCCTGCAACTTCAAGACCTCATCGGAGGCGTCAGCTTCGCCTCGGCCAGCACAGGATACGATCTTCTGACGGCAGAACTCACGGTATACAAATTTCCCTTCCTCGCATTATAGAAACTAAGTTTCACCACACCATTTTCATCGACGCAGCTGATGGTTCCTCTCTCTTCTTGGTTGAAATCAGTTGTCCATACCGATGTCGGAACAATTATTACTATTTGATGAGTACAAAAGGAAGCTGAAGAGCTTTGTAGGAGAGGAGAGAGCGGATTATATTGTCGCCAACGGCCTGTATATTGTGTGTGCAGGGAGCAACGACATCGCAAATACCTACTTTCATACCCCGACCCGACGATTGGAATACAGCGTTTCTTCTTACACGGAATTTTTGGTGCGTTCGGCTTCATCCTTCTGGCAGGTACTTCAAATTTAATGAACCAGTGTGGGGCTGTTGATCCTTCATGCAGCTATCCATGACATTTATGTCGGTTTGTCATCCGAACCATCGGGAAACCAGGCAGACCAATCACCTGTTCTCAAAGCATGCGATTATCGAACTCACGAATGGCAATCTGCACGTATATAGTTTGTCTAACTGCACTAGAGCAGCTAGAATCCAAGACATGCTAATGTGCTCTAAGCCACCACGTGTTATTGCTCTAGGAACTACAAGCAAAGGGGGCTCAGAAAATTGGCATCTTCGCCGTGCCTCCCATCGGATGCTTACCCTTGCAGAGAACTCTGGCCGGTGGAATCGAGAGAAGATGTGCAGCCGATTACAATCAAATGGTTCAACTGCTCAACTCGAAGTTATCATCGGAATTGCGTCACCTCAATGGAGCCTTTCCTCATGCCAGGATGACCATTTTCAACACCTACGACTGTTTACTCGACATCATAAAGAATCCGAGAAGATATGGTAAGGCTTGGTACAAAGGTATCCTTGTTTACAAATCAAATGTCAACCGATCAAAGCTTTCGGACGTTGATGGTGGTTGCACACTGAATAACAACTCTGTATCGGAGACAGAGGTCTCAAGTTCGATTTTCTCTCATTTCTCTGCTTTCCCATCGTGACAGGGCTCGAAATCTCAGACCGAGGGTGCTGTGGCTCGGGTCTAATAGAGACAGCGTTTTTGTGCAACCGGTGGGATCCTTTTTACATGCTCAAATGTTTCAGGATATGTATTCTGGGACAGCTATCACCCAACAGAAAATGCTTACAAGATTGTAGTCCAGAAGCTGCTGGCGAAGCTCCTGGTCGACCTATACACATGACCATGATGACGAAGATGATCTTTTACTATGCTCTTCATACTAAGAACATAATTAATTCTTGTATGCAGAGGAATATCTATAATGAAACCCTTGGTCCTACCGACGCGGAATGACAGATGTTGGTTAAGTTGGAATACAATACATCAAGTTATTTAAATGAGTTCAATACTGTGTTATGTACATACCAACATCTAGCATTGACTCAAAACTTCAAAGACAATCCACTGCTTTTCAGAAAAAACATGCATACTGAAGTTACTCATTAAAAAGGCTTAAAAAATAATTATGCAATTGCGGAACCTACTTATTGTGTCCGATGATCCAAATTCAATAATAATTTTCATCCAAATTTATAATTATTGTGTAACTTAACATCTGATTCTGTGGCTCTGATGCTGGAGTTGGAACTGGACGAGGATACAAGACTAGGTAAGTGGATGGAGATGGAAAGGTCAAATCCCTAACACGTAGAGTGGAATGTGAACTTGTCTGATGCTTACAATGATGAACTGGGGTTTGAGTCTCAGTGGGACAACTGAAGGTCGGTCCAGATGGGATCGGTTTCAAGCCAAATCTTATATTAAGTTCCATATAGGCAAGAAACTCAATCTCGCCTGGTGTTGTACGTATAATTGAGGCAAATGCCAGGTTGAAAGCTGCTTTGGGTTCGGTCCAACTGGTCCTTTTAGTTCTGTACATGTGACAAGGCCAAGTTCCAACGTTTTTTAAGGGTAGGGTGTTAGCTTTCTTCCGTTATGTCAGTGGCAGATCATCTTCTTTCCTTCATCATATGCAGTCGCTTAAATTATGACCACATAATATGGAATTGCCATGTTTGAGAAAAGTGTAGGAACTGTGCAAGTTGTCTGGTATTGATGCTCTGTCAGAACTTGCAAGCTGGAATGTTGCAGAACTGCTGGTCATTAAGTTAAAATGAAAAGGATGAAATGACTCTCTGAAACCCATATCTCCTATGTGCTTACCATTGCTCAGAGGGAGCTTCAGTTTAGTGTTGATTTCCCGTCATCTACTAATTGCTGGAGGGACTCTTGCTTGTAACATTCAGCTCTTGCAAATCTGCTTTGAATGGTTTTCTCCTGCCAAAGTATGATCATGCCGTCGCACTGATTTCACGTTTGTGACCGATGTTTGGTATACTTCTAGTTTCTTCAGAGTTAATGTAGAAACTCCACGTATGTTAGTATGTCCCTGGGCCTGAGACCTATTACAACTTGCATTAGGCTGGCATGTTACACTCCTCATACCTTGTCACTCTGAACATTGTGGTTTTGTAGGCTGAAGTTACTCAGAGACTGAGCAATGCGAAGGAAGCATCTGGTAAGCTGGTGGGATTTCAGAGTCATGAGGACCTTGCAAGAAAGCGTCAGGTAATCTTTCTTATACTCTGCATAGATGGCTTCAGGTAGACATGTTTTCCCTGTAATCACTTTGCGGCGAAGTCTTGGGACAACTTTGCGCAATCTTTTTGAGGCTCTTTAGAAGAAAGTGTGTTATCATGGTAAGATGCTCTGACATTATCTGTCTGTGACAGGAGGAGATGGTGAAGAATCGTAAAGGATCAGCGGGTAATTCTCTAATCTTTTCTGGATACGCACGTGTTCTCATCGCAGCTGTTTATTTTTGAAGTATCCATCTTTTTAATGTATCTGATGGATTTTGTACCCTTTTTCGGCTCGTTGTTAGTTGAGCTTGTGTCTGGTGTTGACAGAAGAACCGTCTCTTTACAGGCTCCCAGTCAGATGGTCCTGGAAGGAGGATGAAGGAAGGTGCCTGTCCCATATGCACTGTTTATTTGCAGGTTTGAGACCCTTAACCAACAACAGCTCAGAGATGTTATGTTGGTCCTATTGTTTAGTACTTCGATATTAAAGGGAGGGTGCTCTGGAATAATTGCAGGTCCAACTTCCGACCTCTGGTTCCGAGACTATTGAATGCGGAGTGTGCCAGCATCCCTTCCTTGTGAGTGCTCACTAGTGCCAACCTGTTGGGCAACGAGGCTTCTGCTTTATAACTTCTTTGGTCAGGTGTTTTCCATATAAGAAAAAATGGATTCACACACCGTCAGAGGTTTTTCTTAGTGGTTGTGAGAGAGACACCGATGTCGATAAGCTGCGCTTTTCCTTTTTCTATATGGACCTTAGCGAAAAGTATCCATATGGTCTAGATTGGACGAAGTATTACAGGGAAATGCTCGTCAATTGACTGGATGCCTATTCATTCTAAAACCAGCACTCGGGCTCTTTCGAGTCCAGAAATTATGCCCGGAACGGCGATTCCAATCCTGGCCTCACTCCTTCCCGCAAAATTAAGTCTATCTGGGTCTGTTAATGGTAATGCCTACCATAGTCTAACGAGAAAAGCCTGGAAGGCCTTCGCATTATGCACAATGCACATGCATATCTTGTTGTGAGAGAGCTGAATGGCATTCCTTGATACCAACACTCATCCATTATTGAATTTTCCCAAGCGCGGAACGCATGATCTTTTTGCTTCTGTTGCCCCACGAAACAGAAAACATGCCAATATTTGCCTTTGCATCTTTCTTCACATGGCTAACGTTTTAATTTCTTTTATGCTCCTTAAAAATCTTTTTCCACTTCGTGTAGAATTAAGTTTCTCCTACAGTAGCGTCTCAAGTTTTGTCCAACTGAGAATGTTTACTTATAAGAAGAGGGCCAGGCAACCGATGGAGCATACTCACTTGATTTTTCTGCCCTTCTTGTTTCATTCAATTAATTTCCACATACCTCGGCCAAATTCCATAAAAAAAAGAGAGAAATGCTGACAATCTTGACACATTCTATGATTCCTGTCTCTCTAATCCTGATGATGCAAATCTTCACACCGCAAGCCGCTGTGGTGGTGCCGAAAAATGCAACAATCACGGCTGTTTTCGCATTTGGTGACTCCATATTGGACACAGGCAACAACAACCACCTCCTTACTCTGGCTAAGAGTAATTTTCCTCCATATGGAAGGGATTTCATGGGAGGAGAACCGGCCGGGAGGTTCAACAATGGCAAGCTTATTTCGGATCTCTCCGGTAGCACCAAAAGAATTACACTTCAATAACTTTCATTAGGATGAGCTTCATTTTTAAAGCTGTGATTTTTGTGTGTGATTAATCATTCCATCTTTTACTTTCACTATCAACGCTGATCATTATGATTCAAGCTTAAGCTGCTTCAATTTTCCTCATCCATCAGTTGAACAACTGGGGATCAAAGAACTGTTGCCCCCATTTCTTGACCCCACCCTGCAACTTCAAGACCTCATCGGAGGCGTCAGCTTCGCCTCGGCCAGCACAGGATACGATCTTCTGACAGCAGAACTCACGGTATACAAATTTCCCTTCCTTGCATTATGAAAACTAAGTTTCACCACACCATTTTCATCGATGCAGCTGATGGTTCCTCTCTCTTCTTGGTTGAAATCAGTTGTCCATACCGATGTCGGAACAATTATTACTCTTCGATGAGTACAAAAGGAAGCTGAAGAGCTTTGTAAGAGAGGAGAGAGCGGAGTATATTGTCGCCAACGGCCTGTATATTGTGTGTGCAGGGATCAACGACATCGCAAATACCTACTTTCATACCCCGACCCGACGATTGGAATACAGCGTTTCTTCTTACACGGAATTTTTGGTGCGTTCGGCTTCATCCTTCTGGCAGGTACTTCAAATTTAATGAACCAGTGTGGGGCTGTTGATCCTTCATGCAGCTATCCATGACATTTATGTCGGTTTGTCATCCGAACCATCGGGAAACCAGGAGACCAATCACCTGTTCTCAACAAGCATGCGATTATCGAACTCACGAATGGCACTCTGCACATATATAGTTTGTCTAACTGCACTAGAGCAGCTAGAATCCAAGACATGCTAATGTGCTCTAAGCCACCACGTGTTATTGCTCTAGGAACTACAAGCAAGGGGGCTCGGAAAATTGGCATCTTCACCGTGCCTCCCATCAGATGCTTAACCTTGCAGAGAACTCTGGCCGGTGGAATCAAGAGAAGATGTGCAGATGATTACAATCAAATGGTTCAACTGCTCAACTTGGAGCCTTTCCTCATGCCAGGATGTCCATTTTCAACACCTATGACTGTTTTCTCGACATCATAAAGAATCCGAGAAGATATGGTAAGACTTGGTACAAAGGTATCCTTGTTTACAAATCAAATGTCAACCGATCAAAGCTTTTGGACATTGACGGTGGTTGCACACTGAATAACAACTATGTATTGGAGACAGAGGTCTCGAGCTCGATTTTCTCTCATTGCTCTGCTTTCCCATCGTGACAGGGCTCGAAATCTCAGACCGTGGGTGCTGTGGCTCGGGATAGAGACAGCGGTTTTGTGCAACCGGTGGGATTTGTTTACATGCTCAAATGTTTCAGGATATGTATTCTGGGACAGCTATCACCCAACGGAAAATGTCTACAAGATCATAGTCTAGAAGCTGCTGGCAAAGCTCCCGGTCAACCTATACACATGACGACGACGACAATGATTTTTTATTATGGTCTTCGTACTAAGGACAATAATTAATTCTTGTATGTGGAAAAATATGTATAATTATACCCTTGATGCAACCGACGCGGAATGACAGATGCTGGTTAAGTTCGAATATAGTACGTCAAGTTATTTAAATGAGTTCAATACTGTGTTATGCACATACCATCATCTATCACTGACCCAAAACTTCAAAGAGAATCCACTGCGTTAATAGAAAAAACAAGCACACTGAAGTTTACTCACTAAAAAAGTTTCAAAAATAATTATGCAATTGCGAAACCTATTTATTGTATCCGATGATGCAAATGCCATAATAATTTTCATCCAAATTTATAATTATTGTGCAATTTCAGAACCTAATTATCATCTGGTTCTGTGCCTCTGATGCTTGAGTCAGAACTGGATGAGGATACAAGACAAGGTTCGTGGATGGAGATGTAAAGGTCAAATCCCTAACACGTAGAATGGAATGTGAACTTGTCTGATGCTTGAAATGATGAACTGGGGTTTGAGTCTCAGTGGGACAACTGAAGGTCGGTCCAGATGGGATCGGTTTCAAGCCAAATCATATATTAAGTTCCATATAGGCAAGAAACTCAATCTTGCCCGGTGTTGTACGTATAATTGAGGCGAATGCCAGGTTAAATGCTCCTACGGTTCGGTCCAACTGGTCCTTTTAGTTCTGTACACGTGACAAGGCCAGCTTCCAATGTTTTTTAAGGGTATGGTGTTAGCTTTCTTCAGTTATGCCGGCGACAGATCATCTTCTTTCCTATATCATATGCAGTGACTTAAATTATGACCGCATAATATCAGATTGCCATGTTTGAGAAAAGGGTAGGAACTGAGCAAGTTGTCTAGTTTTGATGCTCTGTCGGAACTTGCAAGCTGGAACGCTGGAGAACTGCTTGTCATTAAGGTAAAATGAAAAGGCTATCGAATAGTACGCCAGACCGATCATTATAGAAATAAACAAAAATTGATCCTAGTTACATGGTGGCAGTTTACCTCAGCCGAACAAAAGGATGAAATGACTTTCTGATACCCCTATCTCCTATATGCTTACGACCGCTCAGTGTGGATTTGCAAGAGCTGAATGTTACAAGCAAGAGTCAATGCCACGTGATACAAGGGATGTGTGATATATGTTTTCATCAATGTGACTAGTAAGCTGTAAGCACCTCATCTTGCTCGGTTTCTTATGCTTGTTGCCTATGTAGCACGGACACTTCTCCAAAGGCTTTTTTGCGTGTCGGACACGTGTCGGTATCCGACACGCTCCGGACACTCGGAACTGACACGCGGTCAACGCGTGTTTTAGCACGAGGTCAACGGAAGGGACACGCTGGGACTCGCGTGTCCCGTGATGATTTGGGAAAATTTCTGCTTTAGAGGCAAAAAGAAAATAGGAAAAGGGAAATTAGACCCTCTTCGCGCTCTACATCTATGGCAAAATGAAAGAAAAGAGGGAAGTGACGTGAGAAGTGCAGAAATGGCAGTGAGTGGGTGGCAATATGACATGACCTTCATCCCTATTAAATGTATCTCTTTTCTCTCTCATCTGTTTTTACATATTTTACCTACGGCAAAATAAAAAGTTACACGAACTCAGCGACTTTTTCAAATGTTGAGGAAAGGAAAGAATTGGCGAATTTTCCAATTCAGAAATATTGATATTAATAAGTAATAAATTATTATTCTTAATATAAATTCATTCTATGCTCTTTTTATTTAGTTACTTATAAAATTATAAGAATAATAATTTATTATGCATAAATAATAATATATATTTAATATATAACGTGTCTGATGTGAAATTCTTTATTTTTTGAAAAATCACGTGTCGACGTATCGTGTCGTGTCGTGTCCCGTGTCCCGTGTCGTGTCTGTCCCGTGTCCGTGTGTGTCGGTGCTACATAGCTTGTTGCAGTGGGGCTGCTTGTGTGAAGTTCCAGCTTCTGCTGAAACTGTCAAGGCTACAAAGAAATGCGAAAATCGAGATTTTCTATGCCATTTTCTTGTCAATGGAAAGAAGGAGATTGAGAAAATGTCCTCTTTAAACTAAATTAAACAAGCCTCAAAACATTTCCAATTTTCAAAGAGGAAAATACATCATGCTATCAGTACCTGTAACCAGATTAATCGTTTTAATGGGTCATTGTTTCTGGAACTTCCACGGGCGACACAAGCATAACCTAACCTACTGAGTTCATCATGAATATGACATGTTTTCATAGCCTTTTGTAGTCATGTTATTAGCTCAACCGCTGATAAGTACTCAGCATCTTGCAAAAGATTTCTATACTTCCGGTGCTAGTCTCACTATATTTCGGGTATCAAGTTGGGCTTTTGCTCTATCAAAGCATGCCACTAGTACCAGAATTAACTGTCTGAGGATTTTCTTCCTGGTAGAGAGTGAGACACCAATGACTATACGCTAAGCTTTCCCTTTCCCTACATGGAACTTAGTGAAAAGCCAATTCTCTTCCGCCCCAGGGCATTCGGTTGGTCGAGATTGGGCAAAGCATAATAGGGAATGCTTGTCTTTGAAGGAATGCCTATTCATTCTAATAAGAGCGCTCCGGCTCTTTCGAGTCAACGAGTTTGTACCAGGAATGGCGATTCCAATCCTGGTTGCCAAACGTGTAGCGAAAGTATTCGGGTCTGTAGCAGCAATGCTCACAAAGAAAGCCTTAAAGGCCTCTTTCATGCACATTCCGTTGCGTGTGGATGACATTCCCTTGATACCAACACTAATCCTTCTTTGATCTTCCCAAACTCAAAAGGCATGATCTTTTGCCTTCTGTTGTCCCACGAAACAGAAAACTTGTGAGTATCGGCCACTGTGTCTTTCCCACAATTAACGTTTTAATTGCCTTTATGTTCCCTAAATCTTTTCCCAGTTCTCGCAGAATTAAGGTTGTCCTTCAATAGCGTCTTAAGTTTGTCCCCCCGAGAACGTTTAACGGAATAAGTACACCGTGAGTGTCATAACTTGTGTACGGCGTTCACCTGAATGCCATAACTTTCAAAACGTTCACTTAAGTGCCATAACTTTAAAAATCGTTCACTTGAGTGCCACGTCGAAGCAGAACCGTTCACTTGAATGCGACATCAACTTTTTTACCACGTAAGCTTTCCGGCTGCCACGTGAGTCTTTCCGGCTGCCACGTCAACATGACACTCAAGTGAACGGTTTTTGAAAATTATGGCACTTAAGTGAACATTTTGAAAGTTATGGCACTTAAGTGAACGCCGTACAAAAGTTATGGCACTTCTAGAGTACTTATCCCACATTTAACTTATAAAGAAAGGCCATGCAAATGAATCCAATGGAGCATGCTCAGTTCCTGTTTCATTTTAACTTATTCCTAGCTACTTTGGCCTCATCCCATTGAAAAAATGGTCCAAGTCTTGGTACAGTCTCTAATTCCTCTCTCTGTCTTCCTCATGATGAAAATCTGCACACCGCAAGCCGAGGTCGTGGTGCCGAAAAATGCAACAATCTCTGCCATTTTCATGTTCGGCGACTCCATAGTGGACACAGGCAACAACAACCACCTCGTTACTCTGGTTAAGAGTAATTTTCCTCCATATGGTAGGGATTTCATGGGAGGAAAACCGACAGGGAGGTTCAGCAACGGCAAGGTTCCCGCGGACCTCTTCGGTAGCACCAAAGAAATTATACATCGATAACTTTCATAACTTTCTGCACATTGCGATCCGACTGAGCTTCGTTTGTTTGTCCTTCTTCCATATCCTCTAAATTCTAAGGAATGAAGGACAACATACGATCCTTCTGTATTTGTGTGATTAATCATTCCGTGTTTTCCTCTTAACTTTGAAAACTTACAGTTATGATCTAAGCTTAAGCTGCTTTATTTTGTTTCATCCATCAGCGGAGAAACTGGGGATCAAAGAGCTGTTGCCCGCATTTCTGGACCCAAACCTGCAACTTCAAGACCTCATCGGAGGCGTCAACTTCGCCTCAGCCGGTGCAGGATTTGATCCTCTGACTTCGGAACTTGTGGTAAACAAATTTCCCTTCCTCGCATTAGGAAAACTACCTTTCACCGTACCATTGTTATCAACGCTGATGATGGTTCCTCTCTTGAAATCAGCTCGCCATACCGATGTCGAAACAACTACGACTCTTCGATGAGTACAAAACGAAGCTGAAGAGCTTTGTAGGAAAGGAGAGAGCGGATTATATTGTTGCCAACGGCCTGTACATTGTGAATGCAGGGAGCAACGACATTGTGAACACGTATTTCCATACCCCGACCCGGATATTTGAGTACAGCGTTTCTTCTTACACGGAATTTTTGGTGCGTTCGGCTTCATCCTTCTTGCAGGTAATTCAAATTTAATGAACCAGTGTGGCTTTTGATCGTTCATATAACTATCCATGCCACTTATGTCGGTTTGTCGTCCCAATTATTGAGAAAGCAAGCAATCAACCACCTGCTCTTAACAAGATTTCAATTATCGAACTCATGGATGGCACTCTGCCATACCTAGTTTGTCGAGCTGCAATACAGATGCTAGAATCTCCAAAGGGACATGCTAATGTGCTGTAACCTGTCACACATAACCACTCTAGGAACTCCATGCAAAGGGTGCTCGGAGGATCGGCGTCTGCAGCTTGACTCCCCTCGGGTGCATACCCTCACAGAGAACTCTGGCTGGTGGAATCAAGAGAAGATGTGCAGACGGCTACAATAAAATGGTTCAACTGTTCAATTCAGAGTTGTCATCCGAGTTGCGTCGCCTCAATGGAGCCTTCCCTCATGCCAGGATGGCCCTTCTCGACGTCTACGGCCTTGTATTCGACGTGGTGAAGAATCCCAGAAAATATGGTAAGACTTGGTACAACGATGTCCTTGAGACAATTTACATACAAATCAATTAAAGCTTTTGGACGTTAACGGTGGCTGCACACTGAATTTCAACTCGGTACAGGAGAAAGAGGTCTCGAGCTTGATTTTCTCTCAGTGACAATAGATTTCTCTGCTTTCCCATCGTGACAGGGTTCGAAATCTCGGACCGAGGGTGCTGCGGTTCTGGTCTAATAGAGACCGCGTTTTTGTGCAATCGGTGGAATTTCTTGACATGCGCGAATGTCTCAGGATATGTGTTCTGGGACAGCTATCATCCCACTGAAAATGTCTACAAGATCATGGTCCGGAAGAAGCTGGGGAAGCTCCTGATCGACCTATACTCGTGATGACGACAACAATCATTTACTATTCTCTTCATATTGCGAACGACGATTAATTCTTGTATGTCGAGGAACATATATGAGTATACTCTTTGATATGACGGACACGGAATGGTAGATAGACGTCATCTTCATTTGTTGGTTAAAGTTCGAATACAAGTGATCATGTTTTATAACTGACTTCTTTGCTGCCTTATTTCACATACCACTCATCTAGCATTTGACTCAAAACTCCAGATCTATAAAAAAAAGGTCTGCTAAATATTTTAAACAAGAAACAAGCATACCAAATTCGGTCATGTATGAACCTTCAAAGTATCTATGCAATTATGTCACGAAATCCATTCATCGTATCCAAAAATCCAAGCTCGATTCTATTTATCATCCAATTTATGATCGGATGTCTTCTGGCTATACTGGAATTTGGGTGCAGAGATATACTTCGCTTACGTCTTTGCACACCCATTTGATCGATTCTCTAACGGTCTTACCATTGAATCGCCGCCTCCTTTCAAAGCATCTAGTTTCAGTCTTTGGAAATGATTCAATCTTAAGCGGGTTTTTATCATCTTATCTTATGTGCGCTCCAACTTTTTCAAGGATATCCGTTTTCGAGCTACATCAATTCTCAAGCAATAACATCCGCCAAACATCTTCAAATCGCTTCTGCATATTCTATACCTTGAAATCCAAACATCCACCCACCAGTGTGGCTGGTGTGAGGATCTTTCCAGAGTGGAGTGCAACATACTTCACATGATTTTGCACTTCATCATCCCTATTTTACAGTCCATTTCCATGGAAGATCTGAAAACCGCAGATGTCAACTCCCTTTTCTATCCGGGATCCTCCTTTATGAGGCTTGGACTAGCTATATAGAAACATCGTGCAGACTGAAATTGGCTAGCTTAGTTGTTTTATGCCGTCACATTCGCCTTTGTTTTGGTTTTTTCTTGCAGGACTTGTGTTGGTCATTTGTGTCATCTTTGTAATGGTATAAAGTACGATTCGATGTGATACTACGGATCAAAACGTGTCAAGCATGTCGTCTTCGGGTCGATCATAGTCAACATATGCAATTGTCTCTCAGTAAATTCTTTTTGCATAGAAAAGCCCACCCTTTGAAATCGTATTCTATCGTGTTTTACCTGTCATTTTGTATACATTTTTGTTCTTATTCTTAATGAGAAGCAACTGTTAAAAGCATGAAAGTTTAATCAAACTACTGGTTTACTAGAGTATAACATTCCCCTTTTTTGCCATAAAACTTACTCATGCTCATTTGGTTTTTTCACTTATTCGGCGCCAGATGAAGCAGTTTCAAAGTTAACAGCTTGTGGAATGTATTTTCGTTTGCAGGGTACATACTTTCTTATCATCACTTGTCTCTTCAGTGTTCTTCTGTATCCTTTTCCCTTGCAGCTTTGGTTTTTTCCTGAGTCAGCTCCACTTCAGGAACTGTGGAGATGTAGCTTAGTTTTAGCCCCCGTTTTGCTTAGGCATTGCCTGTCACTTACCTTATATTCATTGAGATCCGAGGATAAGTTTCAATGAAGTGGCTAAATTGTGTCGGTGCGCAGTTTGATCATGTTCGTTTATGCTGCGGGCGAGGTGTTTCCCATACTACAAAAATGAGTTCATCGTCGCACGCTGATCTGAGGTCTTTCTTCGTGGTTTTGAGCAAGACACCGATGACTATAAGCTATGTTGTTCCTTTTCTTGTATGGACATTAGTAAAAAGCCGATTCCCTTCGGCCCTGGGGCATTCAATTGGTCGAGATTGGACAAAGCATAATAGTGAATGCATGTCAATCAACGGAAGGCCTGTTCATTCTAAAAACGAGCACTCCAGCTCTTCTGAATCGAGGGATCATGCCAGGAATGGCGATTCCGACACGGAACAACTCCTTCCCACCAGACATGTTGGGAACGTATTTGGGTCTGCATAATGCACCCGAAAGTCTAACGGATAAAGCCTGAAAGACCTCTACAATGCAGATGCATATTTTGTTGTGAGAGACGTGAATGGCATTCCCTTGATTACCAAAACTCATCCATCATCGAAGTTTCGCAAACTTTAAAAAGCATGATCTTTTCGGCTTCTGTTGTCCCATGAAACAGAAAACTTGCCAACATCTACCTCTGTATCCTTCACACGATTAACGTCTTAAATGCTTTATGTTCCTTAAATCGCTGTCCACTTCTTGTTGAACTTAGTTTCTCCTTCGATAGTGTCTCAAGTTTGCCCCACTGAGAACGTCGAACTTATAAGAAGGGCCATGCTGAAGCACTCATCGCATCATACACAGTTAATTTTTCTACCTTCCTGCTTCATTCTATGGCTCAATTCCATAATAAGAACGATGCTCCCAATCTTGGCAGAGTCTCTGATTCCTCTCTCTCTCCCTCCTAGTGCAAATCTGCACACTGCAAGCCGAGGTCGTGGTGCCGCAAAATGCAACAGTCTCGGCCGTTTTCACGTTCGGGGACTCCATATTGGACACAGGCAACAACAATCACCTCATTACTCTGGTTAAGAGTAATTTTCCTCCATATGGAAGGAATTTCATGGGAGGAAAACCGACCGGGAGGTTCAGCAATGGCATGATTCCCTCGGATTTCTTTGGTAGCATCAAGATGATTATACTTCAATAACTTTCATAACTTCACGAATATTGCATTCCGATGAGCTTCGTTCCGTGTTTTTTACATTCACTTTGCAAACTTGTCACTATGATTTAAGCATAGGCTGCTTTATTTTGTTTCATCCATCAGCACAACAACTGGGGATCAAAGAACTGTTGCCTGCATTTCTTGATCCCAACCTGCAACTTCAAGACCTCGTCGGAGGCGTCAACTTCGCCTCAGCAGGTGCAGGATTCGATCCTCTGACGTCGGAACTCGTGGTAAACAAATTGCCCTTTCCGCACATCATGAAAACTACCTTTCACCAAACCATTGTCATCAACCCTGCTGATGGTTCCTCTCTTTTCTCGGGTTAAAATCAGTCTGTCATACCGATGTCGACACAATTACAACTCTTCGATGAGTACAAAACGAAGCTGAAGAGCTCTATAGGAGAGGAGAGAGCGGACTCTATTGTTGCCAACGGCCTGTATATTGTGTCTGCATGGAGCAACGACATTGCCGCTACTTATTTTCATACCCCGACCCGGATATTTGACTACAGCATTCCTTCTTACACAGAACTTTTGGTGCGTTCGGCTTCATCCTTCTTGCAGGTACTTCAGATTCAAAATAAGCAGTGTGACCGTTGATCGTTCATGTATCTGTCCATGCCATTTACGTCTGTTTGTCGTCCGAATTATTGGGAAAACAAGAAACCAAACACCTGTTCTCGACAAGCTTTTGATTATCAAACTCGCGAATGGCACTCTGCGCATACATAGTCTCTCGAGCTGCACTAAGAGAAGCTAGAATCTCCTAGAGGACATGCTAATGTGTTCCTCCTGACCCGTCACGTGTAACCACTCTAGGAACTACACATAAAGGGTGCTCGGAGGATCGGTGTCTTCAGCTTGAGTCCACTCGGGTGCACACCCTTGCAGAAAACTCTGGCCGGTGGAATCGAGAGAAGATGTACAGAGGATGACAATCGAATGGCTCAACTGTTCAACTTGAAGTTATCGTTGGAGTTGCGTCGCCTCAACAGAGCCTTCCCTCATGCCAGGATGGCCCTTGTCGACACCTACGGGCTTCTACTGGACATTGTGAAGAATCCCACAACATACGGTAAGACTTGGTACAAATATGTCCTTGTAAGAAGGACTAGATATAAACCGATCAAAGCTCTTGGACGATAACGTGCGCACTGAA
Source organism: Rhodamnia rubescens (assembly GCA_021437795.1). Lineage (NCBI taxonomy): Eukaryota > Viridiplantae > Streptophyta > Magnoliopsida > Myrtales > Myrtaceae > Rhodamnia > Rhodamnia rubescens. The sequence goes on from JAILYA010000013.1 coordinate 2,492,162, forward strand.
TTCTAACCCGGCATCAGGGACCGAGATTTCCAAGCTCGGTCTTCCCTCAAGTGACAAAAGATTTCTCTGCTTTCCCGTCGTGACAGGGTTCGAAATCTCGGACCGAGGGTGCTGCGGCTCGGGCCTAATAGAGGCCGGCTTCATGTGCAGCCAGTGGAATTTCTTGACATGCTCGAACGCCTCAGGACATGTGTTTTGGGACGCCGTCCATCCCACGGAGAATGCCTACAAGATTCTGGTCCAGGGTCTGCTGGGGAAGCTCCTGGTCGACCTATACTCATGAATCATGATGACGCCGACGGCGGCGTTGATCAAGAAACAAGCATGATGAATTCGCTCGTTAAGAACCCACATTGTTCATGAGATAATGGCGCAAATCTGTTGATGCCATCCAAAAATTCAAATTCAATAATATTTATCATCCAATTTATTATTACTGCTCGGGATTTTTCTTTTCATTTTCAATACCATATACTCGGAAGTAAATTATTATTTTGACGTATATTTACTTTCTTGGATTAACATTACGAAAAATTTCAAACCGATACACATGTGCCAAATTTACCTCAAACTAATTTTTTTTACCACTAAAAATCACAAACCGATACACTTGAGATAAATTTACTTTTCATTTTTTTCTTATAAATTTACCTTTCATTAGTTTCCGTTAAATGTTAAGTTGGATGATATATGACAGTTGATGGATGTATCGGTTCGGGATTTTTACCCTCCGTTTGTCATAAGTTCAACGATTTTGGATTTTTTGTGGTATTAACTCAATTTAACATAAAGTAACTGAAGGTAAATTTGTTATATGTGCAACAATTAGCGAATTTTTATGGTAAAAAATAGTTTTAGTAAATTTGTCACGTGTTTACTAGTTTGGAGATTTTGATAGTAAAAAAATTAGTTAGTAGATAAAATTTTCATAGGTATATCAATTTGAAGTTTTTTGTTATTTTTTTTTATGGTCAACAGTAAAGTTTATTGCAATGAAACGAAACCAGGCTTTCATTGCAAAGCAAGTCAGAGCTGTCGAACGGCCCGACCGTCAGATCTGCTCGACATGCATTTGCAGGCCCGGTTCAGCCGATCCGGTTCGCCAATTCCATCGGCTTCTCCTTCTCATTGAGAGAGAGGGGAAACACGATACCCGCGAGATAGACGCAGACGCCGGGACCGCCCAGCTCAGTCTCTTCGAACGTCCAGCTCTCTGGCTTGAACAATCGCATGGAGCCGATCGCGTCATTCGTCGAATCGCTTCAAGGGTTGACCAAATCGAGCCAAGAGTTCGTCTCCGGCGTCATTCACGGCCGCGAAGGCGCCGCCCGTCGCCGTCCGGTACCTCCTTTTCTGTCGATTCGCTTTGTCTTTATCCTATTTCCAGGTTTTTGCTACTCGTCGCCTGCGCTCAGTCCTGAACTTTTGCCTACTTCGCGAGAGGCCGATGATGATGCTAGAGCATTAGTCGTTATTGATTAGACGTGGAGCAATGTTTGGTTTTTTCTGTCTTTATGGAGAACTAGATATAACTTCGATATCATCTCAGTAGAACCATAAAGAACTAAGCAGCTAGTGAGAGAAGATCTGAACAGGTGACAGGAAAGGCGCCCCAATTCGAAATTCACATGCATTTTTATGTAACTTAATAGAATTCGATGAGTTGGATGAGATTTTATGTTGGTTAACTGTCGGACTAGAGTGGCAATGCAATTTCTACGATGATCACATGGTATACGATCAATCTGTCTGATTGATTGTTGCATTGACGGTTGACTTTTACCATCTGAGCTCTTTCATCGTTATCTTGCCCCCATTCAGATAACAGAACAAATCTCCTAGCAAATGCTGCCCCAGATCTAAGGATTACCTTCTCATTTTATACTTACGTGTAAATCCATGTACATAAATAGCTAGTCCTGCTTTATCATTTGTCCATATCTGGGCTCTAACTTTTATTTAGATTTATTGTTCAAGTGGGTTGCTTTGTGGTTGTAACATCAACTGATATGTCGATTTCCTATGGAACAATAGGTCGTGTGATTGGGCTTCATTGTTCTTCCCATGATTTTATTCTCAGATTGAAATATTAAAGCGGTTGCAGAGGGAAGCGTTTTCAGATATTATGAAACTGAGGGACAGACAAGACAAAGTCGAGCGCGTCCTATCTTTTTATAGGACTTCCAAGGATAGTCCTTTTCAGGAAGCTGGTACCCATGTGAGGGGGGAGGTTGATGTTTTGGGAGGTCTTTTGAAGATTAATAATGTTGATCAGCAGGATTATGGCACTTTCTCAGGAGCCGGAATTCGAACTGGAATTGACACGAAATTCACTTTCGAAACAACTGTCCGCGAGAAAGACGTGCTTGCGGCACAGTTTATTGCCGGTCAAAGGGGCGGAGAACATGCAGATGGTTTTCTAGAAAGCTCACCACTTTCCCTAGCAAAAGTGTTCTACAAGGCACATCTCAGTGATTGGTTTTCTGTGATGGCAGTCCCAGTTGGAGCTCAATGCAGAGATGTTGGTGTCATTTCAAGTTGTTTTCATCAGGTGCAAGCCGATAATCAAATTTTCTCATGACTTTTGTTTGGTATGTTATTGAATAAAACTAAGTGCAGAACAAAATTCTGATTACATGGCATTCATAGGAGATAATTAGGCAAGTAATTTCAGTACTAGGATCGAACCTGTGAAATAGATGTTAGAGAATAAATAGACCTTTTCCTCAATGACGCCATGTAGTTTGCCCCTCTCCTTAACAGCGACTGTGTGACTTCTCTGCATAATGTACTTGCGTGATCACATCACCCTATTTCAACTTGAAATGCCTGTGTCAAGGAAATTTTCCCAAATCAGCTTCTTGTTCCCTCCCTCAATATTCCAAGCAAGTAACATCTTCTATGTGGCAGGGAAAGGGTCTCACTGAATCTTCGTGCTCTGGACCCCCCCTGATAAATCATCACAGTGGCAGTGCCATCGGACTAACAGTAAGAAAATCAAATATCGCTGCTTCCCTCGGTCACTGTGTTTCTGCATTGCGGAGGCATATCGGTTCTCACGAAATTGAGCAGCTGTTTAGTACTTTCGGTCAAGTTGTGTGTCAAATTCCAGGAAAAACAGAACTCTCTCTTTTGGGTCTTCATGAATTTCATAGACTATCTAATCAGCATCTTTCTTCTGGACCCCTTTCAGTTCCTATAAGTTTACTAAAGCAAGACAGGGATCTTGCTACATTTGAAGAATCTTCTAGTCAAACTATGGGAGTGAGCACAGAAAGTTACGCCTCATCTGGATCTGTCGCTCTGATGCTGGAGTCGGAGCTGGACGAGGATATTAGATTAGGAGCTTGGATGGAGATGAAAAGGTCGAATCCCAAACGCGTAGAATGGGCTGTCAGCTTGTCTAACGATTGCAATGATGAACTGGGCTGGGGTTTAAGTCTCGGCGGGACATCTGAAGGTCAGTCCAGGTGGGATCGGTTTCAGGCCGAAACTTATATAAAATTCAACATAGGCAAGAAATTCAACCTGCGCCCTGGTATTTTACATGTAATTGATGGGAATGCCAAATTAACAGCTTTTATGCTTCGGTCTAACTGGTCCTTTTAGTTTCTGTACATGTAACAGGGCTTAGTTCCAATTCTTTTTGAGGTAGGGTGTTAGCCTTAATCAGTTATGATGGTGGCAGATCATTTTCTTTCCTTTATCACATGTAATCACTTAGATTATGACCATATAATAGCAGATTGGCATGTTTGAGAAAAGGGTAGGAACTGAGGAAAGTTGTCCAGTTTTGATGCTCTGTCAGTACTCGCAAGCCGGAGTGCTGCAGAACAGCTTGTCATTAAGGGTAAATGAAAAGGCTATCGAATAGCATACTGGACTGATCATGATTGAAAAGTTTGATCCGAGTTAAATGGCGACATTTTACCTCAACCAAACATAAAGATGAAAAAAGCAGTGACTGTGTACCCATATCTCCTATGTGTTTACCATTCTCCGAGGGAGCTTCAGCTTAGAGTTTGATTTCCTGGCATCTACTAAGGACTCTTGCATTAGTAATTGGATGGTAAGTCAGCTCGGCTCGGTTCATCACTTTGCTAATGCCTTGTGCTACACAAATGCGACTAGTAAGCCGTGCGCACCTCATCGTGCTTGGTTTCTTATGCTTGTCGTAGTGGGGCTGCTTGTGCGAAGTTCTAATTTTGGCTGGAACTGTCAAGGCTACAAAGAAATGTGAAGATCAGGATTTTCTATTCATCGTGAAATCGAGAAAATGTCCTGTTTAAAATGATAGCCATGCCGACTAACATTACAAAACAAGCCTTAAACATTTCCAATTTCCACGGAGGAAGATATAATACGAGATTAATCGCTTTCGCGGTCCCTGATTATGGAACTTCCAGTAGACGATAAAGTCATAACCAATTGAGTCCATCATGAATATGACATATTCCCATTACCTTCTGTAGTCACATTATTAGCTCAAACTCTGATCAATGCTCTGCGTTTTTCAAAAGGTTACTGTACTTCCGGCACTAATCTCAGATTCTCAATATATTCGGGTGTCTAGTAGGGCTTTTCCACTACCAGAAATAACTGTCAACGTACTCAGACTATTTATCCTGGAGAGAGAGAGAGAGAGGTAGGTAGGTAGGTAGGTGGAGTGATCTGAAGAGGTGCCGTTGCGGTCCTGAGAGACCCTTCATTGTATCCCTACAATGTAGCATGAAAATCAGCATTTGCTGTTAAGATGAGAACCTTCTCTCTTTAACCGAACTGTTTGTTCGATCGTTTTGGCGGCTCGCATTTCGCTCCGCTTAATCTTCTTCATTGACCCCCTCTAAGTCCGCGTGCTCCCGTGTTCATACAGTCATTTAAACCATTCTTGAAGTATCGGTTTTCTTATCTCCGTCTGCTTGAGCACTCTACATCACAGTCAAAATCTGCTTCGCCCGGGTTTATGTCGGCTCATTCCCTGAGCAATGCAAATTCGACGTTTCATGGTTTGCTTGCAATGACGTTTCATTGAAAGCTCAATCCTTGATGAAGTTTTCGGCCTCTGTGTTGTTCATATATGGATGACAAAAGTATGCCTTCTGCAATTAAACCTCACGGGACACATTTTCTTCCGTTGGGTAGAGCAGAATCTCTCTCCACTCTCACCTTTGGTGATGTTCATAGGCAGATGGGGAATCTTGGCAAACCTTTTAACGGCATGACCTTAAACGAATTAGCTAGAGTCACACCAGCTGAGGAAGGCCTTCAGCTGCAGAATCCGAATTCGGCCCCTTCTGTCTTCCTCGGAAACTTCAACCTCAATGAGACGCTGAATAAGAAACCAGAGGAAGATGTTTGGGGTGACATTGTGGATACTGAGCAAGTCGGTTCTGTAAATAACCAGACCCTTAATCAAGAGATAACTCTCGGAGAAACCACGCTCGAGAATTTTCTCGTTGGTGCCGGTGTCATCAGCTTGGATGTTCAAGAAAATCCCATCAGTCAAGAACCTGTGGCGTCAATTGATCCCATGATGGTGGTTTCGCAGCCGATGGACTGGGTGCAACTTCACATGGCTTCAGTCCAACAGCAGCAGCCATTGGTAGTGCTTAATTCGAATTTCAATGTTTCGAGTTCTACGTATGAAAACCAAGGTTTTGAAACGGGTTACGCAGAGAACCAAACATCTCTGCCCATTACAGTGCCGGCCATATCTGCGACATCACCTGATTCTCAGGGATCTAGTGAAAAGAAGTGTAGATACTCAGATGAGGTCATGGATAAGACCGTGGAGAGGAGGCAAAAGAGGATGATCAAGAATCGCGAGTCAGCTGCTAGATCAAGGGCAAGGAAACAGGTTAGCCGCGTGATTTAAGCTGATGGTTGTTTGTGACCTGTTGAGATCTTCGACTAGCTAACTTCAAAGTTGTGTTTTTAATCTTCTGAGCTGCATTCTTCTTGTGTCGATAAAGGCCTACACCAACCATTTGGAACATCAAGTTCTTCGCTTGAGGAAAACAAATAACTGGCTCAGGAAGCAGAAGGTATAATTTTTGCTGTACTTATCGACAGAACAGAAGATAAATGACCTCTTAACCTCTTTTGGTATGACATTATATGAAACAAAGTTTAGAAGTTCATCCTTCATGTGACGTGAATATTGCACTTTGTTCTTGATTTAACTTAGTGTCTGAGTAGATCATGGAGTTCTTTTGGAAAGTATAGAACGAGTACATTCTTCATGGCATTTCTTATCATGGATCACAGCTTTGTTTACCTATCCCCGTTCATCTATTCTGTTGCATCTGTTTGTCTCACTTACTGATGCGCTGTCTGTTGTGAAATCAGAGGGATTGGAGCAGTTAGATGTATTAAACTTACCTGTTTAGAGTCTGAGATTGTCCATGAAAGAATTTCTGGACCAAATCCCATTCGGCGGAACTCAACGGGTCATCTTGGAATTTTGAAATGGTTTCTTTGTGCCATAAGACTCCGATTATGGTCTCTGAAGTAGGTGCATTTGGTTTCCAACATGAACTCTGTAAACATTTCTCTCCTCTTAGGCTGAGGTAGTCAAGGATTCGACCGTCCTTAAGTTGGTCATCACTCATCAGAAGTCTGTCTAGATTGCAACTTGATCACCCTGAAATTTAGTCCTGGTTTGATATCTAGATAGAGATACCTATTAGCTGTCCAATTCCATCAGGGATTTTCCCCTGCATAGTGTTTATCTGGCAGCAAGGATTTTCCTTTACATTGCGGATGTTCATCGTCTTCGCCCTTTCTTCCTCACACTTGCACCCGAATTCCCGTGGCACAAGAGGAAAATTGTCAAACTAGGTAACAAGAATTGCACTCTAAACAGCAGCTCTCGTACCGGATTCAACATGTAGTGCTGCATGTTTTGCAATTTTTGTGATTTGAAGGGAAACTCGTCTTGTTATCACACTCGCATTCCTTTGAATCTCGTTGGTACATCCTTGAAGGATTCCGTTTTCCTACTCAAAATCACTGAAAACGTATGTTGTTACTTATTCTGAAAGTTTTCTCTTGCGTAGGAACTGGAGTTGCTCTATTACTCGGGTACGAGCTCCATGCCCAAGTACCAACTGCGGCGCACCAGCTCATCTCTCTTCTAGTATATACAAAAAAAAAAATGAAATATGCGATTTATTATTCTTTATTATTTCGATCTACTTGACTCACAAGATTGGTTTTCCGGAAACTTCGCCCATTAAATTTTGGAAAGAACTCTTCAACCAGTTTTTGCTGCTCTTGTGGAAGAAGACATACCAATAATAGCATCACTTTAAATGAAACGGACAGAAAAAGTGCTTCTCGACCTGCTGGCTTTTCATGTTGTTGCTCTTACTTCACAAGCATCTAATGCCCAGAATGGATTTTCTGCTGGGGAAAGACATACAGACGTCTCTGTACGTAGTCAAGTGAAATACTGGGCACATATCAGGCACATTTAGTCATTTACTATGCCATCAAATTCCAAAAGCGGAAGGTACGTTCTGCAAGTTTTGCGAAAGCCCCAAGCAGGCATATGGTAACCCAGGAAAGGCTCTTTTGTAGCCTGAGCATATTAGAAGTGAGAAATCAAATTCAACTACTGATTATCAGTCAAGCTCGAGATAACCGCGAGAGGTGCAGCATTAAGGTTACAATACAGGGACTCCTAAATGAACTCATCACAGCTATCAGAATTCCTAATTCTCAGGCGCGAAGATTCCTAGGAAAGCATTATAACAACTCCTGTTCTTGAAATGCCATTAGGCATGACCGCATTTCTCGTTCGATAGCTGTAATAGACATTCACGATCCATCCATGGTTCTCTAAGTTTTCCCTCAGGCAGGTTAACTAAAGTGGTAAGAGGGAAATAGGTCCATTCACATTCCAGGCTCCAGGCCCCCACAACAGATCCATCAAGTATAGCATGACCGTCAACAGTTAAAGGTGCTCCTTATCTTAAGAGATTTGGAGGCGCAGATATGGATTCCGATAGAGAGAGAGAGAGATCAGACAGACCTGTGCAAAAGATTATGATATCCAGCACAATGTGCCATCGCCTCAATCATCACATTTGTGCCAAACCTCACATAAATTCCCAAGGAACTTTGTTTTTGCAGGCTCGCTGCAGAAGGGCACGATCCTTACACAGATCCACCGAAGAATGAGGATAGCTTGCTTCATGGCATTATGACTTCAGACTCAATGAGGATGGGAAGAATTACCAGGAACAAAAGTGAAAATCTTTTTCTTCAATTTAGTCCCTCCTGCAGGGAATGTATATCTTCGAGGTGTAGTCTAGTTGGTATCTGCCAAGTCGTAACATGGCCTGACAGACAAGAGAAGAAACTCTACAACCAAATTAGCGACTAGAGACAGCCCTTTTCTATATACATGTCAACACCTAATCCCCATCCCGACATATTTACAGCAGCAATGCTCCTTCCCTGCCTTGAGCAAGTAAGATTTTTTGAATACCCTCTCTTCGACGAACCTGCCAACTGCAAAGAGAAGATCCCAAAACCCTTATAAGAGAGCAGCAGAGCTAGGTCTGACAGAAACGAAGAAAAGAAATCTGCGTACAACAACCAAGATGTTTCAGATGCTGTAGTAGCTTATAACGATGCAACAAATGACTTTACAATATACTTGTTTGAGATTTTTATCCTTTTCCACGGGGTTTTCTTTGAATCAATCAACTGATGCACAAATCTGATTGCAAAAGGTCAGAAGTATATTCTCACGGATTGAAGAATCAACGAAGAAATGTGGAAAAGTCACATCTGTCATTTACAACAAAAGTCAAGATTTTTCGTTTTGCCAAGATGAAGGGCTTTAGTCAGCAAAGTATCTTTAGTGCATCCTAAGAAACTCTGACTATATGATTCGGGGCCTGAACTGAAACTTGGGAAAATGCAGAATATGACCAAAGTATTTCAATAAACTGAAAAAACATATATCCCCAAGTAAAGTTCTGTTTTGAAACTCAGAAAGTTTTTCTTATAGATGAAAGCCACACAAAACGCCTACTAAGCCCTAAAAGGGATGCAGAAGGGGAAATCAGAACTTCTGAACTAAATAGCTCTTAGCACAAACAAAAAGCTCAGGGACATGCTTTCGGCTTCTATTTCAGGGATTTACTTATTGGCTTTTCACTAGGTTCCAGTACCAACAGCTTCAAATTAAATTCCAAGCAAGAACTCAGTGCGAAAAGCCCTCTTAAACAAGGTAAAAGTTCCGCATAGATTTCTGACATGTGGCACCATAGCGTTGACACTACATAAATACAAGGGCACTGAGTGTGCTGATCACTGCAAACATCATGGAGTAAGCAAAGAAGTTGACAGCTAAATACCAAGGTTTAACTTGTGAGAATTTACAGGGGCCAAAGGTCTTGCCAACTTCCACTTTGCAATGCATTATAGAAAGAACGACAGGTCCCTTTCTACATCGTTTAAGAAACTGGCAAATACAGTGCACTAGTATGCTAACTTACATAAAGAAGGAAGGTTGTTCGGTCGCCAAATCATTTCTTTGTGGCATCAATAAACATTGCTCGGGTCCAATGTTCAACATCCTCATTTTGTGATGGCGGAGGAGGAAAAGTAGGATGCTCCACTAAATCCCATCCATCAATAAGAAACTCGTTCTTTCCTATCTCTGATAAATCAGTAGCATAAAGAAAGCTGGCAGCTGAATTAGGAAGATTGGCATCGCCAATGTTTTTCTGCATGGCACAGCAAGCTCATCAAAACCAAAGGTGTGAACCAACATAGATTATGTAAAAGGAATCTCATCTTTGGAAATTGTCCTCCAAACATAAAAGAAACGAGAAGACATACTGGTAATATCAGTTTTAAGCACATAACCATGAATTTATACAAGAATCTCATACTAATTCACCCGAAAGAAGGGTCAAATGATATCATAACAACAGTTGTAATACACAGAATAAACCTCTACCTTAGAAATCGACTGTGTTGCATATGATGGCGTGCAATTCACATTCAGTCTCTATCTTTTGTGTATGCCACTCCCTTTGGAGTATCCACTAATTCGGAAGGGGGAGAGTACATAGAAAAGACAGTTCTTTTATACTATATTACTATTAGATAAGTATTAGTTTGTGATACAAATCGCCAAAGTTGAAAATTGATGATGACAATCGCCCATCATGTTAATGCACCCAAAAGAAGAGGGGGAGTGACAGCGTAATTAGTAAACCTGTCTTACATAGCACTATGAAAGCACATCTAAGTACCAAATCTCAATATCATCTGAGGATATGCCAGTTCTAATTCCATGTGAGCAAAGGTCGAATGCAAATGGATCAAATTTCAGAAAACGAGTCAGCTAAAAGTACTCAAATAATGTAAGGAGACTATAAAAATATGAAAAAATTGTGAAGATCTAGATATAGTCTCACTCATACCACAATAGGAAGTGTATGTGCACTTTCCAATAAAGTGCTTGATGCAATAGCTGAGTTCACGTTCCACACGGACTTATTTAACTGTTGAACTTGCTTACTTGATCTGCAAATCGATGGAGACATAAACGTGAGACACAATGTAATATGCGTATCACCGGTATCAAACAGAAAATGTGGCATATTAACAAAAACTATTAAGTTTGCATAATGCCCGATATGCAGAATGCCGCATATGCAGAATAACTTATAAACTATAAATCCTGACTTCAAAGTCATGAAGTCCTCGAGGTTTTGGCACAAACTCCAAGTTACAAGTCAACTTTAAAGCGAAGCTTTTATGTTCCTGACAAACATATCCACTGCTCATCTTTTTGAACAAATATACCTACTATTGTCATCATCTCATCTTGTTCAACATGGTTATTACTGAAGACACAAGTGATCTAACTCTCACATATCCATACAAGTACACACTTAGAAAGAGGGACAAACTAACTCAAAGACAGACTGCAAACAAAGTCTCTACTTTCTTCATTGTGCTAAAAGATAATAAAAGTGTGTACCTGGAACAAGCCATTTTCAGAGAAAATACAGAGCGAACTTCCTTCGAAGAAGAGAGTATGCTCAATAATCTAGCAAATGCCTCGAAAGTAGATGCCTCAGAAGGGACATCTAAACAGAGAGAATTGTAGCAGTATGTTGTGATGCATGCCACACTTTTCTTCAAAAGGGATATTCCTCTCTGCAAATCCTTGTGTGTTTCAACAGAATGAGGAGAAGCAGAAGAATAATTAAAACTGCTAGTTCTACAAGAATCAAGCTGTGGCTTTCTCTCTGACTCCATTGAAGCAACACCGAAATTACTAGAGCTTCTGTCTGACCACGAATTTTCTCCACTAGTTGAACAATAGTTTTGGCGTGGTATGAAAAGGGGATATTCATTGCTGCAAGGCATACAAAATTTTCAGACAAGCAAGCTTGAGCACCCAAGTTGTCAAATGTGATTGCACAAGAATTTACCTTCGAGAAGATGGACGAGCATCCCAATAAGAATCTCGTTGCCAAATTCGAGAGCAAGAACCCTATTATACAAAAGGGACAAATAACAGTCAATCAACATAGAGAGTTTATTCTTATCTAAATGGAACATTCTTAATTAAGAGACATAGAGTCATCCATTTTCTAATAAGATGAGTGAAAATTGTTCGGAACAGTTAATAATGAAATAGAGTATTGCACTATTAAAAATACAACTCCAATTTCCATTCAAAGTCAAGACATATTGTATCGTGAGATCCAGGGGTGGCCCTAAAATTGATATTAACACAGCATTACGTGAAACAAAGGTAAGCCCACAAATACAGCTAATGTTCAAAAAAGAATACCGGCATTGAACACTAAAGCAAAGGTAAGTAATACAGTTAGCATGTCCATTTAAGCCTTTGCAAAATTAATGCTGATGCATATCTTCACAGATGAATTTGAAAGATACACAAGTATTACTTTTGAATTCACAGCTGCCTTTCAGTTCAAGGGTGAGAGTCCAATTAATGGGTAACCATCAGAAAGAGCAGCACACACTTTTTTATGTTCTTTTTTCCTGCCTATTTATGTGCCTGTGTTTGGTTAGGAGTCGAAATTTATTTTGCATCACATTCGTGGATCTTGCATATAAAAAAATTATTTTTACTGTAGGCTGAATGCCGAAAGGAAAGAACCAAAACAAAGACGTTGAGAGAATCACAAATAAAACTCAGTGAAAGAGTTCACATTGTTTAAATCATAAAGTTGTCCTCACCGCAAAACCTGAGTTGTGAAGTGCTGGGGCAGCCAATATCTGGACAACAATATTAAGAAGTTGAACCATGTATCTGTTACGCAACATAGTAATTAGAATGTTAATACAGAGAAACTCAAGTTGCTGAGAAACAAGACACTATCAAGGAAGGACTGCACCAATCCTGGAAAATTTGAAAGACAAACTATGCCTGAAAGAGGCTAAAAGGAAAAGGTGAACTAGAACAGGAGAATCTTTGCAAGTTTTTTGTCATATCCATAAAATTACCCCAATGAAGCACCAAGCTCCTCCGAAGGAACAGAGTGGGGATCTAGTCCTCTAGGTAAACGTGCATTGCAAATTTGATCAAATTGACCAACGGATCCATCTTTCCTTTCCCCATCCACATTCACCTGAGGCATACATTAAATGAACCAATCTATAAGATAACAGTTATGCAACAAAAAACAAAGTTCAAGTTTTTCATGGTTTTTGCCAGGAATATACTTATCACGACAATTACGCCAGCACCAGTATGAACCACAAAAGGGAATGTATATAGCTCATTTCTTACAAAGCATATGCAACAAGTAGTGCACTTCATAAGAAAATCTTCAAGAGTATTAACCGAAAGTTATTGTTTGTGCCCATTAACAGTCGGATTCAGAAAGGCAAAAATGCTAAGCCCAAGATTAGATGTTTCATTGATGCCATTCTTAATTCAAAGTCAGCTGAAGCCCCATGAGAGTCAGATAGCAATCTTCAGGATCATTTGCTATACGCAGCAATGACAAACTCAAAATATTTAGAGCTCAAAGAAGCAAGCCAAACACTCTAAATAGAAGCAGCTACCCAGCAATGTTCCTTTCAGATACGACCATTATTCCTGTCCATGTTCTGAGATGCAGCTTTGCCTAATGGTCAGTCCAGTTGAGAGTGATCGTCATGCATGTGACTTCAGCTGGTGAATTCTCAAGTCTTAAAAATTTTATGCCATTATATCTCATTCAGGTACACCATGTTGCGCATAATTTCATACACAAACTCTGTTTATCAAAGACATAAATACACTTTACTAGCTGTTTCTCAACCTTTTCACACAAGGGAAGTGGAAAAGGGCCTTCATAGAGCATAACAACAATATGGTGCATTATCAATGCTCGCAGTTCCTAGTTACTCATTAGCAAGCACTTATTATTTAAGATCTTACTCGACGTTGGGGGAACAATTTGCATATCTGTTTTATGACCACAGACTGTTTATGAAGGCGCTCTGAGGTAATAGCCATCTGCAAATGAGAAGACAGAATTTGTTAAAACACCAAGCTTAAACAGCTCAGAAAGCATACCAGAATGTAGATCAAGAAGTCCAATTCAAGGCTGAAAACCCTACTCTAGAGATACATGGCCGCCTATGCTCATTAAAAAAAAATCTATAATGTCCATCAAACATTTATAAACAGTCTCCAATGACACAAGAAAGCTTTTTGTGCACAGACACAGGAATCAAAGAGAAGTAGTGCATCTGTGATATCAAAGACTAAAAGATCGATCAACTACAGGAAGCCAAGGATAGAAAGCTGAAAGATGCCAAGAAGTCACCACGCATTTAATATGTCATAGGGAACAGCGAAAGTAAAATTAAAAAGAAATTATCAATATAACCCCACTCCAACAGAGCAATTAAAAAATACCACAAAATATCTAAAATAAGAGGTGGTAGGATGAATTTCTCACAAGTCCCAAGGTCTGTGTGCATATTAGGTTAGGATAGAACTTCTCCAGTTGCTCCACACGATTCCTATCCAACTGCATAGAAAAGCCAAAAACTGACTATCTTATGGTGCAATAGAAACACAATTTGCTTGATACTGAAAGTGACAAAGAACACCACCAAAGTAAATCCGGGAATAAAAACATAAATTCAGGAAACTTGGTTGCACCTTGGATAGTGCAGAATCCAGCACCCCATACTTTGCCTTCAATTCGTTTGACAGTCTCTCAACCTTAGCCTTCCCTGCAGGTAATCTGTCAGTCTCACAGATTAGGAAGATTACAGATCCAAATCTAATACACTCACTCAAAATACCTTGAACGAGTTGTTCTTTCTTGCGACGAAGCTTTTCCCTCAACTTTGCAAGTTTCTCATTCTGGGTCACTCTCCAATTAAATTGATCATCTGCCTTGCCCTGATGAACAGAACAAACATCAGATCGACTGTAACAGCCATGCAATCTTACAAGTACTGAGCTGTTGCCAGCATTACCAAAAATGGAAAGAACGCTAAAAACACAAATATGACATAGAAGAGCATGATGGGTCCCATCTCCACTGTGTACTGTATAAGTTGTGAAGGCAACCTTTGAAGGGGGACTGCATCCATGATGAACTGAACAAACATCAAGGGAATTAAATCATACGTGCCAACTGACAATTCATCTGCTGTTACCATAACTATCAATCAACGGGAATGATCTCAAGGTGCCCCTACCCGCTACATAATTATCAATAAACTGGCTAGGTAGCCAGTAAGATTAACAACATTTATCAACCTCAACTTAATGAAGTGTGGGGCCTGTGACAGGCCAGAACTACACAGTGTTTACATAACCATTGTTATTTGGCACTCCATCAGCATCACTGGCAGAGACCAAGCATGCTACCAATGTCAAGAATGCCATTTTAGAAAAGGGTGGCGGGGACTAGTAAAAGAAATAAAAATCCTAGATAGCTTAGGAATCAGGAATTAATGGGGTCGTGACAAGACTATTCTACCTAAAGAGCTAAATCAGCATCAATTAAAGAAAGACAGAAGAGCGAAAAAAAAAATCCGAGTCCTTGTTCCTACTTGCTTTATTCCTCTTGTTTTCTGGAAGCATACACGAATGAACAAGAGAATGTAGTTGCTTCTACGACAGTTACAAACCTTTGCCACAAGCACTTCGCTCAATCTCGAATATAGGTCGTCCCGACGGCTTTTAAGTGATTTCAGACCATTGTTGTACTCATTCAGCCTGCGCATAAAGACAAAGCACCACTATGATTCGCATATCCAGTGAATTCACAGCTAGATAACCAGCCATCAGTGGCAAATTCAGGCTCTACACCGAGAATTTTATAAAGGAGTAAATAATTTAAAGGGAGAAGCCTATCCAAATACTAGGACAAACCCCATGAACACGAAATCGTCCTCCATGAACAGGATTCGAGATACCTGTAGTTGACGCATGCCGTGCAAATAGAAGCGAGATTCAAATTTTCACAGATGGCGCAGGTGCTGGGTCTTCGGGTCATCGTCTAAAGTCGCCGTTTGATGAATCGCACTCGAAGAACAGCCGCAAACCCGAATCCCCCGGAACCCGCAGGAATCAGCTGCTGAAGGATCGTCTCCGTCTCCGATCAAAGAGACGATTCAAGGAACAGAGCCCGATCACAACGAAACCCGATCGATTTCGAACATGCAGTCGACGAAACAGAGACGATCCGCAGCACTTGTGAGGCTGTGATCATCGAACATTGGACAATCACCGGGCAACTCTTTTCTCTTTTGCTTGTGAGGTTTTATTTGATTGCTTTTGCGCTAATTTATCGATCTTTTATCTTCCCCAGCCCTACCCAGCTCATTCGCAGGAGGTAAAATAACACAATTTGTCCTTGGACTTTATTTGTTAACGTGGTCTTTAAATTTTTAGACTATTATGTTATATCGCGTTGGAGATCAAGGCGGACCGATCAAATTGAAAATTATTGGATCGAATCGAACCGGTTCCAAGTTCCATAAAATTAAAATTTGTGATTTTCGATCAGGTTCTCAGTTCTAGGGAAAATCGCATCGTTTGAACTGGACCGATTATTTTTTATTTATTTTATTTATTTTTTAAATTTAAACTTAATAATTTATTGGTTATTTTTTTATTTCTTAAATGCAAACCTAAAATTTAATAACTATATCAAAATTAAAGTCTATATTGTTCACCCTTACTAAATCCACCGATTCCATTGAATCACCTAAGAATCGATCACTCCATATTTTTATCGTCCATAAATTATCAATTTATTCAATTTGATCCTCCAAACTAAATTAAATGTTTACACAAACTAATTAAAAATTACGAGATAATGTTGTATATTGGGTTAAAATCATATATCTTAGTTAAATAAATTATAAATTTAGAGGCGATATTGCATATTGAACCAATTATTTATGTAATTATCCCTTGTAAAACAGCTGTGAAGATTGGTTGACCCCTTCATGGCCTAGTTGAGTTGGGCCAAATTAGGCAAACTCCCTTGATCTAATAAACTGTCACTAACATATAAAAGGTCCCCAAAATTACTTCGTGTATACACACAAATGTTATTTCTTGCGTAGGGAAATCAATAGCAGATAAAAAAAATTCTAAACACGTAATTTTTTTTATTTGCAAATATCAGAATTTACCGAGCATATTGAGAAATAAGTACTTTCTTAAGTGGTCATTTCTTTATTTTTTTTTTTGGTTGCAGGACTTAAGGTCAAACTTACTTTATCTTAAGAAAAGTTACTACTATCCACGTAAAAAATATTTAGTCAACAATTAACTTTCCAATTCTAAGTTACTCATCACATGAAAATAATACTAGCTATAAGCTCCGTTTATTTTACAAAAAATGAATGATTTTAAAAATATCTCATATACATGGATGTTTGTATCGCTTATAAAAATAAAAAAGGGGAAAAAAAATTCTCATACACAAAATTATTTAGGCATAAATTATTATTGGTAATGAAAGCATTCTTCATTAAATTATTATTGAAGTGATACAAGTAATAGAGAAAGAAGAAAAAACTAAAGATTTCACTCACATAATACTTCTAATGTAAAATTCATGAGTAGCCATATCTATATTCACACTTAATATGATCTTTTTACCTAAGTAGTAAGCATAGAAATATTTGATTAGGGAGGCAAAGAGGGGCCCATAGAGATTTAAACTCAATATCTTCATACGAGATTTTATGGGATCACAACTAATTATTCTAAAAACTTAAATGGATAAATAAATGCGTGATTTACTATTTTATTATTATGTCAACAAGATGATATTGCATCGACCTATGCAAATCCTCACCAAGGTCACACAAACCTAAGCAAGCTATCGTTGAGCTACGAATCGATGCGACTTTAGACAATCCATATCTTACTTAAGGTCACAAGAACTTAATGAGGCCTTGCCGGGGTCACATGACCCAAAGTTGATGGACCCTAGGTGAGCCCTTGTCGAAGCCACACGACCCTAACCTAGTGTTGGCCAAAGTCGCACTCCCGCCAAATTGCAAATGTCGTCTTTTAAAAGATAAAATTGCCCTCCATCGTGCAATTGTAATTTAAGGTGTAGTAGACCCTAGTGCTTTTTTTTTTTCCTTTATTTATTTCTATTTCTATTTAAAATGTATTTGTCATAAGTAAACATTTCACATGCTCTGTTTTTGTTTATTAGGGAAATTTTATGTATATTAAAGGCACTATATTTTCTTTTTTATTTTAGCATTTTACTTCCGTTTACATAATTCTTGTTTAATAAAGATGTTTCCATGAAAATATATGAAGTCTCCCAATTACCTCATTAAAGGATGTTTTTTTCTCTTATTATTAGCAAGATATTGTCACACAAGTGATGTACTCAGGAAAATAGTAAAAAAATATTCACGTTGAAACATTCATGCATAATTAAAGCAATTCAATATTTTTTCATAAACACTTCATGGATGATATTAATGTTGTCAATCCAAAATGACAAGAGTTCACTGACATTAAAAAAGTTCTTTTTTATGAATGCTTTTATATAATTAAATATAATCTCTTAAAGTTTTATTCTAGACAATGTAACTGTGATTTTATTTTGAAAAATCTATAGAGGGTTTCATTATATTAGGTTTCTCTGGAAGGTTTTTCTTTTTCACTAAACTAATTTATATGAAAGTAAAATCCAATACTAAGAAAAGTAACATAATGCCCACAATAAACAACAGCAAAACATGCGAAATTCTGAATTACGATAGTAACTAACTAGACCCTACACAAAAGTAGAAAAACTAAAAAGAGAATGAAAGTTAATAAATTTAGAGCCACTATTTAAATTGCAATTAAATGATTGAGAGTGATTTTATCTTTTGATTAAAATTGAATGAATTTAGTCATATAGGAATGGACATAAAGTCGGCTACAAATATAGAAAAAATTTCAAGTACGGGCACGAAGTCTTCCTTATTTTCTCAAATAAAAGCTTATAGTGCCCTCTTTATTTTAAAAAAAAAAAGTCTGACCTAGGATATTTTCATTATTTTTTATTTCCTTTATTTCCTTTTCTTTGTTTTTTGTAATTACTTTTTCTTCCTTTGTTTTGTCGGACAAGAAAAAATAAAAAAAGAGAAGAAAAGGAAATTAAAAAAAGATTAATATCATGGAAAACTCCAAACTCGATACATCTACATGACAAATTTACCCTAAATTATTTTTTGACTACAAAAATCATAAACTGGTAATTTATGACAAATTTACTCAAAACCGATACACTTGTGATAAATTTATCATTTATTAATTTTTGTTAAATATAACCATTAAATTGTTGATTTGGATGACATGAGGCGGTTTACAAATGTACCATTTTGGGATTTTTACCATATGTTTATCACATGTGTATCAATTTAAAAATTTTCGTAGTATTAAACCAATTTAATGGAGATTAAAATTGTCATATGTATACTAATTTAGAATTTTTGGTGATAAAAATAATTAATTTAGGACAAATTTATCATAAATGTATTAGTTTGGGTTTTTAGTGGGTAAAAAAATAGTTTGGGATAAATTTATCGCATATATACTATTTTGAGATTTTCATGGTCAAAAATATAGTTGTGATAAATTTATTATAGGTGTATTAATTTGAGATTTTACGTGGTATTAACCCAAAATAAAATGATAAAAAGGCCCTTGGTTAGGCCTATTTGTTGAAATAAAGATGGCATTTTTGGACTTTATTCGAAATAAGATTTGTTTTATATTTTTATTTGAGAAAAATGATGATATTTTATGCATTTATTTGGAATTTTTTCAAATAATAAGTAATTTTGAATTTCGAATAAGAAGAGGACGTGATTTGCCGGGCGTTGCCCAAAAAATGAAAAACGACACACATTAATAGGGGCATTTTCGTCATTTTCGTTTCAGGGCTGCCGTGGATCATCGGGGCATTTTCCGCCGTGGAAATAGCAATTTGGGAAGTCGCCTCCTGAAGGTGGACTTGCAGTGAAGGCTTAGACTGGAGGCCTGGTTTCCGAAGAAGCAGAGGACGGAGGAGGAGAAGAGAAGAAGAAGAAGAAGACGACGAGTAGGAGAAGGAGAATCGTCGTGATCGAGACGATCGTCTTGAACCGCATTGCGCGCTCTCGTTGAACGTTGAGGTGAGCTTCAGAAACAGAGAGAAAGCGAAAGCAGAAATGGCTGCAGAAGACGACGTTCCATTGGACGACAAGGCGAAGAGGATGAGAGATCTGCTGTCCAGCTTCTACTCTCCGGATCCTTCCGCCTCCTCCGACGCTTCGTCCAAATACCCCTCTCTGGACGCCATCAACACCACTTCTTTCGACGCCGATCAGTACATGAATCTGCTGGTAACTCTCTTCTTTTTTCCTTTTCGGTCCGATTCGCATGCCGCGGTCCTTTGGACATGATTTCGTCCGAGGAGATTTTTATTTTAGGTCGAGCCTGTCGCTGAATTGTTTGGTTCGGTTCGGCGGTGATTGAGGCACCTTGTCCCGTATGGTTGCTGCGCAGGCTCTTAGATTGTTTTCTGAATTGTGTCGACATCGTGATCTGCGGTGTCAGTAATTTTTTCGTCCAGAGATTTTTGGGCTTGGCTTTCTTTTATCAGTGTTTAGTGGAGATGTCTGTAACTTCTAAGTGTTGTTGCTAATGTCCATGTTGGACCTTTGGCATTTTACTCCTGTTTTCAATAGAATCGCAATGATTGACTTTGGTACAGAGGGAAGGATTAAAAGATGTATATGATAGGAGTAAGGTGGCTATTCTCATGATTAGGATGCGGAAAATCTCGCGGGTGTTAATTGGCAACCGTCTGAATCATGCAGGTCCACAAGTCAAATTTAGAGGGGCTGCTCAAGAGGCACGTGGAAATGGCAGCCGAGATAAAAAATCTTGATACGGACCTCCAGATGTTGGTTTATGAAAATTACAGTAAGTTCATCAGTGCTACAGATACAATCAAGAGGTAAACCAGGCATCAGATCTTGCAAGTTTTAGAGACCTTCATCATGGTCTTGATTGATCATGTCATTTTAACATCTAGGCAGTCTTTCTGGTGTGAATGATTGTTTGCTGTGTTTCTGTTGGGTACTAGTTAGCTTTCTATTGGTACTTTCGTTTTTAAAGGTGAAGCATGGTTTCTTTTCTGACAGAATGAAGAGCAACATTGTTGGCATGGAAACAAATATGGAACAGCTCCTTGAAAAGGTACACAGAACCTCTCCCCCTCTCTCTTGTGTGTGCATATGCATGCACACTTGTTATGTATGTTTGAATGCACAGGGGCCTTCTTCTGCCAATATAGATGCATGTAGTGGAGAATGCACTGATGAATCCTCAATTTTAGATGAGGACTGATTGACTACCCAACCTATGGCAGATAATGTCTGTTCAATCCAGAAGTGATGGTGTCAACACCTCTCTTTTCGAAAAGAGAGAGCACATTGAGAAATTGCATCGCACACGCAATCTACTACGGAAGGTTCAGGTATGCGACCAATAATATATGATGCCTTTTATTGTTCTTATTATGTGGAAAGAATTTGAGTCAAAGTCCTCCAAACCTTGGGCCATTATAACCTCACAAGGAAAGGATTTGATGGTTAGTAGACTAGCTGATTGGGAATTGTTGCGTTTCTAGCCTCAAAGTTGTATTTGGACAGGCAGCTCTGAGTGTTTTGTAGTTAGACATGCTAGTTGGTCTAGCCTTTTCTTTTATGGCACTACCATAATAGTTTTTGGACACATATTGTGGGGATACTACACATGGAGAGAACTTCTTAATCGTACTCACTAAAGTAATGATGGATGTTAGGGACTGTCGAGCTAAAAATGGCACCATATGGGACCAACTACCTCCTCTCATCCTCTCAACACTACCAATTTATTTCCTTCTTTTAACTTGATGGTTCTCTGCACCTTCTTGCTACAAAAAGAATAAGAAGAAGAAGAGAAGAAGAAGAAGAAGAAGAAGAAGAAAAAGAAGAAGAAGGCTAGGTCACTTTGAAAGTAGGAATCTTTCATCTAGGCAGGAAAAATAGAAGAGAATAGATAATAGGCTCCAGAGAGGAGACTGTGGCACTTTTGGATAAATGATTAGCTTTTCTCTTTTGGTGTCTGATATTCAGTACTTTTTTGTAAGATCTGTTTTTGGTTATGTATGAGTTACATAGTTACATACATTTCATCTTCCATGGACAGAACAGTTCATTTATGATCTTCCGGCTAGGCTTAACAAGTGCATCAAATCTAATGCATATGCTGATGCAGTGAAGTTTTATACTGGAGCAATGCCAATTTTTAAGGTCAATTCTTGTCAAAGCTCCTGTAGTTTTTTGTGTGCTTCCTTCCTCTTTATCTTTTAAAACAAACCATTGTTAGATTGCCAATGAGACAAGGGAAAAGCTCTATCGCTAAAGTGGTCCTTACTTTTTAAAATCTCTTTAGGCATATGGGGACTCGTCGTTCCAAGATTGTAAAAGGGCTTCTGAAGAAGCAATGGCGACAGTCATAAAGAACTTGCAGGTATATTTTCTTTTGGAAAGTGGCAATTTTCTTTCTAATATCCAAAACCTGATCAAACATCTAGACTGTGGATGTTAAATAGGTTTTGGTCTCTATCTTTCTGTTTTGGCCTCTATGTTTTGTTTTGGCTCAAGATATTGGCTCTCGTTACGTAGTGAAACCTCACAATAGAAGATGACAGACTACAGAACCTACCTCTCATGATTTCTTGCAACAGTTAATATTCAACTAATTTACTTAAGTCAGAGTTCAAAGCTTTCAGTTTCGTATTTCTGCAATTTCCTATGCCATATTGGAGGATGAGCATTGATTGCAGTTATGTTACCTGCAATTTCCTATCCCATATTGGAGGATTGGCATTGATGCTGTTATGTTGATATGTACTGTTGACGGATTGGAGGGGTTTGTATCTGTTTCTGAACTATTTAAGTTTGTTTTGGCTGCATGGATCTATTATAGGTTTTTATTCTTAAGATTAGCAGTGGATCTTGCATGTTCATCTCGTGAAATTATTTGGCTTGGGAAATGAGGAAGAAAAAGATCAAGCCAGGTTAAAAATTGAAATATCGTTTTTTTTTTTTACACAATCTGTTTGCCCAGTATTTACAAAATATAAAATTAACCCATCTGTTTTTGAATTGTAGCCTTATGTGGGTACAGTCTTACTAGTGGGGTTTTTCCTGCACCAGTTGAAGTGTCAAGTCCAATAAATGGAAATACTTTTAAGTCAACTTTGTGGTGTGCCCTCGGTGTCTTTTTTAAATCATCCCCTGAGATTGAGATAGCATTGACCCTGCGACATGTCATGCCAAAGGGAACTATTGGTCTTGAAATACATTGTTTCTACCTTAATCTGGATGGCAGGCGTTGCTTTTTTTGTGTCTGCTAGAAATCATACCATTCTACAGAGGGAGTTGTTCCAAAGTCTTCACTGTTACCAACTGCAATTGGTCGACGAGTCCAAGAAAGTCAGTTGAAAAGAAAATCTAAGGCTGAGCAATGTGTCCACTATCCCCTTTGTTTTGTTTCTGTTCATTAAATATGTACTGACACACCTTCTTCCTATTGTTTGCCCTTCCCTTTTATGAAACTTTTCAGGGAAAGCTGTTCTCTGATTCTGAATCCATTCAAGCACGAGCTGAGGCTGTAATGCTTCTCAAGCAGTTAGATTTCCCGGTTTGTACTGCTCCAATACTTCACTTTTTTTTAGCCTAGTAAATTAGTTTTAAGTACATTAATGATTGTGTTTTCTCACTTGTTTGAAATTACTAATGGCAAGAAGAATAAACCTTTTGTTCTTTCATCTCTTATCAAGTTAACATTGGTTATTGCAAACTCCTGAAGTTTTGTCTTGTTTTATTTAAATATTTAATCCTTAGAATTTTTTTCTCGGAAGGGCTCATCATAATAAATATGAGCACTATGATATATGCATTATCACCTATATCTATGATCGATTACTTGGTGTTGGCAGGTAGAGAGTTTGAAGGCAAAGCTACTTGAGAAGTTGGAACTGTCTCTTATGGACCTTAATCTTAAGGCTGGAGAAACAAACAAATCTTCAGTTGATCCAAATGACATTTCAAAAGAAGGAAGCTTATCTGAGTTACTCTCCCCCACATCTCATGAGGTAAAAAGTGAATATGTTGCCATCTGGAAATCTAATGGAAAGGATTTGAAAGATTGTAATTCAAGAGATAGTGAAAATTTATCTCTCTGAGTTATTAGCTTAATCTCGATCTGGATGCTAACATAATAAAGCATACTTCTTATTGTTATGATGTAGAAGTTCTCTAGGTTTGGCGTATTTTATAAGCTTGTTGAGAAGATACATAACTTTGATCTTTGTGGAGAAATGGCTTATCTCTATAATTTAGCATGGGCTTATCTATTTCCATTCTGCACAAGCTATAAAGTGGTCTTAGGGGATAGCTTTCAATTAACACCTTCAACAAAAAATCTAGGATAACCCTCCAAATTAACCCCTATATCTTATTTTCATGTTTCCCATTATTTCGGATTAAATTCTGATGAATGGAAGAAGAGTATGCTTGTGCCTATCTACAAGAACAAGGGGGATATTCAGAATTGTTCCAACTATAGAGGCATTAAGCTTATGAGCCATACAATGAAGTTGTGGGAGAGAGTCCTTGAGTATCGCTTGAGAGTAGGGACCAAGGTCTCGTTAATCAATTTGGATTTATGCTAGGAAGATCTACCATGGAAGGCGATCTTCTTGGTACCGACGTTGATGGAGAGATATCGAGAAAAGAAGAAGGACCTACATATGGTGTTTATTGATCTCGAGAAAGCATATGATAGGGTTCCAAGAAAGGTTTTGTGGTGTTATCTTGAGAAGAAAAAAGTACCTTCAAAGTATGTAGAAGCAATCAAGGATATGTATGATGGTGTTACTACACGTGTGAAGGCTTGTAATGGCACATCAAGTTATTTCCCAATCATAGTAGGCTTACACCAAGGTTTTGCTTTGAGTCCTTATCTTTTTGCCCTAGTTATGGATGAGCTAACAAAAGATATCCAAGATGAGGTGCCGTGGTGTATACTATCCGAGATGATATTGTGCTTATTGATGAGACTAGGGCTGGGGTCCGCGCTAAATTAGAACTATGGAGAAGCACTTTGGAGTCCAAAGGATTCACGTTAAGTCGAAGAAAGACCGAATACATGAAGTGTGAGTTCGACACGGCACGAGGAGGAGATCACGAATCCATGAGTATGCTCGGACAGGAGGATACCCAAGAAAGATGCTTTTAGATATCTGGGATCAATGTTGCAAAAGGGGGAGAGATTGATGAGGATGTAAGCCATAGAATCGGAGCAGGTTGGATGAAATGGCGAATGCTTCGTGGTACTTGTGTGATCGCAAAATCCCTATTAGGTTAAAAGGAAAATTTTATAGAACAACGAGTAAGACTTGCAATGCTATATGGAGGTGAATGTTGACCAACACATAGGCAACACGAGCATAAATGGGAGTAACGGAAATGAGGATGTTAAGGTGGATGTGTGGTCATACAAGGATAGATAAAATAAAAAAAAAGATATTTGAAGAAAAGTTGGAGTAATACCGATGGCGAGATAAGATGAGAGAACATAGATCGAGATGGTTTGGGCATATTTTTCGAAGACCCCTATATGCTTCGATAAGAACAAAAGTCTGTTGCCGAGAGCATGACATGAAGAAAGGAAGAGGTTGGCCGAAACTTACCCTGGGGAAAGTAGTAAAACAAGATTTAATGGAGTGGGAGATAGATTGGCGTACGATTTGCCTTAGGACGGAGTGGAGAAAAGTAATTAGAATTGTGAAGGGCAGAATTCCTATATTTCGATTGTCCTTTCTAGTCTTTTTTTCCTATATATATTTTATTTTTATATATCTATTTTTAGTTAATTATTTCTTTCCCTCAATGGATCTTGCTTTTATTTTATTTGTTTTTGGGTTTATCGACCGCCGACCTTAACTAGTTTGGGATAAAGGTGTTGTTGATGTTGATGTTGAACTTCAGATGTTCTTCTGTTACATCGGAAAATAGATGCCTCTTTTTCAGTGCCATGTGTGAGAAGTGTTGATCTGACCAGTGGAAGCCTAGTATCCTGATTTTTGCTGATTACATGCTTACAGATGTAAATTGTGCATTGATCATTCAGAAAAATGGTAGGTAATTAATCTAGTTCAACTATGGCTGTAACCAGTCATAAGAAGACAATTATGAAGTTCCTTCAAGTTCTCACACTGTCTTTAATCTTTTAAATGAAATGCTTGTACTCCCCTCTCGGCAAAACAAAATTTAAGGTAATTGTTTCCTTGGATACAAAATGCGACACTGACTGAAACCTTTTACCAGTTTTGCTTGTTAACGTTTGTTCCTTCAAACCTCCAAAGAAAACTAAGGCTGCTTATTAGTAGCATCGTTTCAGTTCTCTGTCTCCTCATCTAACTAGAATCACCATTAAGGTTTTTTTTTTCTTTCCCCCTCATATGAGTAGTGCTGTTCTTTTGTATGTTCTAAGTAGTTAAGTTGAATTTTACCACCTTCCACTCTTCTTTTTCCACCTAATTAGACTACAATTCGCACCTGTCACTAGAATATACATCTGTGATTTTGCATGTGGTCACTAGACTTTCAACCCCAAAATGTTCAATAGCAATTGCAAATTCAGATTCAGAATACTTAGAAACATATTATAGTTCCATCACTTTGCACCAGCAGATTTGAAATATACATGGATAGATTGAATATTGCTGCCACTGTTCTGTTTTGAAATTTTGTGGACCAACAATATAAGTCAAATGAATTACATGTCCATGCTGCTTCAATTAATTTGCTAAATTAAAGCATTACTCTAATAAAATAGCATGATTTGGATGATCTACAATTTTCTCTGATGTAGATGTTTCATCCTTGTTTTTTGGCGGAGCAGATAGAAGTGAGTTTTTGTTTCAAGTGATGCAAATGGGATAAATGAGCTCGAGGTTAACGAGTTATCAAATGAGTTGAGAGTTTGGAATTTATTTTGTGATCTATCACCTGCAATTATAAAAGTCTCTAGCATCCTGATGAGGATAATAAAAATTGCAAAAAGAATTAGGTACACAGAAACTAAGTATGCAATAACTTCATGAGGATTATTCTAGTGGCACCTGTACAGTTGCAATGAGGTTATGCTAGAGAAGTTAAGCATTTTGTTCCCCTTCACTGTAGATAAACATTACTTGCATCTCCTTAAAAATAATTCATTGCAATATCTTTAAGCTGCATGCCTTTTAACTTGTGAAGTAGGCTTCTGTTCGGGAGTTTGTCGAGGCTGTCCGTGCTTATCGGGTCATATTTCCTGATTCAGAAAAGCAACTTATTTCCCTTTCTCGGGATTTAGTTATCAAGTAAGTGTATTATCATGCATATCTACTGTTCTTTCAGCTAATAAACTCCTTTTGTTGATACATATTTCATTCATTGTTTAAGTAGACTTTCTTTGTATATATAGGCACTTTGAGACAATGGAGCAGTATCTTCAGATACGACTTTCTTCATCTGATCTTATTACCATCCTTAGTGAGTACACTTTGTTGCATTTTATCTCGGGCAGCTTATGCCTACAGGCTTTTGAACAAGCCTTTTTTTACTAGGCTGCTAGTTTCTTTCTGGGGATTTATTTGCTTTTGTTCTCACTAATCTAAGTTTTACTCATCTGTTGCTCTTCCACTATAAATCAAAATGTATTCTGATGTGTACCTAGTAGTTTAGGAATGAATCGTTTTCTCCAAGAATGTTTGTTCTCATTTTATCCTTGCTCAGTTGTCCAAAGAAATTGCTCGATGCAAAATTGGAGTCGTTACCTTGCATATGCTTATCAGAATTAGTTTTGTCTTGTATTCGAGTCAAATTAGGATAGTGCGCTTGAACGGTTAGTACTTAATAAAGGCATTATCGGTGCCCTCCCTCCCTCCCAGCATCTTCAAAAAATGACACAAATTGTCCCTGAACTTTGGTCCAATGTGTAATGTCATCCTTAAACTTTTAATTTGTTCATATGGTCCCTAGACTTGGCTAATATGCAATGTTTTCCCTAAACTTTTAATTCGTACAATGTGGTACCTGAACTATTGATAAATGTTACTCTATAGAATATGTGAAAATGACACATACGGAAGGATCGCTCTGAACAATTACCAATAGTCACAGGCCGCATTGAACAAAATAAAAGTCTAGGGACGACATTGCACACTCGGCCAAAGTTCAAGGACTATATTGCACAAATTAAAAGTCCATGAACAATATTGCCCATTAGACCACAGCTTGGGAACTATTGTGTTATTATTCCTAAAAAGCAAAAAGTTATAGAGAGGAAAGCAAAAGGAAGAGATCTGCAGACATGGAGCTATACATGGTCAGGAGGTTAAAAATGTCGAGACAATTTAGGACTAGCTTTGCTTTGCCAATCCCTCCAAATGAGTGTCATATGCCTGATGAGCTTCTCTTGTGGCCAAAAGATGCTTAATGCGTTTCAATCCTCATTTAATCTGTAATATCAGGGGCCAACTTCTTTGTGATGTTCTTTACTTCTAAATGATTATTACACAATACCCTATTATGAATTCATGATTTGAAGTCTTCATAATAGGGTATCTTATTACTTTGCCATGTGAATCCAGCAATGCTTATCTAAATCCTTATCTTATACAGAAACAATATGGACGGATGTGATTCTGATGGATGAGGTCCTAAAGGAAGCTGCTCTACCTGAGTTCTCACTGGAGGTCCTAATTAGAAACCTTTATGCCATTGTTATTAGAATTCTTTAAACAATTGATAAATTGATGAATCCCTTAGTGTTGCCTCCTTGTTTGGGGAATTAGTAGCTCTCTGCAGTGCTGACCACTTCCATGTTTCTCTCAGGCTGCCCAGGTTGCTGTCAAGAAGTATGTAGCCAGAAAATTTTCTTACCTTCAACAAGATATCTCAGGTTAATTCCCCATCCATATTTTCTTGGGGATCATTTAACATATAACAACGATGATTTTATACTTTCTGTAAGTGTGTTTTTTTGAAAGTATAGCAGGACATTACTCTATGTTTTACTACGTTAATTGATGTGCCGCTTCATCTGTGTACACTTAACTGCCTGCTGGAATAACTTTTCTTATTTATTTGTTTGACAACTGCTAATTGATCTCGTATGATTATGAACTGGCAGATGACCTTCTTGGGCAAAACGAGAACACTGAAAATTATTCCTTCCAGATTGCCTTGGAAGCTGGCAAAAAGAGAGTTCTTCAAGGCAGCATGGATGTCTTGCTGGTGAGAGATGCTTGCCATGACAGTTTTGCTGACCTAAGTATGGAGTAATTAGTCTTTTAGTTTTATCTCTTATATCTTTTTATTTTTGGTTCACATCAATTCTCCACATCTGCATTATGCACTAGAAAAGTATCTTAAGCTAATAGTCCTTGTATTAGCCTCACTTTCCTCTGCTCCTATTCAGCAAGTTCCTATTTGGATTGTGAGCATTTATGCAATGCTGGAATCTTCACTTTGTTTAGCAGTATTTTGTTCAGCTACTGCCTAATATGGCCGTTCTTAAAATTAGACTCTGAATTTTGGTGACAAATCTTTCTGAATCTTATTCAGTATTTTTTCCTTAGGACTTCCGGCAACTTTTGGAAGACAACTTGGGGTTACTAGTTAAACTGAGAGACTTCATTGTGGATTGGGTTCAAGAAGGATTTCAAGATTTCTTTAGAACACTGGATGATCACTTTAACTTGCTTTCTGGGAAGAAGAATCTTGCGAATAAAGAGCAAAGTACGATGGAGGTGACACAAAGTGATAAAGGTCTCATGGGCCTTGTCCTGGTGCTGTCTCAAATCTCTGTTTTCATTGAGCAGAGTGCAATCCCGAGAATCACCGAGGCAAGGAGTTTAACATCATTAGCTGTCAAGTTTCTTATTTAATGGTTGATGCTGCCTGTTATGGCTTTTTCTTCCAATATTTGGGGCATGCATTGGAGTTTTTACCCTCTTTTCTTCTTGCCAGGAAATCGCTGCTTCTTTTTCTGGTGGTGGTGTTCGAGGATATGAATATGGACCTGCTTTTGTTCCAGGAGAAATTTGCCGCAGATTTCGATCAGCTGCTGAAAAGTTTCTGCACCTTGTATGGTTTGAATTTTATCACTTGAGAATCCATATCTACGAGTCTGAACTTTTACTCATGACCGACTAGTGATAAATCTGACCGCATCTGCATGGGTTGGAAATGGTACCATGTTGAAGCATTAATCAGTTGCTGATCCCTTTTCACGGACAGTTGATTGAATCCTCTGACCTACTTTTGTCAATGCGACCATCAGGGTAGTGAAATCAGCACATTGACTCAAGACGTTTTCGATTCAATGAACAGGATGTGTCTTCAAGCTTGACCTTTTCATAGCATTACTGCTGACTATGATTGTACTTTGGTGTGGGATACTTCAATTCAATAAACAGGATGGCTCTTCAATTCAATAAACAGGATGTGTATCTGAATAAAACATTGCAAGTCTGGCCATGATGTTTTTTGGTTTTCAAGGGGCAAGGTTATGGAATACTCTCCGACTTTAGAATCTGAAGATGTTTAATGATGCTTCAGATAGAAGTGATGCGAGAAGTTGTTCTTGGACATTCTTGTTGGTTTTTCTACTACTGGGACCAGTCAATTGCCTAGTGGAATTAGTTTTTTCTGATGAATATGTGTACTAATTAGCATAGCAAATCTCGTATGTTCTAGTATTTAGGAATTTGAAAGGAAGCTGATCTTGTATCTCTTTTTCACAGTACATAAAAATGAGTACACAGAGGATCTCTGTTATCCTGAGAAAGAGGTTTACTACACCAAATTGGGTCAAGGTCAGTATGGTTAATGTTTTTCGATTGAGATGCATTTATTTTGCATTGACTGTATGTTACACTTTTTTCCTTTTCTGACAGCATAAGGAGCCTAGAGAGGTTCATATGTCCGTTGATTTACTACTGCAAGAGGTTGGCACTTCATTTATCTTTTGTTCTATTTTTAAAAAGTTTCAGTATCCAAAAGAGAAGGAAGCTGTGCCTTCAAATTATGCTACTGCTACGTCCTCAATGGTTATTCTACGATTGGATAAATACGAATTCATCTCGTCTTTAGTTGACATTGAGGTGATTTTATCTGTCATAGTTGGAAGCAGTAGGGTCCGAAGTGAAGCAGATATTACCCCAAGGGCTCCAACGGAAGCATCATCGTTCTGACAGCAATGGAAGCACTGCATCTTCACGTAGTAATCCATTACGAGATGACAAAATGGGTCGATCTAATACCAATAGGGCCAGGAGCCAGCTTTTGGAAACGCATCTGGCAAAATTGTTCAAGCAGAAAGTGGAAATTTTCACTAAAGTTGAATTCACACAGGTCTAGTTCCCTTTCTACTAGGAAAAAGTGGTTGTAAACAGTCTCGTCATCAAATGATCTGAATCGATATCTCTATTTCAGGAGTCGGTCATAACTACAATCATAAAATTGTCCCTGAAAAGTCTGCAAGAATTTGTTCGACTTCGAACTTTCAATAGGAGCGGGTTTCAGCAAATTCAGTTGGATATTCAGTTTCTAAGGGCTCCTCTAAAGGAAAGTGCCGAGGATGAAGCTGCCATCGACTTCTTGTTAGATGAGGTAATTTATGATATAGTGTAAGATTGAACATATCTGTTCTGGATATCAATTTTGGTTGTACCGTGGTTCGGTGTCAGCTTTTGTAATTTTTATTCAACTCCTGTGTGGTTATACTCACTCGTAGATGTTACCTAACCTGGATAAAGGAGGACGATCTCAGGGAGTTGGCACCTGGCTTAGTTGAATCTTCATGAAATCGATCCCATGCCACTAGCAATTTTAGAGAAATCTTCGGTTCTCATTTTGCAAAAAATTTTGTGAGGAAGATTTCACACGCAGAAGAATCAACCCTCCCTCCAGCTTCTAGCTTTGAGTTTTTGGCTTTTCATTGTCATGCTATTCAGTGGTCTTCTATGTTACTGTTATAGGAATTTTTGTTGAGGATGAGTAGCGTGTAGGACTAGGAGACTAAAATGTTTGGTGGAGCCAGGGTCAACTGTCATGCTAGATTCCCACGTGCTTCTGTTGTGTTTGACCTTCCATGCATCTTTGACGGCTAAAATTTGTCCCCTGTTGGGATTAGATTTGCACAGAAAGCAAGCTCCTTTTCATCAGTTGTATGCCTTGTTTCTGTTATTCCGCCCATATGTCAAAACAGAAATTTGGGGTTGTATGTCTGGTTTCTGGTATTTCGCCCATATGTCAAACAGAAATTTGGGTTCGTGATCTGTTGACTTATATTTCCTGTTCTTTGCTATTTTACATTGCTTGTCTCGAGTTTGTAGAATGTAATTGTGATGGTTCTCATCGTGTATGGGGCAGGTGATTGTTGCTGCTGCAGAGCGTTGTCTTGATCCAATCCCTCTGGAGCCACCAATCTTGGACAAACTAATACAAGCCAAGTTGGCTAAAACAAAGGACTAGAACCACTCTTTTTTAATTTGATATACTGCTGATATCCGCAATTTCTTTGTTGCTGCATGAATCGTTTTCTCATTATTTCGTACTTAAAATTTTGCCATTGGTGCTATACTTAGTGATCCTCCTGTCTCGTTTGTTCCAAGTATAGCCTTTCAATTCAATAAGGTCTGGACTTTAAAGTTTCTTCTCATCAATAGATAAATAAATATGCATATCTGTTTTTTTCAGTAGGACCTGTATGAATACACCTAAATTTTGTGCTTATGCCTGGTAAGGTTGGGAACATCAGCACCCTGACAAACTTCAGATGCATGTGGTTGTTAGCCTTTGAAAACAGGTGAAGTTCACTTGGAGTTGGGACATCAGGAGACAACTTGGGAGAAAAGTTGTCCTGTTCGGTTTATGTCCGGTTCACCAAACCGTCACGGATGAAAATTTTTCAATGCCCAATAGGCCAAAGAAATGGGCCAAGAGTCCAAACTAAAGCCTCGAAGCTTTTAGAGACCCACAGCTTTGGATATTTTCAAAGGTAATGTGGTCAATTTATGTATCTACATAGTTTTTAAGGATAATATCTAGATTTTTATAATGATAGTATCTAAAGAGGTGAAGATATACGAAAAATGTACTCTATTTTTTGGGATTAGATCTGTTAGATCTCCACCGTTAAATGATGGGGATATCTAGTATATGTAGGGTCTCGTCCCCTTCCTCTTGACTCCTTGAGGGCTCTTCTCTTCTAGTATTTCCTTTTCTAAGTGTGAGGACAAATGTGTAAGAGTTAGTAAGACTGACTTGGGCCAAACAAGAGAAATCGTGGCTATGGTTTAAGTGAGGAACAAGTACATATGAAGTGTTAATATTTGTGTTTAGCGCTCATTTTAGTGCAAATATTTTTTTTTTATTACTTAAGTGTCACATCGGGAAAAAAATGATCTCTTAAGTGCTAATTTCGGCCAAAAACGATCATTTAAGTGCTAATTTCGGTTAAACAAGTACACGTGATTTTTTTAAAATTAATTTCTTAATATTATGTGGAATTTTTTTAAAAAAATCAGCCCACATGGCTTTCACATGGCAATTTTTTAAAAAAAAAATCAGTCCACGTGGACGCTATGCGGACTTTTAAACTAAAAATTATGTTAACTTTTAAAAAAATTAAAATAAAACAAAAAAAAAATAAAATAAAAAAAAAAAAAACCAAGAAGAAGAGTGCAATTGTAGTCGCGGTGGCAAGGGCTATGAGCCCTCATCGTCACCTCCCACCATCGCCGGTAGGCTAGCGATGGGTGGGGGAGTAGCCAGTGAGGTGGCCAATCCTCGATGACCCCCACCGAGGCCTTGCCGGGGTCCGCGAGGCCTCGGTTCGGACATGGTCGGGCCTCGCCGATCCCTCGGCGATGCCTCGGCGGGCCGGGCTCGGCAACCTTGCACTCCCCCACCCATCCTGTCTACGATGGTGGGAGGTGGCGGGGCAACATCATTTTTTTTGTTTTTTTTCAATTTATTTTCACTTTTTTAATATTATGTGGATTTTTTATTATTGATTTTAAAAAATTTTGTTGGCCGATTATGATGTTTTGGCGAGCCACGTATGTTTTTTGACAATGCTCACCGGAGTTAGCATTGAAATAACTATTTTATAAAAAAAATTGACACTTAAGCTGATAAAAAAAAATATTACATATAAAATGCGAATATCAAGTATTTTCACGTTTAAGTGATTGTCCTGCACACTCATGATTTGTATCGACCGGTGGACAGAAACAAAACTTCCAAATTACGTTTACTTTTATGCTTACCGTGAGAATGAATGTTAATAATAATAAACGAATTGTAGTTAAAAAATTTTCTCACTTACAACGATTTGGAGTCATTTTTTGACGGAATTCCTAACGTAGTCCAACTCAAACCATTTTTTTATTTATGAATCTTTGCCCATTTTTTGGCATATATGTATCTTTTTTTATAACTTTGGAAATGAACACAAATTTTGTGGGATAAGTTTTATTAAGAGTTTCATAATTTTTGTATGGTGTTACTTGAATGCCATAAGTTTTTTTTGTACTCACTTAAGGGCCACATCGAAGTAAAATTGATCACTTGAGTATCATTTTCGACAAATCATCCTACATGAAATTTTTATTATTATTATCATCATTATTTATTTATTTATTTATTAGTGACATGTACATTTTCTTATTATTTTATATTTTTTGAAATTTTTTATTATTTTCTTTGTATTTTTCTTTTTTTGGTTTGTTTTTTTTTTTAACCCTTAGCTGCGCGAGGGTCATCGATGACACTCATTGGCCACGATTGCCTCACCCTCGGTTGGTGGGGTTGCAAAAACCCTTGCCCATAGTAAGTGGCCGACGAGGTCGCGAAGGCCTTTCCAGTCCGGGCAAGGGCCGCCTCGCCCATGGCCTGTGGGGTCACGAAGGTCCTCGCCTAGATCTAGCAAGGAGGCCCTTGCCCTTGGGAGAGCCGATCGTGGCCGGCAAGGGTCATCGCCCGACCCTCGCCGACCAAGGGGGAACAAAGCAAGAAAAAAAATAAAAAAGGAAAAATTATAAAATAAAAAACATAAAAAAGTCCATACGTACATTAAAAAATTTTAAAAAAATTGTTCCATGGTGTCATGTCAGACTTTTGGCTTTCACTTAAGTTTTTCGACGTCATAAGATTTTTAATAAAACAAATCGCCGATAACACTTAAAGGATCGATTTTTAAAATTTGTGACACTTAAGCGAACAAAAAACAAAATTTAATTATAATATTTAAGTGAATGCTTTACCAAAGTTATGATACTAATGGTGGAACTTATCCCCAAATTTCTTTACATTCACCATCTATTTTGGATCACTCGTTAACATAAACAAAAAAAGAATTAACTCTTGTATTGGGGAACTGCGAATTGTATTTTCCACAAACGCGGGAAAAGGACGCGGCCGGTCATCCCATCAAGCTCAACCTGAACATGAGGGAACTTCCTTCGACCAGGTGACATGAGTGAGCTTCTCAAACCGATTCTTCGGGAAAGAACTTCGAACCAGTTCAGACAAATGCTCTCCTCCTACACCTGTCTCTCGCCAATCCTCGTTTCACTCAATACATCCGTCTCTCTCCTTTGTCAAAAACCTCAAACACCAAAGCATCGCCTTTACTCGAAAGCCAGAAAGGGCGGCGACGGAAGATTCCGTCCCTCCTACTTCATATACTTGTCTTCGACGTCGGAACGTTGCTTTTCCAGCAACTTCCCGTGCTTTCAAGAGAACCCAGATGGCGATTTGCGCCATGGCCCTTCTGGAGAACAATGCATAAATGATGATCTTCTTGCTTCTTGGCTACAGTCGTGTTCTAGTGTGACAGAGGTAAAAAAGTTCAAGCTGTGGCGTTGAAATGTTCAGGGATCGGTGCTGCTTACGTTGGTAATAATCTGATGTCTGCGTATTTGAGATATGGGAGGTTGGACGAGGTCAGAAAGGTGTTTGACGAAATGCCCGAGAGGAATGTGGTCAGTTGGACTACGATGATTAATGCGTGTGTTAGGTTTGGCTTAGACAGCGAGGCTTTGAGGTTGTTTCTTGATGCTCTTGGGAATGGGGTTCGAGCAAACTGCAAGACTTATGTGTGTATCCTGAATTTGTGTAGCAAGAGGTTAGATTTCCAGCTTGGAAAACAAGTTCATGCCTGTGTTATCAAGAATGAGCGGAGAAACTTGATTGTCGAGAGTGCTATAGTTCATTTCTATGCACAGTGCGGGATGCTTGATAGCGCATTTTGTGCATTTGACCGGATGAATGAGCATGATGTGGTGTCTTGGACAACAATAATCACTGCTTGTTCCCAACAAGGGCATGGAACAGAGGCTTTTTCAATGTTTGGGCAAATGTTAAGGGGTGGATTATTGCCCAATGAGCATACTGTGTGTAGCATTTTGAATGTCTGTGGCGAGGAGAAGGCATTGAAATGCGGGAGACAGTTACACTGCATCACATTTAAACGGATGATCAAGAATGATGTTTTCGTGTGGACATCTTTGGTGGATATGTATGCAAAATGCGGGGAGATAGTAGATTCAAGAAAAGTATTTGATGCGATGAAGAATAGAAACACGGTGACATGGACAACCATGATAGCTGGATATGCTCGGAATTGGCTCGGTGAGGCGGCCATAGACCTTTTTAGGGAGATGAAGAGAAGGAATATATTTGCTAATAACCTCACCATTGTAAGCATTCTCCTAGCTTGTGGTTCAATCAAGAAGTTGGAGTTGGGAAGGGAAGTCCATGCACAGATACTCAAGAAATCTATTCAAACTAATGTCCACATTGGAAGCACCCTTGTATGGTTGTATTGTAAATACGGAAACTATTCATTTGCCTCCAATGTCCTCCGCCAGATGCCTTTCAGAGATGTTGTCTCTTGGACAGCATTGATATCCGGCTGCACACATCTCGGACTGGGAGTAGAAGCACTTGAGCGCTTGAAAGATATGTTGGATGAAGGTGTGGAGCCCAATGCCTTTACGTACTCATCAGCACTAAAAGCATGTGCTACGCTAGAATATCTTTTGCAAGGAAAGTTACTTCACTCCTCCGCAAACAAGACTCCCGCCTTGTCTAATGTGTTTGTTGGTAGTGCGTTAATTCATATGTATGCAAAATGTGGATACCTAGCAGAGGCATCTCAAGTTTTCGACAGCATGCCGCGGCGTAATTTGGTAACGTGGAAGGCTATGATAATGGGGTATGCAAGGACAGGGCATTGCCGAGAGGCTTTAAAGCTCATGTATCGGATGAGAGCAGAAGGTATTGAGGTGGATGACTATGTACTCACCACAGTTATCACTGCATGTGGAGATTTGGAGTGGGACAAAGAACCTTCATCTGAATATTGCTTGCAGTCTAGTTGACATTTCAGCTCTTAATGCGGTTTCCCTGGAAACCAATTGTGCATGAAGTAGTCATTGGCTCCCGGATGAGGATAGGTATATCACCATTGGCTCAGGAATAGATGATATACATGTTAAAGTAATGTTGCCTGGGTCAATAGAAAGTTTGCCAAGAAGGTTGATTGGCCTGACTTTAAGTCCGGTATATCCACCCTCTTCCCATGCAGCAGTATCAAGGAATGTGTGAAGGAGGAAGTGGGGCATCGAACTCCTCAACATCATATTATTTGCCATCTCCAGGAAATGCCAAAGCTCTGTAAACATTGGAGAGCTGGGTGTGCAGGTGGCAGAAGGAAAAGGAGAACTGACGACATATAAATAACAAGAAAATTCATTTGTCACCTGGAATTTATTTGTGATCGGTACATATCTGTATCAATTAAGATGCGGACGTGCAGTTGTATATACAGAACGATATCCAGTAGGCAATCCCTATGTCAAGCACTAGGGGAATTTTGCAAGTTGCCTGTTAGAAATTTGGTTCTTGGTATTCCTACTTGTTAAACAAAATACTACTGAGCTGAAAATACTGCTGCATTGCTGAGACCATAAGACGACTACCAGGACTTACAGCTATTTAGATTTTCCCTTTTCAACTGGCTATGCTTGTTGAATTGAATATGCCTGCAACCTTTCTCTGCAGAAATATAAGAAAGAAACTTCTGTGCTTTGATTGTCAGTATTAACAAGAGAACTAGTGCAATTGATCGAGGAAATAAACGAGAAAGAAGTCGGGCTGAAACGGGAAATCGAAAAGGTATTGAAGTGGATGACTAGTACTTGCCACAGTTCTCACTTCATGTGGAGATTTGGAGTGGGACAAAGAACCTTCATCAGAATATTGCTTGCAGTCTAGTTGACATTTCAGCTCTAATGCAGTTTCCACGGGAACCAATTGTGCATGAAGTAGTCATTGGCTCCCGGATGAGGATAGGTATACCACCATTGTCTCAGGAATAGATGATATACATGTTAAAGTAATGTTGCCTGTGTCGATAGAAAGTCTGCCAAGAAGGTTGATTGGCCTGACTTCTAAGTTATATCTGGTATATCCACCCTCTTCCATGCATCGAACTCCTTAACATCATATGATTTGTCATCTCCAGGAAATGCCAAAGCTCTGTAGGCATTGGAGAGCTGGGTGTGCAGGTGGCTGAAGGAAAAGGGGAAAATTCATTTGTCACCTGTAATTTATTTGTGATCGATACATAACTGTATCGATAAAGATGTGGACGTGCCGTTGTACATACATAATGGTATCCAATACACAATCCCTATGTCAAGCACTAGGGAAATTTTGCAAGTTGCGTGGTGGTAATTTTGTTCTAGGTATGCGTACTTGTTAAACAAAGTAGCACTGAGCTGCAAATATTGCTGGAACGAGAGACGCATTGCCGAGGCCATAAGACGACTACCAGAGGTTTACAGATCCCTAGATTTTCCCTTTTCCAACTGGCTATGCCTGCAACCTTTCTCTGCAGAAATATAAGAAAGAAACTTCTGTTGCTTTGATTGCTATTATTAACGAGAGAAGCAGTGCAAGTGATCGAGGAAATAAACATAGGATATTGAGAAAGAAGTCGGGCTGAAATGGGAAATCGAAACCCCGACGGTCTTCTTGCCCTCGATGTAAGGCTTTACTTTCAAGTTTCAGGACACGTCCTTTTCTTGATTTTGTCACAGTGGACTTGTTCATGTCAGCAGTTGCGAAGTTCTTCAGCCACGACTCAAGTTGTTAAAAGATGATTTCATGTGGTTCATGAAATTGGGATCCCGGGTCAGCCTTTTTTTGGTCGAATGCGCTAAATATTTGAGAATTGAGGGAAATTCGTGTGCTAATTCTAAGAATGAAAGGAAACCCATGAGGGCAATGGTCTCCAAAATTTGGGTGTCCTCCTGAAAGTTCCCTCCTTTGGCTTTTTCGAGGATTTGATCTCAGACAGCGTCTCCCGACCTGTCGGCCTTATTTCTTGCATTATCGTTTATCGAAAGTCACTGCTCATAGAACAGCTCTCTTTTTATGACCAAGAAACCTGAAACTCTAGGAAATATTATTTGCCATGTATGACCATCACGCAACCGAAAATACATAGAATCAAAATGGCCGATATAGCAGATAAGGACATCATGAGGGCAGTGAGTTTCAGACCATAGTGATCAGTTGCTTAACGCCATCTTGACATTTCCAACCATTACATTCCAGCAATCTATACTGAGCGAATATTCACAAAATTTTGGCCAAAAAGTGAAAACTCAGCCTCAATAATACCTTGTCCAGTGATTGATGAGAATGAATGATTCTCTGAAAATTCATAGTCAAAACATATATTGAACTCGACCATATAACTTGCAGGGCTTGGCATTAGCATAAGAATCTACCAGTTCCCAACACAAAAGATGCTCTCCACACCCGATTGTGTCAGCATGTCTTCTCAAGAATAATACACCAGTTTGATTTGTCATAAAAACGATCAACAACTATGATGTTGTCCATGCCAGATACCAACCTGCGAAGGCCAAGCCAAAAAGAGCAAGCAGAAGAGGTCAATTTTATCAGCTGAACACAAGCGCCATGAGAGAGTATGGGTAGGGAGTAACTTCTTACAGAGCGATTTAAGGAATCAAAACATTCAAAACATTTAATCGCAGCATAAACCCAACACTTAGAACTTTTTAATTTGAATGTATATCATAGAACTAGCTTAGAAAGCATGATGCCAAAAGACCCATAAAAAGCGTGTAATTTAATTTAAATTTTTGAAAAAGAACACATAAATTGTCGTATCTATATTAATGATGAGTAGTAGTATCCAAAAACATATAAATTTTTTGATTTACCTCTCAAGCTCACCCTCACCAAAGACATGGTAATATCTATTATACACTACGGCACCCTTTTTATCGTCCTTTTTTGCCAAACCACTTGCAAGAGCAGTCATGGAAGCTCCACTGACTTCAGCACGATGATAGGGTAAGTGCCAAGGTACAAAGTATTCCTGTTGATCCTGGATATTCTTTTCTTGTCTCAATGCCATTGCTTCATCTTCTCCATGATGATTTAAATTCTGAGTCTTCTCTGGCTTCGCAGCTATATTAACTCCAACTTCCCTCATGCTCTCTACTGAACTGTCATCTGTCTCTGGGATGCTTTCCAACATCAAA
This sequence comes from Rhodamnia rubescens, assembly GCA_021437795.1. Lineage (NCBI taxonomy): Eukaryota > Viridiplantae > Streptophyta > Magnoliopsida > Myrtales > Myrtaceae > Rhodamnia > Rhodamnia rubescens. Next base: position 2,532,397 of record JAILYA010000013.1, read on the forward strand.
GACGAAGGGCTGCGAACTCGGGGACTTCCTGGTCCTACCCATTCTTCCACATATTTTGGTGCTAGAGGAGTCCACTTGGTAAGCAATGATCTATCTTCCTGTTCTACAGCCCACACGGTTATCAGGACCAGCCCGCCCTTTTTCACAACACGAACTAACTCTTCAATTGCTCTTTTCCTCCTATTCTCCATACTCAAGTGATGCAATACGGCTATTGAGATTGCAGCATCCCCGAAACCAGTTCTGTAAGGAAGATTGACAGCATCTGCAACCAGAACCTCATGCTCTCTATCTGCACATATTCTGATCAGCGGAGCACTTATATCACATCCAATGAAATAGCAATCCGGATTCAAGCCCAAGTACTTCCCATTTCCACAACCTGCATCCAAGATGAGCGATCTTGGAGGCAGAGTTTTCAGAAAGGTGGCAACCTTTGGCCACTTAGCGAATCGAGTGGAACTGAAATGAGGAGCTATAGCATCATAAACACGGTGAACATACTTCTTTTCTATTTCCGGGGTGGACTCCACATTTCTGCAAGAGCATTTCTCCTCATCACATGTGGAAGCAGGTTTCTGGATTAAGTCACTACCGCATCCAGAAGAGTGTACGCTGGAAAAACTGTTATCTTCTCGCATGGTACTATAGGCCTTAGATAGCCAGGCACTTGAACTTGGGGGAACACGCAATGCCTTCCAAGTTGCAGACAGGCATCTATTTTCTCTCAGGAAGGTAATGATCATCAACAAGAAACCCAGTGGCTAACCAGACACAAGACTGGGGAACAAGAAGACTAAGTTAGAAGAATGACTTAATTAACTTTCCAAAACATGCCCATATAAGACCCAATCGCACATAAGATGGAAAAAAGAAATGCAGCACTCTAGCAAAACTCAAGAAAGAAAAAACTCTCAAGTGCCATCTCGCGGAATTCAACAGAAAATTGCTAGGCTCCAAATGTTTCATTGATATACACCACAATGCAAACAGACCTTCGTGCATTTAAGGAAGTATGCTGACAGGATGTCACAATCAGACCTACCCACGATTGAATTTTCACTTTCCTCAATTTCCCTCTAATTTCATCAATCAGTTGTAGCTCCTGCATAGACCTTGGTGGATCATTTAATGTCCACACTACATGGACCATTTCCAGGAAGCCAAGTAAAGTGATAGCAGATGACCAAGGCCAGCCGCGTGCTGTAAAATAAGGAAAAATAGGTCCAAAAGAGGCGAGAACTGCTTCTAGAACCGGCTCTTCAATCACAAAACGCAAGTGCAGTGCACAAGCATACGGACTTGTACCAAAGGAAAGATTTGAAACGTACAATAGCCTGTGGGCTGGTGTCTAAGATGTTAATTTACTCGCCATGAAAGTCTCTACAATGTAGATTACCGCCTAATCAACCCTCGATGATTGCGGGACATGCAATTTAGCAAAGATTCCGAATGGTACAAATAACAAGAATGCCGTGAAACATACTTCAAATTTCGAATACATCCACAACTCCTCAGCCATGCCCCAGTCAAATTCACCGAAAGTGAAGCTCGGCTTCACGAGCGACGCCCTAATCGGTGCAAGAACAACAACAGAGCAAAGGAAATCAAAGCCCTTTACTACCAATCGTTTCCTCAAGCAGAACCCGAGGACGAAGAGACCCTACCAGAAAGCAAAGAACTTTCTATCGAGGTGAAGCCGCCGCCACACACGTGGGAAGAGGAAAGTCAAATCAAGAACGCCAATCCTTGGGACGGACAAAAGCGAAGCAATCACATCATCAACTCCATAAGAAATGAAGAATTTTCAGCAATATCTGATCAAGTAGAGAAAGAGCAGCACCTCAGGAAATCTTCTTCATCCACGCGATATCGGGATGACAAGAGAGAGGGAGCGCCCACACCACAATCCAGTCCGACTCGGGGAAGACGGAGACTCCCCGTTCGGTTGGCTGCACGATTCGGGTCGGGTCACATTGGTCCAGGACTATTGGACTTGAGAGCGCTTGGTCGAGTGTCCACGATTAGACCCGTTTTGCTAGGCGATTTCGGGCGGGGCCCACCTTGGTGGCAACGGGCTCTGGCTCCGCCCAGGCCAGACTCCGGGCCTGTTTTGCAATTCGGGCCCGCCCAGTAGATGAGTGAGATGGGCCAGGCCCGCCCACAATTTTTTTATTGAAAAAAAAGCCTAAATATTATTGTTTAAGAACCTTTTGAAAAAAAAAAGGGAAAAATTTCCGGAAAAAGCAAATAAAACGATATCAAGTTCACAATCAGATGAATCATTCAAAGTCTGAATCCAATATCACAAACCAAATGTGACACCAAAAAAAAAAAACAAAGAAAATATACAATAACAATACAAAATCCCTCCCCCCCCAAAAAAAAAACAAGGATGACAAATGAGAGCAAAAAAACTCCACCTGAAACGGAGATAGAGGCCATGGGAGGCGACACCTTGAAACCCGTTTCCTATTTTGAGATCAATCTCTCTTCTTCACCGGATAGTCGGTGGTTACATGGTCCGTCGAGACGAATTCTCAATACGTAACCGAACGGGTGATGACTTCTTGCATTTACCTTGATAAAAATATATGTAGTTAAGATTTTGATGACCGACATCTGATCGAGAACCGGACATCAAAACACCCTCCACCAGTAACACAATTGAACAGGCTTAAACATTTTCCGAATAAGTTTCGGAAACACCGGAACGAAAAATCAGGTGCCCTTTAAGCGAAAAAGACATGGCTTGCCCTCTGTCCATGTTATAGTGGCAGAGACGTGGACCGTCCGACACGTGGAAGTGGCGCAGTCCGACCTATAAAGCGCCTCGTTAACTCACATTATAGCTATAGGACGCACCTGCAATGCATATGCTTCTTCTACTCCGTATAGATCAATTCGTACAGAAGACACGCATAAATTTCATCTAGAATCTAAAACTAATAAAGTTTATATGTGGTCAATCAATCACAGAAGAATAACACTTGCACCAAATTTAACTATTTTTCTAACTCGACAGAAATGCAATGGAGGGAAGAAATATTTATTCCGGTCCATAGACATAGATTGGCATATTAAGAAATTTCGGACAATTCCAAGCTATTTCTCACAACTTCGATATTTGATTAGAAACATAACCAACCCGACATGCATATAAGTCGCATGCTAACTTAACTAAAAATATCTGACCCCAAAAAAAAAAAAAATGGAGATGATGCCCACAATTGTTTTTTTTTTGTGGCCAAATCATAATTGATTTAACTACATATCAAAAGACTAATGGAAGGTCTTTACCAAAAAAAAAAAAAGACTAATGGAAGGAAATTTCATTGAAAGGACACATTTGGTCCATGAAATTGCGCTATTTTTTCGATTTCATATTCGAACATGTAAGACTTTTCCAGTTATGTCCCTTCATCTTGTAATTCCAACACATTCTTGAAGCTAACAGGACTGAATTTTTTTTTAAAAGCACTTTGAATAAAATTGAATTAAATTGAACAACAAGACTGAATTTTTTTGTAAAAGCATACTTTAGAATAAAATTGAATTAAACAATTGAAACAACAAGATTTCGCAATATAAACACATATTTCCAACTCTAATTTGAGGCCACAATAGTATTAGAAAGTCCAACCTAAAAGATTAAATTAATAGGTGGAAGGATACCATATGAATATTAAGAGAATATAGGATCAATTGTCAAGAGATGTAGGACAACAACTTTAACACGCCCTCTCACGTGCAAGTAGCACATTTGCGGGCAACACCGGCTCGAATGACATGTTAGAAAGTTTAATTCAAAAGCTTAAACTAATAGGTGGAGGAAGACTATATGAATATAAAGAGCATATAGGGACCCGTTGTCGATTATGTGGAACAATAACTTCAACACATAGAAACTTTTGCTTGTGGCTTTTGCACTTTGCAATGAAATTCAACCGTCTCTTTAATCTCAAGACTTTGAATATTTGACGGTAGATTCCCACCTTGCTAAAATGAAATACTCGAAATTGAACGGACCCCTATTTTCTTAACTGAAATCGAGACGAAAAGCATTTGATCTTTCCATAACAATAAAAGAGGTTATCTTTTGTCATAATACGAATCGACATGAATTCATAAGCGAGTTTCACACATGAATATCACAAAAATAAAAATAAAAAATCACAATACTTAATTTTTGTTGGCGGCTCATTTCATAGGAATTTAATAACGCTGGAACTCGAAATACTCTTGGCTAAAACACTTCACTATCTGCTACCCATGAAACGGTGAATAAATTTGCCATTTTGAAGAGTCTTTGATCTATCAATTGACTAAAATGAGTAAGTCATGTCGGGCCACCTTTTCCATATTCTAATGAAGTGATTAGGTTGAAGACTTTTGATAGAAACATGCTTCGACATTTGGATTGATTGTCGTGGTTGGTGACATTACTCCCACGTTGTGGTAATGTGGTGATGGACAAAGAAGAGTCGATGTCGTTGAACTTTCTTGGGTAATTGCTAAGTTTCGCTTTTGTTTCGCGGAAACTATCGGAGCATTTTAAATTTTGAATCATACTTCCGTCTTCCGATTTAAGACTTTTAAAATGAAATAAAGCGATTTCAAAATCGGCTTTGGAGCACGATTTTATTTTTTCTTGTATATGTTCACATAACTCTTGTACTTCTCATCTACGTCTTTGTTTGTTCGATGACAATGTAGTACTGGGGACTACTTCGCCTTTACTCCTTGCTTGCAAATGCTTGCCTTCAATGCTCCTCCATCTTTTTTCCATAAATTACATCAGGTGTATCTCTCTCTCTCTCTCTCTTTTCTGTGGAGTTTTAGGGTTTAAATATTGGCTTGACATGTTGAAATTAATTAGAAAAATTATTCAAAAAATCCTAAACATATTGTACAGCGGTTAATTCAATTTTAAACCTTTCAGTTATGTCGATTTGCCCCAAGGACCTTTCTCTATCATCCCTTTGCTCTGCCGGGTTCTCCCCCCCTTCCCTCCCCCCCCCATTTCCCGTTCTATTTTCATCTTCTCCCTTTGAAGCTTTTATTTTGCTTTCATGAATAACTTTTTGCATCCTGATTTTGGGTGAACATGAAGATTAGTTCGGTCATCCGTTCAATTGACAATGATGAGGAGGATGTTTGTGACGTTGCTCCACAACCTCTCCGAGATTATGACGTTCTTCTCTCCCGATTTAGATTTAAGTCTAGTTTTGAGGATTTTACCTTCCCTAACTAGATTTGGATATAAATCTAGGTTTTTTCTACAAGTATTTGATCTGTATCCTTTCAACATATTGATGTTTGTATCTTTACACGGCGATGGTCATGAGGATGTTGAACCTAAACGCGCACCGCAAGCTATTGCAAATGGAGTGGGAGATATTGGTGTGTGCTTATTAGCGATTCGGTGATCGGCCGCCAAAGTTTTACAAAGTGACATACTTGTTCGGAGGGATGAAAGTGTTACGCTAGTTGCGAATTGTGCTTTGTTATTTGCTTTCTAGCTTTTGCTTTATCTATAAGTTGTCTTAAATTTGCTATACTTGGAAGATGTAATTCTTGAATTATTATTATGATAGATGAATGGCATCTTTCGACCAAAAAAATAAGTTATGCCAATTTAATCCTAAACATTTTGACAATTTGTCAATGTAATCATTTCGGTCAATTTTGGCAAGAAATCGCCGACGTAGAGCCAACCATCCTATGTGGCACAAGTGGCGCTAAGGTGAGTAATATTTTTTTTTATATCTTTTTTATTATTGGTTTTTGATTTTCTTTTTGTCTTTTTCTTTTCTTTCCTTTTTCTTTTCTCTTATTTCCCTCCATTGATCGGTGACCCTTGGTGATGGCTAGCGAAAATCACCGACCACAAGCAAGGGTTGCCCTCGCGGCATGGTGAGGCGATTCTAGCGGCCCGGGCAAGGACTCACTGGGCAAGGACTCACCTGGGCAAGGGCCCGGGATGAAAAAAAGAAGAAGAGAAAATAATAAAGGAAAATAAAAAATATAAAAAATCATAAAATTATTCACGTCGGCGTCGATCGTGCTACAATGCCACATAGGATGCTTGACATTCGGATCATCGATTTTCAATCAAAATTGGCCGCAATGACTACATTGGCAAATTGTCGAAGGCTTGAAACTAAGATGGCTGAATTGAAGTGTTTAAAATTAAATAGACATCCTTACAATAAGTTTAGGGCTTTTTCTATTAATTTTTGAATTTAGATAGACGCCACACGCTTTCTGCTCTTCTCGACCGCACAATTACGATCTAATTCATTAAGTTGAAAAGCAAGAATGTCTACCTTTTCATTAGTGAGTTAAGAGGACGCACTTCATTACATCATTCTCCTACAATCGTCTTTTGTAAGTACTTGTAATGTAATTTACATAAGATTCACCTATGGAGAAATGTTTTTACGCTGCTCTTATGACATATTGATCTCTACACCACATGAGATTGACGCTTTATTTCTTCCATATAAGTATGTGCCTTAACATGAACACATATAGTGAGACCTATAGCACTTTATGAAAGGGGAAAAGAAACACCTTGTGCAGAAGCATGTAAAGATAAGCCTACAATACACGAAAAATGATTACATGAGTGCTCTTAATCCGCCGTGAGATTAACGGTCTATTCCGAGCCAAAAGAAAAAAATAAACAACGAATAATCGGATGTTATTGTGGGTTCACTCCTTTAAGAATTTGTGATCCACAACATGTGACAGTATTCTTATAATTACTAAACAATTATTGTCCTAGCAAGGTTCACAATCGAACTCCAACAGTCGACGGGCCCGCAACATACCGTTATATTGATTCAATTAGTTCTGAGGTGTTGCACAGATCCAGCGGGCTAGATTATAGTGTGGATGCCTTTACCTCTACCTTGGGATCTACACGTCCGCAATCGAACTCCAATGCCGCCATGGTCAACGCCATCTCTCTCTCTCTTCCTCTTAGAAGACGGCGATGGAGTGCAAGATGGCTAAGGGTTTCGGTGGGGATACGGGGTTTTCCCTTTTACGACTCTAGATTGACACGTGACGGATATGGGTAGGACGGAATACGAGTAAAGACACGAGATGAAATATTAAAAAGAGGAGAGGGCATGCCCACAACCTCCGGTGAACAAAGTCGATGGCATCAGTCAAAGCCAATCAATTCTCCACGACCAGGACTCGTGTTTTCCACAAGTTTAGGTTTTGTTTACAGCAGCCACACACGGCCTTGCTTCAAAAGCGATCCGTCTTGTCTTGTCTCTTTTTTTTTTTTTTGTCTCGAGAGACGATCATTATAAACATAGATGTCTTGTCTGGCCCAAGCTACAGCTTCCCTCCTCAAAATAAAATCGTTCAAGGCCGCAATTTCGAAACTTTTGTTATGGAACAGGAAAAACATTTGGCTCCGACATCAATCGTCTCCCTCACACTTGTGAAGAAACACACGGTATCCTTTAGTAAAAGGCGAAGGAATGGTTCGCTGTGTGCTCATCACATGGCTGCGTCAATCCTCTCCCTTACACGTGCGAAGAAAATCGATTAATTATAATATCGGCAACTCTTGTGTAGTTCGCACTTTTTTTTTTAAATGATGTCGGGCTATCATTTATTGGCATACTTCATATACGGAATTATGACGTAATCATGTAAGTGGGTGTACGTGGGATCCGACAGGATTTCAGAGTTCGGCAACAGGAAAGTTCACGGAAAGGATCTGTTGAATATTTGTGCATACAAGTTCGCTATGGAGACGCTTATACTCTTTATTGGTAAGGACTAGCAGGGCAAAAGTTCTTGTTGAATATTTCTGCATAAGAAGTTAACTCTAGAGATGTCTGTATTCCTACAGGCAACGACTTGGTGATGAGTAGTCGTAGACCATGGTTTCTCTTAAAAAAAATATTTAAATATTAACACAAGCTTTCTTATAAAAATTTGAATAGTTTTTAAAAATAGTTGGATGTGATATAATTATATATTACATGATATCATTAAGGAAAAATCGTAATGATCGTCCCTGTAATTTTGTGATTTTCTAATCAAATCTTTTTACTTTCACAGATTTTTTTCCCTATGCTTTCGCAGGGTTTCTAATCAAGTTCATATTGGAATAAGAGGTCCTCAATTTAAGTCTTTCCAGCCACCTAATTTTGAGGTCCTTTTATATACTTTCATGCTTTTGTTTGGCTAGAATCCAGCGTACCATTAGGGTCTTCTCCAAACGGTTTAAATTTTCCTCGCAAAAATGGTGTAGTTGGTGTCGAAATATTGTACAGAGATGATTGGTGTGTGACAAGGTTGATGATAAGACAAAAGATACAATGCTCTACATAAGGTGCTTCTATCAGCATCTCGATTACTTTTCAACTATCGATACATGTAAATTATATGGGAAATGCTTCCTAACATGATCTTGTCGAGAGAAGGTACAATCTCAACCAAAGATCCACGTACTATCATCGCGTGTTTTGCATAAAGTATTCATTGATTGAAAGATCGTATGGTCGAAACAACTAACAAGATCTATCGGACTGTAAGGCTAGTAGCTTCCAAATTAGACAAATGAATGAGATATAATGGGGAGAATTAACAAAAATGTCCTAAACTTATTGTTATTGTGCCAACTAAGTAATAAACCTTTTTTTTTTGCCAGTTGAATCCTAAATTTTTTGCATCCGTGCCAATTCGGTTCATCCCGCTAACTTTAGTTGGTTGGCGTTGACGTGGCAAGTCTTAATAACATTTTAATATTTTTCGATTTTTTATTTTTTATTTATTTGTTATTTTTTTTCTTTATTTTATTTTTCTTTCTTTGTGTTCTTCCCTTCTTCCTCTCGTAGTCACCGACCTCGTCAATGGTCGACGATTAGCCACAAGCGAGAGCCTACGAGGGTCGACCTCGCAAGCCGAGCAAGGCTTGCCTCACTCGGGTCGACCTCATTGGTCTTGAGCTAGGCTTGCCCTTGCCAAATCCGCGACTTTCACTTTTTGCAGTTTTGATTTCGCAAGTTTTTGCTTAGCCATCCACGATGCACCTTAGGTGTTTGTAAAAATGCAGCCTTTCTTGCATTGTCTCGCCATAGGCCGACGTAGGCAAGGCCAACCCTTCCTAGCCTTTGGCAAGGGCGAGCCTTGCTCGAAGCCGGCAAGGTCGACCCTCACCCGGACAACGGCGAGGTCGACCTCGCCCCTATGAGGAGAGCCTTGTCGGCTCTTGCTCGTGGCCTATCGCCGGCCATTGACGAGGCTAGCGATTGGAGAGGAAGAAGGAAGGAAAAAAAAAGATTAAAAGCAAAGATAAAAAATTTAAAATATTAAAAATTATTATAAAATTACTACTTCGAGTACTAGCGGGCCAAAGTTGGCCGAATGGACCTGAATTGGCGCAAATGTAAAAATTTTGGAACTGAATTGGCAAAAAAAAAAGTTTAGGATTGAATTGACATAATTACAATAAGTTTAGGAGTTTTTGAGTAATTTTCACAATATAACGAGAGACCCTAAGGAGCACCGTACTTAGTAAAGGACCTGTGCACTCGAGAACGTGTACATGTCGATCCGGAGCCCATAACAAGCACGCATAGACCAGAATGAGGTTGACCGGCTCGTGGAAAGGCCGGTGAAATTCATCTATCGTCTATCAACTATGTGATCACTAAGCGCAGCGTCAAGATTAGATCGCACTGAAAAACTTCAAATACATCTCCCATGGTTAGCTTTACGCATTGGATCGGCGGATACTCACGAAACGCATTGAAATTTCACAACATCCTATAGCATATAAGCCTGTATAACATATACCGGCAGATAGTGCCTCCTCTCTTGTTGAACAAGCTGTGTCCAAGTGCAAAAGACGGCCCGAAACTTGCTTGGAACCAGGTAGATACTTCTTGAATGTTAATTTACTAAAGCAGATCAGAAGAGACTAACGTTGTAGCTGCTCAAAGTAGGGTTTCGAGTATTTTTCTCAAAGTCCCTTTCCTCTTTTTCCCACGTTGGACCTCTGTCTCTGGGGGTAGTTTCTTTGAGCTGCGTTCCTGTCCTAAGCTGCAGGGAACGTAACTTCGGGGCAGGTTCCGAGAATTCCCACGATGTGCGGTTTATCTCAATTTGTCTTGTTTAGTCGCCAAAAGCAAGTAGTTATTTTGCATGCGACGGTGTTCCTCATGGACTCAAAGAAGACAATGCAAGTTCTGGGAAAGAGTGGCCCGCACAAAATTTCCACATGAACGAAGCACATTTCGAGAGTCTTTGAAGATTATACGTATTCGTGTGCAGGTGGGATGGAAGAGTGTTCATATCTCTGCATGTTAGACTAAGAGAATAAATCCATCCTAAAGAAGAAAACGAGAAGAGAGAGAGAGAGAGAGAGAGAGAGAGAGAGAGAGAGAGGAGAGAGAGCGACCAAATGGTTGATGGGCTTGCGTGAGCATCTGGGTCATCTCCCTCTGTACTTTTCCTGGAAGCTCCGGAGAAAATTCCATGGCAAGTTCAACCACCATATGGTCAAATTTTTTCCTAGGGCTTCGTACTCGTGCACTATATATGAGGCTCCAACGGGGCCTGTAATTCTTCCTAAGCTCACATAACATTCAATCTGCAGCATCGTTTGCTTGCTCTTTCTATACCGAGAAGCATCTGATCTCGAAGAAGGCAGGACTATGGATCTTCACCCACCATCTTCTCGCTTTTGCATGCCTCATGCAGCTTCTTCCCGCCATCCAAAACTCTCTTTGCCCAGGTCTGGTATTTCGTGTTACACTTGAGGTTTCAAATTTCGCTCGTGTAGGAAGTCGGATTAGGTTGCTCGACGGGGAAGATGGATTGGGAGTTACCGTGGAGGCGCTATTCTAAAGTAGCTTTCGTGTTCATTGTGCTTTCAGGGTGATTTGCAATGCAACGTCGGAGAACAACAAGGCAAGACTTGGTAAGTTTGTCCCGGCACATCTCGCGACACCGAGAATATGCACTTCTCGTAGGACGTGTACCATCTTGATCCATGGATGGCGAATTGAGTCGATTAAATGAATTAAAATCACGACATAGCACGCAGACACATTATTCTCATCGACGTTATGCTCACGACTTCAATTGAATAATTCAGCTTTTGATTGCGAGGATTTCTGCCATTTCGGGTGAATTTGACCCTTTCGTCCGTCAATCTCACTTTGCTAACATCACACCAATTTCTCTCTAGGAACATCACGTGACACTACACAATATTAACGGGCTACCCAAGGATTCATTTGTTTAAAGTGAAAGAATACATCCAAATGTGAATGGTGGTCTTACTCGTACGTGGTCCTCACACCGTTGGCATTTCAACATCTCTCCATGCGTGCCTTTCTAGAATTCAACCTGGAGAAAAATAAAACTTGATAGTTTCCACTCACAAAGTCAAAGGGAGTACTTGTGGGTGGATTATTCTCCTCTTTTTCACAATTCGTGATGCACATGAACGTAGATCGGTCCATTTCGACGTTGACTTAGTTTTTATATATGCAGTCTAAATTATTCAAACTTTGGTCGTTTGAAGGGATCGTTGGCGTCGAAGTTTTGTAATAATTTCTCGTATCTAACACATGCTTCCGAGGCCAATCTCAGGTCATTGCACAAAAATCCCCCGAAATGTCAACATGGAGAGCCTGAGAAATGGTTATCTTTTTCCCGAGGTCAGCTCTCATCGGTGACGGTCGATCAAGACGAGTTCTTTTCTGTTGAGGTTTCTTTCTTTTTATTTCCTGACATATTCTTATTTTTTACGAAAGATTTTGATTCGGGAGGCTGAACACATTGAGAAGTATCCGCATGCAAAGTTGTTAAAGCTCGGAATAGGCGACACCACACAGCCTATTCCCCACATGATAACGTCGGCTATGGCCCAGGTAAATTGACTTTGTGCAGACAGATTTTGATAATGTCGAGGTTTGATCTGACCTTCCCGATGCTTTTCTTTTGGTTAGGGTTTTTGTATGGTGGGTCTTGTAGACACCTTGGTCCTCTTGATGGCCCCAGCGGCTAAAAGGTCAAAGGACGAATAGAAGTGCACCAAAAGCTATATGTTAAGAGTACAGAACATAAATGAAGATTAAGCCTCTCTGTTGATCAATTCCAGACCTCAATTTTTTTAATCTAAAAATACAATCTAGTTCTCAAGTTGATAAATGCACTAGAAGTCCATCACGTGAATAATTTTCAATTGTCACGTGCGTCATTTTCGGATGACTATTGTAGGACTTAGTTTCATTTTTTCAAAGAATTTTTGGACTCCGATTGCATTTAAAAGAACCAATTAAGGATTTGATTGTATTACTATGTACATGAGATGTAAGACTTTCAATGAACTTTTTTTTTCCATGAAAGAATATATGAACCTTTAGAATAACATTAGGTATATTAAGGTTAATATACAAAATGGATTTTCAAAATCTTATGATGAATTACAAAGGGAATTTAAACGAGTGAGTTATCACAATCACTCATGAACGCAAACTTCTGAACCATCCTTTGTAGACCTAGAGCAATTCTTCTTGATATGGACCTTACTCTGCTAATTCAAAATCAATCCCAAGATTACGAATAATGTGTACCTGTAAATAGTCCACGAAAGAAATAGTAGAGCTATAAACATCGAGTTACATAAATAGTTTACAAATCATATAAAACAATCTTACAGAATGCTTGGTTATGGCTCGCCTATTCAAATACCCATTGCGATATGTCACATTCTTTTATAATTCAATTTCGTGGTCAAGCTTTTGTGTGCACAACATTATTTGGAAAAGTCAACAGCAAGTATGATCCATGAACCAAACTAATGACCAAGTTTAAAGTCAACAATAATTTAAGGACCGACTCAGGGATACCCTTTTCCAAAAAATTGTGGAAAATAAGGGAGTGAAGATAAGCCACTTGCGTCTGTAACAGCCAGGTAAGATATCATTGTTCAGGACATCATGGTCACAATCAAGAACCCACTTCCCCCCTTCAAAACACGTGGGCATAACATAATAGCGTAATAGCCAGGTAAGACATGCCAAATGATCAAGAAGCTTCCTCTATCTCCAGGTTACCCTAGCTGAATCTAACAGAGGTTGAAAGTGAAAACACGTGGTGCATCTCTCTCTCTCTCTCTCTCTCCTCGTACGAGAACTTCTTGTTAGACTACTATAATTAACGGGATACTTTCTCTCTCCTCCTTCTTGAGGAAGGTGGTGGTTAGGGTTAGGATAACTTGCTATTTCCCATCTTGTATATGATTGGAAAATTATGCTAGATCTTGAATCAGCAGCCCCTCGTCCCTTCTCTTTTAATTGCTCTAAGTGATTCTTCTTTTGATTTGGTTTCCTGTCGCAGAAAGCACTTGCTCTTTCCACCGATATAGGATACACAGGATATGGAGATGAGCAAGGAAACAGGGTAAGATAACAGTGTTTGCATTTTTCTCGCAATTTGTGAATTAGACGCATGGCACAAGTTCAATTCTCCATCCTACAAAGTGTAAATGGTCCTCATTTGAGCCATCCACCTAATATTTGGCCCGCAGCCTGTCTACTCCATGTTGTTAGAGGAATATTTATTGACCTGAGATTCAACCATGGAAAGTGAGCTTTCTTATCACGAAAAATCGAAATATGTTTACTGTGGCGGTTGTTACTCATAAAACCACGAAAATCATATCACAACTTTCTTATTATCAACTACAATCTAACCCTAATCATATTTATTTTTACTCAAAACCCAAAAATGCAAAACGAAAAAGTTTGGGGGGGGGCAACTTCTACATGTGACTGTTCATTTTGCCTTTCTAAGTTAGACTTTGACTTGTTTCTCTATTTTAGAGTAACTTAAATCCGAGTTACGTACAAGGTATGAACTCCCTAAAGTAAGCTCTTGTGACCCATCTTATCATCTATTCTCGCAACGGCTAAACTTGTTAGAATAAATTAGACCATAGGATCCCTATAATGCAATTGACTTTTCTAAGGTAGGTACGAGGAAATGTCTCTTCCTACCTCGTTGCGGTAACCTAGCCCATACCAAAGAGGGGAGGAACTTTTATGCCTTGTTTCTTGTACAAGCAAGCTCTCATCGTGGAAACAAAAGTAGATTGTGCTCAGTATAGAAAAATGTCTTCATGAACTATGTACAATCGAGATTTCGAATACGGGTTGTATTCTACTCACCGGGATCCTTTAATTTGCGGGTTAGAAGTTAAAGGAGGAAGCATATTGATCAGGCTTAAACCTGTTAATGAACCATGAGTTATACATATTCTGGAAATCTTGTGCATGTATGATTCATTGTCATCATAAATACGGTTAGCTTTCGAGCTGGAAACTCTCATGGAAAGTTACTGCATGACTCCCACGTATAAAGTGTTTACAAAATAGAAAGCGTAAACCGAAAGTTGATATAATTCCACTTTTTTTGGGGTCCCTTTAGGGTTTCTTTGTATATTTCGTACGCATGGAAGATTTAGGAGCGTTGAGCATTATTTTTCTAGTCATCCTTGACTACAGAGTCGTAGAAATTTAAGCTCTTGATGTGAATTATGTGACCAAAGTGCTCCATCACCAAGACTACAATTAAGCTTTTGAATCGCGCAACTCCCTGGAACTTGTGTCAGATTACCTTAAAGAAATATTAGAGGTGATCATGCATAGGAGAGACATAGGTATGGATGATCTCGAGCAATAGGTACACATATATACTTGTTACAACAATGCCATTGAAAATGACTTTTCTTGCAGTTAATTCATTGTTGGACATATCCGATTGTCGCTCTTAAGTCTAGTGAGTCAAAGGATACCAGCCCATATGAGAGTATCAGATGGCCAATGAGTTGTTTCGTGTGGCGTTCACAATGTAAGGTCAACTTCTGTTTAGTACACCAACAGCCAAAAATTAGATGGACCACCTTGCTTTACTTTATATTCCATGATAGTAAAGGTTAAACAATAGTTTAATGACTAGGGTTTCGAAAAAAAAAATCGCAAACATGTTGCGTCATAACGATGAGATTATATGCATGAGTGATGACGTCACGCGGGCTTCTTCTTCTACTTTTTTAATGAAGCTTATGTCCTGTCGGTGTTGTCTATACTCGAATTATTGAGATTCGACTTGGCTTCTGTGAAGGATCTGAGAGAGGCTATCGCAAATGTTCTTTATAAAGATAAGGGAGTGAAGTGGGACGAAGTTTTCGTATCGGATGGTGCCCAATGCGACATTTCTCGCCTTCAGGTAATGGAATGTTACTAGAAGAAATTTTTAAAAAAAGAAAGAAAAAAAAAGTAGGATAAAAAATATTGCTACAGAAAAAATGGTCTCCATGAGTCGCATTAGATTATATTATATGTAGATTGGTGTGACATCGCTTTTAAAAATGATTTTCTCAACTATTAGTGTGCAAAGTAATATCCAAAAGGAATCTAAGTTTTGTGTGCTTATTCCGTCACAACGATGTAGATATTGTCGAGAAGTAAATGTTCTAACTATAGTATTTAAATTGTTCCTGCAGTTAGGATAATTATTTTTGTCTTTTTTTTTTTTAGCCGAAAGCTAAGAAGTATTATTTAAGGCAGTTAATTTATTTGGGGGGCCAATGAAGTGCAAGGTAATATTGCTTGAAATGAAAACCCTAATGATCGTAATTTTCTTCAACAGATGCTCCTGGGATCCGGAGTGACAATTGCTGTTCAGGACCCAACTTTTCCGGTAATTACGATGTTAATTCCATAGCATGAAAAGTTAATATCATAAAGCACATATATGTTGTAAGAAAAGTTTGAAAATTTACGTGGACTAAGATCTCAAAAGTACTCAGAAAACCATGTACCTACCCCATGACAGGCTTACGTCGATTCCAGCATAATCGTGGGTCAAGCAGGGAAGTACCAGGAAGAAACCGGGAAGTTTCAGAACATCGTGTACATGAGATGTTGTCCTGAGAACGACTTCTTCCCTGACCTGACGACAACCCCGCGAACTGACGTCATTTTCTTCTGCTCTCCCAACAATCCGACCGGCGCCGCCGCGTCCCGACCGCAATTAGAGAGACTAGTGGAGTTCGCCAAGGCGAATGGGTCGATCATACTTCACGATTCTGCGTATGCTTCGTATATTTCAGACGACAGCCCTAGGTCGATCTTTGAGATCCCCGGAGCCAATGAGGTTTGTTTCATTTTAACATAGCCAATCATATGAGCTCGAATGGTGGAAAATTTGCGGTGTTATTACAGTTGACTACTGTTCTTTATGGCCAGGTCGCAATAGAGATCTCTTCATTTTCTAAGTTTGCCGGGTTCACGGGAGTCCGTCTCGGCTGGGCCATCGTGCCGAAGGAACTGAGGTACTCGAACGGATTTCCGATCATAAAGGATTTTAATCGCATCGTGTGCACGTGCTTTAATGGGGCATCGAACATCACTCAGGCAGGGGGTCTAGCTTGCCTCTCTGCAGATGGTTACCAGGTAAAAATGTCAATGTTTGTTCATTCTTCGAAAGCGCCGAGTATAATAATCTAACCGAAGATTGCCAACTTTCTTCAGGCTCTTTGCAGATCCATAGACTACTACCACGAGAACGCAGACATAATCATGGATGCATTCGCGTCTCTTGGATTCGAAGTCTATGGCGGCAAGAACGCGCCGTACGCGTGGGTGCAGTTCCCAGGGCGGAGTTCTTGGGAGGTGTTCAACGAGATCCTGGAGAGGGCCCACGTCGTGACCGTCCCGGGAGCCGGGTTCGGCCCTGGCGGCGAAGGGTACATAAGAGTGAGTGCATTCGGGCGTAGAGAGTGCATGTTGGAAGCTTCAAGGAGGCTAAAATATCTACTGAAGTGACAAATCTTTGGTTCCTACATTAATTAATAGTCGGTATGTGGTTCGCTTGTTCTGGTTTGGTTCCTGTAGGCTCCTCTCGCTGTCGTTCTGGTGGCTGTAGACTTATAGCTTGTGGGGGTCAATGATTTTTTTGAATAAAGGAGCAAGGGAGTTCTTGTGACGTGCCTCTTCCTGATTTCAAAGTTTGACCAGAAAAGTCCGCAATTTTCGTAGCAGGTGTATAATGAACACGAGCTTTCAAATGTTCCAAATGAAAAACAGTCTTTGGCCCGCACCACAAAAATAGCATTCGTCACAACTCTAAAGATCAGGTTATCCACGTATCAGCTTATGTGGCACTCACAATAGAGATGGCCACAGGCCAATTTGAGCCCGAAACCGACCACGGTCAAACCCATAACCGGCCCATTGATCGAGCCCACCGGTTCCAAATCGGAACCGGCCCATCCCATATGGACCGGTTACGGGTCCATATATAGATGAATCGGCTTTATAGCCATTTGTTAAAAAATAATAATAATAATTATAGCTGGCCTAGAACCTGCGGTTCCCCTCCCTTCTTCCTCAAATTTGATTACAATTTATAATTTGATTACAATTTGTATTTGATAAATTATTATTTCATAATTTCATAATTTATTATTATTTTTATTTCATAATTTATTATTTAAAAATTAAATTTAAAAATCGGAATCGGTAGTTCGATTTTCGATTTTGAACCGAAACCGAGCCTTGAACCGGTCCGAAACCATCAATTCAAAATCGGAACCGAAACTGTCCCTTAAGGTTTCGTTCCGATTTATCTATGACCATGAATCGGAACCGCCTGGGTTCCGCCCGTGGCCATCACTAACTCATAGTGCTAGCATTCACAATTAGCGGCTACTACAACTAACGTAACACTCATTAAGATTTATTGATATACAGAGGAAAATATCAGGTACGGATTTAAAAGACCATCGCCCTTGTCTAATAGTTAAAAGAAATGAGCTAAGCGTGTGCATTAGGCTTGTGACACATGTTTGATTCTCCAGACTCCAAAAAGCTTCATATTCGAGCCGGTCCAATTGGGTTTTGACTAGGGTCGTACCCGAATCTTGAGAGATATTTCATGGACCTTTAAGTTTACTTTCCTAATAAAGGCATGTTTGTCGTAATTAGTTAAAGGCTTCCACAAGCATGTGATTTGATAAGACTGTCATTATTTTTGACCTCACAATTTTTTAATTAACAAGTGTTTTATGCAAAATACGCAGTGATGGTGCGTGGATCTATGGTCAGAAATAATTGACAGTATTATCGTACTGCCGGGAAGCATTTTCTTAAGTTAAATAAGAAGAATTCGCCACTTAGATCCTCGGTTCTCGGCTCTAAAAATTTCCCATATGAGCTTGGAACTAGAATGGGCCAATGTAGTGTAATGTGGGCAAAAAACCGCCATGGGCCAGACAACCTAATGGACTTCGATCCAATACGATCTCGCCCTAATTCAACTCATCGCAGTCACTCTATATGTCTCGGGGGATCAAAGAGAAAAATTCAACGGTCAATAATTAATACCATCCATTTCCGTTTTCGAATAATAATAAGAAAAAACAACAATTCACGAGCTACCCGGATAGCGACAGGCCCGGCCCGGCCATCTAGATTTGCCCAGGGAGACGCCACGTCCTCGCTGACGTCATCCGTCTCCTCGGCCCACCGATCGCAGCATCGCGCTCCCATTTCCGAATCCCCGGGGGTCACTTTCGCGCGCGTGCCTTCGCCTTGCTCCCCAAGTTTGGAGGCGGAGCGCGGAGGAAAAAATGTGCAGAACACGCAAGCGCCGCAAGAAGCAAAGTCGGAGTCGTCGTCCTACGGCCCCCCATCCCTCTATATAACAACGCCCACATCCACATGCCCTGCACAAATTGCACGTCCCCTCCACCGCTCATCACGGCCTGCAGGAAATTCTTGAATAGCTTTTCGCGTTCGGGAAGGACACGGTTTCGAGGGGAATGGCGAGCGGGGGTGCTTATCATCCGGGCGCGAGCCTCGCGGAGGCGTACGTGATGCGGAGGCTTTACAAGGAGAAGATGAAGAAGGCGAAGATGGCGGAGGAGGAGGACGTGGGTGCTGCTGTCGTCGCATGCGATCGGGAGGTAGAGAGGGCATCGAGCGGAGGAGGAGGAGGAGGAGGAGGAGGAGGAGGAGGGAGAGGATGTTTCTCTTTGTCTCGGGTGTTTGGGAAGGCCCACGTCCATCCTTCCTCTGCAGAAGCACCGCATGCTGCTCTCTCGGAGTAGCTCCCCGTCCCCGCCATGAATGTTTTTAGCTTTACCTTGGGAATTTTTTTTTTTCCCCTTTCTTTCTGCTTGTACAAATGTAAAAACAGCCTGGTCTTGTCTCGTGAGTTCGCGAGGATTTTTCCATTTGTTTCGTGGTAATTGTACTGGATATTGAAATTGCAATTCTGCTGGTTTGATTTCTTGAATTGGAAGTATATAGTTTGAACTTGAATCAATTTGCTTTTATCAATGGTGAGCTGTTTGATTCCGGCCAGTTACTCTGACAAATTCTCTGGGCGATTCTCAAAGTCAAATTCGTTGCCGGCGGATTCTTCGCGGGGGACGGGAAACCCTTCTTTCGGCAGCATTCTTTGAGTTTGAAACTTGCCAAATTTGCTCGCGTCTTTGGTATCAGAAGGGAAGTTCGTTATCTGAATTCGACATCATTTCGACCCGGTTCATTTCAACGACCGGGCCTCGTGTGGGACCCACTCGACCGAAAAGATTCGTGAAAATTTGGGTGTCGATGTATACGCACGGATATAATTATCGGTGAACTACGAGGAAAGTATGAACAGAGATCGAGAGATGATTGATGATGTACAAATCTCTCTCGCTCCTAAACGGGCAAGAATAGCGGAATGGTTGTGCGAATTTAATCATACCCTAGTGTCATTTGGACTTCTCTCTATAGTAGTAGCGCAGATCTGGAACTCGCACAACAATTATGTCTTTCGAGTTTTGAAACCCCAACCAAACCATCTGATAGAATCAGCAAGAGGCAAAACTGTTGTAGACTGTGTCGTTTAAGATTACTCAGGCCTCATGGTGAATGGATCCGCAAGGAAAGTGAGGTCGTCTTCTGCAACTCGAGCTGAAGTTTTGGCTCTCCTTGAAACCCTAAAGTTCCAGTTTTGAAACTAGATTCGGATCACTCTGATTTCGATACGAGGAGTGTCGAGAGCGAATCAGATTAGTTGGGACGTCATTGTACTTATCAATGGGGCTTGGCCCCAGAATAAGGCTTCCACTCATCTTAGCTTGGCCCATTGCTCCCGTTACACAAATCAAGTGGTGGATCGGGTCGCCAAAATCCAAACATGAGACGTGGTTCCTTCAAATTGGGTTGCGTAAACCCCTCCCCCAAGCCCTTTGGGCTCTTCTATGGTATGAAGCTTGTATGGTGTATGAACAAACTTAAGCCCCTTTGGACATGCTTGGGCTTTTAAATTACATCATTTACTTGGGCCCATTGATTCGTAGCTTTTTATGTGGTTATAGTATTAGGTTGTGTAATATATTTTTTTGGTAAAAAGAAAGATTTCATTCCTTGATCAGGATAATCTTGGAGAGATGCATAGAATACTTTCAAGCTCCCATATAACTACAGAAAAAAGCATATAACATAAAGCACATAAAAAAGCAAATTCTCGCAGTTAGAAGCACACTCTCATCTTTCAAGAATAGATCTCTCTAGGAGTAAACATGGTCCGGGTTGGTCCGTTTCACTCAAGAACCGTCGACCGGCCGGTGGTACCGATTCTTAATTTCATGAACCGTGGACCGAATCAAATGTCTCGAAATCGTGGACCGATTGGACCACCATTGGGTCCGATTCCCAACTGGTTCCATTGGACCGGTAAAATGAAAATAAAAATAAGAAACCCAAGTTTGGATACCATGTACAATATATTATATAAAATTGACTTGGGAGATACCCGTTCTCCTTCGGAAGGACAAAATGAAATGTTCTTCTATGCATACCAATTGCCTTCATAAATAAAGTCATAATTCTGAAGAGTAGTATACATTTGTGCATACCAATTGCCACGATGAGCCAGTCCGAGGTGGTGAAGGTTTTTGCTCAAGCTTTGAATCTAGAGCGCCCTGCTTGTGGTTGTAACTTTTGGGTACTAGGTAGAGGGAAAGCATGTGTTTCGTGGGGCCAAAAGGGGACTTCCTCATCATCTCTATATTGATCAAAGCTATATATATTTAGTTCAAATAGCATGTCAAATGTAGAAACCTGAATCTGCTATCAAATTTAGGAATGCCATCATATGTTTAGATTAAAAAATAAAAATGAAAAATGGTTGGTCCTAGTGGAAGGTCCATCGGTCCGATTCCCCCTTAGAATAGAGAATCGGATCGCCCGGACACTATTTTCACTTTGAGGAACCGTGAACCGGACCGGTGATCTCAAGAATCGACCAAACCCGTCTGTCTCGAGCGATTTCCGGCCCAGCAGTCTATTTTGCTCACCCTTAGATCTCGCCATCATAAATTTTCTCGCGCCAATCACCGGATTTTGTAATGAGCACATACTGAGAACTCTCACATTAATTATAATGGTTTGTGGTGCGCGTTTAGATTTAACGTCTCCATCACCATCGCGGTGCAATAATATCAACATTAGTATGTTGAAAGAGCATATATTAAATACCAGTAAAGAACTCCCGGATTTATATCTAGGTATAGTTCGAGAGAATAAAATCCCTAGATCTAGACCTAAATCTAAATCGGGAGAGGAGAGCGAAATAATCTCGAAGAGTTTATGGAGCAACGTTATTAACATCCTCATCAATAGCTATTGGTGAACGAATGGCCGAACTAGTTTCCATATTCACTTAAGATCATTGCAGAAAATTATTCTCACCGGCAAACTCTCAAAACATAATGGGAGATAAAAAGAAAGACAAACCAAATAAGATTAGCCGTATAAAGATAGAAACGGTGGGGGGAGGGGGAGAGACAAATCAGGCTGTGTTAATTGGAGTGGTTCGAATTTTTCGATTCTACTTATAGCTCTGTCTTTCGAGCAGGTAAAATAAGGTATGAATTGTCATGTGCCTGCATCGCTTATGTTTTTATGGACATGGGCAAATGAGAAAGAAAAGGATGGTATTTCCATAGTCACCATTCAAAAAGAGTTAAAAGGTATCTGCAAATCCTCGCTCATTACCACCTTTTGTCCACATGGAAGCTGCCATAAACAGTGACTTGGAAAAGATAACATAAAATACGTTATTGATGAGCCATAAACTCCTATCCACTCACTTTCAGGTCTCTCTATACATGACAAATTTAGGGTTTGAAAACTGATGCTTTATGCTTTGCTTGCTCTCCAAGAACATGCAACCCCTATAAATTATCTCATCTACTCAGCCGATTAATTCCTGGGCTCATTGCTATTCTCGTCCTCCAGCAATAATTGTGCTTCCTCTGTATCGTGGGACATGGCCATCATGTCCATGGCGGGGCCTGACCTAGCAGAAGCTTATTTGCTGAGGAAGCAGCACAAGGAGAAGATGAAGAAGAGGAGGACAGAAGGAGGAGATGGAGGTGGAAGAGCAACGGTGGATGATCAAGAGAAGATCTCTCAGGGTTGTTTCTCGTGGCTGTTTCCCAAGGTTCACCCGAAAACTGCGTACGAAACTTGAACCTGAGTGCGTTGCAATAGCTTCCCTTACGTTAGAGAGATTGTCTTCAATAATGTTGCCCGATGTCGAAATGTTTATGTCTGCTATATAGACATAAAATGTAATCATATGTTATATGGGCACCTGTAATCGCGAAGGGAATTAGCTGGCTCGAACTTAAGCTTAGTAAATTTTAATCATCCCGTGAATTGCTCCAAAGATTGCGGTTCGAGCAAAATATTTCTTCGCACTCGACACTTAATCAATCATTAACAATATTAATTTTGTATTCTCTCCCTAAGTCAAACAAAGATTGAGATCTGTCAATTTAGAGGAGGTAAATTCACTCGATTCATTTTACCGTAACCGTGACATAATCACGTGAAAACACGTGAATGGTTAAGCTTTGAATAGTTTATCCACGATATATGTGTCATGAAATGAAAAATCGAGTCTAAGTGTTCGAGAGAACCCGACGGTTTGGTCATAGAGTTTAGCATTTACTTTTCATAAATATTGTTCTAACACTTATAGTTAAGGATGAGTCCAACATTAGTAAACTAAACTTAAGAATTTTTCCTTGTCTTTCGACCAAAATTCATAGATTTTGTCCCGGTAATGCGTCTTAACAATCTTAAAAACATAGCATCTCTTGTTAAAAATAGCTCGAACTTTAAAACACATCCACGAGACATTTAAACTAAGGATGAGCAAAAAGAATCGATCGGATTAGGAATCGCCCGGATTGTACCGAATTGGTCGGTTCGGTTCGGTTCTCGGTTTCAAAGGTGGAGCCGCCCATCCGGATTGCCCGGACTGGCCCGACTTTAATTTTAATTTTGTTTCCTAAAAATCGTTAAAAAGATCATCTAAACTCTTAATTATTAATGGTACTTCTACACATTAAAAATGTACATATGTGTTTTAAACACATGCAATTGGTTCCACTAGACGGCCTGAAAATCGGACTGGATCGAGGAACCGATCACCCTTAATTTTAAACTCCATTGTTTTTGTATCAAACATGTTGTATTGTTTCTCATCCCTCCTCCATGTAGATGCTGTGGTAACAACACTTAATATAGACATCAAATAATGCATCTTCTCCTTAAAATCACAACTCACGATGCCCCTTTTTTTATTTACACTATCATTATCCTCGTGGAATCCGGCAATACTACGGTGTCGTGGTTATTTGGACTTTATAATGGGAGATCTCTAGCAAATGATAAAAGTGGCGTTGCAATTTACTAATGTTATAATACATAATTTGACCGTTCTTTTATTATGGCTATTCGGGCAAAGTGGTTTAGCTGAAATCAGTGGGACCCGGGAGATCTCCGTGCAATGTCCAAGTCACTTTGCTAATGCGATGACCATAATGACCCACCTCCTTTTTCGGTTCACTTATTATATACAGTTACATCCAATTTCACGGGAACATTGCCTTTTTTCTCGAAGAGAAAAGGCCACGTACTTCCTCGATGCTTCCACGTGTGAAGTGCACGTGACGGGAGGGAATCGTCACGTGATAAAGGGCGGTCGCTTAGCTGTCGAGCTTGTGACGAGGGATGATGCCATGTCACCCCTCGAAAGTGATTTGCCCGGAGACTCCACTCAACCAAACCCATGTGCAACGGGTCCACCATTCGGGGCGAACCCCACGACCCGTTTTGTGGTCCAAATTTGTGTGCGCCGACGTAGTCCAGATAAAAAAAAAAAAAGAGAGAAATGATCAATCTTCCGATTGCGTGATTGACCGGCTGGTCGCTTGGGGTT
Organism: Rhodamnia rubescens; assembly: GCA_021437795.1. Taxonomy (NCBI): domain Eukaryota; kingdom Viridiplantae; phylum Streptophyta; class Magnoliopsida; order Myrtales; family Myrtaceae; genus Rhodamnia; species Rhodamnia rubescens. The sequence goes on from JAILYA010000013.1 coordinate 2,556,739, forward strand.
TGGTGATTAATAAAGATTACTAGGCCATCTGACTGACGCCAAAATCTCGCCGGAGTCTCGCCGGCCATGCAGTCCTTCACTGGTGTTGAGTTTTTCTTAAAGTAAAAGTCATTTATAAAAAAAAAATTAAATACGGTTTAAATCAAAATTGTGTTTTGAATGCACTTTTAAATTATAATTTACTGAATACTATTTGCATTTCAAAAACCACAAACGAACAAACGGATTAAGATGGTAAATGCTCAATTACAAAAGCATTACTAGGGTTAATCTCGTTAAGAACTTCAAATAGATATCCCCAAAACACATTTATTTCAAATTAATTATCTCTTTATTAAAAAAAAAAACAACAACAAACATGTATGTCCATGACATCCTAAACTGATATTCTAGATTTAAATATACCCCATAGTCACATTCCGTCCCATACCTCGTTAAAATGGATGCTGCATGCTAGTGTGATATTGGGTGGAACGGTGATGGGGGATGGATTTGGATCAGGGATATCGGTTTGGGATAATTTCGCAAAACGAAAAATTAGTTCGGGATAAACGTGTCATGATATTTTGCCCGGAAAATGATTCGGAAGAATTACGTCAGTAAATTATAAAAAAAAAGATTAGGACTAAATAAAAAAAATTTAAAATTTTAAAATCGAATTAACATTCGTATAATAAATTTAAATTTTTTTGATAATTTTCCTCGAAAAGATATGGACGAGTGAGATCAACCTCGGACCACTGTGGAAGTTCCGCCGTATTTAATCTCAGTGGGGGGAGCGGGGGGTTTTAATTTTGAATAATATGACTCCAGCTCACCAATCATCACTGCAGTCAAAGTCAAAGAGAGGGGCAAAAGCGTAATTCCATCTCCCTCCATTAAAACTAAAGGGAGGGAGGAACGGGAAGAAAAAAAAAAAGAAGATCAAAATTATTAATTCCGAACCAATTGCCCATCAGCTTCAGCATCGCCATCATCAAGCCCATCAGAGCATGGTGTTTAAGGCTTTAAGCTAAAATCTTAGGCAGTAGCAGTAGGCAGTAGCGAGAAGTCTTTGGCGGGACGTCCCTTTTCCCCCATCTCCTCCTCCGTCCTTTTGCTTAATCGATGCCAATAATCAAGAAATTTCAAAACTTCCAACAGCTGATATCTGACCTCGCAACGCAAAATCCCACCTTACTATTAGCAGAACTAATCGCGATTAACATTGCTATTAATGAGATTGAGGGTCGCTCACTCTACCCACAATTCTCGCAAGGATCTCCCAAGGCACGAAATCTTGCGCCCTCCCTGAAATCTCTCTCCCTGTCTCTCTGTCTCTTTCTCTCTCTGTTTTTCAAGAACCCTTCGTTTCAAAGATTCCCTCTTGGCTGTCTTTCTTTCGACTTAAGCACCCTGCAGATCCAGCACTAGGTACCTACCCCATTCTTTAATTCACTTTATTATATTCTCAGTAGTTAGCCAAGTTTCGATCTTATTTTGGGTTTTCTTTTTTGTCAATCCAAACGCTCGCAGTGTTCAGCTAAATGCTCTGTTCTCTCATTCCCAGCTCACAGACAACTCTCCTGTCAAATCTGGTGAATTTTTTCTTTTCTCCTCCTCCCCATTTTTTGGCGTCTTCTTGCGTAGGCTTAGGATTTGAGCGTCTAATTAATTATTGCAGGGTTTTCAAATTTTGCTTTTTCTCTTTCTGGGTTCCCGTGAGTTTCTTTGCAGAGGGATTAGGAAGAAAAGGGGGAAACGAAAAAAAAAGAAAAAAAAGAAAAACAGCTTCCGACAGTCCGACCTCCGTTTTATCTTCTACCTCGTATATTTTCATCTGGGTTCGGTTTTTCTTTGCTACATTTGGTTGGAAAACAAGGTCATTTTATTTTGTTTTCATTTTTTGCTTTTCCCTTCTCTGCTCTATGTCAAGACTCTTGGTTTCTAGTGCGCTGCGGAGTTAGAGCATTTGTTTCTTGAACCTCTCGGTTTATAGAACCTTTTTGTCTTAGTGGGTCTGCCTTTGTCGTCTTCGGAAGCGAAAATCTAAGTTAAACCGAGCTTCAGGATATATTATTCGAATCCGATAGTCTTCTGCTTGAGCATTGGACGATTAAGATATAAATCCATGCTTTTTTGGTGCTTGGTGTAAAGATCTTGGTCTCCCCATTCAAGGTACGAGCCTGATTCAGCTTCTTTTTCTCCTTCTGCTTTGGTCTCTGCTCCCTTTCGTTTTGAATCTCTTTGGACTTAGAGCTTCTAGATTCGTCGATCTTGTCAAATGTGGAAGTCTTCGCTGCTTGGTTGAGTGAGATGATGCCATCTTTCTCTTTGATCTGAGCTGCCAATTTATGCATTTTACAAAATTTGAATATCTTACCGTTCTTGGGTTTTTGGTTGAATGCGTGCATTTCGGAATCTCACTTGTTAGTTTGTCAGTGAGTCGCTAAGCTTGGCCGTGTGATGTTCATTGGCCTGTTCTTTTTTGTTTTGCGCTTAGTTATTCGGTGTTGATACACATCAACTGTCTTATATAATTTTGTGAATTGAAGAACTTATCCTGAACATCTTGAATTTTGGAGTTTAAATCAGCATCTCGTCGCTCATGGCAGCTGTCTTTCTTTCTGCTTTGGGTTTCTTCTTTAGTGCTTTTCAGCTTAGTCATAGGATCTTTATCAGGCCAGTTTGCGGCCTGTTCTTAAATGCCTTTGTCGTAAAGTCTGGGATTTGTTTTAAGGTCTCTTTCGCCCCCTTTCAGTGCCTGAATCGGACTTTTATGTGAATCGAGTGTAGATTGGCAAACATTACCGTACTCCAATATAATGTGCAGCACCTAGACTCTTTGAAGGGGTTGTAATCATGTTCCCTTATTTGCCATATTGAGTGACTCACAGAATGGCTTTTCCTAGAGAAGGTTACTGGGCACCCAAAATGTTAAGAATCATGTGAGGCACTACACCGTATGAAGCTTGTGAGAGTCAATACAGTGTGCTAACGTGATGATGCAGTCATAATTTAGCACTTTAATTGGTTTATGTCACAGTTTGACCAATCTGAAGCACATTGCACCCCTATCAAGTTTCTTTATATGGAGCTCTGTTCTAGATGGTGAATGAATGGCATCAGCCTCTTAACCCACCCCACTCCCCTTACATTTGTTGTCTGGAAGTTCCAGTTTTTCTGGCTGCTCACTATCTTGCATTTGAACTCTCAGTCACTATCTGTGAGATTTGTTTTGATTGTTTGACCAGCTTTATGTGTTTCAAACTTAATGGGTTCTGCAGACTTTTTGCCACTAGATCTTGTTAAGCGCTTGGTACTCCTCCGTTAGGGGGCTCTCTTTTTGATTCCTACCTGAAGCTGCAGTACACCAGCCCACCTTCCATTTCTTACTTACAGCTGTTGACAACAAGTTGATTGTTATAAACGAACCCCAAAATTGAATAATTCTGAGTTGGCAATATCGTTTAGGTAGATTGAATGTGTGCCTAAGTTGGTTCATCAGGACTCTCTTATTTTTCCTTGTTTTATTTTTTTGCCGATTCTACTGTGACTATGTAAAAGAAGGAAACATATGGTAGTTGCTTCTTTTCAATGGGTGCTTATCATCAACTTTGCCCTTAGATTTATGGTTTTCATATTAACTGCACTTGCATGAAAAACTCATTCACTCGTTTCAAGAATAACATGACAAATTCAAATTGCATTGGTTTTGCATGCAGGAAACAAAAGCTGAACCTTAATATCTTGTTGCCAATGATTGATTGATCATTCAGTGATGTCAAGGATCTCCAAGTGGAAGCCCGAGAAGACAAAAACGAAAGTGGTCTTTAGGCTACAGTTTCATGCCACACATGTACGTTTATTCACAGAACCTGAATGTAGTCACTAATGTTAGCATCCATTTCATTCGTTTTTCCATTTCATCTAAGATTCTATTTTCTGACCTTATAAATTTCACCAGAACATGTAAATTTTGAGTTGATAGCTCATAACTTGAATTAATTTTCGTGGCTTCAGACTTAATGACCATCTGTGTGTGTGTATGTTATTATATACAAATTTGTCTTATACTAGATGATGCATGAAGTACCCCTTAATAAATGCCAACAATGTATAGTTTGAGAGCAACTTCTGCAACAACTGAAACAAATAATCATGTCATCCATGTCCAGATTCCTCAAACTGGATGGGACAAACTGTTTATATCATTCATTCCAGCTGATTCTGGAAAGGCAACTGCTAAGACTTCAAAGGCTAATGTGAGGAATGGCACCTGCAAATGGGCAGATCCCATCTATGAAACTACAAGGCTTCTTCAAGACATTAGAAGCAGACAATATGATGAAAAGCCGTACAAACTTGTTGTGGCAATGGTAAAGTTTTTATCCGTGCTATAAATTCTTAGCCTTCTAGTCATCAAGATCACTCATCCCTGAAGCCCCCTAATCCTGAACCTATTTCATGCACCGATTTGTGATTTGTATATATAACGTCTCCAGTCCTGCCTTCCTTGTGCCTAACTTTGCCTTTTTACTGAAATTTCTTGACGTCAGGGTTCTTCGAGATCTAGCCTCCTTGGTGAGGCCACTATCAATCTTTCTGATTATGCTGATGCTCTAAAGCCTTCTTCTGTTGCGCTGTCTCTTCGGGGATGTGACTCTGGAGCTATATTACATGTAAGGATTGTCAGGATATATCTGAGCTCTCCAGTATTGCTGGTTCTGAATAATTTTTTAGAATTTTAGATGCTGAGTGCCTTCAGGAATTTCATGTTCTTTTCGTCGAATACTTTGTCTCCATTTTGATCGTTATCTGGGTTCTCTCTAAGAATGTGCATCTCGTTATGTGCTGAATTTTCTGTCATGCAGGCTACGATACAGCTGCTTACTTCTAAAACTGGGTTCAGGTAACTCATTGAAGACTATAGAATTCCAGAATATTCGTTTGATTCCACCACCTTATGCCATTTTGTGCTGGTTTATAATTTTCAGAGAGTTTGAACAGCAAAGGGAGCTCAGAGAGAGGGGCCTGCTGACTACTTCTGACCAAAATGGTCGAAGTGAATCTGTTAGTGGAAGAATGTCATCATCTGAAGATTTTGTTAGTGAACAGACGGTGAGCTTTATTACGTTGCCAGGTCTCTTTTTGGTTCATATATGGTTCTATTCCCAATAATCGTACTGTCATCTGATTGTTTTGTATAAATTACAGCTGATGTGCATTAGGATAATAAGGGCTTTGAAAGTGTTAGATGGTCACAGTCAATAATGGACAAGTTCTTCAAGTCCTAGAAAATTTTAAAAAAAAAAATAAACGAAAATTAGTGATGATTGCATGTAGCAGTCGTTTTCGATTTAAGGATTGACTATAAGCTACCAATCGTGTGATGTTTGTTCACATGTCTGAGGATTCATCAATTTGGGTTGTCTCACTTGACGTCATGATTGATATCTGGACATCAAACTTGTTTCAAGTTTAATATCAGACGCAATTTTCACAAAATTCTTGTTTACAAAGTTGTACCCAGGCAACATGATATACATAGGGGGATGTAAATCAGGATTCAATGTTGTGCCTTGTCAATTTGTCATCTATGTAATAATTCGATCATTATGCTCATAATACACAGATGATCTGTGGATCCCTAGGTCATTTTTTTTTGTGTCGTCCTGCATACTGTGAGGCATGGCCTGTTTGTTTTCGTCCTTTAGCATGTAGTTTACCGAGATTTAGTTGTATTGAAATTTATTTTGTTGATAACAAAAGTCTTAATTTTTTCTTTAGACTAAATTTGTGCTCACATTCTTTAGTATACTCTTAAAGTTCGTCATTTATAGGGGTGATTTTCTATTATTTGTTCCTTTAACCATGAGAATGGTGCATTGTTAACCCGCAGCCACTTTGATAGGACCATGGCCTAGGCCATGTTTAACCTCCCTGAAAATGATGAAAACGTTTGCTGTTTTTTTGTTAGCTATTTGCAAGACGTGCTAATGTTGGGAAGATTCTACAAATTTAGCTTCCACCCATCCTAAGTTCATTTTCTCTCTCCTAAAACCTCTTTACCTGTCTTCTAGTCAGATTATCGTGGTTAGTTTCTGAAGTTTTGTTCCCTGACCAGTGTTTTGTTCGGTGATCCTTTATGATGACAGGATTATGCAAGGGTCAGATTCAAACATGAATCTAGAGAGCATCCATCAAATGAAGAAGAGATGGTTCTGAATGAAGAGCATGTGGATTCACCCATTGGATTAGATGGCTCTTCAAATACCTCAGGATCTTTATATGCAGAAAAACATGATACATCAAGTGCACATGAAATAGACAGCATTAAGAGTACCGTGTCTGGTGATTTGGGTGGGCTTTCCCTCAGTCAAAGCCCTCAGCTGGGAAAAACAGACCCTTCGGATCAGAGGCATGTTGGGACCAGTGACTGGGTTCATGGATGGGGTTCAGATTATTCTGCAGATAATGACTTGGCAACTACGTATGATGACAATAATCGACTTAGAGGAAGCCTGGAAGCAGCCGAGTCATCTCTTCATGAGCTGAAATCAGAGGTAAGCTCTTTACAAAGTCATGCTGACAATTTAGGTGCTGAAGCACAGAAGTTTGCTCAGCAGCTCGCTGGTGAGATGGCTTCTGGAGAAAATCTGGCACGAGAGGTGGCTGTGCTGAAATCTGAATGTTCAAAATTCAAAGCTCAAATTGAGATGCTGAAGATTGATAAATTAAGCTCACCTTATGTTGGAAGAGACATGGTTGGATTGGACCAGGATCAGGATTTAAAGCTTAGATGCTTTAGGGGACTTCTTCTTATGGAGGATAAGATCAGAGAGCTCCAGAATAAGACGTGCTTCGGACTTCATGACAGGGACTTCAGATTTCTGGGATCTGACTTGGAGGCCTTGCTCGTTATGTTGCAGGATCTCAAGCAAGGAACTGGACAGGCCGTTTCTAGAATCAGCTTTGCACCCCCAGAAGGAGGTGCCCTGAAGCAGATTGGAGATTCAAGTATAAATGAGAGCAAGAAACTTGTATCCCAGATTGAGTTTGGTACAGACTTGTATCAACCTGAAAGCATGCTTCATCATCTTAGTGTCTCGGGCCTATCTCATGACCCCAGTCCTGTTGATGTTACTGATCCGATGAAAGACAGAATAGTTGAACTTTTAAGAGAGCTGGATGAGTCAAAAGCTGAAAGGGAGAGCCTCACTCGGAAGATGGACCAGATGGAATGTTACTACGAAGCTCTTGTTCAGGAGCTTGAGGGAAATCAGAGGCATATGCTGGGAGAACTGCAGAATCTTAGAAATGAGCATACTGCTTGCTTATATGCTGTTTCTGAAGCTAATACGGAGATGGATAAAATGCGCCAGGAGATGAATGAGCAGTTGCTAAGATTTGCAGAAGAGAAGCGTGAGTTAGATTTACTTAATAAAGAGCTCGAGGGAAGAGCTGCCACTGCAGAGGCTGCACTCAAAAGGGCACGGTTAAATTATTCAATTGCAGTCAACCAATTGCAGAAGGATCTAGAGCTTCTCTCTGGGCAGGTTTCATCCATGTATGAAGCTAATGAGAATCTCATCAAGAAAGCATTCGAAGATTCCGCACCACAAAGCTTTCAAGGAGTGACAGCACATTTGCAGAATCAGAAGCTGGACCCAGGGGCTGTTCGTGCAACCAAGCTTTTGCAACGTCAGAATATGTATAAAGTGCAAAAGAAACAAGTGCATGGAGATATCCTTCTAGACGACTTAAGAAGATCCTTGCATTTGCAGGAAGAGCTTTACCAGAAGGTTAAAGAGGACGCTTGTGATGCAAATTTTGAGATAATCTTTTTGGATGTGTTTTCCAAGACTTTGCGGGAAACTTTGCATGAAGCAAGTAGTGATATTACAGTAACAAAGAACAGGGTAGATGAACTCACAAGGCAGCTGGAGCTGGTGACAGAATCCAAAGATGTACTGACGCGAAAGCTGGAAAGCGCAATGAAGGAGGTTCGGTCCCTAAGTGATTGCAAGGAAGCTTTTTCTCTAAAGTACAACGAAATGACTATCCAGAATCAAATGTTGGAATCAAATTTAAGGACCATAACCTCTGTAAACCATTCGCTTGAACAGAAAATTAAGGAGTTGGAGTCCTTGATGGCTGAATATGGAAGTTACAGAGACAAATTTGAGACCAGTGACGTGGAGAGAATTGTATTGGCAGATCAACTGACGAAGGAAGTTGAGGATTCTGCGATACTTAGAAGTGAAAAGGCCACTTTGCAGGGAGAGCTTCAAACTCTCAAGCAGAAAATGGAGGAAGTGGCATCTGCAAAGGAATATCTGCAGAACATTGTCCACAATTTGCAAGACAAATTGCACGGTATGTTAATGTGTCATGACGAGAACTTCGATGGGGAATTTCTGCTTAGAGAATCAGACCACCAGGACACTGAATCCGGGTGTCTAAACGACATTGTGTCAAAATTGGCGGACATTCAGCAGAGTGCACGTGATAAATATCTACGAGTCATGGAAGAGAGGAAAGCTCTGGAAAAGGAAAGAAATGTAGCTGTAGCCTCCTTAAGTACATCTGAATCTGATATTTTCTCTGTGAAAAAGAAATTTGGGCATGACTTACACGTTATGCTAGATAAACTAAGCATGTCAAACTCATTGGTGCAGAAGCTGCAAATAAAAGTTGAGGCTCTTGCTAACAGACTCGGATCTAGCTCAGAAGCAGAAGAAAGACATGAACAGCAGCAGAAAGAAGCTCTTGCTGATCTTCGCCGCTTGGAACTTGAGCTTGAACAGCTTGTGTCAAGGAATGAAGTTCTTTCTCAGAAATTCCTGGCACTAGAAAGCATAAGTGAGGAACTTGGACAGAGTAAGTTGATTATATCTGAATGTACCAAGGAAAATCATGCTTTGATGGCATCTCTACAGAGTAAAACTGAAACATGTTCTCAGCTGGAATTGGTGGTTTCTGAATTGAGAGAAAACTTGCACTCTCAGGAGAAGGAGTTGCATAGTCAGAGAAGCTACAGAGAAAAATTAGAGATCAGTATATCCGATCTTACTTCCGAATTGAATGAGAAGCACTGCCAGTTGCTTAGTCTTGACGAACAGAGACTTGAACTGCTCCACCTGAGGCAATTGATATCGGATTTAGAGCTGGAGAATTCAAGAATTGGTGATCTTCTCTTGCATAGTGAAGAATTTCTAAAAGTTTCCCATGAAGAATCTTCTTCCGTTGCTGAATTGGAAAATCAGTTGTTTGAAATGCACGAATTCTTGATATCTGCAGATATCCAGTTAATTTTCACTAGAGTTCAGTATGAGACGGGGATTCGAGATTTTGTCCGGCAGCTTCAGTTCTCAGATAGGTACCTTGAGATGTTACAGCAGAAGAATCTCGACCTTGAATCGAGACTCAGTTGCTGTCTTGCAAATGAGGCGCATCATGTCGAAGAAAGTACGAAGTTGTTGACACGTCTTGAGTCCTTGAGATCTGATTTAGAAGCCTCAATTGCTCAAAACAGAGAATTGCATGATGTTAATAATGTTCTGATGGCTGAGCTCGGGGAGCACAGGCAGAGAAATGAGGCGTGGGATGCTAGTATTTGCGAGGAAAGGAGGAAGCATGCTGAAAGGCTTGAGTCCTTGAAATTTGATTTAGATGCTTCGATTGCTCAAAACAGATTACTCCATGATTCTCATAATGTTCTGAAGGCTGAGATCGAAGAACACAGACAAAGAAGTGAATCTTGGGAAGCTAGTATTTGCGAGGAAAGGAGGGAGCATGCTGATAGTATCGAGTCCCTGAGATCTAATTTAGAAGCATGCATTTCTGAAAATAGAGTGCTTTGTGATACTAATGGTATTCTGAAGGCTGAGCTTGAGGAACACAGGAACACAAATGCAATGGTGGATGCTGGTATTTGTGAGGAAAGGAGAAAGCATGTTGAAAGTCTTGAGTCCCTAAAATCTAATTTGGCAGCCTCCATCGCTCGGAATAGAGTACTCGAAGGTACTAATAATGCCCAGAAAGCTGAGCTTGAGGAACACAGGAAGAGGAATGAAACGTGGGATGCTACTATTAGTGAAGAAAGAAGGAAGCATGATGACAGTATTGAGTCCCTAAGATCTGACTGGGAAGCCTTGGTTGCTCAGAATAGGAATCTTCAAGAGACTAATAATGCTCTGATGGCTGAGCTCGAGGAACAAAAGAAAAGATTTGAAATGTGGGATGTTAGCATCTGTGAGGAAAGAAGTAAGCATTCTGAAAATCTTCGTTGCATGAACTCTAACTTAGAAGACTTCATTGCCCAAAATAGAAAACTTCATGATGCTAATAATGAACTAATGGCAGAGCTTGAGGAATATAGAAAAAGAAACCAAAACTGGGATGCTAGTGTATGTGAGGAAAGGGGAAAGCGTGCTTCCGAGGCGGAAATGCTCAAGAGTCTGTTGATGCTCTCTGAAGAAGAGATTGATGGGCTAATGCTTGTAAATGAGGAACTGCAAGTGAAACTTCTGCTGCTTGAAGGAAAGATAAAAGAACAGAGTTCTCAGTTGACTTTGCTAGAACGATGTCAGAATGAAATCGTTGCGATGCAGAAGCAGTGTAAAGAGCTTACTGAGAAGCTCTCTGAACAAGTAATGAAGACTGAAGAATATAAAAGCTTGGCCAGTCATTTGAAGCAGCTCAAAGATGAGGCTGATGCTGAGGTTCTCCAGGCACGTGAAAAGAAAGAAACTGATGGACAAGCATTTGCTGTACACGAGTCGTTGAGAATTGCATTTATCAAGGAGCAGTATGAAACCAAGCTGCAAGAACTGAAACAACAGCTTTCCATGTCAAAGAAGCATAGTGAGGAAATGCTCTGGAAGTTACAGGACGCAGTAAACGAAGTTGAAAGCAGAAAGAAATCTGAAGCTTCTAATTTGAAGAAAAATGAAGAGCTGAGTTTGAGGATCTTGGAACTGGAGTCTGAATTACAAGCAGCAGTTTCTGAGAAGCGTGAAAAATCGATGGCTTTTGACTGTATGAAGGCGGAGATGGAATGCTCATTAATAAGTCTCGAGTGCTGTAAAGAAGAAAAACAAAAGCTTGAAGCTTCTTTGCTTGAGTGCAATGAGGAGAAGACTAACATTGCTGCTGAACTTGCACTAGCGAAGGAATTTCTTGAGAGTTCCAAAACGCCTAGAAGAATTCTGGAGAAGGATGCTGATCAATCTCAGATGGATTGCATGTCCGGATGACCGGGTTGTAGGGACTCTACATTCTGCAAAATCCCTAAATAGGGATGAAGCTGATGCATGCACAAATCTTGGTCATGACGATGCCCATACAAGTGGACTCCTGAGCATGCAATCTAAACAGGTTATATATCGTTTTTCTATCTGATTTGTGTGCTTGAACTCGTATCATTTATCATCCCCCAGTGCCTCTGTGTGTATGTGCGCGCAGGGGTGTGTTGATAACTAATATTCTGCGCATCACTTTAGGATCTTCTCGCCCCTAAAGGCGAAAACGGAGTACAAATGCTTGCACCTGTCGATCGAGACATTGCTTTGCACAGTGACAGAAAGGATCTTGATCTCCTTCATGACCAATTTAAAGTACAAGTTTTGAAGTCAAGCATGGACAATTTAAGCAAAGAGGTAGGTGATACACTCTGAATATTTGGCCAGCAAAGATGTTCTTGTGGATATATCAACTAACAAACACTTTGATTCTGGTTGTTGCCAATCCAATTATTGTCCTCATCTCGCAGTTGGAAAAGATGAAAAATGAGAACTGGCTTCTTTCTCAAGATGATCATGTTGCAGATCCAAAGTTTCCAGAATTGCAAAGGGAATTAATGCGATTAGATAAGGTACTTCTTTGCATCCTTCATCTTCCTAAGAAGCCAGTGCCCACTAATGGAACTCACTCTTTTTTTTTCCCTTGTCTCAGGCAAATGAGGAGCTGAGCAGCAAATTTCCTTTGTTCAATGAGATGTCAGGTGGCGGCAACGCTTTAGAAAGAGTACTCGCTTTGGAAATTGAACTAGCTGAAGCATTGCAGGCAAAGAAAAAATCGACGATCCAATTTCAAAGGTACTTCTTGTCATTAGACTAACTGGCATGTGAGGGTTATCGGTTGGAATGTCTTTTCTTTCTTTTGTGAAACTTATCACTCATCTATAACGAAAATGGAAATTATTGTCATTATCCTATCAAACCTATAGTCCTGGGAATTTGAATCATCTTGTGATTGTTTCACATGGCAATGCATTTTGAACTATTTCTCAGTGCATCGTGATAGTGGATCGTCAACTCAACCCCACTTACATTACAGCTTAGACGCGTGGTTATTTCTCACTAAGATGGGACACAGTTACACCTTGTAGAATAGTAAATGGGAGTCTGCATCATAGAATTCTTCTGAAGAGAGGTAACAATTTGTGAATGGGTCCGTGAATCCTGTTTTGCAGCTCTTTCTTAAGACAACACGGTGATGAGGAAGCAATATTGAAGAGCTTTAGAGACATCAATGAGCTGATCAAAGACATGCTGGAGCTAAAGGGAAAGTACGCATCTGTAGAAGGCGAGCTAAAAGAAATGCATGACCGCTACTCTCAGTTAAGCCTTCAATTTGCTGAGGTTGAAGGAGAAAGACAGAAACTTATGATGACTCTGAAGTGCGTCCGGTCGTCTAGAAAGGCAGCTAATTTGAATCGCTCATCGTCAGCGTCCATAGGGGATCATTCCTCATAGCCAAAGTGTAAGGAACCTCTGAGCGAAAGTCTAACTGGCCATGCTCCTACGGCGATGTGCAAGAATGGGTAGATGCCCTAATCGGCAACGGATAACATTACACAGCCAAGGTGTTCGGAGTTTTGTGAGCTGGGTGTGGGATATTGAGCTCTAAGCTGCCACCGCCGCCTCTCTCTTTGGTGTATATACGTGCCTATCGGTGGACGAAACTGTAACTATTATCAGAGCACATAGATATAGATACCTGTGACAATGAAACCTCTGATCCTATACATCTGTAATGCCTTATTTATGTACAGTGATCAAATTCGTTGATTGACAAAGTCCGATGTCTCCGGTCGCTTTGCTTTCTGAATCTGTCCTCTGTTTTTTTAGGTTGTGTCTGCGCTATAATACTGGGCCTGTGCTTGCTCTGCATCAATGCGCCTGAGCTACTAGTGGGAGCCGAAGTCAGTCCGGGTCAACGCTATCCCGGTTCTTGACACTAAACTGTAGGCGAGTAATATCGTCTCCCTTGACTGTGCATTGCTTCTCGTCCAATCCGCTAGTGGGAGGATCAAAGACTTAAAAGCCTGATTATTACCTAGAACCAAACAGGTTAGGAAGTTTAAATCCATTTATAATCCTAATTTTGGACATGTCTCAAATTCGAAGAAATTTAAAGGATGTTTGAACTTCAGATCCACGAAGAACATGATACGTGAAGAAGTCTTGTCGGATCAGGCTTCTGCATCCCATTGTCTTCGTCAGCATATACCGAAGTTTTGCCGAATCAAGCTTCCAAGCTCCATCGTACATCGAAGCTTCACCTGATCTGCCGTTTTCGTCAACATATACTGAAGTTTGGTCAGATCACCTTGCAAGCTTGTCATCTTCGCCGACGGATTACAAAGTTTCGCTAGATCACTCTTTCAAAAGCCTCGTCATCTTCATCTGACATTTTTGTCGGATTACACTTTCAAGTGCTATAGTCTTCGTCAGGGTTTATCGAATTTCTACTGGATCAAGTTTCCAAGCCCTGAATAATTTCAAGAAATCGAGTTTTTCGTTGTTCGGATCGAGATCGATGGCTGAGACACTTGAGGTGAGGGGACAATCAAAGGTATACTTGTAATCGAGTATTCAAATTAGAGATTGTATCCACACATCATTTGATACTAATTAATTTAACCCGTTTGTCTAGTGTACAGTTATCCCTTCAATATCTTGTTCACTCGATCATTAAAGAGCCATTCTTTACAGCCACAAGAAGCTAACCTTCAAACAAGTCGTCCCAACTTCCAGGTTCCATCGTTCAGCAGAAATAACGTCGGTCAGTCTGCCCTATTATCGCTAGGAAGTCGTAGAAAAAGCCAAAACCAGTTTCCATTTGTAACATATGTACATGTATGTTATATCTTTACCCAAAGGGGATTGCTATGCTTGAACATTGCAGTGCACACCAACCATCTTCCCTCACATTCTTGCTTAGAATAATAATCCGTTGGGAAGTGAACATCCATCGGAAATCTCTTTATACACTGAAAGTGTGCTGATTACATCACTCACAACTCTACAACAAATTTTTCCTGTATAAACAATCCAACAAATTCTCACTTCCGAACTCTATAAACTGTTACAGCAAGACTTTCCTTTTTTTCCCAAAAGATTTGTCAATGCACTGATTCTTACAATGATTCCAAGAGCAACTTAGCACGTAGCAGCCCTATCTTGACAAGGTGTGAAGCAAGACCAAGCCATGAAGGTGTTGACTCTGTTGCCTGAAGCTACAAGATGCTACAAAATTGAGCATGAACACCGAGGTTTCCCCAGAGACTCATTCTGCAACTTCTCTGAAATAAAGCAAGTTGATAGTCATTTCCCTTCCACATCAACATATTAAATGACTTGTTCGTGTTTCCTATAGATGATACTAGCAAGTGGGCATGTCTCAAACACAGCGAGAAGGAAGCCTAACACCATAATAAAAAATGACACATTGATGCCAATAGAAGAAATTTTTAATGACAAGGATTATTTTCTTCCATGAAAGTGGACTCGAAGGTTTAGAGTCCCTTTGTAGCAGTAGGAAGTTTTTCTGTACACAAGTCATGCGTGAAATGTGATGGCGAAGTTGCCATCGGAATAACTTTGCGAACCTGAATAATTGAGTATTGCTATATTCCGCAGACCTTTCATGGAAGAATATGACAAGAACTCTTTTTCACGTGCCTTGGGAGGATATGTTGATGAGAAATAGCAAATAAACTAAGTTACAGGACCTTCTTCATCAGGTGATTAAATAGCCAACAATAATCTTCAACCATGCAATGGAAGATGGTTTTGGAGGGTAAGAGATAAAGGAGAAACTTGTGATCTAAGAGTGACAAATCCCTTTGAAAATGCATCCTAACACACCTAATGCTACCACAACATGACGGCACCAAATTTGAATGATATGGTGATAGGAGAAAACAATGGGTTTTTATCACCATTAGTGCCAGACCATGAAAACTACTTTCCAGAACCAGCAGTGTCATGCGCAACCTGTAATCATTCACATCGGATGAAAGAGAACTTGTGTTGATACTTAAATAAAGACCCTCTCGAAAAGGTCAACACCACTATGGACTACTGGGTAAGCTAAGGAGTCCTCAAGATGGTGGTGAACCTTTTGGTGAGGGTCTATACTTAAGAATTACATCATCGCCTATCTTCTATTTGGTGTGGGACTTGGGGTGTTACAATGGTAGACATATTCTTTAGAGAAACATGTTGCGCGTGCTAAGAAACCTCACTTAAACATAGAACACAATAAAGGTTTTTACCATTCTTTTTGTCTGAAACGGGGGACGCACAACAACATGCATGGTGATGACACCCCCTGGAAATTCACCAACTTGAAGTCTGGACTCAGCAAGGGTCTTGTTGTTTTCCAGTATCTTTCCAGCATGAATAAGCTTTACATCGTTCAATGTCTTGGGACCATTTTCTTTGTCTACCAATAGAAACAGTATACATTAAAAGAAACTAGTAACTAACTCCCATCTCATTGTCAAGCACGTAATCTGATAGCTCCCCAATTCCAACTTAACAGAAGATACCACTTCAACCTCAAGATTTTATAGAAAAGTAGCATAGCTGCAATTCTTAGCTTACTATGATATAAAAGCAAACCAAAGAACAGATTATACAGGGATACTCAACTAAAGAAGGTACAGCTATTGTCATCAGGATTAATGCATAGGATGATGCTTCCATCAACTTCTGGACCGTGAATAACGCAATTGCAGGACACTTTCCATACAAAACCCATTTTCTACTTCGTTGCATAAACACATCTGTGATACCAATTTACTGCAGTCAATACCATCAAGAGATCTCTTCAACCTAAAACGTAGTAAAATGGCAAACTAAAACATTCCTCAATTATTGGATATCATACAGCGCACAATAAACTAAAATTTATCAATGCAGCTAATGATTCATGACGACAGACAAATTACACGAACACCTAAAGTCGTTATTCTAGGAATCGAATGCAACGGTACAAAAGCAATGACACTTGTAAGAACAATCGCAAAAATCAGATTACAGTCTCAGAATCTACCAACCTCGAGGCCAATGAGCAACCACTTTCTCTTTGAGCGAGGCCACCGTCATAGCCGGGCGGTATTTGCTGGGACCAATGTCGCTGCCATCCGCAAGCCTGAACTTGAGCTCAATCAAGCCTTCATCATCCATTTCATCAAAATCTCCTCCCTACAATAGCAACAAATCAAATATCCGCACCATTCACCCCAAACTTTTCAAATCGTACTCCGCAAATAACGCCGATCACTCATTCACTCGAGACACTACCACAACCTCCGCCCCCATTAAAATCTCTCCATCTAAGAAGCAGGAGATCCCCGCGGATTGAGACGATCGTCTCGAAACAGGAAAAGTCTAGGTCGGATTCGATATCGATTTACCGTAGAAGAAGCCGGTGTCGCGATCGGAAGCCGATTTCAGCACGGATTTCTCCTGGAACACCTCGCGGAATCTGTCGTGAGATTCGGATTCCTCAGATCCGAAAAGGGTCGACGATCAGATCAGGAGATGCGTGAGAGCGACCGATGAGAGCTTGAAAATGAGCTCACAGAAGGAGGAGGAGGAGGAGGAGGAGGAGGAAGAAATGGAAACTATCAAAGTGGGGATCGACTCTTACCTGAATCTAACAGAAAAGTAAAAACAAATCTAATCATTTAGACAGCGGCACTTTTTACGGAACCCCCCCTGTACTTTCCCTTATTTACCAAATCAACCTCCATTCTTGCAAAAGTTGTAAACTGTGCGCTGTTGAAAACAAAATATTTTCTAATTATGGACACGTAATTCACAAATTTTGTGACAACTACATTATTTTAATTTCCTTTTGTTTGTTAACTTCACTAAGATAATCCATAAAATATTGAAAGTTAAATTGATGTTTCAAAGTTAGCTCTGAACTGGACAACATTCATTTCGTGTATGCGTGGAAAATTGTCCTGCGACGGCACCTAATTTTCTTTTTTAATTCCATTGATTTTACGTTTGACGGGTTCCCTTCTTGCTATGAATTTTCCTCTCCTACCTACCTTCCCTTTGCATTCATTATCATAAACAAAATAAGTAAGAGGGTAAAGTTAGCATTACCAAAGAAATTTGGGAATACTTTGTCCTTTATCTTTGTACGAGACCGCAATGCTATTGCTTGGACCCTCTTAATAATTTGTACAATGATAAGGAATTCAAAACTTGTTACTCCAATTTCTCTCTCACACACAATCAAGTATAAAAAAACATCATAATAAAAGAAATAATGTATTTTAAAATATGTTATCATGAGGATCAAGTTTGTCCGAAATTAATTATCCCCGAATTTTACGTCTCGGAATTTAGACGAAGCAGTTTAGAAGATTTACTCAAGTCCAAATAACCCCTATTAAGCAAGGCTAAGAGGAAAAAAAACAAAAGGGCATGATTGGGGAGAATAAAATAGGTGAAAAAGTGGAGTTTTGTATTGCTCGTGGGTAGACAATAAATGGTCGGATGGTGACATTAGAACAAACACAAGTATTCTCGAGCTCTTTATATTTTTATCAGCATGCAAGAAAAGAATCAAAACCTTAGATTATTTATGTCGACGAGGAGTATGAACGAATTCTCCCATTGAATATGTTTAAAATTTTGATTAAGCGGATTTAATAATGTTGATTCCTAACACAAAAGTAGCCGCATTGATTCTCCACGGCAATGGCCGATGGTATATGCACAAAAAAATAAGAACTCATTATGTTAGTAAGTTAATGGAATCAATCTTCCATTAAGCTTACAAAAATTTGAGTATGTTAAATACATTTCGTCACAAGCCATTTTCATTATATATAGAGAGAGACGACATAGCGATTATCGATATGGAAAAATATCATTGTAATCATATCCGCATATCAAGTATTTGACATCTTCCGGATTGCAATTGCTATACGGGGTAGATTTAGCCAATATAGCTATTCAAAATCGATAAACCACTTCAAACATCGATCATGGATTACTTAAAATTAAGAAATTTTTAAGCGATTGGAGAATAACCAAGGTCGGCGTAGGGCATTGGGAGATTTCCATCTCAATAACCGAAGATTACCTTTTCGGATCCTACAAGCTGCGTGCATGCTGTTTTAGATCGGCGCACATGTGCGAGTCGAAGGCTTGAGTTTAATTGGTTCATGATGATTGTGGATATTTCTTGAAATTTTAGAAAGTTGTGAGTCTAAACTCATATCCTCGGTGATGGAAAGTTCTAACTGTTTGAAGAGATCATAAGTAAAACATACAAGATGCAAAACATTATTCCATCGTCGGCGATATGGCCTTCTCTTTGATGAGCATGTAGATGATTACGCTTCAACTCCTCGTCTTTTGTACGAAACTCCACCTGATTAAGTTCGCCTAGAGTGTTTCGGTCGTGTTTTGGTTGTCGCAATGACTGTTTTTGATTACGCTTATTTATCTAAACTCCTCCTGTTTAAGTTCGCACACGTGTTTTGGTTGTCGCAATAGTGGAGTATTAAGAAAAACACGAAGAACAATGGCCTGGTGAAAAAAGATTAAAAATTAAAAATGGGCTTGCTCGAGTCCATAGCCCACCTTTGGACTAGGCTCAATAGTCCAGTCCGAGTCCTATTGTCAAACTAAAATAATCAATAATGGCATTCTCTTTGCTGAGCCTGTAGATCGTTAGAGATCCGACTTAAAACCATGTTGATCGATTGCCCGATAGAAACTTAAAATTAAGAAAAATTTTAACTAGTTGGAGAATACCCAAGGTCGAGGTAGGGCGTCGGGAGATTTCCAGCTCAACAATTGAAGATCACCTGTTTAGGTCCCGCAAACCGCGTCAAACTATTTTGGGTCGGCGTGCGTATATAAGTGGAAGGCTCAAATTTAACTGGTTCATGAGGATTGCGAATATCTCTTGGAATTTTAGAAAACCGCGTCTCCACGCTCTTATTCGAAAGTTCTAACCGGTTGAAGAGATCATAAGTCAAGAAAGACGAAGGTGAAAAACCTCCGACCAATTTGTGCACGCAACTTGGTTAAGACAAGTCGACAATTTCTTCTGGAGGAGTCCGGTTTCTTGACGGGTCCTCCAACCCCTCACGTCATCCTTTGAATAGATAAACCCAGTCGAGGCCTGCAATAATACTTCTCAGAAAAAATACATAAATAAATAAACTGATAATTAGCAGAAAGTAGCTCTAATTAAAAAGGCTAAAGCCATTAGATTCCAGCTAACACGCAATTAGGAAGAATGCTTTGAGCACCCAAATTCGACGACATGTCTAAGAGACCCTCTGGGGGAAGCAAGACAACGGAGTCGAACTTTCGCGCCCACAATTTTCCTTCCAAGCCACTCAAACTCAGTTGCTTAATCAGACCATCGTCGTGAGCTATAAGACGGGCGAAATCTCATTATGTTTGATTGAATTTGGACGGAGGATCGCAATCACAACGCTAAGCAGATCCTCGGAACGTCGGGGATGTGAGCACATTCCGAGAGACACTAAATCAACCGAAATTGGGATTAGGACACGTTATTTTATCACGAAATGCGTCTCGATCGCTCGCCTGTTTTTCGTGATGAATATCACAATCTCGGAGACCCAAGTTTCAAATCAAACGCATTAGAATATCCCAATCATGGTGCTAAAACAGAAGTTAATTGTCCACGGAATTTCTGCAATCTGCGTTGAAGCTTTTACTAGAAAGCCCTAATGTGTGGGGAGATTAAAGCCTGATTAGGAGGAAAGATCGCAGGCCCGATGGGCTAATCCTAAAGGTGATATTCGGCCCAAGCAATCAGGATGGCGTCCGTTCATTGGATGAATTGGTGCTTTATTACGTAAAAATCCTAACTAAAATGAGAAAAAGTTCAGTAAAATAGCAAAAGAATTATAGAGGTTTTAGCAAAACCCATTGACGAGGCAGAATTTGATTTTCCAACATATTAAAGTATCTCGAGTTTAATTATTCAAGTTAATTTTCATCCGTCGTGCTTCAACAATTTCATTTCTGCGATGGATCGAAGCCATTAAGAATGTGGCATTTGGATATTGCCGGGATGAGGATTATGATAAGTTTTGAGATTGGATGAGATGAGAAATTGTCCGGATTAAAAACATGGACATATATAATCTCGATAACTGCTTGGTGCACCTCAAATAGGATGCGGAAAAAATCATAAGATATTTGATTAAGTAAAAAAAAAAAGGCCCCCCAAAAAAAGGAGAGCAAAAACCCTAAATCTAAAGGGTGCACACCACTGCATCGTCCGCTGCCGCCATGAGGGCGATTTTAATGACGGCGTGCGACCATTGTGGTGGTTGCTAGCACCACGATAGCCGGGGAAGAGAGAGGCGCTAGGGGGGAAACCTCAACAGCGCCACCACCTTTGTCCATGGAAGTACCTCACGCTTGCTTTGTTTCTTCCTCTTAATTTTCGTTTTATTACCATCCAATCCTCAATCTTTGATTATTTATCATGATTTTTATCGGGACAAGTCTGTTAACATTCCGTTCGCGGGATGTCGTTCACGGAGGGATAAGATAATGCTTATCTTATGTATGTTGACATGGAAAATGTTATTAATGTAGAGAAAAGAACGCCAACGTGAGAACAAATGCGTTAAGTAAGTAAATCGAGAGAAAGATTGTCGGATAAGTAAATTTTCTAGCGAACCCCATGTTCAGATATTAGAGTAAAGAGATTACATATTTGCGTCTCTCTCCATTTTAAGACCTTTTATTTTACGCATCGGGGTACGTAATTCGTCTATTAAATTCAATTTGTTTGAGAATATCTTTTACATGATAATTGCTTTTCTTTTTTGCTGGGCCAACCTCGAACGTTGATGATTCGACCCTTAACCTCTTCTCTTTCTACAAAGAAGGAGACATCCCGCGTCACACAGTTCATGAAAATAGATCGAACAACTTGTCACGAGTTTGGTTGTTTCTTGTATTCCCACACCCGTGCGGCCTTAGAAAAGCCTTCCCAAGTCAGCCGATTCCCACACTCATACGATACAAAGGTCATATAAGGAGAGAGAGCATGGAGAGGAAGCACGAACTTGTATTCTGAATAGTATGTGTTACCAACGAGGGGATGACCCATATATATACACAAGGGGAGACCCCTTATCTTCCTAGCCCTTGTCTTTTCCCTCTTTGTCCAACATGCCTTATCTTGCATGTTTGGATTCCTATATTTCGTCTTACATAAGTTGTTCCTTGTGAGACTCTTCACCTCCTTTATTTTATAGGATTCTTTAGATATGATCTGATCATTACTTGGCTTGTATCTGGGACGATCTTGAAGTGTTCCAGAACACTAGGGGTCGTTCCTCGTCACATGCCCGGCCGCCTTGGATCTTGCCTGGCCATATCGGATCGTTCGTGGACCACCGCGCCTGGTTCAGTGCATGGTCCGCCCCTGGTTCATGGTCCATCTTGGCAGGGGGACTCCGTGGACCGAGATACACCGGTACGAACCCAAAGCGAGTCAAACGAAAGGGCTCCATCTGGGATTGCAACCCGTTTTCGGGAATCTGGAGAGTTCAGATAGAAAGCTTTCTTTTGGCAGAGAGAGCAGCAGAAGCCAAGTGCAAGTGCAAGTGCAAGCAAGCAGAGCTCTGAACGGGAATAATGGCGGAATCTGCAGGGAAATAGAGACGCCTCCCCAATCATAAGCTCTGACATGTATTAACCAACGCCATGAATGATGAGGATGATAATGGGAAGTAGCTGTCCATCATCATCAACATTGCCAGCCCCTCACCTTCTAACAGCAGAAGAACAGATAAGAGTTCTTGCAAATATCTCTCTCTCTCTAGATAATTTAATATGCGGAAAAAGATATACGAAAGAAGATAATAAATAGAAAAAAAAAGGTCAAGTGATGCAAGAAAAACCAATTCTGTTCTATCTTTTCATATTCCTTATAAGAAAGATCTTACAAAAATTGTAACCGATTCTTTCATTTTCTAGCCACTTGTCATCGGAAAAATTACCTAACCAGCCCTAAACTTATTATGCGAATCAATCCAATCATAACTTTTTCGATTTTACCATTTAATAATAATTATATGAGCAAAGTTTCATCGTAAGCCTTCCGAGCAATTTTCGCCAAGAAATCGTTGAGTCATTGCCAACCATCCCCCGTGGCACACCGTCACGTCAACAATTTTTAATGAAAATTAACCGAATAAATTGTATTGAAATTTTCTCGTGGAAGTTCAGAATTAAATTGATAAAATTTAAAAAAATTCAAAATGGAATAAATATCCGTACAATGCATTTTGTTTTCATAATTTCACGCACTTAAAATTGGTGGAAAAGGGCGGTACAAAGTCTTAAATAAATGGCATGGGAAGCACTTCGTTCCATTTTAAAACTCGCAATCAAATCTAAAATCTTTTTTGCACGGTTTTTCTCATGAAAAAAAATTTGAAACTCGATCTACCTGGCATCTTTTATGTTGAAATTATCCTGGCAATTGCTATCCTTTTAGCGTCAAAAGACACGATTTGTTTCTTTAAAATCTATAGCCTCATCCACCGCCATTTCCCAATCTCACGTCTTTGAAAATTGCTATTGGGTCCTCCAATCTTTGGATATTACTTCATGCGCGGGATTGTCTCGTAGATTACCTGATCATACGTTCATGGTCTTGTCTACAACGGTGCAAACTCAAATGACTCCTTACGACCGAAGAGCCAAAAAAAAAAAAAAAAAAAGGAGATCGCTTTATTTCTCGAGCATTATCCACGTAAGCACCAGGTGTTACACATGCGATGTTCGCGTGCCGAGGGGACTGCTCGAACGTTAATACGTTATAGCTTCAAACCGTGGTGACTGAATTCGCGATTTGAGCGAGGCAAGTCCAGCTCATGCTCCCCTTTTCCATCCATTAATTTATTTATTTTTTTTGCTGATTTCGAAAAAATCGCATGAATGCAGGCGAAAAAAATCATAAATATCTCTGGAAGAACTGAAAAATGTGAAGGAAAAAGGAAGCCGAAAAAATGGAAGGAAGGAATAAAAAAAAATCGCTGGTGATGAGCGATGGCGGATTCTGTTCTCTGAATGCAGCCCCAGAAAATGGAAATTCCGAAGGATCGACTGACGAGGTTGATGATGATGATGAATGATAGAAATCAAAAAGGGGGAAAAAAATTGAAAAGCCGAAGGAGAGAACCATGGCCTAATGCTCTGGACTCACCTGTACCCTACGATGCACCAACCTCCCTCACTCACTCGAATTCCTTCATCGATGGAGCTTGCGATTTGGAGGATTTTTCCGCCTCCTAGCTATGCACTGGCCTGAGCGCCGGCACCGGCACTCCGAATATACAGGGAGAGCTCGGACTCACGCTAATGCCGTTGTAGTTCGAGCATTTCCCCGCCCCGTTGCCTCCAATCCCGCCGCCGCTCTCCACCGTCAACTCCGCGATCGACGACGTCAGCCTCGCGCAATCCTCCTCCTCCTCCTCGCCAGTGCGATCACCGATTTTTCCCTGGTAATCATCGTCGTCGTCGCGATTCTCGAGATCATCGGCGGTTGTTATGCCAGCCTCGGGATTGAAAATCTCCTCCTCCTCCTCCTCCTGCTCCTCCTCCTCGTCCGCGATCGTCGGGGAGCGAGGGTTGTCGCCGTCGAGGGGGACGAGCTGGAGGGTGAGGCGGCCGTTGGCGCGGAGGGCGCGGAAGTACTCGTGGTGCCTCACCTTCTCCTCCGTCAGGATCAGCCGGCCGTCGCTGGTGTAGTGCCGCCTCAGGACCCACGGCATGTGCGAGTGCAGGTTCCCCGTGCGCGCGAGCAGCGGAATCGGCGGCGGATACTCCTTCTCCTCCCGCTCCCGCCTCCTCTTCGCCTTCGGCTCCCACCGCCACCCCCGGTCCCGCTCGGGCTCCGCACGGAGGAAATCGCCGCCGTCCGTCGAAGCGCCGGGATCGGGCGGTTCCTCAATATCGACGCAGCTCTCCATGCCAATGTAGTCGCCGATGAGAGGGAAAGAGAAGGCGTCCATCGAGGCGGAGGAGGCGGCGGGGGCGGCGACGAGTGAGGCTGCGTAGGGCTTAAAACAAGGCGGAGCGAAGAGCTCCGATGTGCGCGACGGCATCTACACGAGATGAGGCTTCGTTGGGGGGTTTGTTGTACGGGTTATATCTGGGAGAGTGCATGGAGAGCATTGCGTGGCAGCAGTGGCTGTTTCGTAATTAATTGGCTTTCTCCCACAAAACCAAGAGAGAGAGAGTCAGCTATACGAGGGTCGTGTGGTGGGTGAGAGAAAGGAGGAGCATATACAGCTAAGACGTGCTGACGTGGAATATTCACTTCGGCAATTTGAATTTGGGCTCTGAAGAAACGGGAAAATACCTGCAAAAAAAGGGAGAAAAACAAAATGTGAGCCTATACGTTCGTGCTTGGAAAGCCAAGTTCGAATAATTTGAGATTTTACACAATCAAATCACGTTGCCCGTAATGATCATGTGGACCAGATAATTTGTACGTAATGGGATTTAAATGGTGGATCCGGATAATATATTTGCGCGAGTAAAAATTGGGTACTTTTTTTTTTTCTTGCAAATTCAAATGAACTGATGATTTTTCCTTACGGGAGAGGAACATTAATTGACTTGGATATACATCGAAAAAAAACAATATTAAGGAGGCCAACTTCATGTTCCCTGTGATGACTATACATGGAGAGATACTCCGTATCGGTATCCGATGGGAATTTAGACGGAGAAATCGAATAGCACTCCGGTGGTTGAAGTTTGATAAGTATTGTTGATACGAGATAATTATGACGATAACTATGAATTTTCCTCGTGAGGAGGAGGAATATTAATTAACTTGGGATTAGGATGTGGTGTAATCATTAGTTTGCCAAGGTTTGTTATGTGCTATGGAAGCGGATTTTTCTCTTCTCTTTTCTAATTTTTGGCCCAAATTAAGTGGGATTCCCATCCCAATAGGCGGAGAAAAGAAAAAAAGAAGACGGGTAAAACCTCAAAATCCAAAGAAAATAAAATAAAAAATATGAATTAAAAAAAAAAACTATCGCGTGGCAGTTCAAAAAGCTGATGCCTTGGACGGACGGCATTGACCGAACACGTGTACAGGGGAGTGTCAGCCAAAGCTATTTGACTGATTATCTAAGAATCCCCACAATTTCGAAAATAAAAAGAAAATTTTCCCTATAATTAGATGACAAATCACATTGTTCTTAATTTAGAATTAGAGTCAATTTTCAACGTCGTCCAGAAAATGCGTTGCCTTTGCTAGATCTTAACTTGTAGATAAACAAGAAAATGCATAAATAGCATATTAGAAATGACAATTACTATATAGTAAAAACAATTAACTTTAGCGTACAGATAATACATAAAATTATACCGAACAACATCTAAGAATTTTTATTTTGAACGTACTAAACGAGCCAGTTTAATAAATGTCTCAGTGTTTTAAGTCTTAAACGTTCGACATGGTTAGTACTTAAAAACATTCGACACTAATTAATAAACATCTCGTGTCCTGATTAAACCTAAACCCGACACAACACAATTACGAGGGTAGGACAGGTATGATCATATGACTCGCCAACTCGCGGGTAATCCGTATTTGTTGCTAAGACCCCGTCAATCCGTACAGATAATACATAAAGCTATACCGAACAGCATCTAGTAAAAAGGTTTAGGACGTTAAACCTTTTTACTCTATGATTGTTCTATGGCAAGCTCAAGCATTTGTTTCTCTAAACCTCTTCCGAATCAAAAAGTTTCTTGTACAGTTAGTGGCGTCCCATCTAGATTTCAACCCTAAAGAAGTCTGGCAATCTTTATGTTACTCCATCGTTCTCAGGATGCCGAGCATAGAAAAGATGGAAAAACCGCAGCTCCCAGCAGGAAAGGCAAGAAAACTGATTCCAACCCTAAGGGGAAATCTAGCGCTTCAACCCTAAAGAAATGCAGGTGGGCGAGCTAATGCTGCCATGGCCGAGACGAAGCAAAGCGGTCACCAATCAAAGCCCACCCAACGCGAAAGAGAGAAAACCCAGGAACGAAAAGATGGGCACGCAGGAAACAATAACCAATTCATCCACTTCAAAAGAAACCAAGATGAAGAACAGCTGAACGAGAATCCCACGTTACCTCAAGAAAGGAACGAGAGCGGAGGAGACGGCGTTTCTCGGACGATCGTCCTGCGGGTCCTCTGCAGTTTGCATGCGAAGGAGGGGAGAGAGTCAGGGACAGCTCAGAACGGAAGGAAATAAGACAGACGGTCTTCGACTTTTTCCCATTTTTGCTGTTGGGATTTTGTCGAATAATTGGTGGGCATGCATGATCGTCGAATTCGAATCCATCCATCCATCTGAGCCTTATCGACTCGATCCGTTTTGCCCTTATATACGGGTCGGAGCAGCAGCGCTTGCTTTTAGGCGGGGTTTTAGGGGCGGGGGATTGAGGCGGTCGCCGAGCCCATCAATCGCCAGGCTGTTCTTGTTATTAATATAATACTTCAATCATGGTTTATTCTCCTTTCGGCTTATCCAACTTTTTGGATATTCGAGTACGTATGTTGTGGACAATCTTACGTTTGGGTTTCGTTAGCTTCAGTCATTTCTAAGCTTTGGATTTCTTCGTGGTTTCGATTGCCTGTCGAGTTCATCGATATTTGAAACAAACCCATTTGTTCAATGTCCAGAACCCTTTTTTTTTGTTGTTGTGTCCAAAACGGACATCGGATACTGAACGTTGGTTTGTCGTACGACCCGACTTAGGTGGCGATCATTAGTCGGCTGATCCGGTCTGGATCTGATGCTCTGTAATTGCGAATAAATACTACGATGGAACATCGTTCGTTGTCTCGACTGAACGACGGCACTGTACTCTTGGGTTCGACTTGAATACACGTGGCAGCACAGCACGCGCTTGTTCTCCGGAAACGGCACGGTTCGGCCTGGCCCGAGTCTGCCTCATCTGGTCCGAGTTAGTCCTTGGGTTCGACTCAAATACACGTGGCAGCACAGCATGTGCTTGTTCTCCGGAAACGGCACGGTTCGGCCTGGCCCGGGTCTGCCTCATCTGGTGCGGGTTAGTCGGACGCTATTGCAGAAGAAAGAAATACAAACCGTTCTTCTTCAATATTGTGTTTTGGCGATAGAAGAAGGCGTGGTGTGGTTTTATATTTATGTATTCCAACACTCCCCTCACGTTTAGTCCTGGTCTTTTTTGACTAAGACTAAGCGTGAAAATATTTATTGGAGAAGGCAAATAGGAACATGAAAAAAATTTGAACTCGGGACTTAATGCTACGATCTATGAAAGATTTGATGGGATCACGATCAATCAACGCTTCTAAAAGTTTAAGTTTATAGAAGAAGGCGTGGTTTAATATTTATATATTCCAATATTTTGCTGAAAAAAAAAAAATTGTGCAGCACAATGCGAATTGAAATGTACACATTTGTGACATCATAAATATGATTTGTTTTTTTTTTCGCGTGGCTGTTTAACGATTAAGGTATAGTTGTACACGGTCTCCTAATTGGGGATTTAGTCAAACAAGTTTTGTAAGAATGATGGCTCCAACGAGTCACCCTTCTGGCGACAGATTTTAGTCCACTCCAAGAATATAGGCATAAGACACGGCTTTGTCATCCTCCGGGGGAACAATTTGTTATCATTTTATCGCTTTTTTATTTTTTATTTTTTTAATAATAATTCAGAAAAACGATAGCATAGACTGGTTAAATGAAGGGTCGCGAAGCTTTGTAAGCATCACGAACCGATTAAGCTCGGGCCTTTGGCCATGACCACAATCTCGAGTAATTTGCACATAATTGATGGGTGCTAGTAATAATTAAGGATTCCGTAGGATAATTGCTTAAGTTAGAGATATTAGCGATAATTATGTGAAGGGTTAATACCACGAAAAATTACAAACTGGTACATTTGTGACAAATTTACCCCAAATTATTTTTTTGACTATAAAAAATTTTAACCGGTATACACTTGTGACAAATTTACCCCAAACCAGTACACGTGTAACAAATTTATATTCCGTTAGTTTTCGTTAAATTTAACTATCAAATTGTTGAGTTGGTTACACGTGGCGGTTGACGGGTATATTAATTTGGGATTTTTAACGAAAATTAATGGAGTGTAAATTTGTCACGGATGTACCGGTTGGGGGTAAATTTATCACAATTATACCAATTATGGGTAAATTTGTCACAAGTGTACCATTTTGAGATTTTCCGTGGTATTAACTCTTATGTAAATATCCTAAGATGAGATCCAAAATATTTCTAACGGTGGGATTTGAACGAGTGGGCTTCGGTCTCTGACCGAAAATCCGTGACATTCCCGACAAACCGCACCAAATTGAGAGGTTAACAATGTTGCATTTTGCCTCACAACTTTTTTTTTTAAAAAAAGAGAAAATAATTGTAAAAAAAAACCTTAAATCTATTACACTTTGGTCAACTCGGTCCCAATTTAATTTTACGAATTGAGTCCTAAACCTTTTTAAATTTTATTGATTGAGTACATCCGGCTAATTTTAGTCGAAAATCTCCGATGTGAACCTATTCTTCTTACATGGCCGACCCAATACTGACCGGGGCAATTTTGATATTATATTTTGATATTATTTTTAATTTTTTATTTTTATGATTTTCTTCTTTAATTTTATTTTTTTTAAAAAGGACACATGGAGTGCCAATATTTGTTCACGACGTTTACTTTGGTGTCAATTTTTTTGCCGGTTGGCTTAAATGCCAAATCGGAGAAAAACGATCACCCAAATATTAGTTTCGGCCAAAAATGATCACTTAAGTATCAATTCCGACCAAACAAGACACGTGGTATTTTTTTTATTATTAATTTTTTAATACGTGACGTTCACGTGGATTGTTCAATTTAAAAATAATTAATTTTTTTAAAATTAAAATTAAATAGAAAAATAACCTAAAAAATGGGAAGCAGAGGTTGCGAGGGCAAGGGCTCAAGGGCTTGAGCCCTTGCCGCCGCCGTCCCATCATCCCTCGTAATGGCCGAGAGGGGTTGCCTCGGCGACCCCTCTTAGCCATCCCCCATTCCTCACCGGCCATTACGGCAATGGTGGGCGCCGTCGTCAAGGGTTGTAAGACCTCGCCGCCGCAACAACTTCCCTTATTTTTTTTTTTTTTTTATTTTTAATATTATGTGGATTTTTTTATTAATTTTTAATTTTTTTTTGCTAACTAGGATCCTCTAGCGAACCACATATGATTTTCGGTGAAGGTACCGGAGTTGGCACCGAAATAATCGTTTTTTCAAAAACATTGACACTTAAGTGATTCAAAAAAAATATTGAAACCAAAGTGAGCGCCGTACACAAATATTGACACTTTAGATGTCCTTTTGCCCCTTTTTCCTTCTTTATTTTTTTTTTCCCTCCACCAAATTGGGTGAGGTAGCCCTCGCTTGAGGCCGGCGACCTCCCCGGCCATCGACGAGGCTCGGTGATGGCCGGTGGAGGGGGAGGAAAGAAAAGAAAAAGGAAAAAAAAAAAAAAAAGTAAAGATAGAAATCAGAAAAAATAAAAAAATGTAAAAATCGTAAATATTATTAAAAAAATTTCACGTAGGCACTAGTTTGTGCCAAATAGAACGGTCGGCATCCATGTCGGCGATCTCGCCAAAATTAGCTAGATGAACTCAATCGACAAAACTTACAAAGATTTAGAACTCAACTAGTCAAATTGAAAGGTATATGATTAAAATAACAAAAGTAAAATAGGTTTAGGCCCTTTTAGACAATTTTCCCTATAAAATGAAAGGTACACAAATGTGGAAACAAACAGTAGAATACTAATGAAGATTAATATAGGTTATTAAAGACAGGATTTCGAAGATGAGTATCTAGAATTAATGAAAGAATATTGAGGTTCATAGTATAGACGAACACTAGAATCGAAAACCTACACCCGTGACCTTCCATGGAACTTGAAACTAGACGGATTAATGGGAAAAGCTTACATTTGACAATTCGCAATTGCTGAATCGTTTACAAGATTTTTCACAGTATACATCTCATGAGTTAACACTAAAAGTTAGCTTCATGACTTAAAAATCAGAATTAAGAATGAGATTCGATGCCGAGTTTCATTGGTTTCCGCTTGGAATGATGGGTCTGAAAAATTCACTTGGACTGACTATCATGGCCATAGCTCTCTTGTTCAGGAACAGATTGATAGAGCATGTTGTCACGGACCGGATTCTCCTGTACCCACGTATGCTTGTGGGTGGAGCTTTGTGGCGTCATGTTGATGAGGGAGTGATGCAGAGAGAAGATACAATTGGTTCGTGAGAGTGATGCAGGGTGTATCGTATTAGGAGTTCTAGGATTGAAAAGATTATATCTCTAAGGGTTAGGAGTTCTGGTTCAAAAGATTATATAGGAGTTCTGGCGATTGGCTCTCGGGCACAAATTAGTTGAGAGCTGATCCACTCTCTTGAAAGATTATTGCATGCCAAAACTAGTTGTCATATTTAATAGTTCTTTGTGTCTTACTCGAAGGACTGGATACTCGAACCAAGCTAAGCATGATACGATCTGATACGAGTATGTTATTCATCATATTGTTCTTATGAACAACTATAGAAGAAAGGTTGGCTTGACCTTCTCGGCTCACCAGGCCCCGCAAGGGCTATTCCCAGGGCCAAGAATTTGCCGGCCTGTGACACTATGGTGTAATCACCAATGGCATACCATGTTGCCTGAGGCCTTGCTGTTTCGTCTTCCTCGCCTTCATTCCGACCACTCCCCCCTCCTCCTCAGCCTTAGCGCCCTATGAAGGCCCCAAACATTAGCGGCCCTTCTGTTCTGAGCCTGTGTGGATGCAGCACCAGGGGTTTCTTCCTCCCTGGGGCTGGCGATACACAGATTCGCCATCGATGTTAAAGAATGGAATAAGAGCACCTTTGGTAACGTTTTCCAAAGAAAGAAAGAGCTTACTCGCCGATTCGGAGGGAACCGAATGGCGCTTGCTAGGAAAGTTACGGACTGGACCAATGATGGCGAGAGGAATTCTGTATACTCCCATGATAAACGATGATCTTGCTGTGCTCATTCCTAAGACTCAAAACTCGGGGACCATCAATCAGTTCCGCTCATTCTGGACGATTGCTTTGGGCCATTATCAGACCAGGTTTATTCTGGGGCAGAGGACTCGCAACAATGTGAATATGGTTAAGGAACTGTCGGCTAGGATGGAAAAGAGCTCAAGGCAGAAAAAGTTGACAGGATTGAGTGGGATGAAGCTTATTCTCAACTGGCCTCACAAGCTCCAATGCTACTGTCCTTGTTAATGGAGGTGAACTCGAACCTTTTGATTACCAGCGATGCCCTCCATGAGCCCCTGGGTTACGGCAAATTGCAGCTCGGAAGCATGCAGTCGAGAATCGAAAACACTTCCTTGGGCCACATTCAGAACACCAAGGTCCAATCTGTTTGGGCCGGCCCAATAACCTTTTGCAGACTCGGCCCTCCCTCGTGGGCTGCGCATACCCACACGTTAAGCTCGCCGTAATTGAAATTCTCGCACTCTAAATTTAGATTATTTGAATATCTAAATTCTAAATCACGCCTGAGTTCACGAATTCAAACTGAGAAATTTTAGAATTCTTGAACTTTCGAATCCCTCCAAACCCCAGTGCTTCCTTCTTCGCGGCCGAGCACCTTGCTCTTGGTTCGCTGCTTCGAATTCGTCTCCCGTGTCCACTCCGCAACTTCATCCTCTTTCCTTTCCTTCACCGATAAGAAAAAAAGATCATCTTTTTCCCTCTGGCCATCTTCCCACTCCAGGTTTGATCGATGAAAGTTCATATTATTCTATGGATGGCGATGTATACCCTTTTGTCTTTTGCTCCTTTGCCATCTTTACGTGCCTGCACAACACGTTCTCTTCCCCAGTCATTCTTCTTTACTTTATTTTATTCCCCCTGTCGGGCAAATTATTGTCGTGAGACATAAGGGTAAATGCTAGTTTACATAGCCAGAAGCGATTATATTTTAGCATGAAGAATAGACACGACCCAAATCCAAGAAGATTCGCCAACCTGCTTCCTTTGACAACGACAGGTATATCCTCACTTTTGCGTGCCACATGAACAGTGGCCTATCATGCAAATTAGAAAGATGGATAAATTAGAACGGAGCGGAGCGGAGCGACCCGGACCGACGAACTTATCTGCCATCAATCACGATAGAGTTACATCGGTCGGATAATCTAAACAAGTCAGACATTGATTACCATCTCGGATCGTTTAACCATGATGGTGTCGATAATGAACTTGAGTAACTTAATTCTTTCACGTACTTCACGGTCCCGATTCATCAATATATCCGGGTTGTTATGATCTTCTTCTCCTTAATGAAACCGGGATTACGTTTATCTAAAGAACTGTGATTTCTCATTGTGTATTCCGCTGCGAACTGGGAGCTAGAGAGAGCTCGAGGGTTTTGAATGCTCCACTTGGCTTAACCAAGGGGGTGAAGGGGTGGGACATGGAATCGGATACTAAGCTTTGCCCTGTGCTTTTCACTGCAAAACCACATCCATGTCCACAATCTCTCTCCAGGCGGTCAACATCTCTCTCTCTCTCGGCAGATATGGGAAGATTCAGAGAAAAAGGGAAAGACGAGATGCTCCCGGTGCAATAAATGGCTAGAACACCTGTTAAAAAAACATGAAAAGGAAAGATGTCATTCTGTGGAAGAAAAAGTAAAAGGCAGATTGTAGGTTTCTGGTGAGGATTTCAGCTACGTGTGATCAATTATTGAAGACCCTTCTTTGTTCTTTGTGGATTTTGATGGATGAACGGATGAGCTGCAGCGAGGCGGCCTCCTCTTCGCTATCGTCGCATGCCACGGTTAGCCAAAATTTGAATTATTTCTATACAATCGACTCACAACTTCTTTGTGCGTAAAATCGTCCTTCACACTCTTGGTCTGTACAATTAAATCCTCTAGCGCTTGTGCAATTGAGTGTTCTCCTAGCTATTGTGTGATTGGGCCGACACGGCTATGACCCCCATACTCACCACCACCTAAACTTAGGCAAGTAGGCTTCCCTGGCTTTTGTGAGGCAACACCTCCCCGGGATCTAACGAGGGCTCGCCGGCCCTCGCCCGGTGACGACAAGGGTCTCGCTGCCCTCTTTGTTAACGGGAAAATTATCAAAAATATTCTAAGCCTATTGTAATCATGTCGATTCAATTTTAAACTTCTTTTTTTTTTGCTAATTCGGTTCCAAATTTTTTGTATTTGTGCCGATTTAATTCTAAATTTTTTGTATTTATGTCAATTGACCCATCCAACCAACTTTGCCGCCAACGTGACAATTTTCATTAATATATTATATACTTTTTATTTTTATTTTTTATTTCCTTTTTCCTTTTCTCGTTTTTGTTTCTTCTTCTTCCTCCTCCTCCAATCGGTTGTCGGATAGGCGACCGGCCAAAGGAGAGGGCCGGCAAGGACAAGGGCGCCTCGCCCATCCATGGCAAGGTGAACCTCGCACCGGCGAGGTCTCGCCGTCGCCCTCGCCGGCCCTCTCCTCGATTCGTGGATCGGCTAAAGGGAAGACAATGAAGAAAAAAATAATAATAATTCAAAAAAATAAAGTATTATTAAAAATTGTTCACATCGGCGTCGGTCGGCCATGATTAAGCCAGGATGGATTGAATTGGAAATACAAATGGCTTATGATTGAATTGGCAAAAAAAACGTTAAAACTAAATTGGAATAATTGTAATAGATTTATGACGATATTGGTAAGTTTTCCCTCTGTTAGCAACTACGAAGTCGTGATTGGGGAAAGTGTTGCGCTCTCCGATCTTCTTCTCTTGTCCGCATCAGTGTAATCACGTATGAAAACGGGAAACGAAAATAATTTCAATTGCCAATATCAAGGAAGTCGGAGACTCAAATGCATAAAAAAATCAAGAATTCTAACTACAATTCGGTAGGAGTTCCGAAGATCAACATTGAGGCGTTGGTGAATCCAAGACAAAATATTTGAACAGTGATACTAAGACAGACTATACCAACATGCTTTGGACGCACATAATGATTCGTTTGGCGAACACCAGACATTAACTAAGAAAAGCTCCCTCTAATTATTGCATCACAATCATATGAAACACTTGCTTTTTTTTTTTCCGATGATTGAATCTTGGGAAAATTATCGATCCAATCCTACACTTATTGTATGGGGCCAATTCAATTCTAAACTTTTAAATTTTGCCAATATGTTCTAAACTTGTGAAATTCAAGAAATTTACAAAAAGGTCCTAAACCTTTTAATTTGACCCATTTAGTTCTAAATCTTTTGAAAATTTATCAATTCGATCTATCCGATCGATTTTTTTTAAAATCGCTAACGTGGACACCGACCCCTACGTGGCACTATCGATGTTGACGTGGGCCTCGTCCAATGGCCGATGAGGGCTTGTAGGCCCTCACCCAGTGGCCAGCGACCTTTCACACTTGCCAGCCATATTGACAAAGAAAGATAAATAATAATAAAAAAGGAAATAGAAAAGAAGACACAAAATTGGAATTGCCCTGTGCTTTTCGCTGCAATACCTTTCTTGTAACCCTTATTTTTAAGCTGATTGAAGATTATCAAAGGTGTCAATTTTTCACGAAACCCTAGCATCCAATAGTTGCTAATCTCTTTGGATTAGTCATGTTCTTGCCCATGGTGGATAGAGAATGCGTGGCCTTAATGTGTGAGGTTGGCTAAGACCAAAGGGAGAGACTAAAGAGTCAAGGCTTGAGCGGTCACCGTCCATAACTAACGTCCTATCGTCTTCATGTGGGTCTCATAATTCTTGTACTCCGCAAACCTAATAACTCCACATGGGAAGCCCGTAACGTCGGATTCGCGTTAAATTCAACGACCGCCCTTTTTAAATTTAAAAATCTTCAAATTTTTTATATCACTAAAACAAATCAACTATAAAAAAATTACTAAAAAAATTTTTAAATCTATTACACTTTTGTCAATTCAATTTTAAATCTTTCGACAATTTATCAATATAATACATCCCCAATCTTATATGGCACTATCGGCGTTGGCGTGAATTATTTTTTTTTAAAAAAAATTTAAGTAATTTTTTGAGCCACCCTCGTTGAGTTGGGGAGGGTCGGCTTGGCTAGATTTGGTGAGGGGGCCTTTGCCAAAGCTCGTCCTCGCCCAAGCGAGACTAGCCCTTTCAAGCCATGGCCGTGGCGACCGGCCACGACAAAAACAAAGGGGAAAGAAAAAGGAAGGAAAAAAGAGAGAAAATTCAGAAAAGTTACTTAAAAATTGTCTAAAATTATCTAAAATCAGCGTCGGTTGTGCCATGTAGGACGTCCAACGCCCACGTTAATGATTTTCGGTTAAAATTGGTCGGACGGGCTATATTGATAAATTATCAAAATTGTTGTGACGCAATTGGCTAAATCCAAAGGTTTATGACTGAATTGTCATAAGTACAATAAGTTTAAGACTTTCTTGGTAATTTTTTTTCATTTACCTGTAGTACGTCAAAACATGCATGAAACTTATAAACAGACATTTCTAAATTGGAAAGGCCGAATGTGTACATATGTCTACCTATATATTCAATTTCTAAGACAGAATATGGTAGTTCCACCTTTAAGTAGATGAGCTACACCACCAGAGATGTATTTTCTTTTTGGTTAGGGTATTTTGAAACTTTCTGCACAAAAAAAATATCCTCTTAAATGAAGGTATAGTCTATTGAAATTGGCTATATATCAATGGAATCTGATCATTTATACATAACGTTTATCCTCTACATAGGCCTAGATTTATCGGCCTATCATTTTGATGCGCTATGCAACGAAAGAAAATGCACCTATCTTAGTATTTCAAAAATAAAAGCAAACATAAAATTAAAAATCACTAAAAACTAATAATTATTAAAAGGATTGCACGGAAAAAAAATCAAATTGGGTTACCCACACCGAACATCTGAAAATATTTTTCATTTTATTTTTCAGGTCTCCGAGCACTCGAAAATATCTTTTCAATATTTTCCGGAAACAACTTATTTTTCGCGAGCCCAATTACATTAAAAAACATGACCTTGCTCCCCCCCCCGCGGAAAAGATGAGGTAAAAAGCCCAGCTGAAATATTTTTACCGCATGAAATTCTGTGCCCAGATTCTTAGACTCCAGCTTGCATAATAAGATGGTCAAATAGAATAGACGCGTCCGTGGATAAAAGCACTTCGGTTTGGTCGGCGGTAAAAATATACCTAAAGTTTTAGAATTACCCGCAAAGCGCCGTTGAAAATATTTTGAACAACCTCATCCGCCGTCCGATTCAAAAGGCAGGATTCCAGGATCCCGAAACCGCCCCACGCATGCGTTGCACCAATGACATTGCAGAAATATAATATTTATGATCGTTTTCATGCGGATGGAGGGAGCGGCTGGGGTCGGGGACTTTATTTTATATTCTGGGGAAAATGTTTTGCTTTAATTGTGCGTGCTCTTACATGCCGCCACGTGTCCCAACGGCCTAACCCTAATTTATTATTATTTGTTTTTTTGTGCTCTTTCAATTTTGGTTGGAACCTTTATTTTCTACGGTCCCGCCGCCCCAGCTTATACTTCCCAATCACAGTCGCCTAAGAAGATGAAGAAGAGGAAGAAATGACAGAAATGGACAAAAATGTCTTAAACAAATCAACACGTTTAAGCTAACCCTCGTCCGTCGTCCCCATCTTTCGTATCGGTCGGTTTGGATGGTCGCCACGTGGCCTGGATCAGAGCCGTCCATCTTTTCATTTCCATGTGTCGGCTGGATCTGCTGAAACGTGGCGGGCGATGAGGCCATCCGAATTTGGAGGGTGGGGGCCCACCTCGGGAGGGATTAAGCTTATTCAGTAATCTCCCTGATTGGGGGACAAAGTAAAAATCTTCTAATTTTTTGCTGGCTTTTTGACAAGCTCTCTTTTTCCCTTGCGATATCGATGTGGGTTATGATTGGTCTTTCTATTCCTCCCATGTTTAGTATGTGAAAAAGCATTTGAACTACTTACTTCTACTAAAATTAGAGAATCCATATGAAACCTACCCTAAAATTTAGCCGGTGATAAGAGCGTATTCATGCTTTTGACTCCATAATCGATGGTTATCGATTCAATCATTACCTGGAAAACTCGGATTTAAGTGAAAGAGTCATGATAGCGGGTTGCCGTGTGAGTTCCTTCTCCTATTACTAAGCGATTACCGTTGTATTCCTGAATTATCAAACGAAAATTCATCTACACGTGGGTGGATGGGTTTATAGTACTTTTTATTTACATAAAATTGAATATCCTTTTTGCCGGTCATGGACTAATTCGTGTTATATACTAGAGGAGCAATTTAAGATTATAGTGCATTAATACGGCGCCATCAGCTACTTAGGATCATAGAGTTTGTCCTGGTAATACCCTTTCCTTAAGTTTGTCCATTCGAATTGTCCTTAGTCGTTTGTCAACATATCGAGCGGATCGTGCTATATGGACACATGTGTACCACAAGATGACCGCGGTTGATAACCTATACTCTTATCTATCTATCCATCACAGTATTTTCTTTTCACAAGCAAAGAGAATCCTCTCTTCTTTTCTACTTTATAAGTTAAGAGCGAATATACACCTCTTTAGTACATGCATTTCGGGAGAGAAGCTTCGTGCAGCTCCTAGCTATATAGCGACCGGAGACCCCACTTCATTTTCTTGAAAAAAAGAGAAGAAGAAGAAAAAAAACCAAATTATATTCCTCTTTTTTCAATCTTTCCTTTTCGAAAACCCTAAAGCCATGAGTTCCGGGCCAGTGCTCTCGCTATATAAACGCCTGTAGTTTGACGCCAGAACAGCGTCGGTTTTGTCCCGTAAAGGCCATCCTCCTTGAGTCCTTAGCCTCGCTGATAATCCCTGTGCAGAAACTCCGAAAGAAGAAGAAGAAGAAGAAGAAGAAGAGTAAGAAGAAGAGAGATGGGAGTGGAAGGAACGATCGACTACTTCTCCAACTTGCTGAGCAGGAGGAAGAAGAAGAAGCAAATCCAGACCGTGGCCCTCAAAGTCAGGATGGACTGCGACGGTTGCGCTCGCAAGATGAAGAGCGTCCTCTCCTCCGTCAAAGGTCATTCATTACTATCCCTTCATTTTCGCTCGCTTCGTCTCACGTTTTGTGATCGCCGGAGCTGTGTTTTTCACAGTCTGCGAACGTCTGGTGCAGGTGCTAAATCGGTGGAAGTGGACTTGAAGCAGCAGAAGGTGACGGTGACCGGGTACGTGGACCAGAAGAGGGTGTTGGAAGCGGCCAAGTCCACCAGGAAGAAGGTGGAGCCGTGGCCCTACGTCCCCTACTCCCTGGTGGCTCACCCCTACGTCTCCCAGGCCTACGACAAGAAGGCCCCCGCCAACCACGTCCGCGCCATCCCCGTCACCGCCACCATCAGCGAGTCCACCGTCGACGACAACTACACCATCATGTTCAGCGACGAGAACCCAAACGCCTGCTCCATCATGTAAAAGTGTGCATGCATTTTACCATCCAGAATGTCACCTAGACCGTCGTAATCATCGCGGAAGTGTTTTCGAATATAAAGTATGCTGTAAAGTGAAAGTAATGAATTTACATATGATGATTTTTGGCCATTTCAAACGACAAAAGTTTTGCTCACCACTCCTACGAGGACCGAGTCTCGATTCATCTGCTCAATAGGGCGAACGGATATTCTTGTCTGAATTTGACTTCAGTGGATCGAATGCGATGGTTTCGAACGCCGAATTTAGGAAGTAGTTATGGATGCTATGATGTAGTGTGACCGCGCATCAGTCCAAAGATCAAGAACACCGTCGCAGGAAATCTATCCATTGGCTTGGTGGGGGGTTGTTATCCAGGAGAGGTACCGTCGAGTCCAGATGTTTACGTTCGATTGACCTTATTCTGCATGATTTGTCCGCAATTTCCTTTACGTGTTTGGCGCAACTTTTTCGGTGGGCCTAATCACAAACCTTAAAGGAGTAAACATTAGATTAGTCCAGTGCGTAAATTACAAGTTGGGATTAGACATAATCTTCTCGAATTTCATCTTATTTTATTGGGAATTTTCGCCTGTGAAGCTTGGGAGGTGAGCCAATTGAAGGCCTTGGTCCAATTGAAGATCTTGGTCGGTCCGTGATATTATTGACCCAAGTCATCCTTCTACATATGTCGAGCAAGCGCGAAGTGGGGAAAGTTTCTCCTTTTTCCAACACGACATTGGAAGGTGTAGCAGCGATTGAAACTCGCAACCGCTTTGACCGCGAGACATCACTGGGAGCGACCCGTGTCGCTCTGTGAGTGGATTGTGTAAAAACGGCGTGGCGTCCAAGTCGAATGCAATAATTTTTTGTAGGATTAGAAGCTTCGCTTTCCATTTTTCATCCTTGCAAAAACGTGAGGAACGAATTATTGAATCGATCATCATATGATACTTGCCCAAAAAGAAAGAGCAATTATCCCTTGATAGATCGCTCGGTTGAAATTTTAGAGGTGCATAGACTCTCCTTTTTGAACTAGAATGCTTAGACCCAAAAAAACAAAAAACAGAACTAGAATGCCCTCTAAAGTAATAATCTCTCCGGGGATATACCGATATCATCATTTACATCATATGGCATCCGAAAAGGATTTGCAACCCAACCGCAACGATCTTAGGCAATGTGGCCGCATGATCCCAAATGAGATCCATGCAACCGTGATGGCAACGGCGGCAGTGGCAACTTTCTCTCTCTCTATCTCTCTCTCTCTCTCTCATAGTGCCATTTTTTGTCAGTGTAGATCCACATCGCCTAATCATACTTCCACATTCCCTAATCATACTGCCCTCAATTAGATGAGTAATTCAGCCGATTTCCGTTCTATTTGCATTCTAAAATTCTGTTAGGAGCCATATCCAGTTGAGCTTTCTCACCCTAGCAATCACAAATCGCCTTTATCAAACTTACCAAGGGCTTAATCCATCTTCGAACCATACATCCACCGGATGCTTAGTTCTAATGTCATCCGTGACGACTCATCCTAATCTATGTGGGTCAACCCGAAAAGGGGGGGAGGGGGGGAGGAATACAACTACGCAAGGCGAATCTATACTCACGAATTACTTAACGAAACTACGTCGAGCTATGAAATTTTGCCATGATCCTAGTTCTTTTGTAAGTCCAATTAATCAATGATTTTTCAAGATGCAGTAGCGACATGAAGAATTAGTTGCGGAGGTCCGTGCTCTTAACAACAAGAAAGATGGACGACGAGGTATCTCCATCATTTAAGGTATACGCACCACCATAATTTAGGCCCTTCGAGAAAGCTAGCCTGGCCAGGAATTGCTAAACCCGAATTAGGCTCCACGTAAGTGAATATGCTTTCGGGCTCGATAACTGGCCCCGCTATGGATTGGCCCGAATCTGCTGTGAATAACCCAAGTTGCTCGACCTTATCAATGAGTCTCGTTGGAGATGGATCCGACAACGCAAGTAATTCCTGCACCCCCGATGTCGGATTGGATCAGATCGGGTCGAGGAAGTTTGGGCCCAAAGCCCATTTTCATGAAAGTGAAAGGCCTTATCAAAGTTCCCAGACTCAGACATGCCATTATCGAAACAATTAATGTCGAATTACTTTGAAATATGTGATTTACATTAACCCAGACGTTAATCGCGCACATCGAATTCAGAATACTGAGAGCAGCATGGTTTTCATATTCAAGTTGAGTTACGGGGGCCCATGATACTAATTTGTCAGCCCGAAAGAGGTCCGATTTTCCCAATGTCACATTGTTTCTAGGTCCGTAATATGTCTCATTATTGATTTCAACTTTCTTTCGATGGCTCCTAAAGAGCAGAGCACATTAATTGTGACCTTACATTAATTCATGCATGTTAATTTTTTTTTTGTAATCTTATAAAGTAGTCTCGGGCTGCTCTAGGCCAGTTTGGGCTAATGAAAAGAATTTCGGATAGGACTGAAGACCTTCTAATGGATGCACACCATTCTCCATGTATCTTTCCTTTGCTTTTAATTATTTAATTATTTTATTTTTTTTTCTTTTTTTTTTCTCTTTTTTCCTTCTTCCTTGACCGGGCAACGAGCGGCAAGCTAGGGCTCGCCTTTGTGGCGATCACTGGCCAATGGCGATGGAGGTAGAAGGAAAAAGAAAATACGAAATTAAAATGAAGAGTTATTAGAAAACGTGGATTAATTTTCAAAAATTTACGGGAATTGTCCATGTTAACACTGCACCACGCAAGACAACCGGCGTCCATGTTAGTAATTTTCCCACCAAACGACTACGCGAGAAAACCAAAAAAAGATTTTCCTCTCCGAACGACGAAGATATTTTCCATTTCGTTTTCGGGACTTAGTTGAACACCGAAAAATATTATCATTTTCCCGAAAAATGAAACGTCATATTTTTTGCGAAACAAACGGAGCCTAAACGAATGTTAATGCCAATAATATGACTTTGATTATGAGGTGTTTGAGCACATTCAGTCAAAGAAGACCAAGTTCTTATTATTTTACGAATTATATGACATGATGCTTTACCACATTAACTAATCTATGGGGCTCATAATTACTATGGCTAAGTTTTATTTTTAAGACTTTAACTCTCTTTTTTCCCACTTAATGATGTTGATGCTGGGAAAAAAAAATTCACGTGGGTCGATGTCCCGTCACGGGAAAAGAGAACATCGCACTGCATGTCGGTGCTGACTGAGATGGACACGTGCGACGTCCCAACACCTGAACTGAAACAAACCCGACGTCATTCGCGGGGACATGAATTGGATCCTACCGAGTACCGGTCTCAAAAGATCTAGCCGCAATATGATCTTTACATTTTCCTAGTTATCTGTCTGAATGCCATACATATATATATATTTTTCTCCCCTTTAACTTTACTTGAGCCGACATACAAACTTTGTTACTTTCGAAATATTACATTAAAAAAAAAATTTGGGACAATGCGGGGCACTGACATAGAAGCGCGACTACCTAGAGATCTGTTCTAAGTCCCATAATTGGAACACAGGCTTTTGCCGATCCAGCCCCAGTGAAGAGAGAAGATGAAAAAAAAATATATATATATATATAGAATTTTAAAAAAAATATTAAAATATTATTAAAAATTGTCCCGTCATGCCAACTGGTCAAAAGTGTTTGGATGGATGAATTGTATAAATACAAAAAGGTTTAGAATTGAATTGGCATAAAAAATGTTTAGAATCGAATTGACACAAACGCAAAATGTTTAGAATTGACTTGACAAAAATGCAATAGGTTTAGAACTTTTTTTTATAATTTTCTCCATATCCCTGTGAGTAATTTCATGAAACTTTTTCTTGGTAAGCATATAGCCAAGTGGCCTTTGGAATCTTGTGATTCATTTTACATAGGATTCTCAGATCACAAACCCTTTCATTTATAGGCTTTTTTTGGCAATATCTAAGAGATATACAAATATCAAATCTAATAATGTAATTACCTAAATGTGTTTTTTGTATTTTAGGGCTGCATTTAGTCGTTCGAGCATTTTTTTTGGATAGAATAATGTCGGATATGAAATCCCATTCAATGTTCGTTAACATCCAGATATAACATGGTTTCACATAAATAATAATCATATGAGTATTTGATTTGTGTAGCATCCCGGTTTCGCCACACTTTTGGGAAGGTTTTCCAAAACTCGCTCTCTTCTTTAATCTATCTTTCCTTATTTAGAGTAATTGGCATATGCGGAAGACTAAATAATCAAGATGGCCATACATAAACAAGTGCATATAATATAAAACAACCAATTGGCAGGCATGCCTAAAAAAAAAGGTATGGCCTTTCATGGATTCACTAACTAGATAACACGCGTTAACAACAAAAAACCTAGAGCGCAAAACATTCTGTTTTATAATATCATTATCCGGTTCTTTACAAAAGTTCATAGTCGATGGGAGCATCACAAGTTACGATAACTACTCCCGGCTTAACAACACTCTCGGTAGACTTCACATTCACCACCAACATCCATGGATATCTCCTTGCCGTCGACTTCACCGGCTAACTACGTTAATCCGAAAAATAGTTATCCCACGAAGAGTGAACTCAACTGCTCCGTGCATAAATATCTAACTCAATAGAATGCAAGCATTGAAATTAGAATACCATATCAACAATTCATGAGTCCCAAGGCATGTGTATAAGGCAATTCACATAGGCAATTTCTATCAAAAACTCATGAATTTCGTATGTAATGCAACGCCGGCTCACAAAGAGACCGTCCTCTCCGAATCACACAGTGAGGCATCTCATCACTAGAGGCATCCCCGAATCACACAGCGGAGGCCTTCGCGGAACGCATCCTGCGACATCTCTTCACCAAAAGCATCCCCGAATCACACGGCGGAGGCATCCCGATTCCATACGGGCTCCATGGGGCATAGTTTGATTAAACCTCACGACAGGATAATCTTTTGTGTCACCCCGAAATGCCATACAATGCATACACAATGCATTCTTACCCTCATCAATGTTCGGAAGATTCAATATAAATAAATGAGTCACATCATTCTCATAATCATGCCCTTTTTAGAAAATCAATGCGTA
This sequence comes from Rhodamnia rubescens, assembly GCA_021437795.1. NCBI lineage: Eukaryota > Viridiplantae > Streptophyta > Magnoliopsida > Myrtales > Myrtaceae > Rhodamnia > Rhodamnia rubescens. The sequence continues at coordinate 2,600,749 of JAILYA010000013.1, forward strand.
AATCATGCATATCAAGCGAGAATTCAAAAATATAATTAGGATTTCAAACCATATACGTACGATTCTAAAGTCAATCCAAATGAACTATAAAAGTTAGAAATCCATTCGCCTGTTAATAGAAATTTTGATATCCAGATACGACAGACGGATGACGAACGAATGGCGACATACGAGCGGGGGTAACGACAGAGGTTTCGACAATAGGCGAGAATGAATTGACGTCGATTTCTATTTGTCATGGGTGAATCATCTTAGGCCGGTGAGCTAGTTTTGCGGCTTGCAGTGGAATTCAGCTTATGACGAGTTAGCGGTTGCGGTGGAGTCGGCTTATGACGAGTCAGCAACTTGCGATCAACCATGCGGTGATACGTGTCACGGGCTTGTGACACGTCATGCTTTTCCCCGGTTGTCCTATTTTCGAATATATTTGACCCGATGGGACCAAAATCCAACACATAGTGTCCATAAAATAATAATTCCACCATAATAATAACAATAATCTTTTCAGACCTCGTTTACTATTGATTCGAGCTTGACGAGTACTAATTTGCTTATAAATTAAGCCGGTGGAAAACTCGGGCCATCACATTTGTAGTATTAAAGTTAAAAATAAATCATGGAAGCCGTGAATAGTTGCCTAGGCCCACCACCATCACCTTGGACCGGGTGGCATTGCACGGGGACGTACACGGTGGACTGGAGAATGCTGCTGACAATAAGGTTCCGCCGCAGAAGTCCTACACCAAGGTCGTGAGGTAGGGCTCGTCGAACTGTCGCTTGAGGTCAAGCTCAAGGGTGGCGCGAGCCGAGACGGGGTAGGCGGCGAGCACGAGCGCCAATTCAGGGCACATGTAGGCGCAATAGAGCGCGATGATCGTGTGTACATGCAATCGAGACTCGTGCCTGTAGGCGTGAAAAATCTAGACCAGAATCAGAACCTTGATCACCAGTCGGAGTGAAGCAGGGTGGAGTTCGATGCTTTTTCAGAGACTTTATTGTCTTTGTGTGGCGGTGAGGGAGTCGGGAATGTAAACAGAGCAGACATATGTTGAAGAGGAGGAGAGAGGGGTAACTGCCGCAATTGTTTGTCTCTTACCTTCACCTTTTCTATTATAGTAGGTTCTTCAAGATGATCTCCCATTTGTAGACATTGACCAACCAGAAAAAGATAATTCAATATATCTAAATATATAAAACGGACACATAAATATATTAAACATACATAATAGATAAGAGAGGGCAAAAGCTGCAAGGATAGTATAACCTTTTGCCCATATCTTGAAACTTTGTTTTAGTTTTTTGTTTTAATTTTTTTCCAGATCCAATATATGCTTATTAGGATCTATCCCTCATTTTAGGTTGTTTTTTTTTATATCCAGACTATATCAGGTCATATTCGAATTTTGCGTTACTCCAAACATCGGATAAGATAAAAATTATCCTAGTTGTAGTTTTATCTCGACGCAACCTAAAGGTATAATTAATTATTTAGCTAAGCTTATGTTGTAAAAGATCAAGGTGGTCTTGATAATATGGTTGGGCAGGTTCGAATTTTGGGGCACCTATAACTTGAGTCATAGGCTTTTGTGCAATATTACAAGGCTTGTAACCGAGATTCCCAATCAATTAACCAAGTTAAAATCCTCAGGTAGATAGATTAATCGGGTTTGATTTTGGGCAAGTGAGGAGCACAATTAAATCGACCTGTCATACCATCTTCTTTTTCTATAATGAAGAAGATTAGGAAGGGACAATTAAAGCTGTCGACTTTCACGGCATGCCGTAACTACACGTGACGGCATGAGTTGTGTAGAGATTCGCTCACGATGCGAGTCGACCTACGACCTCGTGAAAGACGGGTGACCTCTCTACACCATTGGGTCAATTACCTTGGCGGTCTAACATTCATAATTTAATAATTTCAAATAAGGCCGCCATTGCAACTCCCTTCGAAAAAAATCACATCCTCGACACATCAAGTAAAATGGTACGTGTTAGATTGACATTCACTTTCCCTTAAATTTTTCCCTCTTAGCAATTGAGATTTTACTTTGAAATTCTATACATTTGAAAGTATATTTGGGCAGTAAAAATTAGCCAAGGAATTTAAATTCATTTCAAACTGTGTATTTTTTTTTAGAATATATTCCTTTTATATATTTTGTGTTGCCTTTAGTTTTCAAGACAAGAGGAAGCAAAGAGAAAAGTAATTTTGTCCACAGGAATAAAGAAGAAGGAAAGGTGGGGAAAAAGGAGGCCTAACACCACCAAAAATTCCTCGTCCAAAAGATGCACTACTGACTTGATGGAAAGAAACCCAAAATCAACTGAATCAAAATCTGTTGTCGCCCCTATGACCCGGCCCTCTTCCTCTTATAAATCCCCCATTCTCTCCCTTCCATCTCTCTTCTCCCATTAACTCATAACCATCTCTCTCTCTCTCTCTCTCTCTCTCAAAACAAATCCTCCATTCAAGGCATCCTTGTCCTAGCATCACATTTCCAGGAGGGGGTGGGGGGGATTTGAAAGTTCTCAGATGGAACATTTTCACCTCCCCTTAGGAGGATAGACGGCATCGGCCTGCGACGAAATAAAAGATGGGTCGTGTTAAGCTGGAGATAAGGAGGATAGAGAACACCACGAACCGCCAAGTGACGTTCTCGAAGCGCCGGAATGGGCTCATCAAGAAGGCCTACGAGCTCTCCGTCCTCTGCGACATCGACATTGCGCTCATCATGTTCTCTCCCTCCGACCACGTGAGCCAGTTCTCGGGGAAAAGAAGGTAATTCGTTCGTGTTTTGATATGATCGCGTTGGATGTGTAATTATCTCCGAAACTCCCGGTTTCGAAACTTGATCGCGGCATCTTTGCTCATCTTTGTCGTTTGCGGGGTAATGGAGACCGATATCTGTCGTGCTTTGTCATGTCGATGGAAATGTGGCGAAGAAGAAGCCAAATGCTGTCGTTTTGTTCCGTTGTTGGTGCGAAATCGAAAGCCAGGAAGTGGAACTTCTCTAGGAACCCGGAGTCCTGTTGATTACTTTAGAAAAGTTCGGGAGACGATTCCGTACTCGTCTCATTTTCTGATGAACAGCACAGAAATCATTAGGGGTATGTGGAAAGTTTCTGAGCTTTTTGTTTGGTACTTCCAACGATACCAAATCATCTCCATAGGTTAACCAATATTTAAATGATTATTTAGGCAACGCTTGTGGATATGTCCGGAGGTAAAATAAATGTTAAGCACAATTTAGTAATTCAAGTCAATTACACGTCGAGAGACAGAAAAATTATTTGTTTCGGTTGACAATAGAGCGTCGAAGATTCTTTTGAGTACCCGTCTAATTCCACTCAATTCCGACAGCCCCTAATAAACACCGAGTGGAAATCGAAAGTACATAGGTCGGTATCCTCGATAATAGCTTCAAAAGAATGTGTAATTATCGTGATTCCAACCCAAATCATGAGAATGGAAGACGAGCATGTTGATTAATTGAGCAATCTCTTGTCAGCGAAAACAATATGTTCGATACAAAAGATAAAAAAAAACAAAACAAAACAACTCTCACGTATATCTTGTACAGTGTTGGATTATATAAAATACTTTATACAGCTTAGATACATTTTTTGTCTTCCTTTTCTCCGACAACAGTTTCCATCAAGTATTTGTCCGGATCCATTTCCCCCTTTTGCTTCTTTCATTTCTTTCCATCTCTCATTCTTTCTTTTCCTTGTTCTGCCAATACTGCCCTTCTCTCCCATGGGCCTCTGCGCTGCATATTGCGCTCAGAGACTTCCTCCACCGTCGCCGTGGACCGCCGTCCGAGCCACGCGTGGGTCGCTGGATGCCCCGAGGACCTCTGATTCACGACGAAGAGATCGGCAAATAGTGAAATTTTTGTGGTGTTCATTGTTCGAATACGTATTATCATTATTCCTTCAATGTCAATCGGGAAAACAGTTTCTGATTTTTCCGCGGGAATTTCTATTTTTGTTGCCTCTGGTATCGTAATTCCGTGCTGAGCTTTGTTTTAGCATACAGTTGAAGTTCCGCTACTTCTAATTGTTCAATTTGACTAGACAAAATCTCTTAATCAGGATCGAGGATGTGTTCACCCGTTTCATTAACCTCTCCGACCAAGAACGAGACAAGTATGCAATTAAAACTTTATAACAACGTCGACCACTTCTTTTTTATATGGTTTTTCTTGCAAGATTATTAGTTATATTTTTTTTTTTTTGCCTTTTTGGTACAGTCCTAGATGTCCAGGATCGGCGCAGGCGGATCACCCCAAATTGCCGTAGGCCCTCGAATTTATCAATTGTCCATCCGAATTAATTTCTTAGAACTTGGTTCTGAACTGGGTTTCTCATTTTTGTTTTGCAGCTCAATCCAAAACAAGGAGGTGCAAATTGACACTCGCACATTGTTTTTTTCCAGCAACTCTCTCTCTCTAATTTATCAAATTTTCACCCATAATTAATTTGCTCTCGCAGTACTTGCTCAGGACCCTCCAGCAACTCAGGAATGAGAATGACCTCGCCCTCCAACTTGCAAAGTGCGTTGGACCCCTCCCTCCCTATTTCATTTTACTGAATTCGTAGAAGTTGGGGATTGAACTAACCCGGAAATGATTTTATGTGGTCCGCACATCGGCGTATCTCTGATCCTGTTCGACAAAAGTCCGGGGGGCAGTCGACTCCGATGCTGAGGTAAACGAGCTTCCTCCGAGATAAATTGGACCCTTGTGGCAAATGAAACATTTCTTCAGGCGTTTAAATTGAGCTGAGTATTGTAGGAGCTCCATCAGCAGATTGGCATGTTGAGGCAGCAGCTTCTGGAGGCAGAGGAGCAGATAAGGTAACTCCTAATAGCAATCTAGTTATGTGCACAAAGGTTTGCTCCTCTGTGAATTTGACCGATAGGACACTTTAGGGCACGCGTTGTTATTCATTAGAAATTCTTAATAGGGTGCAAAATTTTATGTATGAATTGCTAGTCTCAATTCCTTGAAAAAAATTAATAAAGTTTATGTTCATAGTCCGAAATTTCTTTTGTTTATTACCCGCTAACTACTCGGCATTTTTTTTTTTTTTGGCTTCTGGAAAATGCAGAATATACGAGCCGACGCTGCTTCCGAAAAATACATCTTTGAAGGATCTGGAGTCTATTGAGAATACTCTTGTTGACAGCCTTAAACGCGTGGTGCAGAGAAAGGTGTGTTTCTGTAATTCAGCACAACATTCTTGAAATGCGATTACAATTTTTTTTTCCCCATGATATTAGCAAGATTGAACCAACGCAGCAGTTTATGTAAAAAAGTTTAAGTTATTGTGGTTGTATATAGTTACATGTTCAATGTTCAGCCCCAAGTCCTAGCCAAATTAGACCACTGAGCTAAAATTGCTAATGTTCTTCTTAGCAGGAACAATTGATGGTAAACCACCTATCTCCTTACGATCCATCCAGTATGCAGGTAATTTAGCAAGATCTAGACATGATCTAAACGTGTGAATAATCGTTTTTTTTTTTTTTAAGTCATTTATTTTCCTTCATAACGAGTTGCAGCAAGGGATGTCGAGCTCCTTCGACAACGAAGTCGGGTGGTTGCCGGAAAACGATCCGCACAACGCGCAGTTCTTCGACTCGTCCGCTTCTCTCATGCAAGTCAGGCAAGTTTCGAGATTTTTCAGTTTGCCCTCGTGATTTCGTGCTTGCCCCGAGTTTGATTTGCAGAAATGCCGGGCTTCTACAATTGTTTGTGGACTAATGGCGAGTCGCAAGTTGTTTGTCGCGTCTATTATGCAAGTCGCTAACACACGAAGAGCTTAAAACTTGCAGGGATATGTCATCTTCACTGTATCAAACTTTAGTACAAGCAACGGGCTCAAGCTGCATTGACCCGAGAAGCATGGCGGAGTCACATGTATCAAACCCTAGCGAAGGGCACATCTCAGCATGGCCTCAGGAGTACACTTCAACTGCCCACAATCCAAACATGATTTCTCAGTCCTTTTACACTCAGGTTTAACTTTAGATTACGTTAATTTCTTTTGCCATGAATTTCTCACCAGCAATTAAAATTAAAAATATATATAAATTCATATTAAATAATAATAATAATAATAATAATAATAATAATAATAAATTGTTGTCGGAGCAGCATGGGATGGGGGGTCCCGGAATTGCCAGACGTGATGCAGTGTGAGCAGGTGGAGATGCCAATGAACAGCTCCCACCTAACAACAGATAATGAAGCTCCACAATACGAGACAGAAGGCCCTCAGATCAATGGGCAATGAGCAATTAATAATTTCTTTTATTATTTTATTTTATTTTATTTTTATTTCCCTTTGTTGGGTTAAATTGTATCTAGAAAAATGCTTACGTGTGCGGAGAAACTCACTCCAGCGATTACTTGTAATTAGTCGTCATAATCTTCCACGTGAAAGCTTGGTAGAATATAATGGATTGTTGTGAAATATGAAGTTCCTATGCTTTTAACAAAAGTTTTGGGTTTTCACCAAAAAAGTAATATGAAAAAAAAAAAACAAAAGTTTTGGTTGCCCTAACAACTGATCCTTACTTTGGCCCTATCTAAATGCGTCTGTTAAAGCATGTTTCGAGTTCGAGCCCATTGCCTAATGCTGAAATTGAATTACGAGTTAGAGTGGGTGTAAGAAAAAAAACAGAAAAGGGTAGTCTCGTTTAAAAGAAAAATATCGTGCTCGATAAAGAGGAAGATCTAGATTTTTTTGCAAAGGGAGAGAGAGAGAGAGAGAGAGTTGTTTTCAACGTGGGGCTAATTGAAGAAATAAAGAGAGAGTTTTATGAATTTTCACATGGACTTACAACGTCGAAACATGTCATTCAGCTTAGCCATTTCACAGTAAAATTGGATAAAGGCGATGGAGGGTAAATACGTCATGCATGTACCAGTTTGAAATCTTCAGTGATCCAAAAATTAGTTTGGGGCAAATTTGTCACATGCATATTAGTCTAGGGTTTCTCTATTAGCTAGACTTGTCAAAATGGGTAGCAAACCCATTTCTTAACGTGTATATAATGGGTTGTGTTGTTATATGAATTAGCTATATTCAATAATAGGTTTACAAGTTATTTAGATACTTATTATATTGTCCTTTTTTCCGTAGTAATGTGAGATTCTTTATTTATTAACCCCTGGCGGATAGACTTTGAGAAATATTAACACAACAAAGGAATTCATATCCCTATTTACTCCGAAAACAAAACTATGACACGTAGATGAGGCTCGACGCTATTTTCTATATTGTTGTTATCACCTTGCACAAGTTATTTAGTATAGTCCTTGACACGCTCCTCACTAAATATCTGATTTTAATTTCATTTTTCAAATCTGGTCTTTTATAGGTGCATCTGCTAGGTTCGTGTTGAATTTAGTAGCGCGCACACGCATGCGCACTTGCCCGCACGAGAGAGAGAGGAGAGAGTGATTATATCAACAATTTAGAGACATCGATTTTTCTTTTTAAGTATCCGCAACTATCGAACTTTCATGTTGCTCCAGATTTCTCAACGTCTTCATTATTTTCGAATTTTAAGAGTTCGTTATGCAACATCGACAGAAAATAGAGTTCCAAAGAAAATGGAAAACGTAAGCGTCTTTTTATAGAGAGATGAGATGGGGGATCCTAGGTTGCTCGGCAACCTAATTGCTTCCACATTTTTAAGTTTTTCTAAACAGAACATCAGAATTAAGTAAATCATCATGGAGAATAAAAGATAAACAGGGACAGCTCACATATTTAGCTGGGAGAAAGGAACGAATCATATCATGTATACCAATATGTACGTCCGAAATCTTCTCAAACAGGAGATGAAATCATGATCAGTGAATGAAATTAAGAGAAACAGTGAATCATTGCCAGGAGACAGAGATGACAAGTTGAAGAGGACAAGAGAGAAGATATCAAGGCCAAATGGGCTCTTCTGGTGTGCTCTTGGAATGGAACCCTTGGAGCGCATGTGTAGGGGACGAGAGAAACTACCAATTAAGTGAGACATTCTCGAGTTTGAAGTGCTTTTATATTCCCATTAAGGAGTACTTATAATTGTTACAAAGAGAAAAGTATGTCGGTTCGATCGCCGACCTCTCTCTCCCTCTCGATCTCGCTTGTATCCCTCGAGTTTTTTTCTGAATAATAATGGACGACCCTCAATTATGAGGCATAAGCACGCTTAAATAGGTTTTCCTAGGGTTTCGCTTTATTTTTAGTTATTTACGAAATAGTCCCCCACGCTTGTGATATTTGCAATGTGGTCCCTGGGAAAAGATTCCTTTTCAATTCAGGCCCTATGTGGCCATTTCATGGCTCTATAAATAACTTGATAAGACAATGATTTTTTTTTTTTTTTGGGGTGTAGCCGATGGAATGGGGTTGGCTAGCCTGTGGGCTCCTCCTTTGTGGGCTCGTCTGCTATTTTGTGGGTTTAACAGGGGCTTTTTCTGATGAATTAAGCTTTTAATTAAAATGCCTTTCAATTAATTATCTTTAACGGGCTGAATTAAGCCTCAAATAGACCCCAAAGGCCTTCTAATTTTCGGGACACATGCTCCCCTAGGCTGGCTAAATTCTCTAATGGGTACCGGCCTCGTCTGCGTCTCTATTTCAAGCCGCCGCCGTCGTTAAATGCAAATGTTAGTGTAATGAATGCTAAAATTAAACTATCCTACATGAAAACTATACTAAAAATGATTTAATATTTTTGGTAGGGACTAAGGTTAGTCCCTAATTTTAATATGTAATTAATGACTAAAAGGGTAGCAAAAATTTAGGTGTTAAGAATGCCATCTTTGAGTGGAGGCTCCTAGAGGCTTTGCTCAAATATCAAAATTGAAACCCAAATGTTAACCATGTTATGCACGTTCTTTTTGTTAGGATATGCAGTCCACTTTTTTTTTTTTAACACCTGTGTATTGTATATATTAGAAAATGAACGAAAAAAGGGGGAAAAAAGCGCATTCCAAGGTTAGCATGGTTGGTTTTTAATTCCAAAAACTTATCCACCTCATAAGATATGTTCTAGATTCTGAATCTGGAACCTATCTACTTTAAAATCGATCACCTCTAGTATTCTATCAAGCGGAATCCGGTAATGATAGCAAGTTGTCCCCAAAAGTAAGTTAGGAAAAGATGGCTCTTTATTATGCTATCTATTTCTTTATAGACGAGGTATATTCGTAATTTTCAACTTGATCATCCGGATCGATGCGCACAAATTACCCTATTTATATGTATCATGTCAAACTCCACTCACAAAGTGATGGAAATGGCCCCATGTCACCTTAACTAGATGACATTTTGAGCAAAAAGTAAACCCAATATAAAATTTTGTGTGAGATAACATAGATTAGTCGTTTGTCATGTGTGTTTCTACGTCAGTAATTTCAAAAGACTATTTACTGAAAATTAATTGAGAGTGAATTTGTCACGAATATAACGGCAAATAACTTTCCTCAAATGTTTAACATGTGAAAAGATATTCTTTTGTGATATTAGCGCTTTTATACTATGCCAAACGGTCCACTGGTAAAAAAAGGTTGACGTTTCTTTCTTTTTGGTCCAGTAATTCCTAATTACCTATTTATGTTGATACCACTTTAACCGTAATTTCAACTCAAGCGAAATCTTTCTCGCCGGGCAAGAGTTGGGCGTAGCATGGAAGAAAGACAATGGACCGACGACTTTTCAAGAGTTGACCTTTTGTTACTTTGTACTTTTTGAATTGTCTGAGTCCACTTTTGACACATTCCTTCATTCAGTCAAACTATTCAAGTAACTCATGCCACGTGTACGACATTGCGGAATCCCTCAAGTTCATCCAATCCGACAAATCAAGAAACGAATCCTCTTCCTAGCGTCTCATTAACATTTTCCATTTCTACTCATGGTAGTTCATAGTATTTTTTTTTTGGTCGAAATAGTTCATAGTATTTAGTTTTTTTTCCTCTTTTTTTTACCTTAATCGCGAGGCTACTCTAAGTTTCCTCCATTGCGAACTTAAATCTTTTTGGGACTACAACAACGTAATGACGATGTTTCTGTGCATCCAGTTCAAAATAAAACCCAATTTATAGTGTGAATTGAGGATTTTAATTTTGCACGGGCCTTTTTTTCCTTGGAAACTTATCACGGTAAATTGTTAAAATGCGCGTTATGAAATTTAGAAATTAATTCTCCATCATAAATATTAAGGAAGACGTCACGACAAATCATTACCGTATCGATCTTAAGATGCACACTACTTAATTCAGTTCGTTATCCGTTATAACGAACAAAATCCTAACGAAACTTAATGAAGTTCAATATGCGTTATAACGAACATAATCCTAACGAAATTACCCGTCACAACGAACAGCGGAAAAAAAAATTGCTAATCGCAAACTTAGAGCAAGCATGACAACAGCCACACAGAAACAACAAATGAGAGCATGATAACCATCACTATGCACGTCTCGAGAGAAATCGAAACATACCTCCATATTTTCCTCTTTGAAACAATTATTTGTACTGCTTTAACGAAACATAAAAGCACTTAAAACTTGGGATTAGCTCACTTAATTGACAGTGGGTCAAAACACCTTTGATGCCTTTTCTATTCTCCTATATATGCACTCCAAAGGTCCCATTCAAAAGCACACCTGAAGAACTCATTTTGCCTTGATGCCTTCTGTCTTCCCCTCTTGAGCTATCATCCCTTTCCTCTGGTACGTCTCCTTAATCATAATTTATTTACTTTTGGTGTTCTATCAAAAACACTTCAAATGTGGAAGCAATTAGGCCGTTGAAAAATTTAGGATCTTCCCTTTTGCATCTCTCTGTATGACATATTTAAGTTTCATTTTCGTGAGAAATTTAGCTTCTTGCAATGGTGCATACAGAACTCTTAAAATTTTGAAAATAATGAAGACACCGAGAAATTTGGAGTCTTCCTGAAAATCCATTTACCTTGAAAAATGTTGAAACATTCTTTTCCACAGGAATCTCAATAGGTTTACAATTGAGCATTTGGTATCGTTCAAACAGCTTCTTGATGTAAGTCTCTTAAGAAAAGTTTAAATTGTTGGTAGAATCTCTCTCTCTCTCTCTCTCTCTCTCTCTCTCTCTCTCTCTCTCTCTCACTCGGGATGGTGGGCATGGCGTGCGCTCGCTACTAGCCATTTGAAAAAGACCACATCTACTAAACAGACTTCGACAAATAAATCTGATCCCCTCTCAAAGAAAGAGGAAAAAAGGACCAGATCTTTGTTAAGGTCTGTGTCAAGGACTATATATTTAACTGGACATGAACGAGTCCTGAATATATCAAGATCAGGCCATATTGGTGGAAGAATCATTCACCATCTTGTCTCCAATGGAAATCATCCCTTGATGTAACCCAGAAAGAAAGTACTGCTAAACCTCACCTACTGGACATGCGAGTGTGACATCGTTTTGTTTAATCTGACTTCTTTTGTTATTTTAATGTTTCTCAAGTCGATCCTAGCATAGTTTAATAAATAGAGAATCCCACATTAGTTTATAAAACGACAATGTAATAAATGTCTGAATCACGTGGGACTGCCTCTAACATCATTTCAAATGTCTAGACTGACAGGTGCATAAAAAATATTTAAAAGTCTACTCACTTTTAACACTTCTCACAAATCTGCTTAGTTGTTCTTAACCAAAGCCAAAATTTAAATAAATTTACTTCACGGTTCTACAATTATGTGGATAAGTTCAAATGGAATTCCTACCGTTGCGCTTACATATTTCCTTAAACGCGTTCCTTAGTCTTCAGAGATTTTCACTAATCCTCGTATCGTCCTCACTTATAGCCCCCACTTCCCCCATATGGAGGAAACATAATTATATCGAATTACTTACGGCCATTTTGACTAACACAAACAGTCAAGATAGTTATAATTCAGCGCATAATTATTATCAAGCTGCCAAAAACAATATGGAGATGCAATCATTGATCAGAGAGTTGTTGAGAAAATTTTGGTGACACTCACTAGGAAATATAATTTTATTGTCACCACCATAGAATCATCTAAGAATTTAACAACTCTGTTTATAAGTGAGTTGATTGGTTCTTTAAAAGCACATGAGAAAAGATTGCAAGTACAGGAAGAAGATATAGTTGAAAGTGCTTTTCAATAAAAAATGAACATACGGTCTAATAATGGAAAAAGTAGTGGAAGGGGCTCATGGAAAAATAAGAAAAGAGGAGAAACATCTACAAGGGGAAAATATTCACCTTGTAACTTTTGCAAGAAATCTAATCATTTAGAAAACGATTGTTGGTTTCGTGATAAACCACAATACAACTCTTGCAAAAGATATGGCCACATAGAAAAATTTTGTTACTCTAAAAGGAATTATAGAGCAAACTATGTTGAAGAAAAAGGAAAAGAGAAGGTAGAAGAAAACACAGATCATTTATTCTATGCAAGCCAAGTAGAAAAGGATGAGAAAAATGGTCCATGGTATATTGATAGTGGGTGTAGCAATCACATGACTGGAGATGAAGCTATATTCACCAATATTGATACTTCGGTGAACACTCAAGTGAGATTGGGCAACGGTGAATTAGTCGATGTGAAAGGAAAAGGGACCATAGCAGTTGAAACTAAGAAAGGCCCAAAACATATTCATGAAGTATATTTGGTGCCTAGTCTTGCACAAAATCTACTCGGTGTGGGCCATATGACTCAAAATGGATATTCTCTGTATTTTAAAGGAGATACATGCACTATTTATGATAGATATAAAGATCATGTTATTGCCTCTCGTAACAATAGAAAATAGAAATTTTCCTATTCGATGGAAATATGTCGAGGATATAGCCATAAAAGCTCAACTTGATGAATCATGGCTATGGTATCGGAGATTTGGCCACCTCAATTTCTTTGGATTGAAAATTCTCCATCAAAAAATATGATGAGAGATCTTCCAGTTATTACGGAGATTTCGGATGTTTGTGAAAGCTGTCTCCTTGGAAAACAACAAAGGTAGTCATTCCCATCCGGAAATGCACGGAGAGCAAAAAGACCACTGGAGCTGGTTCATACAGATGTATGTGGTCCAATGAGGACTCCAACATCAAGCCAAAATAAGTACTTCATTTTCTTCATTTATGACTATACTATAATGATGTGGGTATATTTTCTTCGAGAAAGATCGGACGTTTTCTCTATTTTCAAAAATTCAAAAATCACGTCGAAAATCAAAGTGGCCAAAGAATCAAAGTTTTAAGGAGCGACAGAGGCATATAATACAACTCAAGGGAGTTCAATAAATTTTGTGAAGATGAAGGCGTACATCATCAACTAAAGGTCGGCTATGCCCCCCAGAGCAAAACGGAGCAACAAAAAGGAAGAATCTAACTATTATGAAAATGGCAAGATCCATGTTAAAGGATAAAGGCCTTCCAAATTCTTTTCGGGCAAAAGCGGTCTACATCTGCAGTATACATGTTAAACGGATGTCCAACTAAACCAGTCCGAATAGAACTTCAATCAAAGCATGGAGCGAACGAAACCTTTAGCGAAACATTTGAAAGTGTTTGGCTATATATGCTACATTCACATCCCCGATCAAAAAAGGAGCAAGCTCGACGAGAAGATGAAAAAAGGAATATTCCTCGGCTATAGCGACCAATCGAAAGGTTATCGGATTTACAACCAAAGAACTAAAAAACTAATGATCGGTCGAAATGTTGAGTTCGACGAAAATACCTCTTGGAGCTGGGAGGAAGAGAAGATCGAGAAGAAGTATGTTACCTTACCTATTATACAACTTGGCTCCGATACCAATGTTGGGTATTTTGTAGAAACGTGTGTGCAAGTGTGTATGTTTGGGTATAAAATATAAAGAAATGATGGCAAGAAGAATAACAAGATAACAAGGCTATATGATACAAAACTAATAAATAGAAGGACTTACAAAGTAGTGATTTCCAACACTCTTCTTCATTGGCTTTTTTGTTTACATGGGAGTATGCATTACAAATGAAGGACACCCCACCTATATTTATAGAACTCAATGATGGACACACTTCACCACTGCCACTATTATTTTAATATTAATTTTTTTTCTTTCACCACCAAAGATGAAACCATGTTTAACTTGTCCACCAATTTTCAGATCTGCATGTGACCAGTCTTCCACTCTAGCACTTTCCAAAAAATGGATCACATTTTAACACTCCTCCTTGATCCATTTTTGCGATACTCCGAGCAGGCTTCTCAATGTCTCGAACTTTGCTCTTGGTAGTGCTTTAGTGGTATATATTTGTTAAAATGTGATCCATTTTTTGGAAAGTGCTAGAGTGGAAGACTAGTCACATGCAGATTTGAAAATTGGTGGACAAGTCAAACATAGTTTCACCGTTGGCGGTGAAAGAAAAAATATATTAAAATAATATTAAAATAATATTAAAATAATAGTGGCAGTGGTGAAGTGTGTCCCTCATTGAATTCTATAAATATTGGTGGGGTGTCCTTCATTTGTAATGCATACTCCCATGTAAACAAGAAAGGATACGAAGCCCCGAAAGAAGGTGCAAGTGTTTCAACCGAACTTTTGCAAAAGGATGCACGAGCTCTATTCGTGATCCGGCAAGCACTCTCGGATACGATATTTCCGAGAATCATCGGCACGAAGATGGCAAAGCAAGCATGGGAAGTTTTACAAAAAGAATATCAAGGCTCGGAAAAGGTACGCACTATATAATTTCGGACTCTTAGAAGAGAATTTGAGAATTCTAAGATAAAAGTGCATAAGTCTGTCCAAGAATATTATGGACGGTCGAAAGAACTAGTAAATCGGATGAGAGCCTATGGAGATGCAATCACGATCATAGGGTTGTTGAGAAAATATTGGTGACACTCACTAGGAAATATAATTCTATTGTCACCACCATAGAATCATCTAAGGATTTAACAACCCTATTTGTAAGTGGGTTGATTGGTTCTTTATTAGAAGCACATGAGAAAATATTGCAAGTACAGGATGAAGATACAGTTGAAAGTGTTTTTCAATCAAAAATGAACATATGGTCTGATAATGGCAAAAGTAGTGGAAGGGGCTCATGGAAAAATAAGAAAAGAGGAGAAACATCTACATGGGGAAAATACAATGCATGATACCTCGGTGATCGGGTCAGACATACTTTTGTCTTTTTAGTTCATTTTCATTAACTGTTCAGCCTTGTAAGCAGTAATATCTTCATTAGGTAAAAATAATTCTCCGAATATATGAGGCTTGTTAGTTGCGATGGCATAGCATGATACTATTCCTAAGAATACCTTTGCTTAACACTGATGTTGATAGTTTTCGTCTGTGCTATATTATGTTACCAATGTCCTCGAAATATGTTGCCAACTCGATTGTAAAGATCATTTAGACCTTTGGGTTGGTTCTAGTTTAATTAAGCTTCTAAAGATCATTCTTCCTTTTTGACTACTTATATTTTATCTTCCTTATTTGTGCAACTATTAGCAAGAACCAAAGCATGACAAAAGCTAACATGCCAGATGCTTTCATTGATCATCTTTGTCACCATAGTTTTTTTTTTCATGGTATGAACTCTTTATCATCGTTGTTAATCTTGTTTTGCTCTTCGAATCTAGGCCTCTGTATTCAGCATCTTTTCAAGCAGCTAATCAAGCACCATTTGCGCAAAATGTTGTTGATAATTTTGACGTTGGAACAGTGCTCTTGCTTGCTGCATCATCCATACCTCAGTGGTATCTAAATTTCGTTTATACTCCATTACTGTTTTGAAACCATTTCCAGATCTCGTTCAACTTTCCATCTACTGCATTCTTTATTGGGTATCATTCCACATAATGGAGTTTTTTCATGATGGAATATTGACTCCATTCACTAGTCCACTTGTATTTCCTAATGAAATTCCTCCAATTATTCCAAGTTCGAATGCAGGGCAAAGCCAATTCATGAACCCAGAAATGGTAAACAGTACAAATTTTTTTATCGAGTCCAAACTATTCGTTGATTTTGCTTTTAGTGTTCGACTTTCATCCGTCAATACAAAATCGTCATCTTCATTATTTCGCTGTAGGATGGTGGAAATTATTCTATTGGTAATCTGTATCATTTGCAAACAATGGACAGTTATAGTGAGGTACTTACAGTTTCTGATTAATCTAACTCATGAATGACAATGATGCACTTAGAGTTGGCGAAGTTGGAATGGGCTGAAATTTGGTCGGCTGCAAGGAAACGAGCCGCTAGATCCATTCGCGAGTCCTTGTGAGTAATATAATTCTTACGATTTTCAAGTTCCCATTCAATGTGTTTTGACTCTGTTTTGTAGTGATTGGTGTTTGCTGCGGATGACTTATTTTCTTGTTTGGCAATAACACACAAGTGACTCAGGAACTCAAGAAAAAACCCAGTAAAAATCTGATGTTGTATTTTTTTTTCTTTTGGTTTTATCTTCGTCAAAAATAAGCCAAAACTTGTGAATTCTGTAACAGAAGAGAATGCAAAAGATTGCAACCTTTTCAGAACCTCAGTCATTAAATAGATGAGGTAACAAGCATTCAATTGCCTAACCATGTTCTTAATTTAAAAAATGTTGAGAAAATTTACAGAATGACTACTGGGTTGTTCTAATTGAAACAAAGGTTTACGTGTTCAATCCTGATTCTTTATGTATGTTATTGTTTTTCATATTGAAACTGTTCATATTTCTCCGCAAAATTCAGGTCCATTGGTTTTTGCATTGTGTTCACAACATCAGAAGTTAACCCTGCTTGTTTTTTCTCATATGCATTTTGTGTGGTAAGCTAATATGGTGGCGAGAGAAAGATTACAGTCTTTGTTTTACCTTAATGATGTTTATTTTTAGGTGATTCTATGGTTTTCCTTCGCAGAGTGAAGGATCAAGGGTTCTGCGGCTCGCCATCACTGTTGCGGAGACTGGGATGCGATTGGTTAGTGCATGATGGACCAAATTTAGCCTTTTCTCTTTTGTGGATGGAAGATTTAGCCTAAGTATTTCCCATCAAAGCTCATAATGCATTTGCATGTTAGCATACGACGACGAGGCACACGACTAGGAATCGTTTATCGTGAAAAATATATTGTCAAATAATTTTTTTTCAACATTCAGACCGTTTAGGAAAACGAGTCCATTGTAATTCTTTTTATAGCCAATGTAAGAAATATACCTAAATTCAGAAAAAATAAATTTTTAGAAAATTATGAATCATTTTCCAAAATGCAGCTTAACCCCGACGCTCGCATATGAGACCTCGTCGGTTGGACATGATCTCTCGAGCTCGAACCGGGGAACCCGATGCCTAGGCTGGCCGGGCTCGAGACGGGATCTCGAGTTACACGTCTTTTTGCTAGGTATGTGTTTTTTTTTTTTATAGTTTTTGTGGTGAAATGAATGGGGCCTAAGAATGTGACAAGAAAGCAATGCAAAGACTGTTGGAGAAACATCTCATAAAATATTTTGATGATTTTCAAACTATTCTTAGGTAAATTATTTAACTTTGGTGTACAGATGTTTATTGCCTATGGCAAAGCATCACGAGATGGCCATCGGGTAAAAATCGCTTGAAGATCGAGCGGTTTCATGGAAACAGGCGTTGAGGCTCTCAAAAGATTCGGTCATCGAATGGTTGATATCGGTACTTGAAAGATCATGTGAAATGAGGAGCATAAAATGCCAATATGCCAATGTTTGAAAAGATTTGCTGAAATCACTCACACGTGTTGGAAAAGGTCAACGGGATGATTTTTGCTTCCTCGGGAACAATTCTCTAGCGTGTCGGAGGATCTGCAGAGTCACAAGAAGGAACAACGGGCCATCGCCTATTTTAGGAAAGATTTGTCTAACGATGCAAAAGCGATCCCAACGAACTACAACTCTGTCCCTTCGATCTCCAACGGCTTTTTTGCTCCTCCAGAGGTGCTCTAACGACTATTTTGCCAAGGCTTATATAAGGAGGATGTCGGGTAGAGCAAGAGCCGAAGAGAGACCAACCGAACTAATTGTATATCCTATTAAGTACTCTAGACGTGTGTTTTAGTTGAAAGACACTTGTGTGAAAGATCTTGTGATATATTATTGCTCTAATCGTGCATAGACAAGTGTACTTCGAGGGTGGTGAGGCCGTATCTTGATAGTGTGATCCTATGAAAGATCAGCTCACTTACTTGTTTGTAATTTGTGAGGCAGATTACTAGTGCATTCCAACTCGAGTTGTGGCTATTAGTTGTGTGAAGTGGACGTAGGCTTGGTATAAGCCGAACCACTATATATTTGGCGTCTTGATCTCTTCTTACTCATGCCCCTGCTTGCATCCTCTCGGTTACTATTTGGGAAAACATTTGCTCACCCGATCATTTTCAATTCACATTTGGTTTTTCACAATATCCGAAAAAAGCTTCCAAACAACCTATTCACCCCCTCAAGGTTGCATAGTCGGTCCTAACAAAGACGACATTCTTGTATGGAGTCCCAAAAAACGAAAATAAACAAATGCGTGTAAATTCCAACGTTTTGCCTTGTCATAGGAAGACGTTGGAAAATGGCAAATGTCGTTTGATTTGTTTCCTGGCTACAACGATTAAGACTTAAATTCGATGTATAAATATCCCTAAGTATAGTTTGACCAAGAATCCACGTATATTTTCGCTTAGGGTTATTCAATTGCAAACTCCAGATCATTATGGCCCTCACATGAGACGCCTTTTATTGAGTTTCTCATCGTCTATTACATCGAAACAAGACATGGGACATGGCCTCTATCTCAGCCCAAGCGAATGTTTGTGTGTCATTTGAATACGACTTCAATATAATAACATGGCCACTAAGCTACATGTAATGACCTTGTTCGACGAGGGCAGAGAGTATGCCTTAAATAATGTCTTAACCATCCCCTCAAATAAGTGGAAGATTCATAAAATGTGAAACGCCTGCCATAATGTGGTATCTTTTCAGTGCCCATAGAAAGTATATAGGAAGTGAGGTTGAATGATTGACTATTGCTTCAGCTGCTGGGACATATCATTACGTATAATAGATGGCCAAGTAGTTCAAGGAGTAACATTGGAATTGCTATATAAGATTTTTGTTTACTGAGCATTCAAATCCCCCTATTAAGTAATTTACCATTGTTGCTAACCACAATGTATCAAATAACATAGCATACTGCAATTTCAAAAGTTAAAAATCTCTTTGATATGTATTCGCTATCTTCATGTTCCCACTCGAAAATTTTCATTTGTAGAAACAAAATAACCTCGCACGTTTTACTTTTCCTTGGATCAGCCCATTATGGGTTAGTCATAACTTCTGAAGAAAAACTTATGCCCATAATTAATTGAGGAAATGCTTTGCGAACAACAGGGTTCGGGTGAACCCTAGCCA
Source organism: Rhodamnia rubescens (assembly GCA_021437795.1). NCBI lineage: Eukaryota > Viridiplantae > Streptophyta > Magnoliopsida > Myrtales > Myrtaceae > Rhodamnia > Rhodamnia rubescens. The sequence goes on from JAILYA010000013.1 coordinate 2,620,193, forward strand.
AACGTTAGTTTCATCTTGCAAGAAAAATCACCCGTATTCCCTTGGCAATCTATTCACTTGCCTCGCGGGAACATTTAGCATTTTACCTATCGCGAGCTCTCCATAGTTGTACTTCCCCATATAAAAAAATAGCGAAACTCTAATATCCAAATTAAGCAATCAAGAAATAATTAGTTTTTTCGATACATCTTTAGTAACTTCTCATACAAAAAAGCAAGTTTCCATTTAGACAAAGAAGTAAGTTGGCAGTAATTATTAGTAACTTTATGGATTAAGAAAGTAAGTTTCTTTCAGTAATTTGACGACTTAAAAAGAATTCAAAAGTCTATCCAAAAGTAGTTGGCAGACTTGGAATATATCCAGTAATTTGGGATTTATCCTACCAAATAATTTTTTCCATATTGATTTGTGATTTGGTAATTGCAAAGGTAAGTTTTTCGCTTCTGGCTATTAGTAATTTTGACAAGGAGTCAGCAACTTTTTTTTTCCCCTTAACCTAAGAGTAATGAGTAGATGCCATTAAGTTCCTAACGATCGGTTTGATAACGTTCGTTCCAAAAAAGTGATTCGATTAGAATCCATTTTTTTAATTCTATTCCCTATGTGAGTTTTAGAGAATTAGAACGCTTTTGGCAACTATATAAATTTTTTGATAATCTGTATAAAATTTACGTTTCCGGCAACGTAAACGCGTTTGTTAATTGCACAAAATTTTGTTTTGAAAAATAATTTATGTTCCCAATTGTCATTTAAATCAAATAAATACATAATCTCGATGACTTTCCTCGGACTCCACAATTACGATCCTCTTGCACCATAACGTCTTTTTGGCCAAAAATATAGATGCTTCAGATTTGTTTTGATACTCTAAAAATTGTTTTTTTTTCATTCTTCTCTTGAGGCAAATCATATGCCAAGGATGAAAGATGACTCTCATTATCTTTTATTGCTGAATGAGTAAAAACATCTGCCACATAGGTGGCTCGGTTTTATCCTTGGATACATGATGATGGTCATTAATTCAACATGGTACTCATGCAGGTTTTAGAAAAAATCCAAAGGCAAAATCACCAAAAACCTTATTTGCCGGTCGAATTGGCCCATTTCCTACTTTTTGAGATTTTTTTGGAATTTTCGTGATTTTTAGAACGATTTGTCCACTAGAGGCAAAATCGTCATTGTGGAGAAATTAGAAGGTAAAATCGTCAAAAATAGGATTAGCCAGTTGAAATGACTCATCTCCTAATTTTTAAGTTTTTTTGAAATTTTTTCCAATCTTTTAGAATCTTTAGGAATTTTCCATTTTTTTTGGATTTTTAATTATTTTCTTTTTTATTATTTTTTTTTCCAATTTTCAAAAATTTTATTAAAAATTATCCATACTAGGCCGAGTTGACCCAGTCCATGCCTTGTGGATGCTTGACAAAAGTGAAAAGTGCCTTTTTTATTCTCAAAAGAGTTTTTTTTTTTAGAATCATTATTTTTGGTCCAAAAGTGTTTTCGAGAGTAGAATAAGAATCAAAATCATTTGCATTTTCAAATATATTTTTGATTTTTTTTATTTTGGAGAATAAAATTAATGGAACTTAAATATTATGAAAGGCCCTAAATCGCGAGTGACTTGGGAACACGGGATGGAATTCTCATACAATCAATTTCCGGGAATTTTGAACGCAAATCAATTGATTACGAGTTGCTTTCCACTTACATAATCCATCGATGGTCTTTGCTTGTTTGAAAACGAACGGTGCTGATGTGTCGAGCATGAAAATGAACGGTGCACAATCGAGCGGAGCCCTCCCCTTTGGTTTTTTTTCAATTTAATTTTTTTAAAAAATATTTACAAAATTATTTTTAAAAAAATTATTTACTATTTTGGGGTTCGAGCGGTTAGGCGAGTAGAGTGCTCCCAGTTAACCGGCCGAGTTTCTATATTTTTTTTTCAATTTCGTTTTTTTTAATTATTAGTACTTAAAATATCTATTTTGTGTATAATTTTTTCTTGTGAAGCTTATCTTTATAATATAATTAGCAATAATTAATGTAAAAATTTATTAAGATATATAATTAATAAATAATATTGTACATATAAAATTAATTAAAAATATTCATAAAATAAAAAAAGAGATTTTCGTAATATATAATAATCGTCAACTTACCAATTATAAATAAAATAAATATTATAAATATTATAAGTATTAATAATTTAAAAAAATATTTTTCGTATTTTTTCGAGAGGGTGAGCCTTTTTTTCGTATTTTTTTAAATTTCTTTTTTTTAAAATTATTAGTGCTTATAATATTTATTTAAAATAATTGGTAAATAATTTTTTTTTATAATTTTGTAAATATTTTTTTTAAAAAATTAAATTGAAAAAAAAGCCCTTCCCCTCCCTTAAGCCGACTGTGGGTTCCGGGGTTTCCACATTTCCATGTGAATGCGATCGAGATGGAGATCGAGACGGAGGGAGAAGCACTCGAGCGGGCAGTTGAACCCCGGCCATGAAGATTTTGCTGTAATTTCTGTTGCAACTCGTGACCACTCTAGTATACGATTTTTCCCCGTGCAATCTAGTTGAATTTCCAGATTGTTTTCTATGTCTGTAAGGTCTTCGATGACCGGTGTGAGATCAGAAGCCCTAGAGGCGCTGAAGGGTGAAAGAGCGGTGGAATCGAGCAACAGACAAGGCAATTATGAAGGTTCATCCAACAGTACACAGGGTTCGCATCAGCCCGTGACTGCGATCTATGAAGATGCTTCGAGAGAAACTTCAATCGCTGCAATGCCGTACCTGAGCTCTGGTGCGGGTTCATCAGCCTTTCTTCCATCGCCTGAGACGAATTTGCCTAATCAGTCTCTTCCTGCTTTGACCAACATGCCACGCCCACTCAATGCGGAAGAGGGAGAACCTGATACAGAGGTTCCACAAGGTATGTGCATCTCCAAATAACCCTTTTGTTAAAGATCTTGCACGATGCTTAATTTGTCTTCTAATCTTCACCTAATTATAGGGATATAGGCAGGAGGATGCTCAGATATCTAATGGTTGTAGAGAAACAGAACTAATAGGAAAAGAGGAGTTTAAGAGTCGGTCCTTGATAATCACTGTCTCTTCCTGATCTGACTAACATGCCACGCCCAACTGAATGCAGGAGAGGGAGGACCCGATACAGAGGTTCCACAAGGTATGTGCATCTCCAAATTTCTCTTTTGTTAAAGCTCTTGCAGGACGCTTAATTTGTCTTCTAATCTTCACCTAATAATAGGGATATTGGCAGGAGGATGCTCAGATTTCTAATGGTCGTAGAGAAACTGAATATAGTTTGGAACTAATAAGAAAGGAGTTTAAGAGTCGGTCATGACTAGATCCTTGAAAATGAACAGGCAAATCTTTGAAGTGTATATGCTGTTGCTATCACACAAAGCTTTAAATCAGTGTCTTCCTGATTTGACTAACATTTCATGCCCAACTGAATGCAGGAGAGGGAGGACCCGATACAGAGGTTCCACAAGGTACGTGCATCTCCAAATTCCTTCTTTGTTAACGCTTTTGCAGGACGCTTAATTTGTCTTCTAATCTTCACCTAATTATAGGGATATAGGCAGGAGGATGCTCAGATTTCTAATGGTTGTAGGGAAACAGAAAATAGTTTGGAACTAATACGGAAAGAGGAGTTTAAGAGTCGGTCATTGATAATCACTAGATCCGTGAGAATGAACAGGCAAATCTTTGAAGTGTATATGCTGCTGCTATCATTCTAAGCTTTAAATCAGTCTCTTCCTGATTCACTAACATTCCACACCCAACTGAATGCAGGAGAGGGAGGACCCGATACGGAGATTCCACAAGGTACGTGCATCTACAAATTCCTCTTTTGTTAAAGGTCTTGCAGGATGCTTAATTTTTCTTCTGATGTTCACCCAATAATAGGGATGTAGGCAGGAGGATGCTCAGATTTCTAATGGTTGTAGAGAAACAGAAAATAGTTAGGAACTAATCGGAAAAGAGGAGTTTAAGAGTCGGTCATTGATAATCACTAGATCTTTGAAAATGAACAGGCAAATCTTTGAAGTGTATATGCTGTTGCTATCATACAAAGCTTTAAATCAGTGTCTTCCTGATTTGACTAACATTTCATGCCCAACTGAATGCAGGAGAGGGAGGACCCGATATAGAGGTTCCACAAGGTACGTGCATCTCCAAATTCCTTATTTGTTAATGCTTTTGCAGGACGCTTAATTTGTCTTCTAATCTTCACCTAATAATAGGGATATTGGCAGGAGGATGCTCAGATTTCTAATGGTTGTAGGGAAACAGAAAATAATTTGGAACTAGTGGGAAGAGAGGAGCTCAATAGTCGGTCATTGTTAATTAATAGATCTTTGAAGATGGGCAGAGCAATGCTCCTAAGTGTGACATTCAAATCTGGAAAAGAATGGCTCTCTCTATCCCCTCAGCTCACCTACATAAAGAGCATTCCTTTTTAGAACTGAAGCAAAATGTAGTTTTCAATCTGAAGAGATAAGTTTGAAAGCTGTTTCCCGTGATTCCAAAATAAGAAAGTTTCCACGGTCTTCCTTGTGGTACCTAGTCAATTGAAACTTATCTCGGGGTACCCTTTCGTGGGATACAGGGGAAATGCCTAGAGCGATGGATCCATTTTCGGAGCTTGTTGAAGAGAAGCCTAATAACAAGCGGAAGTGTGACTACTGCGGGAATGAGTATGTTGGAGGCGGAAAGAGGATTAAGGTGCACTTTGCTGGAGTGAGATCAGAAGCTCTAGAGGCGCTGAAGGGTGAAAGAGCGGTGGAATCGAGCAACAGACAAGGCAATGATGAAGGTTCATCCAACCTTACACAGGGTTGGCATCAGCCTGTGACTGTGGGCAATGAAGATGCTTCGAGAGAGACTTCGATCACTGCCATGCCGTACCTGAGCTCTCGTGCAGGTTCATCAGCCTCTCTTCCATCGCCTGAGATGAGTTTGCCTTATCAGTCTGTTCCTGCTTTGACCGACATGCCTCGCCCACTGAATGCGGAAGAGGGAGAACCCGATACAGAGGTTCCACAAGGTATGTGTATCTCTAAATAACCCTTTTGTTAAAGCTCCTGCGGTATGCTTAATTTGTCTTGTAATCTTCACCCGATAATAGGGATAAATGCAGGAGGATGCTCAGATTTGTAATGGTTATAGCAGAAAATAGTTAGGAACCAATAGGAAGAGAGGAGCTTAAGAGTCGGTCATTGATAATTAATAGATCTTTGAAGATGGGGAGAGCAATTCTCCTAAGTGCGACATTCAAATCTTGAAAACCAATGGCTCTCTCTATCCCCTCAGCTCACCTACATAAAGGGCGTTCCTTTGTAAAACAGAAGCAAAATATAATTTTCAATCTGAAGAGCAAAGTTTGAATACTGTTTCCCGTGTTTTCAAAATAAGAAAGTTTCCTAGGACATCCCTGTGGTACAGAGTCAATTGAAACTTATCTATTGACTTGTGGGATACAGGGGAAATGCCTATAGCGACGGATGCATTTTTGGAGCTTGTTGGGGTTCTGCCTAATTACAAGCTGAAGGGTAACTTCTTTGGGGACGAGTATGTTGGAGGAGTGAAGAGGATCAAGGCGCACTTTGCTAGAGTTGGAGGATGTGGAATTCGTGGCCGCCAGATCTTTGATGACCGAGTGAGATCTGAAGGCCCAGAGGCGCTGAACGGTGAAAGAGCGGCGGAATTGAGCAACAGACAAGGCAATGATGAAGGTTCATCCGACCTTACACATGGTTTGCATCAGCCCGTGAATGCTAGCAATGAAGATGCTTCGAGAGAAACTATAACCGCTGCCATGCCGTACCTTTGCTCTGGTGCAGGTTCATCAGCCTTTCTTACATTGCCTGAGACGAATCAGTGTCCTCCTGCTTCAACCAACATGCCTCGCCCACTGAATGGTGAAGAGGGAGAACCTTATACAGAAGTTCCAAATGGTATGTGTGCATTTCTAACTTTGCCATAAGTTGAAGCTCGTGCAGTACGCTTAATTTGTCTTCTAATCTTCATCTAAGAATAGGGATATAGGCAGGATGCTCAGATTTTGTACATTTATAGTGAAACAGAAAATAGTCTGGAGTTAATAGTAAAAGTGGAGTTTTAAGAGTCGGTCATTTATAATCACTTGATCTTTGAAAACGAGCAGACAAATGTTTTGAAGTGTTAATGCAATAGCCAAATCATGATGAGCAATGTATCAGCAACATTTAATATTTTGCCTAACAAATTCCCAAAAGTATTTGCAAATTAAAAAAGAGGATGCATCGAAGGGGCAACTATATAATTGGTTAAAAAGTTCTTTTTTTTTTTTTCATGGTAAACATAATATTTCATAACAGTGCATATTCTTCGTCTAAGATTGTTGGAGGCACATATTTGACAATTATATGATATTAGAGGAGTGTTTGAATAATTGCAAATAATTGAGTGTTAATAAATCATTTAAATTATATTTTAGCATATAACAAAAGCACAATAAATCGTTAAAACTATATCCTGCCAAATAGGACCCTGAATCTCGTAAGTTTCACATTTAGATATGTCTACTGCATGATTAGTTATGATTGTTTAATAAAATGCATAATTATAAATGGCTCTAATGAGATAATTTTGTAATATTTACATTTGGCAATTATGGGTCGACAGGAACCTAAAATAAGATAAAGGGTGGGATGCTTTAAATTTTAAATTATCTATCAAAGTTAATTCCTTTTGACTTTTAATTTTAAATCAGTTTTTCCCAATGGAGGGCTCATGATATGGGGTCGCCAATATTTCACTGTTGTGACATGAATGCCTGCATACCATATTAATTATCATGTGGGATGTTGTATATGACATTTTTATTCGAAAAAGTGAATACAAAAGGTACAAAACTATTGTATGGAATGTTGTATATAATATTTTTGTTCGAAAAAGTGAATACAAAGGTTTATACCTAATAGTGAATTTTCACTTATACTTGAGTTTAGGTGCAAGAAAGCATGTTGCTCCGGCTGAGATTCAACCAGGTACCCATAGGCTTGCCAACACGACTATGACATCTCTCAAAAGAAAGCTGGAAGAACTCGTCGGCAGTGGCGTAGCGGACATGAAAAAGCTAAAGTCGAAGTGGAGGGGGATAGAAGAAGCATATAGGAATGAAGTTGGGCATGCTGAGAGTCAACCAGGTAACCATAGGCTTGCCGACAGGGCTATGACATCTCCCAGTAGAAAGCTGAGAGCACTTGCCATGAGTCGCCTAGCGGACATGAACAAGCTAAAGTCGAAGTGGAGGAGGATAAAAGAAGAATATTGGAGTGTAGTGCGGGCAATCAAAGAAGGAATATCTTTTCCACCGGAGAAATTAGCAGAGGTGGAAGAGTTGAGCAAAGAAATTGAAGAGATTTTTCTAGTTCTAGGAAGAGTTAGGCAAGAGGTGATTGCACTTGCTAGACGCTGCAAAAGGTCTGCTTCGTTGACAATAGAATTAGTAGGCAAAGAAGCTCGACGGAAGGTGAATGTGATTTTGTCCTGTTTAATGCAGGACACTGTTCCCATCATTGGTGTTTATGGTATGGGTGGAGTGGGCAAGACAGCCATTTTGGGGCATGTCTATAATATACTCCACGAGGATCTTTCCTTGGATGTATTCTGGGTGACTGTACCTCAGGATTTTAGTGTGTATGCGCTACAAGAAGAGATTGCCAATGCGGTCGGACTAGACAATCTCTCAAATGAGAAGGACGTGAAGAGAAGGGCGGGCCTATTGTATGGACATCTGAATGTGAAGAATAGATCCATCCTAATTTTAGATGGCCTTTGGTTGCATTTTGAAGTTAAGGATGTGGGGATTCCGGTTGAAACGGGCAACCTAAAGTTGGTAGTGACAACTCGATCACTAGAGGTGTGTAGTATGATGCCCTGTCAAAAGCAAATCAAGATAGAACTTCTCGATATGGAAGATTCTTGGAGGTTGTTTTTAAAGACGCTTTGCATTGCGGAAGAACTTCCCAAGGAAGTTGAACAAATTGCAGGGTCTCTTCTTGATAGGTGTTGTGGTCTGCCACTTGGGATCATTGAGATTGCAACTCGCATGAGAGGAGTAGAGAAAGTGCTTGAATTGGGAGGCGTACTGGGAAAATTAGAAGACTCCTGGATGGGGCTTGACGTGTTCAAGTGTCTGCAACTCAGTTACTTGAACTTGGGTAATGATGAAGTGCAACAGTGTTTCCTGCATTTAGTACTTTGTTTTGGAGAAGAAGAAGTCCTTTCAGCAGCTTCGAGAGAGGAATTGATAGAGTCTTTCATAGATGAGGGTTTGTTAGGTGGAAGTGCCACCAGGCAAGGACTGCACGATCGGGGTAACGCCATATTGGATAAAATAAGAAGGGCCTGCCTGTTGGATCCAGGAAAAAAGCATCAGTATCTACACCCGTTGATAAAGGACATGGCACTGCATACAGCGACAAGGACAACTCACATGGTTAAGGCCTATATGGGGTTGAAAGAAATACCGGAGGAAGTATTCTGGACCGATCGTTTAGAGAAAGTCCTTTTACAAGGCAACAAAATAGAAGAAATCCCATGCGCCATATCACCAAATTGCCCTAAACTGACGAGGCTGTCGTTGAATGACAATGCCATGTTGCGAGTCATCCATGAATCTTTCTTCAAACATCTGAAGGGGCTGACGGTTCTAGATCTCAGCGACACTGGAATCACGGAATTACCGAACCCCGTCTGTCAGTTGGAGAGCTTGGAAGCACTGTTACTGAGAAGGTGTGATGCATTACGTTTTATTCCTTATGTAGGAAAGTTGGGATCCCTAAGAAAGTTGGACCTCCAAGCGTGTGGAAGTCTTGAAGAAGCGCCTGAGGGGATGGAGATGTTGGTAAACCTGAGGTACCTCGACCTAGATGGCACAGGGATCGAAACATTATCAGAGGGAGTGTTGGGGATGCTGGTGAACTTGCAATATCTTGCGATTAAAATGCTGAGGGCAGGAGAAGAGGTAAAATCTACGAAGGTGGACGAAGTTTATTGTTCTGTTGCCAATGTGGAAACGTTCAATGCGTGCGTGGGGTCTCTGGAGCGAAATAATTGCCGGCGGTACAGGCTCGCGGTGGGTGCACCAGACTGGGACCGCCTTTGTTGTGTGGATGTGGATAGGATTGAGAGGTATATACTCATCGATGGTTGCGACCATATTGCTGCGAGTGTAGACGGAACAGGTGGTGATGGCTGTGCTCTGCTTCCGGAGGGTGTGCAATCATTGGAATTGTCCAGGTGTCATAAAATGGAGAGAGTGATGGAATGGGAGTGGCTGATGACTCTCCTTCCAAATCTGAAGGAGATTATAACATATTGTTGTGAGAAATTAGAAGAGATAACACGTGGGCCATCTCCCAGTGGGGCCACTTGTCGCCTCACATATATTTATATAGATGGATGCAACAACATGAAGAGGGTGCTGCTGACGCAAGACGTGTTGCTCCACCTCCCTTTCCTTCAAGAGATATCAGTCAAAGACTGCAAGGGCATAGAGGTGATAATAGGTACTGTTGCCAAAATGATGCACTGTTCCTTCCCAAAGTTAATGAAGCTGGGTCTATCGAATCTTCCGGAACTGAAGAGCATATGTGATGGGACCATGTGTTGCGATTCCCTCCGGTGGATTTCTATAGAAAATTGTCCGAAACTGAAGAGGATTCCTGTGCAGCTGCCCCTGCTTGACAATGGGCTCCCTTCTCCTTCCCCTTCTCTAAAAGGGATTCGGATAAATCAGCAGACATGGGAGTCGCTGGAGTGGGATCATCCCCTTGCCCGTTCTTCACTTGAACACTTAGTCAAGTTTCTTGGTAAGTCACCCTCAAAGTTTGTTGCTTCTTTTATGCTTTCCATCTCCCTTGGTCCCTATCATTTTTTCCCTTTCTTGGTAACACATAACTGCTTAGAAATTAGCAATTAGGCCTGTGCTACACACTGATAAATGAATTCTTTTACAGCTTGACAGTGTAGCATACTGGTCATGTTATTATTAAACCTTAGATGTTTTGGCGATGTTCAAAAATTAGAGGGGGAAAAAAATAATCCCTGAACTTTGAATGAACAACAATGGCAATAGTCTCTCTCTCTCTCTCTCTCTCGGCCAAGGCACTCTTTGTACATTTAAAAGATGTTCTTCACACTGATTTTTTTTTCTAAAAAAACAAGCCATTTTGAGTATAGAAAAATTTTGCATATGCTGATATACAAATCCCTCTGTTATAAGTAATCAGTTTTTTGTGGTCACAATATTATCATGACATGGATATAACAATTGATTAATGGCTCCATAGTTCTCATACAAAAAGATTGAAATTGATCATGACACCCTTGTTGGAAAGATGCTAAAGCCTAGTAAATGTAAAATTCGATTAGGACGTTCTACTTTTTTGGTTGGGATAGTTTAAGAGAGCATGTTAAATGCCTTTTGCCTTTTCTTTTTGTTGCCTTTTCTGTTTTACCTCATCCAGTACCTCTACTTTCAAGTCCTTTTTAATTTTTAAATTGATCACTATTCTTCATGAATACTTTGCATGAACTTCGTATTTCCAATTGCATGTTTGCATATGTTGAATTTATTTCTGTTTAATTTGATCAAGTTCGGTTGGCCGGAGAAGTCTCTAATTTCTTTAGATTGTTTGCATTCTCTCTTTAATTTGATTAGGTTTTTTCAGTCGAAGAAGTTTCTAATTCCTTTGCATTGTTTTTGGAAGAGAAAAAGAAATGGGGGGTTAGCTTTCTCTAGAACCTTGTGAAATCTATTAGGGCTGATCTTTTTTAAGCACAAATATTGCACAGAAAGAAGATGGGCGTAGGTGTCAACAAGTGAATTGTCCACAGTTCAAGTTTTTCTAAGCTCTCTCAAAATGCACCACAATATGTATATAGATTCTTAGTGAATATTCATGTGGTACACGATGATATTGGATACGAGTACGAGAAAGGTGCTTGGGGCCCAATTGCTCGACAACTATAGGAAAACCCCTCTCCCGCTTCCTTTCACAACTGCTTTCTGGTCTTTTGGGCCTGCTTTGCAAGTGACTAACAAACATCAATATTTATGCCCCAGACTGATGAAGCCGCAGAGGATCCCGTTGAGGATGAATCGTCTTCCGATGGCAGTGGACATCAAACTTTTAGCCATTGCTACATCATCCTGCTCTATTGATGTTTAAAGTACCTGTGAACTTTGTGATGACATCTGCTTACTCTATGCCTTCTTTTCGAATCTATGATAACTATGTCTTGTTTCTGGATTTCTCTGTTTGTATCATCCCTTATTTCTACCCCATTAAACATTTATCTTTCTATTTCTCTCACCCCACCTGACTGAATCTCGTAAAGGATTGATGTGGATATGAATATTAGATGATCTGCTTAGAGTAGGTATAATCTCCTGTGGGATATTGAGTTTGCTAGTCTAGTCCTATGTGTGGTATCTGGACCTGACCTTGTCGCCCAACTTGGAGGCTGATCTGGCGTGCATGGGGGATTAGTATCCAAGAGTATCAAGCTTTTGCTTCGAGCATTGTCTGGAGGTGCGTCTTTTGAAACAGGTCTTGAGCTCGAGAACTTCTGTTGGGTATAACGACTTCCTTGTCCTTGCGATTGTTCTTTTGGTTGATTAACATCTCCTTTGGAAAATTTGAAAAGATTCAAAAAATGATTTACATGACTTTGGACGAAAAGTACTAACCAGTTTTTAAACTAGTCGATGATCATAAGGCAGCAAACGTAGGAATGACATTGAAACAAGCAGAGAATCAAAGGCCCCCCCTTGATTACTTGATTGAGGGCCGATAGCTCGAGAACAAAAAGATCAAGGCCCCTTATCTGCAAACTGATTTGACACCTAGATGCATAGTTTCTCCATTTTCCCAGTTTTTCAACCCTCTTTTCTCCCATTTTTTTTAATGGAAAATTATACCTTACTAAGCATGTTCGCAGGCGGCTTTTATTTTGCTTAAAAGAAAAGTAATTTAAAAAAATTTGTCTCCCATCCTCGCTAATGAAGTATAGCATAAAGATCAGGCGATGTATTTTCATAAGGTCTTCTTGACTCTTTTTCAAAAGGTCAAATAATGTATGCATATTGTACCTTTTGAGGCAATTATAGGTCTTGGGAGGCAATTCTAATTGGTCAATAAAAATAGATTTCAATTCTATTTCTTTTTTTGTTTTTCTTAACTTAGCCAATCTATAATGAAAAGTGAAAAAGGGTAAGCTAACCTTATACCGATTGTTCTCTAAATGTAAGTTTTCTTCTTCGGCACGTACAAAAGAAATAAATAAATCAATTAAATTCCAGGAGGCTTCATGAAGTGCTTCTTTAAGAGTTAAACTTCCGTTTGTCCATATTTCGTGAAAAAGTATCTCTTGGAACAACAACAACAACATCAACACCCCTCTCACGTGTAAAGTTGGATTCAGGGCGGGCCCACATACGCGGACAACACTGTCTCCAATACTATGTTAGAAAGTCCAATCAAAAAATTTAAAATATTAGGTGAAGGGAAATTACATGAATATAAAAAAAGCAAATAAGACTCGTTATGAGGTGATGTGGGACAACAACAACATCAACATCCTTCACCTATCAGTTTAAGCTTTTGAGTGGAACTTTCTAACATTGAATTACGATCAATGCTATCCCTTTCGTGAAAGTGTGTCCACATATCTCTTAACAACGGGGTTCTTTATGCTCACAAATGCCATATAACATGACATAAAGTTATTTGAAATGATAAATAAAGGTATAATCATCTTCCTTTTTTTCCTTTTTCAAGTCATCTTGTCACTTGTTATTTATTTCCAACAACTCTGGTTCCAGGACTATATAGTTAGACAGCATAGATCGTGTCCACACCCACAAATTATCATCAAAATTTGATTATTTTTTCCTTTTAGGTCGAAATATTTGATTATATTTGAATGATGGATGATGTACTCGATTGCCCATCAGTCCCCATGTCCGGGAAATGTTTCAAAAATCAGAGAACCTAATAATTTTACTGCCACAGATATTTATTCAAGTTTTTTTTTGGGCTGGCCCAAAAATTTATTTAAGTTATTAAAAAAGGACATGATGCACCTGAATTTTTAATTCATTCAACATGGTCCCTAAGCCTTGATCAAATGTGTAATGCCATCCCTGAATTTTTAAATTGCTTAATATAGCCCATGAACTTTGGTTCGATATTTAATGTGGTCCCTAAAATCCTCATATACTCTAGGAACTACATTAAATATTGACCAATAGTTCAAGGACCACTTTAAACAAATTAAAATTTTTGGGACAATATTGCACATTGAGTCAAAGTTCAGGGATAACAATGCATAAATTAAAATTTTGGCAATGACAATGCATCGCACTTTTGAGTTTTGTCGAGGTGTTTGATACATGCTTGGCTATTGAAGTGCCAAAGTTCCTGATATCTGGACGAAGGGCAGGAGCCACAACATGCTCCCACACAATAAATCCGTGATAAGGTGCCGCGATGTCCTGGACGGGAGGAAATTCTTGCTTAGATATGGGCTCAATGTGCCTAGTACATAGGAACCATTCGTTCCGTGAGGCATTACGTGGACTAAACATGTCAAAATAGGTCGTAGACTCATTTATTGGCCCATGTTTAGTGGGCTGAGCTATGGATTGCAATGGCAAGAACAAATATAAGAACATTATGTAAAAATAACAATGTCAATCGCAACAAAGGAAAAATGTACTCCAACAGCTACCAGATGAAACTCACAAGATTTATAAAAATAAAAAACAGGGGAGAAGAAAAAATGCCGCCTTGATATTTTTAGTAGGGTGAAGTCGAGCCCATCTCGTGTGCCCACCAAGGCTTCATTGATCTTGGAACTGTCCGAGAATTCCGTTACTTTCTCAAAGAGAGTGAAGCGAGAGTTACATATACATGTTGTATTTGAATAAATTGTGAACTCGTTAACACACACACACATATAATATTGGATTTTGCCAATAAACCCATCTTATGAATATAATTAACCCATTCAATGACCGTCAAACGAGCGGAATGGGTCCAGTTGAGTTTGGTCCTACCCAAATGACTCTTTAGATGACGTAGAAATTTAATAACACACGCTCGACACAACTCATGTAACGAAAAGATATCCCTATTTAATCTAATTTATGAAAACTTGTGTCCACCTAATTAACCACTTTAAGCTCTTCGTGCATGGATATTATCGGACAAAACACATCCGTAACTAATCGAACCTATGAAAACATGTATCCACCTAATTAATGCACTTTAGGCTCTGCATGTATATATATTATTAGGATAAAATCTTTGTTTCAACAACAAGAAGCTAAAGAATTGACTTTCACCGTTGCATAGAATTTTCAATATTTCTATTTATGCACAATGAAAATAAGAGAAAAATAGTACTTGACAGTGAATTTATAAAATCACAGCAACATATAGCATGGTAGAATTGAAATTCCACTTAAATGAAGAGTGAAATATTGAATAAGATGATTTACGCTAAACATATTTCAATCTAAAACCAGAATCATTTATGTCCTCGTGGATAAACAAGAACGACTATCAATTCATTAACAATTTGATCAAGGCCACAGAAGACAACTAGCCGTCAACAGCACAATAAAAAAAGTATTGTTATTGTCGTTTTTCCCTTCGTTTTTGCTGCTGTAAGCTCTGTCACAGCAGTTCTTTCAGTTTATAAGTCACCCATATGATCTTCTAGAGCCCCCGAAAGGACAATCATCTCACTTCTACTGTAAGGACGGGACAGAAACATGGGGGCCAAATCCTTGAAAACGTTACTTTTTTGTGGTCGGAAAAAAATATATTGTTTGACATCTAAATTTTGGTTACCCTTGTAAGTCATTTAATTTTTTCATAAAAAGAAGGAATTAATTTTAGTTTCCACTAAAAAAACAATTAAGTCATTTTTTCCTCATTGTTCTTAGCATTCGTGCATTAAATTTGCATTATCATTTGGACCGGCGGTGGAAATTGAAGCTTAAATTGACAGTGGATCGGACTCGGCGTCAAATTTTCGACCAATGTATTTGGGAGTGCCGAATTTTCTAAGAGGGTTTGGACTTGTTTGAGCTTGATTCAGCCCATTAAAAATTGATTATTGCTTAAGGCATTTTAATTACAAATGTCCATTAATTAAGAAAAAGGTCATACATCAAGCCCGCACTGAGCGAAGAAGCCCATCCGAGTCGGAATAATTGATTTATTAAATAACATTATTTGGATTATAGTTCAGAAAATTGCAACGCTAGATTTCACAGAAGGGGAGGCCAGTTCATTATAACACACGGCGAGAAAAAGGAAGGGAGATTCACGTTGGAGGCCACAAATTAGGAGACATGGCCATGCTATTCTGAGAGAGAGAGAGAGAGGAGAGAGAAGAATTTTCTTTGCTTTTGTAAGGTCCATGGGTCTGCAAAATATAGAAGACGACAATACAAGCAAAGACAGGAAAAGATAAAGAATGATGCACTAAAAATTAGCCAAACTCGGAATGGATTAGTCGTTTAGGTGGTTTTTTAGGCGTTTTTAATTCCAGTGGCGTTTTTGTGATTTTGTGATTTTTAGGTTATTTAGGGTTAGCACCAAAGGGTGTTTAAGATTTCTTTTAGATTACAGATTTTTACGGACTTTATATTTTGTCGAATTTGATATTCGCAATTGAGAGAACAGATTGTTCCTCGTTATCAATTCTTAATTCATGTTTAGCCAATTTCCGTTGAGTTTCGGATCAATTGATATCGTAGCACAGGTTGCCTCGAACCGATGGCTGAATAGAATCACGGTAGTCGTGGACGGCGAGATCGTGTTGGTCGGGATGTGGAGTCGTTCCTTACAAAGAACCGTGTTTGTGTCTAAGAGACTCGCAAGAAGTAGAAATTGAAGAACGAGAGAAGGAGAAACCAGGATTTGGAGCGACAACTTGCGGAGAGGTTGAGCGTTCAATCCGAAGAAGCAATAAAATCTGAGGATCCATCCGATGATGGAGAGGATCCGAAGAAGTAGCGGAATCTCGAGAATCCATCCGATGATGAAGATCCAACCTTTGATGAAGATTCAATCTTTGATGAAGATCCCGTCTATGATGAATATGATGGAGAACAAGAATATGCAGATCCAGTTTTCATCGTTCTGGTGATTGAAGATGTTGGGTTTAATGAGTTCGACAAATGCCCGGAGACCCTCGATTGGAAGCCCCCTGCTCTCGACTAGGACAGGGTCGAATCTCTTGACAAAACATATCAAAATTCTTCCTCGGACGGCGACAACAGCGGTTTGATGGATTCTATGCTCTGCGATCCCTGTTCGAGGCTAATTCGAAGCGGATTCACGAAGCCAACATATCTAGAGGAATATTAGATATTTCTAAATGCCGGAGGTGAGGCTTCAAATCAAGTAGATTCCTTCATGAAGTTTCATGATGATGCTTTCTACGAAGGAGGCGACGCTTTGCGAACCAATGAAACCATATTTGACGCTGGTAATTATCCATTTGTTTATCGATCAGCACGATTTGGAAATTTTAGTTACTGGGTGAACACGAGCATGAGCCTCGACGAATGCAGAGCCATGTGCCAGAAAAATTGTACTTGCACTGCATATGCCAATACCGACATTGTCGGGAAGAGAAGCGGGTGTCTCCTTTGGCATGGAGATCTTCTCGACATCAGAAAGCTCATAGAACCAAGCAGCAATCAGAATGTTTTCATCAGGGTCATGGATTTAGACCTAGGCAATCTTAAGTGGCAATTGCGGTTGGTGGTGGCAGTAGTCGCCGCGTCACTGTCTCTGGCAATTCTTTCACTGCTATGTTTCTGGAGGAGGAGAACGAAAGAACGCCTAGGGAATCGATCGGAGGTGCGAGCTGGGAGCGAGGACAACTTGCAGCAGCCTATACTAGACTTGGAAGACGTTACTCAAGCGAATAATAGCTTTTCTTCTCTCAATAAAATCGGAGAGGGCGGCTTTGGTCCTGTTTATAATGGGTCTAATGTCCAATGGAGTTCAAATAGCTGTCAAGAGACTGTCGCAGAACTCGAGATAGGATGGTGATGAGTTCAAGAATGAAGTCTTGTTGATTACGAGACTCCAACATCGGAACCTTGTCAAGCTATTGGGGTGCTGTATTGACAAAGAGGAAAGGATGTTAGTATATGAATATATGCTGAATGAAAGCCTCGACTCTTTAATATTTGGTAATATAGAAGGTAATTCTCTAGTGTGGAGGCGGCGGTTCGATATCATTGTGGGTGGTGAAGAGGACTTTTATATTTGCATTGCGACTCCAGATTGAGAATAATTCATCGAGATCTGAAAGTTAATAACGTGTTCTTGGATAGTGAGATGAATCCAAAGATATCAGACTTTGGTATGGCTAGGGCTTTCGGAGGAGATCAATTCCTAGAGGAGATGAAACGTGTAGTCGGGACATATGGATACGTGTCTCCGAGTATGCAATAGACTGAATTTTCTCGACTGAATCAAATGTCTATGGCTTTAGCATTTTTTTGATTGATGGTTTCTACAAGAAGGGAATTGCTATCAATGAAGACGAAGCATATTCAAGGGCGAGTCTTTTTTCTAGCGGGGAGAATGATGCATTTAGAGTTGGCGAAATCGGAATGAGCTGAAATTTGGTCGGCTACAAAGAAACGGGCCGTGATCGAAACTCACGATTATGCTGTGACCGACGTTGTATTTTGCCGTTTTGGAGTCGTTTTGATGGGTTTTTAGGTATTTTAAGTTTTTAGGCAATTTTCGTAATTTTAATGGTTTTGTAATTAGGTTTAACACCGGGTTTCAAGTGAAGCAGATTTTAGACTTTTACAGACTTTATACTTTGTCGAATTTGATATTCGCATTTGAGAGTACAAATTGTTCCTCGTTATCCGTTCTTAATTCTTATTTAGCCAATTTCCGTTGCGTTTCGGCATCGGACAATCTTTTATTTTGTTATTACATAGTTTTTTTAGTAACCAAAGTGAGCCTTCCCGGACAAAAAAACTTCAGCAAGGAAGTAGAAAGCGAGATCGATTTGGTGATAGTGCCTATGAGGAAGGACAGTCGTCGTCCTCATCTGCTAAACATTTTCGGGTACTTAATATCGGTTTGAGTTAAATTATGGCTATCGATTTAATTCATACCCAAATGTGGCTAGGATTCTTAACTAAGACATTTTTTCGTATGTGGTTCATGTAGCTTAGATGGAATCGCTCAAGAAGAGAGTCACCCTTGGCTGACTTTGGGACGTGCCAATAGTGCTTCTCAACCTCAAGGGTTCGTGCTAATTGCACGCAGAATAACCGTTTTGACATATAGAAACGTTTCGATTCAGATGACTTCTACCTGTTCTATGTCCATTTTCCCTCTCATTTTTTTCTTTTTCATGTCTGAATGATCAAGTATCAGGACCGACTCTGAATCTGGGGGAATCATAAACAGAGTCTATGACCCGATGTACGAACGTCTTGGTTTACCGATCGACCCTCATCTGAGGATGTTCTTAACTAGTAAATGGGGTGAGTTCTTGAAAATTATTGCTTTAAAAGCATTTGTACTCATCTTAAAACACGTTGGACCCCATGATGATACAATATGCCATTTGTTTCCTGTTGCTAGATGATGAGAAAAGCACATGGTAATTAGGAGCGCACTTTACATCTTGGACTCAATGGATTAGGTTAAACAAAAATAACGCGAAGATGACTTTGAGCATATCATACTTCCATTTTGTGCATATTTTCCATGGTTTTGGTTCATTGCATTTGTCAGGTAACCCTTCAAGGTCCAGACAAACTGCGACATCGCAATCCGACAATCAGCCACGAGCATGGGGGCTCCCAGACAATAGATCGTGAAGAAAGATTTGTAGCGGCCCTTTTCGTGAATGTCGTCGCGAGTTCCTATAGGGTTGAGGGGCATGTGGAATTTTGGACCTGGGTTTTCTTTTCTTATTCAAGCTTCAAACTTTGGAATGTAGCTTCAAACTTTGCCTAATTTCTCTTGGTTACTTTGTAGCTAGGTGAATTAGGCATGAAGCTTTGACATCCTTTCTATTTATATGTGGATCTATTTGCTTAAATTCTATGTGGTCGCATGAGATGCATTTGCACTAGGGCTCAACGTAGCCTATAGAAAAGTTCATCCTCCTTATCACAGTTGTGGGGTTTTACTATTGATATTTAAGCTGCTACTATATATGGTTTAGAAGCCTTTCCCATTTCGAACTATCATGTTAAGGAGTCATTATCTTGTGGTTAACTAGAGATGCATTTTAATGTGACCAAACTTTTTGGAGGCTAAATTATATATGTTTGATCTAAACATACCCTTTTTAGATTGATTTCAACGAGTTCATAATGCGATGAATCTCATATTTATAGTTAGATTCACTATAGAGGGTCTATACATGAAAAGCTCAGGCCTCGATAGAAGTCTTTCCGCACTAACTAGTAAAACCAACAAAACTTACGGCATTGATACATATGCGTGACTGATGATTGTTAGAATGATGCGTACGTACAATCTGTAAATTGCATGGAAAAGAATCACATTTGTTGAAATCATCTAGTTATAACTTTATTTGGAGTCAAATTTGTTGTTTAAGCAACTCAGTATCAATGCTCATAAAGAAACAGTTAGTAGTATATTAAGTTTATTTCATGTATATTAGTAAAGTTTTCCGGGAAAATTTAAAATAAAAGCCTAAAGTATCCTCATTTTCTTGAATAAGGCTTAAAGTGAACTTTACTTTAAATAAAGGCTACAGTGCCTTCATTGTTTTAAAGAAATGCGTTCATTTGTTGTGCTTCACAAGCTAACACGTGTTTGTATTTAGTCTTATGATTAAGCTATCTTGTCCTTCCTTTTGCCTCTTCCATTTTTCTCTATAAAATTAGCTACTACCAAAGTGGATGTAGAAATTTTAGTAGCATTTGAAAAATCTGTTTATGCATCTAAAATTAAAAAAAGGAAATTCCTTGCTATGATTTGAATTTGTGGACAAAAATCCACGTGTCAACTTATGTATATTGAGAAAATTTCAGGGCTTGGGCTAAGGAAATTTATCCGTCGTAAGATTTAAATTAGGGAAAAATTAACAGGTCTATCTAGACAAGTCCTAATTGGCTACTACTTACAATGAACTTTACACGCTACCATCACATGTAGTCACAGCCTAAAAAAAAATTGCAGATTGTACACAAGACGACAGTCACTGTCTACAAGAAGCAAGAATGTCAACTTTTAATATACCAAAAAATCAAAACCGAAAAAACAAAGGAATGTCAACTCTCGAGGAAAACAAGATGCATCCATGAAGAACTCATATATCTTGCAGCAATCCATTATTTCAATAGAAAGTGTGCATATTGTACACAGGAGTCACTATTTCACAGACTGTTGAATTTAACCAACTTCAGTAGCTAGAGTTATCGAATACCCACGGTTCGTGCTGAAAAAGCTCCCGCCCGTTCATTTGCACGGTTCCTGCAGCTATATCCTCAGAACGTTTTCTCGCAGCTTCAGCTTTCCTTGCTGACGCTTCAGCATCCTACAATGAGAGGAATGACTTTGAGCCTTTGAATTTCGTGGTGCAATGGAAGAGCCAATACATGACTGTGATTAATGTTGGTTAAGTTACTTGTCCTCGTAGCACGTCCAAATTATGGGTGAGACTTTGGCTTTCGTATTTATAGGAATAACTTAATCAGCTACGTTCAAGGATGAATTGATTCCTCAGCATACTCCAATCCCGTCAATATGTCATCTTAACGAAGAATATATTCAACATCCAACTGGATTACATAATAGCATGCAGCTAACGAGAGAAGCATCAATTTCAACAAAATAGACATTGGCAAATGGTTAGAACCTACAAGGAATAAGCAATGCGAAAAAACAACTAAAAAGTCAGCAAACAAGAAATGGTAAGATTAAGAGGCTAGAACATACTGGCATTGTGAACATTAAAAACAAGAAATTCAACAACACGACTCCAGCAGCCACTAACGTTGTGGATTGAAGCCACTAACCTTGTTAATTGAACTGCTGGAGCTGGATGTCAAGTTTCATACTTAAAACAGCATTTGTGTGCTGTTACTTCATAACACAGCAAGACTTATTGGATCAGATAATGGCAGTACAAAAGTGCCAAGTGACAGTGCAAAGGAATTTCTAATTGGATAAAACAATTCTCAGACAGTAACCTGATCTTCGACAAAATCAGTCCGCATATTAACTACAACTATTTGATGATCAAAGGATAACCGAACAAAATCAACAGATACTTCTCGCGCTCCAGACATACACGCACTACATGCTATACAGTAGTTTCTAAAGCTTAACAGAGTAGATAACAAAGTCCAAAACACATGCATACAGAGTTAAATGGACTTAGACAGAGTTAAATGGACATAGACGGTCACACGTATCCGCGAGCAAATCAAACAGAGCATTCCCACCAGGGACAGAATCAAATATTTTTTGCTTGCACAGGCAAAATCACTAATTACAAAACAATCGAGAACATTAGTTTCGAACTAATATAAGACTTGCATGCTTGTAAAGTCAGATATAATTTCCGACCAAAAAAAAAGTCAGATATAATATAGTTAGCATTATGCAGGTTTTGATTAATTCAAAAATAACAGTTTCAAATATAAATAGTTCAAAGAAAACATTTGGCATGGACTTAGCTACCTAATAGTTGAGATATTTCAAGGATACATAGCTTTTCTTCTTGGCCAAGATAATGGAGCGTAAATAAAAATTCTAAACTTTCAACTAATTGAATGTAAATTTAGAAAAGTGAAAGAAGACGACAGCCCCAAATAACCAATACATCAATCTGCCTTTGGTTCCAACATCAATTTTAATGAACACTTGCATTTTCAGATGTAACATGCAGACTATTATGTTGTGCCAATTTGCCACTCCAATTTCTGAGATAGAATGGCTGATGGATTCACTATATATGATAAGAAAACAAATAGATGGTAGCTCTCACAGCAAAATAATGCTATTAATGAGAGCTTTCTTACATGGAAGTTTAAGTCAGTCCTCTCGATTGGCGTGTGCAGCGCTGGAGGCTGCAGTACGCAGGGGTCTTTGTCCACACATATTGATAGTCTGAAACCCCGATAATTACAACACAAACTCTTTCCTTCCTAAGCATGCTTAAAAATTTTAAAGCTTTTCCTGAACACACACACACACACACAAGAATAAGCAGAACAAACTCTTCATATCCAAGGCAATGACTAATGCCAATCAGCGAAACCTGAACAAGTTAGGTAAATATGGACACAGGAAGCAAAGAGATCTGTCACCCCCAAAGAATAAACACTGCTGTCTCCCCATTCAAATCCATCCAGCAACCTTAAACACTCACCAACCAACTTATATTCTAGGACCAAAGCACGGTTATATTTCCCATTTAGACTGATCCTTGTAATGCTACTGATAACAGGATTAAATACCGATAGACTCTCTACATGATTTAGCCACCAAGTGAACAAAACACCAAATGAATCTCTAACTTTTAAACCCAATTTTCCTAGTACCTGAATTGTGACTTTCAGCATGACAGTCTCTACAAACTAGTTATTGCTTTCATCAGAAGGGTCCTTTTCCTTGATGTCCTTGGAATGGCGATATCGTGTGAAGTCGTCATCTTTAGTGGTTGGATGGGTTTTTGGAGGTTATGGCAATTTTCGTCGCCACATATTGTTCAAATTCACATTAGCTAACATCAAGACCATATGCAACTGCCAAAAAGGACATTTTATTGATGAGTTCTTATGACGGGACTGCAATTAGATGTAGGGTGCTCCAAGCAAGAATTAGCAGGGCATTTGAAAACACATTGGTACTGGCCATTGTCTATGAAAGCTCTTGTAGAAGCATCTTTTAGGGAATTAAATTGACTGTGTAATTGACAATTGCTATTATTTTATGATGGAATTGCCTGCCAAGGGTTGGCTTTCTCGTTCATATGTATATCGGGATAGCTAGGAATCTATATCATCAACATTCTTGTTCAAGACGATTGATTTTGAGCGTGAGAAGTTTAGTATGGTGTTTCCAAGCTACTATTGTTGTTGCTTTTCTTGGGTTTAGGATCCTATCTGTGACATAAAAATTTTCACATATATATGTTGTCAATTATTATCCTATTGTTTTCGAGGCGTTTTGGTTTTTAGGGTCCACTAGTTGCTGCAAGATGTATTGTTTCTTAACGTGCTTGAAGAAAGCTGATTTATCTTAATAAAAAGAGTAATATTCAGTTATGACTTAGTTTTTCTGAATGAAGCTTCACAAGAAAAAGTGCAACTACATTGTACTTCATTTTCCGGGAAGAACAAGGCTTGGACTATGCACAGATATGCCTCTTAATTCTGAAACAAAGGAAAATCTTGTTAAACGTACTGGCACTTTTTGTTCAAACGAAAAATCTATGATATACCACACTAACTTCAAGGCCCACTCATGAAGCTTCGTACAGAAAAACCGAGAATATAATTCAATATTACTCCTTTCATTAAGATAAATCAGCCTCCTTAAAGCACGTTAAGAAACAATACATCTTGCAGCAACTAGTGAATAAAAAAAAAAAAAAGCCAACAAAGCAATAGTGTATTATATTAGTTAATATATCTATAAATATTTCATGTTCTAGATAGATCCCAACAACCAAGAAAAACAACAATCATAACTTGGAAATGCTAGTACTAAAACTTCTCACTCTCACAAAATCAACTTTCAAAAAATCTGAGATCCATTCTCTTTCTCTAGGATGAGAACATTGATGATACCGATTCCTAGCAATCCCGAAATCTATATGAACGAGAAAATCAAGCTCTAGCAGAAAATTCTATCATAAAGCAACAGTAATTGTATACAGCGCAGTTATCTCCCTAAACTATGCAAGCAAGGAGCTTTCACATAAGATGAATCAATTCTTGGTCAGAGCATCCTAAACCTAATTGCAGTCCCGTCATAAGAATCAGCGAAACGCTGCATATAGTTCTGACATTAGCTAATGTAAAGTCGAACACTATGTGGCAACGAAAGTTCCCATAATCTATCTAAAATTTATTCCAAAAACTCGCCTAACAACTCAAGGAAACAACCTCATACGACATCCGTATTCAAACACGTTAAGGAAAAGTAACGTTCTTCGTGAATTTCATTGTCAATTTTAGGGGTGAACACTGAGAACGTTCTTGATCAACTTTAGAAGGATTGATTGGTGATAAGAGATGAATAACGGGGCGCGAGAGGAAAATAGAAACCGAGGAACGAACCTTTCGACGCTTCCAAGAGAGGAACTGGGCCTCCGAAATAGGGTTCGGCTTCGTCTCCATTTTCTCTTCTTCGGCATCTGCACCCATCTCTCTCTCTCTCTCTCTCTCTCTCTCCCCCCCCCGCGACAAAACACGAGGGCAAGGCGACAAAACGCGAGGACAGTGGGCTGACTTCAAACGACGGACCGTTTGGATCTTGGGGTGGGTTTCGATAAACCTGTCTATGTCGACGACAAGACGTGAACATTAAACCTGATCATGGGCCCGGGGGCTGGACAGTAGTGCCCAGCCCCCTCTCCCTTCTAGCTCTATCTAAATATGATTTGAAATAAAAACCATCCGAATTGAAATTGATCTAATTCAGTCGTTTTTTCACCTCGTATCACGCCTTGCAAAAGATATTGCAAGGTAAGAATTTACATTTTGCCACTTTAACAAGCATCAAGAATACCGTATGCCGACGCATTTAAAAACTATGTGTCCATCTACCACAAACCAAAACAAGCGTTATTCGACTTAACATCGCGACATCATTTTCCTTACTAAAAAGGTAATGTTCGATTGCCACACATCATCTCATCATCTACATAGTTGCATCCCATTGTATAAGCTTATTTAAATTAACTTCAATAGTAGCATGTGTGTTATAAGTGCATGTTGAGGAACTTAGCTGGCGTTTAGCTTGGCAGAATCTCATGATGACGCGTGATTGTGACATTCAATTGACGAGGTTTTTGTGTTTCACAGTTGCAACAATTGGTCAATTATTCTGGTTTTATAAACTAAATGAAGAAGTATAGCTCTCTTCTCTTGGAACAGCTTCCCTCTGCTGCCTACCCTACTTGTCTCTCTTCATCGTTTTACGGCAACAATGGAGTCGTTTCCTTCTTGGTCCCTTAAACCGTAAAGCCCCAAATGGAATTCCATTTCCGTAAAACCTTAAGCCCTTGCCCAAAACCGTTCTCCCTTTTGTCACACCTAGACCGAACTGGTAGGTCAGCTACCGTTTCTGGGCTTCTTCTTGTCGGTTCCAGTAGTTCGGAGTTCGGGCCAGTACCATGGAGCCCAGTGATGACTCAGACCAAAGAATGGTGCTTCTTTGCAGGAGATTAGGAAGAATGTTATCAGATAAAGTTAATAGAAAAGTGGAAGAAAGCCAAAGGTGAGTGAACAACTCTGATAGGACTGCTTCTCAAAAACTCTAAAATCAGTTCTAAGGCCTTTCAGGACACTATGAGAAGATCATGGCGTGTGGAGAATGTTAATTTCACCCCTCTAGAGCAATGCATCTTTGCCATTACTTTTGATTCTAAAGCAAGGAAAGAAAAGAGTGACGGAGCAAGGTCCATGGTCTTTGGCGGATAACCTCTTGATTTTGAAGCAATGGGAATCAGATATCACAATGTTATGCTCCAATTTTAACTCCTACGATTTCTGGTTAGTGGTGTCACGCTCTTGGGATTCCTTTTGAGTGGATTTATGTGGAACCGATTCGTGTATAGAATGGGTGAGAGTGACCCTTGATCTCAGTTTACCTCTACATTCGAGAATAATTGCTAGTAACAGGTGGAAGTAAATTTGGCTGGACTTCAAATATGAGAGACTCCCAAACCTTGACCTCTCTTGTGAAAAGGTGGGTCACTTACGCCTCTAATTGTGAGGAGGTGCCCTTTAAAGAGGAGGATTTCATCACTGACAAGGGAAGATTATTTAGCTCTTGGCTGAAGGCTGAGATGAGCAGTGAAAGTCCATTTTGTAAGTTATTTTATGGCAAAGATACGGTTGTACCTACGGAAGAGGAAATTATCCAGGAAACACCTGCTCGTTCAGGATCAATGGTTCTCTATGAGAAGGGCACCTCTAGCCCCATCCGGCGAATACAGCGGAATAGCAGGGAGAAAAGAAAGGATAAACTTACTGAAACTTGTACAAACTTTGAGGGTGGGCATATTCTGAATTTATCTCCTAACTTTGCTAGAGATCAAGCTCTTCCCAGGTAGCTTAATTTGACATTTGCCCCTGCAATCTCCCACAAGAAAAAACAAAGTGTGCAGAAAACGTGCAGAAAACGCTTGCTAGTACGAAGGTTAAAGGTTTAGTTCCTATGACTCTCAAGGGAACAACCTGCTCCAAGCAAATGAAGACCAACTTCTCGGAAAGCCAATCCAAGTATTAGAAGTTTCAGAAGATGGACTGTGGTAGATATCCCTAATAAGCCAACGAGGTCCAAATGAAGTTTCTAAGTTGGAACTGTCTAGGGTTAGGCACCACGCTTAACAGTCCAAGCATTAAAAGCCTTGGGGGCTCAGGAAAGGCTTTCTCATGGACATAAAGAATCAAGAAAATAA
Organism: Rhodamnia rubescens; assembly: GCA_021437795.1. Taxonomy (NCBI): domain Eukaryota; kingdom Viridiplantae; phylum Streptophyta; class Magnoliopsida; order Myrtales; family Myrtaceae; genus Rhodamnia; species Rhodamnia rubescens. The sequence continues at coordinate 2,646,951 of JAILYA010000013.1, forward strand.
GATCCACAGGTTAAGGAGGTGTCTAAAATTTGAATCCAACAGGGACATGAGGCTTAGCCGTTTGTAGAATGATTATGTTTCTCTTTCAACCATGTCTGCTTCCGCTAAATGGATAGACATTGTCTGTGAAGAAGACTGTAGAACTAAAACGACTGTGACTTTCACACGGAAGTCTAAGCATTACCGACCATTGGTTCTTATGATAGCCCGATTCTTTTGTCTTTTTCCAATCTCAAAGGATGTGGGGAAAGGATTTGAGTTTCGAAGCATTTTGGTTAGAAGATGAGGAGTGCAGAGGTGTTATAAATAAGGTTTGGACCTCTCATGCTCTGGGAAATTGGATTCTTTATGGTCAGGCTGGAAAGGGTAATTGTTGCAATGCAAAGTTGGAGTAATAAGCAGAAATTTTCAGAATGGGCATAAACTAATTGACTTATCAATGGAAGAAATTCATAAGTTAAGAGACACTGATTTTTTTTACATGCAGATTTACTTGTTTCTTGGGTCTTATAATATCTATTTTTGAACCATACGATTGAGCCGTTTTCATTCTTCAATTCTACCACATGCTCTTGATAATATATACCTTGCATCACTATTTCAACCTTAGTAATTAGATTGATTACTCTGCTTTTCTTGGCTGAGCCTCAAATATCTCGTCTTGTAGAATGAATAATGCATTGCTATTATATAGGGCCATGAATTAATTACATTGGAACACATACCCCATGCAATTATTATTTTAATTCTAAGACAATTAATGCTTTAACTATGGTTTAGCCTTTCTTTTGCTCTTCCTACTTGCCGATTGAGGAAGAGACCCTCTTTAAAAATAACCGAGAGACCTAACTCCATTTAATTCACTCATTAACTTTCATTTACTGTCTTCCATCTTTCATTTTCGATTTCGTGATTAAAGACAGCGGGCCCCACATTTGTATTATTAAAACTTTTCGTCCTTATCATTCCACTTCGGTCGAGGAATGTTTTGATTTCCATGACTTTCTATAAATGGTTTTTGTCGTTATCAATTAAAGCATTCGTTTTGATTCGCGATTTTCTTTATTTTGTTGAAGGAAACAAAAGCTCTGATTTGTACTCAAATCATTTTCAAGATAAGCGAAAACTCTAAAAACGACCTGCTTAACACTCTTGACTGGGTTGTTTGTTGCTTACTAATTCTAATTGAGCTGGTGGTAAGAATGAAAGAGACAAAAAAAAAATTGATAATGAAATTTCTTGGACCGATTGTTGTATTTTGATTTGTGCCTCTTTGTAAAAGGGATGTTTGATTGTTTTACTATGAGAATTGATGACATGTTGGATGAAAAGAGTGAAAAGGGAATGAAAATTAGCTCTATTATGGATATGGGGATTGAAAATTGAAGCTGGTCAGATTGTGAAAACTACGGATTAACCTTGTGAAAATTATCATTTTTTTTTGTCAAAAGTAGTTGCCCTATTCTGAATATTATTATACATATATATACGTATGTAAACTTTGAAATTTTTCTGAGGCTTGGGTTCATGATGGTATTCCTTGGAGACATGAGAATTTAAACGAGATAAGTGATGCAAGATCTGGACTGTTTTTGCTTGGATGGTGGTTTGAGAAAAATGAGGCTGTAATGTTGATGTTAAACATCGTCACAAGCACCATCTAGCATGATAATTATGTAAAAGAATATGAAAGTATTCCGTCGTCCACATAATAGTGGCAACAATGCCCAGTGTATCCGGATGCTCTTACTATGTGATCGGGGATGTCCCGTGGAGTGTTCTTGGATGCCTCGGAAGTCGAGACACCTTGCTGTGTGATCGCGGTTGCCCCACATCTCGAAATTGCCCTCGGAAGTGTCCGAGAGAAGAAGTAAAAATCATAATGCATATTCATGTGTATACATTTACGCATGACGTTAATACACTAGGCGACACTGGTGCACCGTAAACTAACATTGCATTCGCTTGCACCATATGCACGACATTATGCCATGTTGATATTTCAAGCGTCAAAACAAGTACGAAAACCTCTTTATTGCTCTCATCCCCGCAAGTAATGGCCATGAGAGTCCTTGCCCGCCGCCATATGCACGACCAATGCTTTCAGAATCGAATAATCCTACTCGCGGAGCGCGTTGAACGAGTGTTCGATTATTCTGGCTTCAGTAAAAGTAAACGGTATTTTCTTGCGTTCCCTTCAAAACTTAAAAGAAAATTTTCAAAATTTTAAAATATGGTGAAATATCATAAGTGGAGCCCACACAAGAAAATTTAAATATTCCGAAAAGATCGAGTATTTCTGGTTAGAAGGGAAGGGAAAAAAGAGATAATTGAACTTTAACCTAAATATACAATGTGATCTCTAAGTTATTAATTTAGCTAATATAATCCCTAAATTTTAGCCTAATGTATAATAGCAGGATCCCCAAATTTTTAAAACATACTCAACTTAATCTTATAGGAAGATATTCAATGTAGTGTTTTTATTAATAAAATTTGGAGATCATTTATATCGTTATAAAAGGAAAAAAAGATAATTGAACTTTGACCTAATATACAATGTGATCTCTAAATTATTAATTTAGCTACTCTAATCTCTAAACTTTAGCTCAACGTGCAATACAATTTTCAAAATTTTGAAACATGCCCAACTTAATTTTATAGGAAGATATTCAATATAGTACTTCTGTTAATACAATTTAGGATCATTTATGTCGTTATAATAATTAAAGGAAAAAAACAATGAGGATTGCGTAAGCTACCCGATCGGGCAACTGAACCGAGCCGTCATCACGTCCCGATCCAAAGTCCGACCCCCACGCCAAACGAATCTCACACGTGTGGGCCCCGCGAGGAGAGGGGAGGAAAAAAGGCGCCACCTCGACGACAAAAGCGGCCCATTAAAACGAAGTCAAAGTCCACGCGCACGACTTTTCGACGCCACGGCGTGGCAATCCCGTAAATACCGCCTGTGGAGTAGAATCCTCGGAAGGAGCGCGAAAAGCGACGTCAAACTCTCAGTCTCGGACAAACGGCGACCTATGTTCTCGATCAACTCCGATGCATAACAAAGAAGCCTCCGCAATTCTTCTTCTTTTCTTTTTTTTTTGCAACCCCCCTTCTTTTTTGTTCCTCTTTCTTTCAACTTTTCCCGTCCTGCTCAATCCGGTTGCCGAGAGCTTGTGCATGCATGTTTTTCTCGGTAACCAAAACAGAAGCGGAAAGAGCGTTTGTTTCCCATTTGGGTTGTTGATCTTGCACAGCGAGGCAGTGCTAATTAAGGTCTGGTAAGAAGTTGGGTGAACGTGGACGTCGAGGAGGCTCTTTCCTCGAACCGTCCTCGTACTTTGTGGGTGAACCAGCCCCCCTGCTTTCCCGTTCGGGGTTTGGTCTGTACAGCGAGGCTGTGCTAATTAAGGTCTTGGAAGGGATCCGGCGAACGTGGACGCTAAGGCTCCTCCTGTGAATCTTCCTCGTATTCGCGGACAAGTTCATCGCGACGCGATGAATCATCGTCGATTCCGGGGAACGTGAAGTGTGGCTTGCGAGACCCGGAAAAGAACGGTGATAAATGGTGGTGGGTTCGTGCCATTTTCTTTCTTCCTTGACAATTATGAGCACAGAGCTTTTGAAACAACTTTCTCTTCTGAAGTCATACGGTATCAGAGATTCTGATCTGATCATCGAGAACAGGGGGTTGAAGGAAGGGAGGCCTCTCTGTGTGCGTAGGGTCTGAGCTGAAACCTTTTTTCACTTTGCCACCCACTATCGACGGTGGTCGTGAGAAGCATCCTGAAGGGGGTAAGGGGTACTTTTTATTCGGACACGCACTTTGGTTTCGGAAGAGAACTTTCTTTCCCGCTTTAATTTCTCCCCTCTGAAGAGGCAAAAGTACGCGAGATGGTGTTACTGTTTTAGATCTGATAGGGATGTGTTTGCCCATGTTTGTGAAAAAGAACATACAAAGCCCATTATTTTAAATGGGATGAGCCTAGCCAATATGATATTCTCACCTCGGCATTGTAGTGGTCCAGTGAAAATAGCTTATTCCCTTTTTTGATCTATTACTACTACTTTTGCCTGGGGACAAGAAGTGAGCAGTAGCAAGAGCAAAGCTGTTTTGTGACGGATTGCTGATAGGGGTTAGGTCTTTTAAGTATAGAAGTTAAATATTAAAAAGGTGAGGGTAATTATTCTTTGTATTAGTGGTTAATAGTAAAGAGTGATTTAGTCAGTTTTGTGGCTTTGGAGACTTTCAACAGGGAAAGCCATATTTTTTTTTTTTTTTTGCAGAGATTCGTGGACTGGATGCTTCTATGTCACGCATAATCATCTATAGGAACTGCATTGACGATTTAGAAGTGATTAAACATTTATTGAGAGACAGAAGAAGATCCGTAGACTCAAAAAAATTTGAGCTTTTCTCACACCATGAAACAGGCGCGACAGAAAATGGTTCCTGTTATTGGGGCCAAGTAGGGATGAACTAAAGGTTCAGTTCAATGGTTCACTCTCAAATACAACCTTGCTTTTGGTTCTTTGAGAATAGTTCTTGCAGTTTCATGGGTCAAAGTACATGAGGAGGCATGAGTTGAACCTATGTTTTTATTCAGCAGGCTCTTTCCAAGTTGCTAGTGGGGAACAAGTTGGGAACAAGTTTAGTTTAATTTTCCAAATAGTAAGTTGCAACAAAATCAAAGAAGAAGACAAAAAGGGAAGTTTAGTAAAGTGAAGTGAACAGTGATGGTAATCTATTCAAACTTCTCTAGTGGCCACCTATAATGCCTTTTGAGTCAACATCTTCTAAAAGGGCACTTTATGCTAATTCAAGAAGCCACAAGAACCACAATGGGAAGATCATCAATTGCCTACCATCAATTTCGGGGGCATAGAATAATCCATGCCTGACCTAAATCAATATAGCAGAAGACTTTAACTTCCACTCTATGTGTTCTATGAATGTGACGGTAAAGAGATTTAGGTTCACAATATCAGAGGAGCGATGGATAACTCCTCTGTCTCTCGTAGGAAATTTTGACCCGGTTTTGCTCATAACTTATTTAAGTAGGAACTGGCTTCGCAGGCTTCTTCCACATCATTGAGGGCTTTCGCATTCAGAACACCATCTTCTTACACTTCAGCTATAGTTCTTTGTATTAGCTTCAAGGTGCTTCGCTTGGTTGAGCTTTTGAACTTTAGAGCTTCCACCCTCTTCTATCCAACAGATTATCCTCTGTTGTAAGTCTGAATTTTACCCTTCTTAATGATAACAATAACATAGACATGAACTGCTAGCGTTTCTTGATGAAAGAAAAGTGCTGAGACAACAAAGTTAGGATACTTTTGACAGGTTTTGCAGTTTCTCTTCATCAGCTTTTGCTATTTGGAAGATTAGTTCAGCATTCAACTCTCCTTATGAGAATCTCTATCTGTTTTTTCATTTCCTGAACACAGTCAAGTTCATCTCCCATGGCTTCCTTTGGTCCTTTGGGTGACGAGAAGAATGAAGCGAAAGAAATCAATACTAAAAGACAGTCATCGGTGAACCAACACTCGCAAAATGAGCATCACATTCACAAAGTGGGAGTCCCTCCCCGGCAGAAACTCCTCAAAGAATTCACGTCCACCATCAAAGAAACGTTCTTTGCTGACGACCCTCTACGCCCTTTCAAGGACCAGCGCCCGTCTCGAAAGTTGCTTCTAGGAATTCAGGCCATCTTTCCTATTCTTGAGTGGGGAAGAAGTTACAATCTTAAAAAGTTCAAAGGAGATCTTATTGCCGGACTCACCATTGCAAGTCTCTGCATTCCGCAGGTAGATAAAATTCGAAAATCTTTTTATATAAGCGTTAGGTTAAATAGAACATCATTAATGTCTCACTCGTTGGAAAACAGGACATTGGGTATGCAAAGCTTGCAAATTTGGATCCGCAGTACGGACTTTGTAAGTGAACACTTACCTATAGGCTATAGACTATGGGCTGCTTGATGCTGTCATTGCTAATCCTTTCCTGCAACATTCTTGAGCTGCGGAAAGTGATATCTTAGATGTCTTGCACGTTTTCAGATTCCAGTTTCGTTCCGCCATTGATATATGCCTTCATGGGTAGTTCAAGAGATATAGCCATTGGACCAGTTGCCGTGGTGTCTCTTTTGTTGGGAACACTGCTGCAGAATGAGATTGATCCGAACGGAAAATCCAGTAGAGTATCGCCGACTTGCCTTCACGGCAACTTTTTCGCAGGGATAACTCAAGTTACCCTCGGTTTCTTCAGGTACAGTTGTAGCTAGCTTCTTGGTTCTCAGACGGAGCTCTGTCTGTTCTCTATTTTCTGCTCGTGTAAAGGCATCTATGTCATGATATTGGAAGTTTATGTCATCATTGTTCCAGGGCTAAAGTTTTCTTTTTCTAGGTTGGGTTTCTTGATTGATTTCCTATCCCATGCTGCCATCGTTGGTTTCATGGGTGGAGCTGCCATTACTATTGCACTCCAGCAGCTTAAAGGTTTTCTTGGCATTAAAAATTTCACAAAAAATACTGATATTATATCGGTTATGCACTCAGTTTTGGGATCAGTCCATCATGGAGTAATCTCTCTCTCTCTCTCTCTCTCTCTCTCTCTCTCTCTAAAAGTTCTTTCCTAGACTTGATCGCTAAAAGGCAAGCTGTTCTTTTTCAGTGGAATTGGCAGACCATAGTAATTGGAGCATCATTTTTGGGCTTTCTTCTGTTTGCCAAGTACATTGTAAGTGTATATATCTTCAGTTTCATTTAAGGAATACATATATGTGTTGTTCAACTCTTCTCTTACTTGGGGATGGGTGCAATAAACAGGGAAAGAAGAACAGGAAATTTTTCTGGGTTCCTGCAATTGCTCCATTGATATCGGTCGTCTTGGCTACTTTCTTTGTGTACATAACCCACGCAGAAAAGCACGGCGTTCAAATTGTGAGACCTCCCCATTCCTTGACTCTTAGAGCTTAACTAGCTGATAATCGAATTCACAAAAAATATCTTACTGATGCTGATAAATAAGAAGTCGGATCATAATAACAGAGCCATACTGACATTCTGAGTGAATTATGCAGGTGAAGAACATTGAGAAGGGAATCAATCCCTCATCTGTGAAAGAAATATATTTCAGGGGGGAGTATCTTCTGAAAGGTTTCAGGATTGGTATCGTGGCTGGTATGATTGCATTAACGGTAAGGGGATCCTCCCTCCTCCTCCTCCTTTTAATATTTATGTAATTTGTAAGCAGGTCATTGGGCTGAAGTTTCTAACGACTAATTTGATCTTTCCTATGGCTCTACAAAACAGGAAGCAATTGCAATTGGAAGGACTTTTGCATCCATGAAGGACTATCAACTGGATGGGAACAAAGAGATGGTTGCACTAGGAACAATGAACGTTGTCGGGTCAATGACTTCTTGCTATGTTGCAACCGGTAAGAAATTACATGTCCAACATAGATAAAATACCATCACCCCTCACAATTTTCAGTAAGTTGGAAAGATCATTATTCTCCTTGATACTAAAAGAAAGCACAAAATTTGTTGCAGGTTCGTTCTCCCGCTCGGCAGTGAACTACATGGCAGGGTGCCACACTGCGGTCTCCAACATCATCATGTCCTTCGTCGTGTTCCTAACATTGGAGTTCATCACCCCTCTCTTTAAGTACACGCCGAATGCAATTCTCTCGTCCATCATTATTTCAGCTGTCATTGGCCTAATTGACTACGACGCAGCAATTCTCATATGGAAGATCGACAAGCTCGACTTTGTGGCTTGTCTTGGGGCATTCCTCGGAGTAATTTTCGCTTCAGTCGAGATAGGTCTCCTAATTGCGGTAAGAAACCAGAATACAGTTTCCTTTCAGATGCTATATTGTGGCCAATGTGTTCTATGAACTCCACCTATATTTCTTTATTATTTGGCCACAGGTCGCGATATCCTTCGCTAAAATCCTTTTACAAGTGACAAGACCAAGAACAGCAATCCTAGGAAAGATACCTCGAACAGCAGTATACAGAAACATCCAACAGTACCCAGATGCAATGAAGGTTCCTGGCATTTTGATTGTCAGGGTTGATTCTGCTATATACTTCTCCAACTCTAATTACATCAAAGAGAGGTAACCGCGCCATCTTGCCTTTCTTTATCTTCCTACAACGCATTTCTCTTTTTTCTTTCCTTTCTTTTAGTTTCTACATGCTAAAAGGCACAAATGATCGGGCTTAAGAGCACAAGTCAAATTCCATCATGATTTTTTTCTTCCGACCTATTTCATACTATTCTGTGAAAATAACCTTACGTAAGGGGAGAAACTTGTTCATATGTACCGGAAGTAATAGAAGAAAAAACTCCTATCCTTGGTGTCCTAAGAACGAAATATAAAAGATGGAGAAGTCAATGGATATAATATACAGCTCAACATACCAGGAGTTGAAGAACCTAAATCTTTAGATTTTGCAGAGACGGAGCTCTTGACTGGTATCAATTAGTAGCAACTTGAGAAATATCATACGAGGGAAACAGTACTTTTTAATTCTAGCACGACGTTCATAAATTCTTGTTAAGCTTAAACAGTTTTCCTTTTCAGGATATTGAGGTGGTTGAGAGATGAGGAGGAACAACTAAAAGCAGCTTATTTACCGCAAATAAAGTTCTTGCTAGCCGAAATGTCACGTAAGTGCTGCTGTTTACGGCAATTTCTCAATATCTCTTACTCTAGTAGAAGAATCGCATCGTGCCATGCCTATGTGCATCACTTTCTAATATGTTTCTTCGTAAACCACAGCCGTAACCGACATTGACACCAGTGGCATCCAGGCCTTGGAAGAGCTGTATAAGACTCTTCAAAAGAGAGATGTTCAGGTGAACATTTCGGACTTTGCTGTACTCATTTCTATGTAAAGAAAAAGAGTTTCCTTAAAGCTAAAGTGTTCTGTGAGAGCAGTCCGCATGAAGCCTCACCTGGAGCTTCTTTCCATTTCTGTATTTTGCGCAGCTTGTCCTGGCGAATCCTGGACCAGTTGTCATCGACAAGCTCCACTCGTCGGGTTTTCGCAAACTTAATCGGCGAGGACAGGATATTCCTCACTGTTGCGGAGGCTGTTTCATCTTGTTCTCCAAAACTGGTGGAAGAAGCTTGAGGGAAACAGCTTGGTCCAAGAATGGACAATGAAAGGGATCAGACAAGAGTTCATTGCTCAGCCTCCAGTAGAGTAGTGGGGTTTTTGGGTCCTCATCAAATTTGGGGTCAAGTGGATGTCTAGTGGACATTGTCTACTAAAGATAGGTGCTTGAAAAGGGCACTATGATTAGCGATAATGTTCCTACATTTTGAGTTTATGATCTTGTAATGACGTTATTATTTAAGAAAGAAATGTACCATTACCTCTCTCTACTATCAACTCAGAAAGAAAAAGAAAGGGAAAATTAAAAGGATAAACCCTTCCTAGTATCTACTGTTGCCTACTGTTTGTGATGCTTGTGGCACCAAATTAATCATGGGAAAATTGTACAAAAAGTCCTGAATATATTATACGGTTGTCAATTCAATCTTAAATTCTTTAATTGTATCAATTTAATCATAAATTTTTAACGATTTGCTAATTTCGAAGTCAATTTGGCCTTTAGCATTTTAACGATTTGTTAATTTAATCCTAAATCTTTTAACGATTTTCCATTATTGTCCTCCGACGAATTATCCAAATAATAATTTGATGACTGAATTAATAAATCTTCAAAAGATTTAGGACTAAGTTAACACAATTAAAAGGTTTAGGACTAAATTGACATATTGTCAAAAGACTTAACGCTAAATTGACATAATTAAAAGAGTTATGAATGAATTGATTACCATGTGATAGGTTTAAAAATTTTTGGACAATTCTTGGTTGGAGGACAAATGACCTTTAGATCTTTGAGATAGAGATCATGTGTGGGAAAATTAAATTATTAAATTCCTTTATTGACAATATAATTACAGAAATTGGAAATAATGACCTCGTTCAAGCCACGAAGGAAAGACAACCTGCAAAACGAGCCACCCGCTCTCCCTCAACATTGGCAAAACCTACTTTAACCCCTACATCGTATAGAATTAACTAGATTTACACTTTAGCATACTGGCGGGCATTAGTCCTAGGATCTACATATCATCCACAATGTGGGAGAAGTTATTCATATTAACTGACAACAATCAAGGATTTCACTGAGTTCGCGCGCGCCAAAACGAGTCGAAAATTTGGCGATGTACAGTCCTCATATGTTCAACTGAGCACCTTGAGAAGTTCTTGAACCAAGCTTGCTCGGCTCGATGACTCCATCTGCGTCAAATTGAAAACAAGGATTAGATTGAGCTCTTACATATGCACATTCGCACATATATTTAACAAAGACATACCCATACATCTGCAGAAACCAAAGATTAAGCATGACTTGGGCTGTACCTTGTCTAGAAGGGCAGCGAGACCTTGAGGAAGAGCTTGTAAATCTGAAGCTGAACCACCAATATCTGTCAATTGCTGCAGTACTTTCTGGATCCGCAGTTCTTGTAACTTTTCCTCATAATTTCTCATATCATCTTTCCACGGGAAGAATAGTCCGTCATCATTCCATGCATCTTCTCTACCTTTTGCTGCCTCAGAATTCACAAACCAGCTCTTCATCAAGGCATACGCGGATGTCCTTGAGAGTTGATTGCCCCCTGCATCTTCCACGGTTTTGATGAGTGAGGCTTCGGCAAGTCTTCGATGCAATCTTCTGTAGAAGAAGGAGCGGGAGGTTTTCCAGTCAACAACTTCTCTGATGACCCCTTTCGCTGCCATCCTCAATGAAGTATCGTGCAGTTCAGCAAATTTAGTGGCTATCTGTGTGTACACGGGCAAGAGGCTCTTCTCTCGGGCTTTAATCTTCTGCTGCAGCGAATCTACCACATCAAGAGCACCAGCCTTTCTAGATGCCTCCAGCTTTGACTTCAGTCCGACCAGATCTTCATCCAATCTACCCATGCACTCTAGAAGGTCCTTGGTCTTGAACTTGATCTCTATCATCCCCTCTGGCTCGAGGACATTCCCTTTGGCCGTCCGCTCGGCATACATCTCGATATGGTCTGAATTAATCCGGCTGTCCACGACCACCCATGCCCCGCCACGGAGCTCACCCATCATCGGGATGTAGACAAATACAGGCTGTTTGTATGTTCTAAGGTTCTCGACTATTGTTGACCCGGCTTGCAGGATCCCTTCAAAAGGTCTCTCTGCCCGCCTGAGAAACCTCTCCAGTTAGCCAGGATAAAAAGAGGAAGTTCTTCCCTGTTGAAATCTAAAATTGCTTGAGCTGTCTTGGTTGCGGAATCTGGGAACCATACTTGTCCAGCCTGTGGGACCACTCTCTCATGGGAATCCAGCTGACCTGGGTCCGCAGGAATGACTTGCATTACTGTTTGGGTCTCGACTGCTACAATTCCCACGGGGATGCCTCCCAGCTTAGCTCGTCCTGTTACCACCGTCCTTGCCCAGCCTTCAAGAGTCTCAATGAAGCTATCCTTGTCAAAAATACCACCAACCCAATTTCCGTTACTATCCAAGACACCACGAATGGCAGCGCGAGGATCACACGAGTTTTCCGCAAAGTACTCGACAGGCCTTTCAGGGGAATCCAAGGGTTTGCAGATTGGAAGTGGACCACCAACATGAGGAGGAACAAAACTTAGCCACTTCAAGATGGATGAAACCCCTTCAAGGTCATCCGAAACGGTCAAATGAACCACCCCATTAGTTGCCATAATTTTTGGACCTCCAAGTTGCATGTGGGAACTGTAAACCTCGCGGCCAAGAAGTTTGTTAAGTGCAGAGAAACCTGTTAAAATTATCGGTTGATCAAGCCTCTGTATGCAACGCATCCCGAGCCTAGCAAGATAAGCACCTATACCAACAGTTCTGCCAGTCACATAGGTAAGGGTAAAAGTCTCCTTGTATGCCCTAGAATAAGCACCAGCAATTGCCCCACTTCCTGACAAATTTTCTACTCCTAATCCATCCTCCTTCCCAACAATGGTATCTATGACCCATCTAGTTTCTCCGTTAGCCAACTTCAGCTCATGTGCTATCACAGATGATCCCATCTCAGCATAGTCATCAGGAGTCAAATACACGTACTGGAAACCGCGCTCAGGATTCGATTCATCGGACCAACCGACTCTGAAGCGAGCTTTCACTTCCTCCGCTACCCCCAGACGTGCACCGGAGTTTGCTGCCAAATAAATCAGAGGCAATTTCTTTGCACATGCAAGATCAGTGACTGCACTGAAAAATGCGTCTTCTTTTTGGCCAAAAGATCCTGCTTTAAAGGTTACATCGTTCGAGACAACTAGAACTGTTCTCCCAGAAGGGAACTCAGGAGTAGCCATTTCCATGCACCAAGCTACCATCCCGACATCATTACTCCCAGGCTCGCGCTCTACAGGTACCAGAGGGGTTCCCCAGCTGCCATTTGTATCAGCAAAATTCAGCTCGTTTACTTTGAGAAGTATCTTATTCTTGATGTTGTCATCGTATGGAGAATGGGATGCCCAAGCCATCTTCAGAGCTGTCTGAAATGCCTGCAGAATAATTTTGATCAACCAAGTTAACTCAAGCTGCTTCAAGTTGAGCGAAGCTCTGTCATCATTCAGAATCATAAGGGAGTACAAGGAATACTCACAAGTGGAAAATCATAGCAGTAAGTAGTGTTGCTTGTCCTGGCCGAGAGACGTTTTCGCTCAAGAGCTCCCAAGGGCTTGTAGGGTGCATTTACTGGAACTCCATGTAGAGGGCCACGCACAGAGATTGAATGATAGACCACTTTGTGGGTGCTTGAATCCTCGAGTTCACGGTAAATCTGATGATGAAGAAAATACAAGTAGTGTCAAAGACCCCATCTCTAAGTTTAGGAGCCCAAGTAACAAGGCCAAGGTATAAATGATGACAACTATGAAGTCTATCCCCAGGAAAATAGCAAAATGAACAGAAACTGAAAATATGAAAGCACACAAACTCCTAAGAGTGGTCTTTGGTAAATTTCTCTGACCAAAGAATAACCATTACCTTGAATTTACTTCGAGTAATTTAGAAAGAGATGGAAACACTACCAAAGTAATTCTGTGAGTACTACTCAAATTCAGGAGAAATTTACGCAGTCAATATGATTTGTGCACATCAGGCTTCCTCTTTTAACTTTTGTACAACAAAATAAGAAGTTAAACTTTCATTCTCCCAAAAAAGAAAAACTTACATGAGTAGTGCACGTGTGTCCAGTTACATTCGTTACCACAAATCTCCAAGCCCCATTTGCCTGTCCAGAAGATGCAATCCACAGCTTCACTTCCCACTCACTAACACCTAGCCGATGCATCCTTACCCCAACAGATGCATGAATTTCCCGTGCTAGCTCTTCCAGGATCTGTGTAACGGCAGCTTCTTCTTGCTTTGCATCTACTTCCACTCTCCTGCCGGTGTCTCAGACTAAGACTCACACGCGCATTCAAAGGAACATAAAAGAACAGAGTAAAATGAGAGACAATTACTTGGCGTAAGGCACGAGGTCATTCACTTGTTGCTCTTGTATAACATAAAGGTACATGTGAGCATGATCATATTTGCCAGTAGCATTATGGGCATTTAGTTCCAGCTCTTCCATGGCAACAACTAAGGACCTCAAGATGCTCCTCGAAGTGTAAGACACAGCTAGCTGAGAACCTGATGATCCCATATCGAGGCCCTGGTACGACGCAAAACCACTAGTTGTTGTGGGTTGCCTGACCAGAGTTCTGAGGAACATTCTCTGGATTGGAAAGGGCTTGTCTTTAACAGTGTATAAATGCCACTGACGGTCCCTGGAGGGCATATACCTGATATTCTCATAGCCTTTAAGCTTGTCCTGTATTTTGTTATGGAGCATGGGATCACTTGTATCAATTTATAGTTTCAAAGAAACAAAATAGGTTTGAGGATGAGAAGATATACCAATTCAAGGTATGTGGAGAGAGGAGGCTCTAGATGGCGTAATAGAGGTTCTTCCTCATAGTAGCACTTCTCAGCTGACCAATGGAAGGAGTGCCTCATAGGAGCTCTCCCTTCATCCCTCTGTATGATACAGCTGATTACTCCTACACCAGAAGTTCGTAGACTGGAACTTAATTCTTGCTCTTTAAGTATCTTGGCTAATTTGTTGATCCTTTCTTGAGCCTGATCTTCATCGCCACTGAAGTAATACATGACACGAATAACAATTGAGATTTGCTTGGTAGCAGCTGGACTTCAGGCTCTATTTGCCACAGAATCAAGCAAGCAATCCCAATGCAAGGTTATTGATTGCATCATACTATGCAATTTCCAACAATAAGAATATCAGGTTGAGTTAACCACAAACAGATCTCCTTCTTTATTTTTTTTTTCCTGAGAAACGTTTTTCACTAATCTGCACTTGCAGCTGATATTCAAGTATCAAGGAACATGGGTGGCTGCTAATTGATAAAATCTTGCAGTAAAGTTTTTGTAATGTCTAGTACATTGCAATAACAAAATCCAGTGCTAATTAGAGACAAAAAAAAAAATGCACAGTACCTGTCCTGAAGTAGACTCATCTGATTATTAATTCCTGCTAAAGCTATGTGCATCATATTGCCAAAACACTTTGGTTCGGACAAGCCATTTGGAACAGCTTCATGAACATTGTGAGTAGTTTCCCTCAGGGCTGCATTGATGATTGCGGGCAAAAATTGAAGGGACTTAGTGATGACCATGGCTCCCCATCTCCTTTCACTATGTTTCTCAACCAATGGCTCATCAAACGTTTTATCTTCAGAACTGTTCTTTCTTTCTATGTGCTCTTCCAAGAATTCCCATGAAGCAATGAGACCAGATCTGTGCCACTGCATTCTTACACTCCCCTTTACAAGATAGGGCTGACAGAGATGCATGAGATTGGATGAGCAAACCACATCAAAATAACAAAATAAACAGAAAAAGGTAACTCTAGGCCATCTACCTGGTATAGCCTACGAACATAAGTCTCCACAACCCGCCTTTGAAGAGTGTGATCGCTATGGTCAAACAGGCCAACGAGGGCATCTTCAACTGCCAGAGGAGTACTCACCAAATCCTCCATTCGTTCATTGATAGCACTTTTCCTCTTTGGGGTGTCCATGCTTTCGCCATCTTCAGTAAACATCTCTAGTTCGGAGAGACTTCTAGCAATACTGGAACGGAGTTCACTCAGTTTAGTTTGTTCCAGCAGTTGACTCGCCTTGAGTGCTAACTGAAATGATGAATTTTGAATGATAAATTGACACACTCTCAGAGGAGAAACAACCTGGAAGTAATCCAAGAATTGACAAACCATCGAACTAACACAATTAAGCTAGAACTGAAGTGCCATGGCTAACCTCAGAGTAATTAATATGGTTTAAAACCGAAAAGCGAATGAGTTTCTCTCTGTATGCAGCAGGATTAGGGTAAACCAGCTGTTCCATGAGACGCAATATCAGCTTATTTTTACTTTTTATACCCTGCAATGTGGCAAGCACACATCAGCACCTGATCAAGGCAAAGATAATAAAAAGGAATATAATACGTAGAAAGCAACCAAAGATAGAAGATGACGACCTGATGAGAAAGCACTATGTCCACAACTTTCAATAGATCCTTCTTATATTGAAGCCGAAGCCGTTCAATCACATCAGCCTGCAAAAAAATTTGTCTCAGGTGTTGACTGGAGTTGATTATGATAAAAAATATAGGAAGCAAGTTGAGTAGACTCAATCAGTCATCAGATGATACAAAAACTCTATAGAGATCAGAATGGTCACACCATGGCATATCTCAACATACAAGTCCATCAAGTAAGTTCAAGCAATATACCCCTGAACCTATGATCTCAAAGCAACGTCAAGCTAGGATATGAAACCCAAAATCTTCGTTGTTGATTCGGAGAACTGACCTGAATGTTGTCACTGAATAGTTCTTCAACTGAGAGATACCCCTCAAAAAGGGATTGAACGATTACTCGGGCATGACTTTCCCTTCCTCCCTCATAAGACTTCACAAGGCTCATTAATGGCTCAATCAGTCTTTCCTGGGACGCCTTTTCTTTCTCGGGACAGGTGGATATATGGGCCTGGTTTAAAAAGAAAAAATAAAGAAGGAACTTGTATGACAATGGAAATGCACTACAAGATTGAAGCAAAGTAGGTGTGTTGAGGAACAAACTTACCTCAAGAATGCCTTTGAGCAACTTTGCAGGGAAGTCCACAATCTGAGAGTCGTGAAATTCTTTCTAACTCCTTAAATTTGGATTCCAACTAACACGGTAAAAGAAAGTAAATAAAGCAAGTCCAAGATTCAACTAGTAAGAATGCAGTCATGCTACACCAAAAATCTTATACCTCATTTCTGAGATCTTTTGGAAGGCGAGTTGCCAGAACGGACAAGCACTCTTGCCATTGAAGGAAAGGGAGCTCCGGGCTATCGAGACAAGCAAGCAAATTTTGCACTACCTGAGATAGATAACAGGCTTTTAGTTGGAGAAAGAAACATCATTCATCATGGAAATGATTCTTGCATTCTTAGCTAACAAAGTTGAACCCTCTGCAGATGGAATAGGGGAAAATGGACTATCAATCGAGAAACTAATCCGCAACCTTGAGTAAGAGAAGTGACTGCTTACTTCGTCAACGTTGTGCTCATAACCTGCGAGAATCATGCGGGCAGCATTTAAACTTGCGGCACATCTCTGATGAACCTTTCCAGAAACTGCAGTAGGAGGGCCCAGGACTGGGAAACTGCCATGAAAAGGTTCTGCCTTCCTTACGGCTGAAGGATCATCTAAATCCAACCTTGCTATAAGTTCACCAGCCTACAGTAAAGTAACATATTAAGTTCAATAGTAAATGGTACACTACCTATAGTTTCCAGCACCATGATGTACCTGCATTGCTTGACCTTCAGACATTTCGAATTTTATGACTCCAGAAGCAGGTGAAAGTAGGGGCATGCACATCTTCATAACCTCAACTTCAGCATATGGTGTGTCCGCATCTACATGACTGCCGTCAGAAATCAAAAACCTAAGCAGCTTGCAAGGAGTCTCTGCCACTAACTTCGAGGGATCATGATCATTCTAAAATATCAGATGCAAAAATCAGTCAATGAGCTCAAAAGACTATCTAGCTTGGCAAAAAGAAAAGCACAAAAAGGACAAAAGGAGGAGTCTCCTTAACCTGAAGCAAGCAGGTTCTACCATCAATCAGGAGACGAGTTCCAGCTGCCTCTTCTTCAGCATATATGACATGACTGTTCCCATCCAACTGCACATAATTGAACAACCAACTTCTTATTGGAACGATGAAAGAATTCCGAAATAGACGATTACTCTGATGCAAAGAATTAAGATTGTCTAAATGGAAATTGACCATACCCAGAAACAAGATAACTCCATCCATTACAGTCGGCAGCGTTATCGGTAGTTTGTTTATAGCATAAAAGGGAAGAGGAAAACCAAAATAACCGTAAAAGGGCGGAAATAAAGCAAATGAGTGAATTTTTCTAGGGCGACTAAATATGCTAATTACGCAATGCCTTTTCCTCTGAGCTCTACTATACTAATATTTGCAACCAGGAAAATGGCATGTACTGGCTTTTGTCCAAAAAGTAACAAGAACTGTCACTAGAAACATATAAGACTTCAAATCTTTCACTTGGAATTAGAAGCAGAGCCAAAAGCTCCCCTTCCACAAGAGGTACTCTTTTGCTTGTAGCTGTCTCTTTTTCATCAGCTAATATTAAAATTTCTCAGGCTCGTCATGGCCAATAGTAGTAGGAGCAGACGTAATTACAAAATCTGGGGGAAAGGGACCTCTGAAGAACAAATGTTGATCTCAAAATAGTCTAGAGATTGATCTTTTATTCAGGATACTGAATAGCGGAGTTTTCTAAGAAAAAAGTCTTTCTCCAGCCAAGGAATGATTAAAAACCCTGACCACACAAGACACAAACAGAAAGTGCAATGGTAGCAGCACCAGTCCACTACACAGATGCAAATGATTAAGTCGAACACAAGCCACAATGCGTCCTCATCTGATCTAGGATTTCTTAAAGCATCTCTAATGTGATAACTAATATGACGATCTTAGAATGGCACCTAGATGCTTCATTGGCATCAGCTGAAACATCTCTAACCCAAAATCCAAGACACCAATAGATACTACTATAAGCTGGCTATACCACAAAAAAACATGGACATGTCATGTAAATTCATGCTTGCCTGCATCAATAGACCTCCATCACGTAAAGTATGTATTTCTGCTTCAATCTCAGACTCATTCATCTTCAATCTATAGCTTCCGGATGCGCCTCTGACCATGTCAATCTGTGAGAGTTCAGATAATTGATTATACACAACTCGAAGAGAGCACAAGCAGAAAGTGACCTAGCTTGATGATTATCAGTCGCATACCGTATATTTGCTTCCTTCGATGTTCAATGACACTTGAGAGTTGACAAGTGATATGTGCTGGAAAAAAAAAAATCAATTGACTTAATCATTACTGGCAACTCAGATGGAACCTTAATCATCATTGTATCTTTAAGTACCTTGGGAGGAATTTGCCCTTTCTCAAGATAACCAACATAATCTGAAACGAGAGCTGCACTGCTTGCAGAAGCTTTCTGAAGTAAAAAAGATGTAAATGACGCATTCAAAAGATTCTCGGAAACTGAGGAGATGTTTAATTTTTCACTTACATACAGCGCTCCTCCAACCACAGAGAGATACCAGGGAGGTCTTTCTGCCCTAACCCGCATAGCAATTCTACTGTCCAACCAACCTGTGTGGATTTTATTGTCTCTGTAATCTAAAGCCTGCACAACATCATAGCCTTTAAACTAAAACCGCAAGCATAAAAGAGAGTACACAAGAAGATAAGCCTAGACAAGACATACATGAAGAAGATCAATTGTATAGTCAACATTGGTATGAATTTCACCCCTAATTTGAATTTCTTTCAGCCCAAGAACCATATTAGCAATTGCTAGAGCTCTGGATTCCCCAAATGCGAAGACGTGTCCTGAAGCAAGAGTAAAACTTTCATAAGTTGACACTTTTCAGAATAAAAATATCAAGACTATGCAAACTCATCTTTCAAACAACTGAAATAAACAATGAAGCATACACTTAATGAGGAAAAACGGGTTGATCCCCTGATGAAGTCTGTTTGCCAGTGAAGACTAGAATGATATTACTTACTGTCCTGTTTGTATTGTTCCAATTATAGCATATAAAGTATTGTTAGAAAGTCCAACCCAAAAGTAATATGAGAACTTATACCATCAAGGTATAAGACTACATGGGATGCATAAGTTGTTTTAGCAAAGTGATTTGCATGTCATTAGCCAGGACTACTATGGACAAGAAGTCCTGGTGGGAAAATACAATAGGTATTGAGACAACATAAGTCGGACGTTATATGTATTCATCTCGCTAAGATAGGACCAACTTAGTCTCTCAGATCCATAGACATCATAAGCCAATGCATGTTAGCTTGGCATGGTAACCTTTTCCCTTTGTCTTTCCTGCATACTTCTCATGGTTTGGCAGTCATCAAGCACAGCAACTTCATAGGCTAACAAACCACACATCAACTTTTAAGTTGTGAGACATTGTCTGCTATCAAAGCATAGAACAGCCGTAGCCAAAACAAAGTAATGCTGTGAGATGAAAACCCATACTCTCCATGAACTGTTATTTACTATGAGATTTTGTGGGACCACCGCCAACTGTTCTAAAAATTTTAGCTATTAGATGAAGACATGATTTAATAATTAATTACTCTAACACTCTCCCTCACACTTAGTCTTGGGGGAAATAGGGGCCAGAAAAGATTTGAACTCCAAACCTCCTGCTCCGATATCATGTGAGATTTTGTAGGACCATCGCCAACTTTTCTAAAAGCTTAAGCTGTTAGATAAAGACGTGGTTTAATATTTAATTACTCTAACATGCACTCTCTACAGTCAGATTTCCCCCATTAAAACAGCTTCAGTCAGGTTGTAAAACAAATCAGTAGCAGTTAGCAACTCAGCAATTACAAAGAAGCATAGTGGTTAGTAGGACAACAAAATCAAAGCATGGACATCGTATCCTCCTACCAAACAAAGTACTTAAAACAACAAATACAAAGTTTTAGCTAAATTGTAAGGGTTGTCATCAGGACTTACCGAATTGGGAATCTGAAAATTCATGAATGCCTCCTCCAGACTGAAAAATAAGTTTACAATTATAAACAGATGAGCATGTCAAGCAATCTTTACTTGATAAACTTGCACAAATAATTTACCTTGACAGAGAAGTAAGCCCACACATTTGGCTTGCTTTTAAAACTTAGTTCCTGCACATAGCCAACTAGTAAGTAATTTCATGTCGACTGAAATCATCTTAAGCATTTAGAATTGCTTTGAACTGGTTGCTAACCTGTACTTTCCCACTGGTAGGCTTGAACCCATCATCAGGATCCTCACTCGTGACACGGACTGCTACACAATGACCTTTGGGTCTCGTAGACTCTGCCTTGTCAAAATCAAAGGGAGTAGCGACAACTGAAGTTCTTCGCCAAGCATCATAACCTCCTCCATGCTCCATTCCATAAAACCGCCTCATTTCTAACCAAAAGAAGCAAAAAGAAGACGACGGATAAGATTGTCAATTAATACAAGAAATGAACTGCGGACATATATTACGTCAGGTAACATCATATACCAGGAATCTGCCACAGAGGAATCCCCATCCCGACAGCAACTTGGGCAGCTGGCAGATTTATTTCAGCAATCCATTCGGTGACAGGATGCTCAACCTATACCAGAAGTAATCCATCCAACAGTTCAGTGAAAGAGAGAAATACACATCACACTTACCACATAATATCCACCCCAGAGAAAACTGATTAGAGAAGATAAGACCAGGATTCACCCTGCCCAAGACCAAAAGTGTGTTCCTTTGTTATGTTTTTAGCCAACCCCTTTTGTATGAGATCTTAATAAGCCAAAGATTTACGTAAGCATATCTTTAACTCGTTTCATCAAAACAGCTATAGAACGATTCCTCGTGTATATCAAGAAAAATTCCAAAACTGAAAAGCAACTTAATACACCAGAATAGCAACAGAATATAGATATACATTCTAACTAGAAATTCCAGCTCTGTGTAGCTATATAGAGTTCTACAGAGCTTGGATACCCAGTTTGAATGAAGTGGGCAAGTTAGATATTAGCGCACTTATTGAGTACCTGTAATCTAGGATTGAGCTCCAAAAAGTAGTATTCACCAGTGTCCATACTATACAGGTACTCCACTGTTGCTGCACCCACATAATTCACACTTTTAGCTAACCTTCTAGCTGCATGCTCCAGCTTTTTGACTGTTTCTACAGGAGCAACAGTTATTGGGCCCTCCTCAATAATCTATTCCAAACAAAGCACCATGTCAAGGATGAGATTGGAAACTTCCAAAACTATAGTCTCCAGAATTACATGAAGTGAGGTGGGAATGTTGTACGGGTGTGTTGGTATGCATGTTCAAGAGTCCCTATCCGTATCCATGATACACACAGGTACAGAGTCGACAAATTGGGTATGTCATTTAGCAAGTAACTTACCTTTTGGTGCCGTCTTTGAACACTGCAATCGCGGCTATGAAGAGCTGCAACATTTCCATACTGATCGCAGAGCAACTGGACCTCTAAATGTCGGCTCTGCTCAAAACAGCAATGTTTAAGTTAGACCTCAGGATACTGGAGGAATAGTGGGACTTTTCCATGAAGAGGACATTCAGCTGGATTCAGAAACTTTAGGCTTCTGACCTGTGAAGCAACTTTCATTATGAATATAGGCGAGCCAGGAACTTCACCCTGGACTTGTTTGAACAATGCCCTCACTTCATCATCATTATGAACCTAGAGGCGAATTACAGAACATTAATTACCATATGCTCACTACCTTAATTTCTCAATGTTGATTAAAAACATACAATAGTCAGCTCAAAGGTACATGGAAAAATGGCATGTCAAAATTACAGTAGCATACCTTTCTAATTCCTTTACCACCACCTCCCCACGATGCCTTAATCATTGCAGGGTAACCCACAACTTGACAACTAGCAATTGCCTCATCTGTTGTGTATACACAAGCTTCCCTATATATTTCATCTGGGATTGATACCAGGCAGCTATCGGGAGACATTTTCACCTGAAAGAAGTGAACTCAGAATATAGGAACCAAAGACAATGGAAGAATGAACATATTCCAAAGAAATTTGAAGGCATGGAAGAATGAACATATTCTAAAGAAATTTGAAGGCATGTACTTACGTGAGAACCACTCCATGGAAGAGTAGGCACATCAGCTGCTTGAGCAATTAGAGAAGAACCAATTTTATCTCCTAGTGCTGCCATAGATATGGCTGGAGGTCCAAGGAAAACAATTCCCTTTGCATCTAATGCGTCTGGCAGCTCAGGATTCTCGGATGCATGGCCCCAACCAGGCCAAACAGCATCCACATGGGTCATCTCTGCCATCTGCAATGTTCATGCAAATGCATTTGATCAGACGTCCACAGGAATTTCTGGCGTCACTTCAAGAATTTTCGTTCTAGAAATTGAACGATTTTGGGTTATCACTAAATCTTGTTAGGTAGACGAGCTTTCATTCTAGTATCCAGCCACTATATTTTGAAGAGGGATCCGATAACTGAGCTCCGGGGAGGGCAAGATGTAAGAAAAGAAATGGCTTGCATAGAAATTTCGAGATGAATTGGAGAATGTAGTACCTCCTAGTACCCGCGGCAATGTGTTACAACACGCCAAGCCCATAATCATATAGTTTTATAGCTCTTGATGGTCTTAATCTTCCCCAATTGTCTCAAGGAACACATTCTTATAATGGCTAAACCACAATAGAAATAGACCGTGATTGCACTCAAACAAATTGCAATGTTTGACAAAGGGTATCCATGCAATTAACCTAGTATACTGTCCATACAATACCTAATCAATTAAGAGGAATGAGATCAATCAAACATTACTAGGGCATCTCTGTACACACCTCCACAATGAGCTGAACATTGGCATAGTTATTGTTGTTAGTCCCGCCAGGAACTTCCACAAACTGGTCAGCAATTCTGATATGTTCTGCATTAATTCTCATGTCCTCTGGGGTCGCCATAGCCACCAACAGGATGGCCTTCTCAGTTCCAAATGTTTCATAAGCCCATGTTCGGATACTACGGATGAACTTGACGGCCGCCATTCCATTGTTGGCAATTAGAATACTATGAACCGGTCTCTTCCCTCCAAGGGCTTTGCAGAACTCATCCACTGCAGAGATTGTGGCAGGGCTCCTGACAGGAAGTACACCATTTGTGAAACCATTTACACGTCCAAGACCAGGCACCGCTGGTTTCCTTTGTGCTTCCGACATCTGCATGGTGAGAAAACAAAAGGAGAGCATGATGGTTTAAGCAAATGATGTTGGTTCATCCACCTTGATCACATTAAGATAGGATTAGCCCAAAGAAACAAAAGAATAGACGGGACTTTACAAAATCGACTTCCAAACTGTACTGCCGGGCAAAATTCATACTCTCTTGACGAGAATTTAACTTACGTCTGGTGCAAAAGTATGCCATCCCGTTAAACCAAAATAAAGTTCTCCGTTTATTATCAGATTCACAAAATCACCAGAGGGAGTCATTTTGGCTGCATATCTAGCAACAGGCATTAAAGATTCATCGAAAGCATTAAGAACTCTCATTACTAAGTCTTAATATTCACATCACAATCAAAAAACAGAGAGCTACATCCAGGATTGCAAAGGTCCTCAACCACTCAAAGAAATCAATTTTCGACTCAAAGCCACCAAACCGAAAGTAAACAGCACATTCCTCATACACGGGACTGCACCAACCTCAATTACTAATAGAAGGTCTCCACAATGAGAGGGATGCCCATAAGCAGCATAATGGGTGGCCAAACAGCAGAATGATTAATGAATTCCCGAGCCCCCACAAAATCCATACTTGCTCAAAAAATCAAATAATGAGATTGCATTGTAAAGCAGTAACATTTCTCCACAATTCAGAGCTACTTCGAATCTACTCCAGTACCCAACCCAGTTAAGTCAGCAGGGGGCAGTAAAACCAACTCCCACTTAGACAATCAGAGAAATAACAAGTAATTACACGACAAACACCCCCAAAATATAAAACGAGAAAAAGAAAACGAAGTCAGAGCTCTTCTCACGGACCTCGAATGGAGAAAAAGAAGCTGAGATAAGCCGCTTCAACAGGCTGTGCTCACATCAAGCATTACTTCCACTGGATCAACGAGCCGAGAGAATCAAGAGTCGCCTAAACCCGGAATCAATTCAGGATCAAGAACCCAATGGGTTGGCCTGTACTCGTTCGTTTAGCTCCCTTCTCAATAGAAGAGAACTGGGAAGAGAGAGGAGAAGCAGAGGGAGAAAGGTGGTGGGTCTGAGTTAGAGCGATTGGGAGGTATTGCGATTCATGGAAGGGATTTAAATTAGAGCGAGCACGTGGTACCTGCCACTGCATCCTCTTCCTCCTACTGGTAAAACTTTTTTCTTGTTTTGTTCCTGATTATGGTAGTAGTTAGCAGCTACCCACAAAACCTCACCTCCCATCTCTACATTTTCTCTCTCTAGAATCCCGGTCCTCGCCATTGATAGGCATTGAAATTGATGGGTGAGTGAGCGAACCCCCCCCAAAAAAATAAAAATCCTTTTCCCTCACTCTCTCCCTCTTAAATCACACAACCGCAAAACAACCCCTCCTCCCAATTGGGGACCCGCATACCATGCGTGAACCCAACCCGCCGCACTAAAAAACAAAAAAGAAAGAACAGGACCTCTGTTTTTTGTTTTCTTGGAGGGTGTCGTGCTGCGTTGGCGTGTGTTGAGAGTCTCGGACTGTTAAGTTGGTTCGCAGGTAGTCGACCAACCCCTCTTGCACCCCCTTACGTGATCGAGCTTGGCAAGATTTTTCAACCCATTATTTTTTTTATCCCTCCCTTTCGCTCTGCAAGAAAAAGATCTTCCTTTTTTTTTTAATCAAGATTTGTTTTTTTTTTATCTCTCTTCAACAGTTCAGAGGGAAGAGAGACAGAGTCAACGCGACGTGGGATGATTAAACGACGGAGAAAGAGATGAAGGCCAGTAGGTGAAGGGCTTCTTGATTGGGAGGAGGTGGGGAAGAGAGACGATTGAATGGGGATGGCGTTGGGGAGATGGTTGGAGGTAGGTCTATCCACGCCATCCTCGCCCCTGTCTCACAGTCCTCGTCTCTGCCTTTCATTTAATGCCCCTCCATGGCTGCAAAGTTGAAATTCGGCTCAGCCACATCACAAGGTCATATCCCTTGGTGATGGATGCTTGCCACCATCATCTGAACACTTTGTTAATTGATGTCCTTGGGAGTCAAAAGTGAAGCCAAAAAGGATTCTAAGGGAATGAGAAAAATGGGGGGGGTGGGGGAAGAAAACTACGAGAATTGTTCACTCATAAGTGAGAATCTACCGAGCTGCCCTTTTATTATTAGAGCATAGCCTAACATAATAAGGTAGACGGGGCGAGGTTACCTCAATGGAAGTTGATTATTTACAATTAAACGTTAAAAACTTATAATTGTTAAATTGTTCATAACAATTACGGAAACCATGTTGGATTCTACGATTATCGAAGTATCGCAATCTCATGGGTTTGATTCTACTTATTTTTGGCATATCTGCATTGACTTTTACATTCCATTTTTTGCTTAAGCGGAATTTTTCTGCTTTTACTCTATAACTATACTCAATACTAAACGCCTAAAATTGTCGTGATATGTACAATTCGACGCCTTAATTCACAATAATTTTTTGTAATCTTGTAATACTTTGATAATATTAATAATTTGATGGGATATTGAAAAATTATTTTTTACGCTTTTGGTTAATCATAAACAAACTGACTCTTATATTAATTGTGAATGTTATTCAATTAATAAAGACATTCGTTTATTTTACTATAGTTTTAAATTAAGTGGGTAATAAATCATATGAATTGCATAATATTCTAATCTATATTTTCAGTGTAGTACTTGTAATCAATATACGTTGATGTATATGTTATCAGAATATACAAACGGGATGAATTAACGAGGTGGGCCGGGGCTAATACTGGCCCTGCATCGGCCCTTCCAAGTGCTCCATGAGGCATTTTGGGGGCACAAATTTACCCCATCCGAGCATTTTTTTTTTCTTAATGCGTTGTGTCGAATGCTCATTGTCTTGTCGGCTTTTTAGCTCAAACTAATTGTCGTTAATAGTGTACCAAAATTAAAATTGTTCATTGTGTCTTTGGAGGCTTAAGGAATTCCCAACATAATAAGTATATATTCAAGGCACGTTTTAAACATAATTAATAAGAGTAATAATCGGTTCGAATCCTCAACATGTCTTAATATACAGAAGAAATTGCTCAATGAGTCATAAACTTATAATGCGGGTATCAATTTAGTCTTAAATTTTTACATCTTACCAATTTAATGCTGAAATTTTGAGCGAAATTCTAGTGTAATCATTCCGCTCAATTTTCGTCGAAAATCGCCGACGTGGTCGGTGATAACCCGGACCGCAACGTCGGTGATTTCCCCAAAAATTGACCGAAAGGACTACGTTGAAATTTCACTCAATGAGTTATGGTTCAATTAGCAAAATTGAAAAGTTTGTGGCTAAATTAACATTCGTTTGATAAGTTTATGACTGACTTGGGGTTATTTTTCCTGATATACATCAAGTACTATAGACTCATTGGACTTAAAAAACTGATATGCAAAAGTTCTCTTTCTACGTTTCAGGCAATTGCAAAATAGTAAGCTCGGACCGGTTGTTCGAGAACGAATAAAACGACCTACACGTGCGTGATGCTAGAAAATTGATTGATGGCGCAAAAGTTTTTTTTTTTTTTTTCAACATCTCCAAAGCACATCAACCATAACTTTAACAAGTGGAACAAAAGCACTCGTTCGAGAAATCCCACCATAAGAATCATTTAATTTTTCACTCGAACATGTTCGAAAAAATGTTGTCATGTCATCTCTCATGTTTCACATGTTCAAGAACATATCTCTCCTCATTGGACTTGACAAGCATTCCAGATGCCTACTTTAAGAAACCCCATATGCTTTATGTGCTCGTTATAATAAAACCTAACCTTCACATTCGACCTTCTTCGTATGATTTCTGTCACTGAAATTCTCATTAAGCATCTATAAACGCGCAATTATGAACTTGGGGAGACAAGGCACTTTCGCGCGAATATGTAATTCAGACACGCAATAGATAAGCCGTGTAATGTCATGTCACTCCAAAAGCCAAAAAGAACAGGAGGTTGGATGGTGCATGTACCAACCAAGTATCCATTTCTAGATGCACCTACTACAAGATAATTACACCACAAATATAAGGACCTGATTCCCTAAAAAATACCCTAATATTAGATCTAGCTCAATCTATCCCCAACATTCTTTTTTTTTAACTCGTAGCACAAATTTTAGGTCCAGTCCAGGATTTGCCTGATTTTTTTCTTTTGTGAAAAAAAAGTTACCAACTTTTAATCTATTCTTGAATCTACCCTCATGGTCCAATCTCACCTTGACATGACATCGAATCCTCATCAGAAGCATGACATGGAAAATTATCTCCAAATTAAAACTGTTTTAGGATATAAATATTAGAGACGACTAGGGGTGAATTTCAGACAAATGGCTAATAAGGGCAGAGTTGGGACTAGAGTACAAATTGGTCATTTTTCTAGTAGACCCAAAAAAAAAGTTAAGACTGGATTTGGGATTAGACCAAAAGTTGATTTTTTTTTTTCAGACAAAGAAAAGTTATGTGCAAATTTGGATTGAACCTAAAGTTCGGGATTTTATTCTAATGAAAAGAATTCAAGAAAGAATTGGACCTAGACTTAAAGTTTTCGTCCTTTTTTTTTTTTTTGGGTGGGGGAGGGGGTTGGAATTGGGCCCGTTTATATGTGATGTAAAATTGTCGGCCTATAATTATTTTCTCAACAAATGGCGTTGCCCTAAACGGGGTGATTCTACAAAAAGTCTTAAACTTATTGTTTGGTGGCCAATTCAGCTTAAACTTTTCAATCGAGCCAATTTAATTTTAAACCTTTTAACGACATGACAATGTAGTTGTTGCGATCATTTTTAGATGGGAATTGCTAACATATCCTACGTAGCACGACTAGCGTGGACATGAATAATTTTTCCAAATTTCCATTCCACATATGCGGCTCTCCATTTGTTGAATTCCACATGTCACCCCTAATCCACTTGCACATGAGAAGGTTGTTAAATATCTCAAATTGCTTGTTTACGAGGTTTAGGTGCTCTTTATATATATGTTATCCATCATCGGTTATCGACTTAAACTTTTGGGCCGGACTTTTTAACAAAATCGGTGACGAGAACTTTGCATTTTCACAATTGAAAAACGCAGATGCATGGAAAATAAATTTTAGTAGAAACATAAAATTTGACAAGAGGTGATAACTCCATAGAACCATAGCATCCATTCTTTTGATTTATATTTTGACTGCTTGAGCTGTCCTCGACTTTCTTTGATTGCATGAAGCCTATTCATCGGCTAACTTGCGTCTAAAGCATTGATAAGCTCCTCATTTTTCTAAAGACATCTAAAATTAATTGCAAGCAGGTATTCATCCACGAATGATGAAAGTCAACCTCGATCTTGAGTTCTCCCATGCACAATATCTCTAACAACTTCAAAGAAATAAACATCGCAACTAATTTTTATAAAATAAATAGGAGTTATGTTTGACTGAACCGTGACAAAATATTAAAAGTTTGCGTGACAAATTTTTCTATAAACTCAATGTTTTGTGGGTAACATGTGTAATTAGAGATAGTTATGTAATCGAATCATCCGAATGGCACCCATCCGACGGTAAACGTGTGAAAAAAAAAAAAGTTTTACACCGGTGACGGAGATAATAATAAATCGAAAATTACATACACAAAAATTAAGGGGGCTAAGGCTGGTCCACTTGAACTTTGGTGTAGCTGGGCCCAGCCCAAGATTCTGCAAGTAGTAGGCCAAGAGGCCTAATAAAAAGTCAACAAGATTGGCTAGTCGAGAGAAACTGAAAGCCTTGTTGCCTAGACTCTTTCTTTTAGGTCCCTTCTCTATTTTTCTTTGTTGTGCCACAAAATGACTCGATACTTTCAACTCTGGCTGTGACAATATCCTTGGACACACATCCATAAAAAGGTGAGGAAAGAAATTGTGGGGGAGTGCAAAATGGAGAGGTAATTGGGAATTTTCCCAAAATTGAGATGTTGGGAATTTTGAATGCCAAGTAGATAGAAAGTTCACTTTTCTCCTTCTCTACTTTCTAACTTCAATCTACCTAGACTTAGCTAGAGCCCCGCCTTGATTCATGTCAATTAACTTCATCAAAAGTAGCATGGCCCCTATTTGGAATCTAATTGAAGCACCATATACCAACTCAATAGCCCGGAGTGAAAAATCGGACTTCTAATAGTGACTGACGGTGCGCGCGCACAAGAAGGAGAGAGATTGAGCAAGTGTTAACTATTATCTAAGGTTGGTTTCTAACTCTTAAACAATCCTAGTCCCCAAGAAAATGGATTCATGGAACTCCTATTCAACATTGTCACTCGTTTCGGCCAAAAAACAACTAGAAGAAAAGGAGCAACGGCACATTATCGGTTGTCCGGGGAAAAGTATAAAAAAGTCCTAAACCTTATTATTGTGTCATTTTAGTCTTAAACTTTTTCAATTGTACCAAATTAGTCTTAGACCTTTGATGATTTGTCAATATAGTCTATCCGATCAATTTTAGTTAGAAATCACCGACGTGAACTCTAGCTATACTATATGATATGACCGACGTTGACAAAGACGATTTTTTTAATACTATCTTGAATTTTTATATCTTATTTTTTTCTTTGCATTTTCAAAATGAAAAGAAAAAAAAATTAAAAAAAATTTTTAAACACGTGTAAAAATTGTTCACATCGGTGCCGATCGTGCCATGTAAGAACGTCCATGATTTTCGATCAAAATTGGCCGAAAAGTCTCAACTGGAAAATTTTGAAATTATTTAGGACTCAGTTGGTATAATCGAAAGATTTAGTAGATTGAATTAACATAATTACAATAGAATTAGGATTCTTTGGTACCTTTGCTCGGTGGTCAGTCGTCTTGCTTCTATTGTGTCTACTTGTAAAGCCCAGACCATTCAGAACCCAATCATTGGTCGTTGGATTACCATCCAATCATATTGACTATTGGATCGTAGGGCCTGGATTGGGCCGGGAAGTCTTGTTAGGCTCTAACTATTCATACCCCACTTAGTATACCCTTAGTTCAGGAAAGCTGTTGCACTATTCCATTTTCCTTTTGTCCTAATCCAATGGCATGATCGTCGAACTCGAAACTCCACCGTCTAGAGGCCCACAAAGCACCATGCCAGCCCACGAAGCTGGTGTCTGCGAGGCTACGCAAGTGGCCTTGACCCAGAACAGTTATACCCGATCGGCGAAATTTGAACAAGTAACCTATGATTTTTCGAGCTGGATATCGTCCTAGCTAGTGTCTCCTGATACTCGGGGGGCATTTTCAATAAGGCCTTTTAGGAAAGCTGAACTTCCAAATGGTTTCGATGTTCGGTTGTTGAGGGCTTACTTCTATTGCTATGAGATTTCCATTCCATATCCCCCTTCTTTTTTCTCGACACAAGAGATGCCAAAACAACATATACCTACACAATTTTTTTTTCCTTTTTATGAGGTGGACAAAGTCGATGACGGGTATCCAGTGCCTCTGCTCCACGTGTCCACTTCCCATGGAATCTCTTCTCTCTCTCTCTCTCTCTCTCTTTCTTACCTGAGATGAAGACACCGAAATTCAGAATCATCACTCCGGGCCCTGAGATGGGCCAAATTCGAGTGGGCCCCAGGCCCAATCAATCATTCTAGGGATGACCCCACCTTTTGTCATCAACCCTGGGACCAAACTTCCTTTATTGTCATTTCTCTCACCTAACCACTCACTCCTAATG
This sequence comes from Rhodamnia rubescens, assembly GCA_021437795.1. Lineage (NCBI taxonomy): Eukaryota > Viridiplantae > Streptophyta > Magnoliopsida > Myrtales > Myrtaceae > Rhodamnia > Rhodamnia rubescens. The sequence goes on from JAILYA010000013.1 coordinate 2,678,162, forward strand.
AGATGGTCCCTCCAAAGAACACTGTTTTTTTTTTTTTTGGGCTCCTCCATCCATGCCGAATAGGCAGCACTTATTGTTGCCTCTCTCTCTCTCTTCTTGAGGACAAGTGTTGCTACAACTAATGTGGACGTTTCCAATTCACACGTAGCATCCATGCCCTACCCCGCCTCCTTTACTCATGGTCATATCCCCCAAAAGACCAAAGAAAGGAAAGGAAAGAAAAGAAAAGAAAAAACTCGTGCCTGTTTCAAAGCACGTCCATGTAATGTTCATGGGAGCCTTGCCCGTTTATCAACATATGAATCTAAAGTCTTAGCATGGCAAGAGATTGTGATGTCTCCGTGAATGATGACCAATCATTCGAGACAAAAACATAAATGGCTTTCATCGTGCGATGGTTTTTTTTTTCTTTTCCATGCGGAAGGAGGCATACCCATTATCCCGGTATATAGCTGGAAACCCTAATCACCGCTGTCCTGACATTGTTCCTCAAGTGACTCAAAGAGTATTTCAAGAATCAAGTTCAAGGAGATCATCATCGGCTGGTCACTTCCATACTATCTTAAGCTTCCATATCCTTCCCAAAAATTTGAGTGGACGACCCCTCGATTCCACCAAGAGACAAGCATGCAGTGGTGTGACGTGAACAATGGAGTAGGAGCCTTTGTTAGCCTCTTTAAAGTGGGAAAGGTCATCACTCGTCGTTGCCGGAGAAGGTCGGCCATGTCCCGAACACGTCGGAGGGCCCCCTTCCACCTCACCCTATATCAATCGGACGGTCAAGATCGGAGACAAATAAAAACCTTGAAGTTAGTTTTTTTCTTTTTTGGGCCTGTGTACTTGTAACGATTGGACATGTTCCTTTAAATCGTGAGGCCCAATGGGCCCTACCCCATTTACCCCTTTTCTCGTTCGACATTTATTGACAATCAAAGATGTCATCTCCCAACATGTTATGTGGCCTAGAAACGGTGCGCGAATTGGAATGTGTAGGGAAAGATGATGTTGATGTCTTTTCTCCTTTGAACAACACTCATGCTTGTCTCGAAAGCTATACGAGAAACAAAAAAAGGATAGATTAGCACGTTTGTAATCGACCAATTAACCTAAGTTTGAGGCATCTTTGCCTTCATAATAACTGAAGTCGACCAAAATCTCATCTACCAAAAAATCCGCGAACCAACTCATGATAAGGGTTTGACGATGTGGGATGCAACACACTTTGCGGGTGCGCAAGAGGTTGATATTTGGAAAAATAGGTAAAATCATTTTGTCAACTATGAATCATTTCAATCATCGACTGATAAAAATAAACTTATTGTGGAGCCTGCACAGTTCAAAGAAATTGCATATGTGGAAAGATGAAGACACTTACAGTAGATGAATTCTTTCGAAAATGTTGTTGTAGGATTGAAAGATGTAGATTTTGATATTGGTGCTCGTTATGGATACACCGTATATACACTGAATAATTTATGATATTTAGAAATAGGAAAAAAGATTAAGATCCTATCTTCTTCTTCTTCTTTTTTTGTCAGAAAGATCCTACTTTTAAGTAGGTCATCTTTGATATGAAGTATCACTTTTCGAGGATACGGGGCTTACAATTCAAAAGAAATCGTATCGTTGGAAAGATGAAAGTATTTTTCTTTTAGCAAAGTATAATCTAATTGTAGACCTTTTTACAAAGTCCTCTTTCACTCGTGCCAATCACCAAGGGCTAGTCGAGGAGCCGGTGTGTCGGGCTCCATCAACTATAGGTCGTGTATATTTGTTTTTCATTTCTTTTGAATGAAAGGTTTATTAATACAATGTATGCATTGTATATAATATGGATGTATATGGTTAACCTTTATGAAGGATTTCATTTCCCTAAAAGTGGAGTCTTATCCCACAAGTCAACCACTAGTATCAAAATAGCAAAAGCAAAAGTGCACATGTTCGTGCTTTTATAAATCACAAGATGGTTGTAGTCTCTCCTTTTAAATAAGTTTCTGTGCCCACACATGTTATTTTGGTCACATCTTCAGATCAAATCCAACCCAATGATTACAGTGGAAGTATTTTAAGGAAACGATTCATAGAGAGTAGTGGAAATGAAAGGGCCCGGAAACCGCCGAGTTAACGTTTTTCCGGTCGTTAAGTACTTTTACGGTTTTATTTTTATTTATAGAAACTTAAGCTTTTTTATTTAAAGAAAAAAAAAAAAAAATTGTTATGGGGTAACGGTCAAATGGCCAAAAAAATTTTTTTGTTAAATAACCCTCCCCTTCTTTATAAATATCAATCCTTTTCTCTTTCATTTTTCTCACAAATTCTCTCAACAATTCTTTCAATTCTCTCCAATTTCTCTTCAATCTGCTTTCAATTCTCTCAATTTCACCTCAATTCTCTCAAAATGGCAAGTGGAATGGAAATAAGTAGAAATACTGTTGAAAATGGCAAAATGACGATGGGAGATTCGAACATCCTATTCCCGAATATGATCCTAGTGAGTATACATATTGGGAAGACGACGACGATAATATCAACGTTGTTCCAATTCCGAACGTCGAATACATTCCAACACAAGAAAGTCTTTATCCTCCTACTAGATTTGTCGAAGAAATGTCGACAGGCAAATGAGCCCAAGAGAAAGGGAAGCCTGCTCCGAACGGAAAAAGATTGCAGCATCATTTTGACAAGATATTTGATGAAAGTGAAGGTAAGTACAATATAAATTGTAAATATTATCCTCAAACATATAAATTTACTCAAAGGAGATGGCTTTCATCGAACATTCCGTCGACATCCGACAGAAGAAACATCCAACACAAATGGGATCGACACTAGACAACAAAACAAATTTTTTAGTACGCCAATCCTAATACTCATCCTTTATTCCGTTACATTTGATGCACTTTATAAACAAACATTAGCTGAATATGTTGCCCTTGATCATGCTCCGTTTATACTCTTTAGTTAAAAATTTTAATTTGAAATATTTGATAAATTTGCGTTGGTTATCTGCAAGCACCAACTATTTTGAAAAACATTATTGAACGCGAACTTTTGCATCTTTATAAAAAATACAAAAAAAGTTTTAGTAAAATAATTTTTTCGAGAAACTAACCGAGCCTAAAACAAAAGTCTAGATGCGAGAGATTCAAGAAAAGATCAATAGAAAGCCTCTTATTGGAGTAGCAAATGTTGTTGTTGAATAACAGCAAAACTCTTTCCCAACGACTCATCTCCTAAGATGACTCGAAAAGTTCCCAGCAGTGGATAGTTCATTCTTATACAAACGACTTTAGTTATCTAAACTTTTCGACTCGACTAATCCCACGAGTAATTCATCATAGTGTTTCCGACATCTTAATTATATGGAAAGAGATTGATTTACAATAGAGTATTTCCTTTATAATTCTTAACCTTAGGAGAGGACTTGAAAAAAACCATACTCTCGAATAAATCACCTTTTGTTGCATATCAATAGGGGTGATTGGTTCTCAATCCAGTTCGATTTCCTTCGAGAATCGAGACCGGGACCGGACCAACCACCGTGGGAACCGGGAACCGCATCGAACCGTCGGTCCCTTACGATTCCCCGTCGGTTCCAAGGAAACAAAACTAAAATCGTGACGGCGATTGCACATTCCCTCTCATACTAGTTCGGGCAAAATATAAAACTAAATCTGTTTATGCTCTTATACTCGTTCTTTCATGTGTTTGTGGAGCTAGAGTTCAGTTATGTGATCATTGCTTCAATTTGTGAATTCAATTCTTGTGCTCAGACTTTAGTGTGCTTCAAGTTTTTGAGGACTAGATTTTTTTGGTGTAGCTTTAGGTTTCGGGATTATAAATTTTCTTGGGTTGCATTCTTGATGATACTTGTTTGGGGGCTTACACTATACGAGGTTGAAATGTTATGTTTCCGATAAGGATGCTCAGTAGCATATTATCTCATGACATAATTTCAAAATCTTATGCCAAGCTCCAAGTCTCTTATTTTAAAATTCGACGGGTCGTTTGGAGTGGTCTGGTCCGATCCTATGTCCTTGAAATCGGGAACCTAGATTGGACCCATCTAGAATCGAAAATCGGACCACTAGTCCGGACGGTTTTCGATTCGGGTGGTCCGATTTGCTCACCCCTACATATCGGTCCCCATATGTTGAGAATTTCAGCCTAGGCTTCCTAATCATTCGAGACTCGGTCCCAACAATCATGGACCACTTTGTTTGCATTATTCCCTTGATTTTCTTCGAGATACTATGATGTTGTCAACAGGTAATTACTGACTATTTAATTCTCAAGACAAATTAAGTGACCTTTGCCCCCTCCATCTAAGTCAATGGAAGAGAAAGCCGACAAACATGGACGACAAGATTAATTTTAAAAAAATGAGATAATATATACCCTTTTTGAAAAGAATACTCCGCACCGGGAGCAACGTAAATAATCGGTCATCGGTGGCGGCGGGCGTCCATTGACGGTGCCGGCAGTGACCATTAGAGTTGGGTTTTTGCTACTGGTGTTATGATTTAGGAATGCGGAAATGAAATAAAAGTTAATAACCATTGCTATGCAATTTAGTTTCGAGCTTCTTTGAGAAAACCTTATTTTGATTGGAACTCAATGTCATATATATTTTTTTAATAGAAGATCCGTAGGTTTACGCAACGGCTTGAGCTTGCGTTAGTATATCGAGGGGGAGCTAAAACGAGCCACCACCATAGCCACCCATGGCCATCCACTTAAATCACAAAGTCGAGTTGGGAGTTTCGAATCAGGTGGCACGACGAGAATAACACGCTCTCAATCAACTCACCCATGCGTAGGTGGGTTCAATGTCATATTTTGATCTCTCTTCAAACACGTAAAACGTATGAATTACAATCTCATTCTTTCGAGGATTCAATCTCACGATGAACCAGACAAGACCACTAAATAACATATATACCGTATTTTTTTTGAAATATCTATTCTTCGAGTCCAGCAGGCTCCAGATGAAATTCGAATGCCTCTAAAACCCCATATTTGCCTAGTACATGCCAGATTTGTGGGATAAACTGAAACTAGTAGTTATGCTTGCATCAAAATTTGATGGAAATTTGGGCCGTGTTTGGTAATGCTTCTATTTCTCGATTCATGTTCTTTTGTTTCTAGGAACAGAAAAAAAAAAAGAGAAATTTGTTTGGTAAAGAAACTGATTAGTGGCAAGGGAATATATTTGGAACAGAAAAGGAGAAATAGAAAAACAAAATTCTACTTCCTTGTTTTCAAGAGCAGAATTAAAAAAAAAATCATTTTTGCTCGGAACTTATTTTTTCGGAAGCAGAATTGTTCTACCAAACATGCCCTTGATACCTAAACAATCCCGAGTATTGAAATACGGAAATCATTGAATTGAGAATTGTGCTTAGAATAATGATGAATCGATTCGGGAGTAATTTCCTCCAAATGGATTCCGGACGTAGTAATTTTGCTCTGGCATGCATCGATGGCATTTCCTTCGCCTCGAAGTCAATCAAAAATTGAAACTTTATCTCCTCTCCGAGTGGGATTCCGCTTGCAACTCGGGGGACCCACCGCAAGCAATGCTGACTAATCCACAGATTCCTTCTTCTCCAAATTCCTTTCATAAGCGTTAATGACAGAGAATGGCGACCTTCAAATAGAATCTCTCCCTCCTCTCTCTCTCTCTCTCTCTCTCTCTCTCTCTAAAACAAATGAGTCGGCGTCATTTCATATCGAGCCGGTCTGTTTAGGTGGAGATCGAGCCTCCATTATTGTCGGTACCTCTAAGCAAACGAAAAGGTTTCATTTTCGCAGGCCCCAATGGCGGGGTCGTGGGATTCCAGTTTCCTTTTCACGATGGTCTGAGCATATTCTTGGAAGAGACACTGTTTTTCCCCCATCTGTCAATGGCGGACCAGTCGATGATTCGCTCGCTCGGGCACGAGGAACCCTCCAAACACTCCCGTTCATGTCCCTGTTTTTGATTTTGAGAGAGAGAGGGAGAGAGAGAGAGAGAGAGAGAGACTGGGGATATAACTTTGCATTCGCTTCGATGCGCCTAAGAATAATTGTTCCCAAAAGCTTTCTCCAATAAATTTTCCTTCTTTTGCTTCCACCCACAAAATAAAGATTTGTACTTTTTTGTTTTGTTTTATATTACTGGCTCCGGAGATGTGTATTCATGGAATTCCCAGGGTACTGTGTGCACGAGCGGCGCAGACCCAAAAAAAATCGTCGTCTCGGATAGCTGCGGGGGCTAGCATCGGAGGAGGAGGGCGGCTACACGGCGGCGACCGGAGTCTCGCCTTTGGCGGAGACCTTGGCGGCGGAGGAGGCGGGAGAGGAGGCCATGGCTTGCTTCTTGGACGTGAACGAGCACTTCTCTTTCCTCTCGTCCTGCTTCATCTGCTGTTGCCGGCACTCTAGACTGCAGAAAGCACTGTCGCCTCTGCGAAACGAAACGAAAGCAACAAAAATTTATTTTTTTCCAATTTATTCACCACCAATAATTGTCGGACGAAAAGTAAATGACCGATCAGATATGGAAAGTCAGGAGAGCCTAAAAATGGAAAATTTCTGTCTGCCAGAAAATTACTGATCTGTTTCCTCGTCTTATCTTTGGTCTGTCGATAATAAATCCCTCCGCTTAGCTTGGCGTCATTGATTGGATGACTGATTATACCCATTTTGTCAACTGATTGGATTCAAATGAAATTTGCTCATCGCATGAGCTGGAACCGGGTTATCGATCATGTGCAAATATTTTGTGAATTTCAGCTGAATTTCGAGTATTAAAACGAAAATTCAAAGAAGCAATCATTACCTGTACATGTAGATATCGCGGCCGGGGACGAGGCGACGCTTGCAGAGAGAGCAGGAGCGCAAGAAGTGGGCGGTGTCGAGGAGCTCGCTGGAGTGACGCCGGTGGGACCTCGGCGAGGAGGCCGCGGCGGACATCATCACCCGCGGATCCCACCCCTCGCAGTGCCCCGCCGGCTTCTGGACGCTCCTCGACGGCGGGGGAGCCGCCGCCTCGTCGTTGATGTTCAGATCGAAGGTGATCTCCGTCATGCTCGTCGTCCTCTTCATCTGGCGCGGTCTCTTCCCCAGCGACATCCTCTCTCTTTCCCTCTCTCAATCTACTACGACTTCACTGTGCAACTGCAACTAATCTCTTGAAAACTAACTGAAGCAATGGAGTAAGACGAAAAACGAAGAAGAAGAAGAAGAAGAAGAAGAAGAGATGTGAAGTTGCAGAGAGACGGAGAGAGAGGGAGAAGCGCAGGGGGAAGGAGTGGAGGAGATGGGTGGGGGGCAAATATAAGAAGAGCCAACGGGCGAGGAGTGAATCTGGACCGTCCATTTCTTTTGCGAGATTGTGCGAGTCCATGTCAGTCATCGGGCCCCACTATTAGCAAAGACGGTAATTAATTTAAATTAATTAAGGTTTTTAAGTACGTACTTGGATGTAGGGAGGGCTTAAGCGGCAAGTAAATAAGAACTTCGATGTGACCTCCCCCAAAAAAAATGGAAAAGAAAAATCAAAAGGACAAGATTGCGACCCCCATTTTTTTAAGTGAATAAGAGCGCATGATAACACTTTTATTTTAAAAATCAATTTTCGACTAAAAATTAATTTTTCTACTTCTCCTAAAAAAACAAAAGTTGATTTTTCTACTTCTACTCCATAAGTTATTTACGATCAAAGAAATTCGTTTAGTAATGGTTGAAAATTTCTATTTTACAAACATTATTAACACAAAATATTTATGAAAAATTATTATCGTGAAAATTTCTACTTCATTTTTTTTTTAAATTTCTTTAAAAATATTTTTTTATTATTAAAATATTATTTAATTTTAAAAAATAAAAATTTATTACTTAATTTTTACTTCGACGGCCGAATATGGCAACTTGGTGGGCTGCAGCAGGCACGGTGGTCGATGGTTGGTGGCAAGGGTGGTTGTTGGCGGTGGTCGCGACTCACGACCGGTGAAGATCCCGAGGTTGGCGGATCTCGACCGAAGCAAAGGTTGGCGATGGCGACTAGCGGTGGCCGGCAAAGATCGGCAATGGTTGTCGACGGCGACGGTCGGTGGTCACGGGTGACGATGGGCGGTGGCCGGTGGAAGTCAGCAGTGGTTGGTCGCCGAGGGTGGTCGGCGGGTGGCGATCGACAGAGGTTTACGGTGGGTGGGGCCGGACAATGGTCGACGGTTGGCGGTAGTTGTGGGCGGTGGTCATGGGCGGCTTGTGGAGGTCGGCGATGAGCTGTCGGCGATAGTTCGCGGCGGCGAAGGTTGGCGCAAGTGGGTATGATCGAAAAGAGAGTGATGACGTAATAAAAAGAGTGTGAAGCGAGAAATACCTCTTAAGTTGGAAAAGTTTTTTTTTTAAAATTCTCAAATTGGGAGAAAAATAACTTCAAAAGTAAAAATTTCTTTCAAAAGTAAAAATTTTTACCAAATGAATTCTTCGTCAAGTTACATTACTTAACGGATTTCTTCTCCGTAAATGCTTTTACAAAGAAAAACCCACTTTTCAAAAGTGTTATTATGTGGACCTAAGATACTCCATTGGATTTACTTAATTAAACCTAGAACCAAAATAAATTGTATAGAGGTAGCCTCGGGCTAATAAGCACCGACACTCTTCGAGAATCTTCATGTCGTGTTGGATGCGTATCGGCTATCGACACGCGTCCGACACTCGACCGATACATGATTAACGGGTGTCGGACATCCGACACGTGGTAAACGCTCCGGACATATCCGCGAGACGCAAATCCGACATCATGGCATGCTATTTTAGATATGCACACGTCAATTTTAAGCATTTTCAAAAAATTATAGGTCGAAATGTAAATCTATCAAAAATATGTATACTTAAGTCATATACCTCATTAATCCAAAATTAATAGACCTAATCATGGATCTCTAATGTAAGAAGCAAATATTCATTGCTCGATATTTTTATATATACATGATAATTCATCATTACATAAATAAATTTTTAATATACAAATACGCCTCAAAGTGTTGAAATTCTTTATTTTTTGAGAAATGAATTATCGATCCGTCGTATCACGTGTCGATGTAGTTCTACTTAAGCCTCGGGAACATGTTCAACTGTTTTAAAATAGCTTGGCAGAGGCAACGTGCAGCTCGGAGGTGAACAAGCGACAGCGCCACATGAGGCTGAGCTGATGCTAGTGCCTTATGTTCTCAGGTAGAAGCAAAAGAAGAAGAAGAAAAAAAAGGTTAAGCGTACATGCCACAATTAATTGTAAATTTAGAGGATTCGATCTCTAATGGATTTACAACAGTAATGGCATTGTAATAACTATTTTATAAACTGTCACACTTACTTCACCATGATTTTATACATCATGTTTACTTGTAATCTATGTACGTTTTTTATAGTAAAAAAAGGCAAAAATATATTTCAAATATCAATATTTGTATACGGAGCTTACTTTAGTATTAATATTTTTTAAAAAATTACTTATGTATCAACTTCGGTGAGGTAGCCGGAATTTCTTACCGTTAACACTAAAGTGATCATTTTTTTCTCCGATTTGACACTAAAGTGATCGTTTTTTAGATTCATTTAAGTGCTAATTTTTTTTAAATGACTATTTAAATGCTAACTCGGATGAGGACTTCGAATTTCTCGTCACTTGCGCTAAAGTGATCGTTTTTTCTTCAATTGGCACTTAAGTGATTCGAAAAAAAATATTAGCATCAAAGTGAGCGTACGTACACAAATATTGACATTTGATGTGTCCTTATGCCGTAAAAAAAGGTGGAAACAGTTGATGGGCAGCTTGGATTTCACACTTTTTACGTATGAAATCTTTAGTTTGAGTTATAATTACTCAGTCCATTCGGATTCCAAGGTCAAATATCGACGAGCATATACTGTAATTTTACATGTACGCTATAAGCCCATGACAGTCATCGGGTCCCACTACTGGCGAAGATGGTAAGTAATTTAAGTTATTAAGGTTAGTACATATTTGGATGTTAGGAGGGCATGAAAGGTAAGTGAATAAGAACTTCGATGTGACCTCACAAACATGGAAAAGAAAATTCAAAGGACAAGAATGTGACCCTTTTTTTCTTTTTCTTTTGGTGAATAAGATACTCCATTGTATTTACTAATAAAACCTGAATTCGATTGATGTGCGAGTCCGAACGAAGTGGCCGTAGGATCCGACGTACTCACACCTAGAACGGTAACAAATTGTTTGTCGAAAAGGGGCTCGGCGACAGGCTGGAGGAAGAAGAAAGAGTGGAAGAAAAAAAAGGAAAATTAAAATCTAAAAAATTAATTTTTATTTAAAATTATTCACGTCGATCTTGGCCACACCACGTGATATGACGTGGTGTCAGGCGTCCATGTCAACATTTTCAATCAAAATTGGTGGATGGACTAAATCAACATAAGTACAAAATATTTAGAACTCAATTGACAAAAAAATTATGATTGAATTGTCATAATTACAATAAATTTATGATTTTTTGTATAATTTTCCCGATACACGACAATAACGCACATCTTAAAGTAGATGGTTACGAAGGAGCTATACTAGTATGGATTCGATGCCATAGGTGTGTTTAGCAAAACACGGAATTCACCATGATTTGTTTCATCATGTTTACATGTCATCTATTACCAAAAAAAAAAAATATGTACTTTTTTGTGGTTAAAAAAAGAAGTTGAAAACATGTGACTGATCGACTACTCTTCCTAGCGTTATTATAAGGATTCATAGCCCTTCCGTATTGAATGCCTAATTTGAGCCGTAACTACTCAATTTATTCGAAACTCAAATGTCAAATATCAACAAGCGTATGCAATAATCTTATGTGTATGCCATAAGTCGGAAAAGTTCTTCGCACAACACGACAGATACTCAAGACACAAATTGATCAAAGATAGTGGCCTATGAATTTATTCCTAAATGTTGTTATGATCTCTGTAGAACGTTTGTTCTTTGCAGGTACAAAATGTTCATTTACACTCGTATATAGCTTATAATGATGAAACAAATGAATATCCTCCATTGAAAGTTAAATAGTTCATCTAGACATCCATTGATAGGTAGTGAGTTTACTTAAAACTCCCTATAAATAGTTTCTGAAAGATTGCCACGAACCATTATGCATTTACATACATGTATTTTTTTTTTTCAAGAAATCAAGAGAAATGTTTATGCAAGTATGATACATGTATTAAACTGTATCTGCACCATCCGATTTGGTGGGGACCTACCATATTTGCTAGTAAGACACCACATTCAATGGTCCAGATGCATTTTAGTGGATGCATCGCATCTTAAATTATTGAATTAATACGACACCCTAAACCGATACACTTGTGATAAATTTACTTTAAATTATTTTTTTGATCACAAGAAACTCTAAACCGATACACTTATAAAAAAATTTATCCCAAACCGATAAACCTATGATAAATTCAACCTCCATTAGTTTTCGTTAAATTTAACCGTCAAATTATTGAGTTGAATGGCACATGACGATTCATGGGTGTACCAATTTAGGATTTTTATCCCATGTTTGTCACAAGTGTATCAATTTAGGATTTTTCGTGATATTAACTCAATTTAATGAAGGGAAAATTTGTCATAGGTGTATCGGTTTGGGGTTTTTTTATTTCAAAAAAATTAGTTTAGGGTAAATTTATCACATGTGTACCAATTTAGGGTTTTTGATGATAAAAAAAAATAGTTTTGGATAAATTTGTCACTTGTGTGCAAGTTTACGATTTTTTGTAGTAAAAATTTTTTTGATGTAAATTTATCACAAATGTATCGGTTTGGAGTTTTTTGTGGTATTAACCTAAATTATTTCCTAGAAATAGAATTGTTATATGACAGATACTTATTACAAAATATTTAAGTCTACCATGATTCGTGCATATATATATATATAGTAAAATTTATTCAGCTACATGATAGTACTTACAATATTTCTATATTTTCATGCAAGTTTAACGTGTAATAATAGCAAATGATTTTGGCATGTAAAGAACATTTACAACAACTATTAACCATGGTTTTACTAATAAGTTAGTTGTCCATCGGTTCTCGACGACCTACCTATCATTTTTGGCAAATCTGAATAGCACATGGGAAGGTAATCTACTAGGTGATTCTATAATTCCTAAGATGCACCGTGCCGTTAGATTGAAAGTGCGAGTAATTTCAACCATCATGGACATTTGTGACGTTCTACTTTTCGATCCAAGAGTGAAAAGCCGATAAAGGACGATGCTTCTTAAAGACCATATACTCACGAAAACTGCTAATCCGATAATACTGTCGGTTATTTCTAAGATACAATCTCCCAATCAATAAGTGTTTTATGCAAGGCATGCGATGATAATGTATAAATCTACTGTTGAGATTGTATTATTCTTAATAATACTGTCAATGAAGTATTTTTCTATATTCAATCGTCTTCCACCTCTCTGGCGAACAATAACATTGGTCGAGTTCCATTCTTGGAATTGGCATCTTCTTCATCGCAAAGGGCAATATAACATAAATGGGGAAAAAGAAACCCTGAAAATCTAAAATTCTTGACATTTTAGCAAGGGAGTGCAACTTGTAAGTTGGCCGGATTCGCCAGGGTGGTGCCAATCTTTTTTCAACACCAAGGCATGCACTTGCCATCAAATTATTTAAGAGGGCCCCCCTTTGGACCTCCTTGCCTCAGCCCCATGTCTGCCCACTTGTTGCTTCATCTACTGTTAATAATTCAGACCCTCCCTTAATTTAAAGTGATACACGAGTAAACAGTAAGTAAATGACCAAATAAATTATCGTCACAGTTCCACATATAAAGGTGATTTTAGTTCATTCATCACCCTATTTTTATTAACGAGTGTACTGAGACATAAAGAAAGTCTATAATTTTCAGTGCATTGTCTCCCTCGTGTTATTTTTATCTGGATGTTAGGAAACAACTTCTTCTAATGAAGTATGATGAACGAGCGCCTCATAAGACCCACTATGAAAGTTTATACAGTGATGCTTCGATTTCGAATTTGAGACCCTCAAACTTGTTTATGTTCTTAGGCCCTTTAATTGTGTCGGCGGGAGTTGATTAATAGGATGCATGTGAAGCTGCTTGCTCATTCTCTTACAAGGTGATAGTTTATTGAGAGAGAAGCTCTTTGTGCCTGGGCGATGCTTATTAAGAAATCAAGGATCTAACCCGATGAGAACGTACACCCACAAAGTTTCTACCACTTGACCTTTTAGGAAAAGAGTAATGCACTCTAAGGAGATGCCTTCTGATGATGTTGAGATAGGTTGAGCTCTGCTCGAGTCAGCCCCTTCTCATTGGCCTTGATAACAACTCTTCAATGTTATCGATAATTTCCTCATTTGAACCACAAGATTATCATTAATTTCCGGTAAGACATGCGCAAATTCCGGAACCTCCGATGTCAATTATGTATGTATACATCAGTACAACTAAAGTGATGCAGAAGCTTTAGAAGTTAAAACTGTAGCAGGTTTCTGAAACCCTAGTCCTCAGCAAAAGAAGCTTTTTTTTTTTGGGCATGAAGATCTGCGGGCAGAACTGTCACTGGAGAAATCAAGGGCGACGCTGCTCTACCTGAAACAGTTCACATGAATAATGGGAAACCGTCAAAGCAACAAGCGAGGGAAAGCTCTCACGAATGTCAAAGAAAGGCCCAAAAAAGGAAGGAAAAAGAAAGACTCGAGCCTCTCAACTTGCGCGTGGAAACGTGGTCCCGTGAGTACCACTTAAGAAAAATCAAAGTTTGTGACCTTTTGTTCTTTTTAATCATCTGCATAATTGACCATTTGACTCCACGGCGCTCGTCCAACTACCTATCCGAGAGATTGTGGAGAAACAAAGGGTTTTGGAGACAGCCATGTGTTTAGTAAAAGCTTAGTAGAGTTAATACGCTATGAAACTCATAATTCAGATCGAGAATGTCATGTAACTATGAAGTCTTGAGTTTCTTCGCATGAATTTATGAGTCGATGATGTGACTAATAAGATGTTGAGAGGACGCCCTCGAGTTTTCTACATAAGACATTATGGAACTTGATGAGTAGAAATCCCGGAGAAGTGTATGCCTGGAGATGATTGATGGAGTAAGCGACTAACTTAAGTATTCGGAGGTTAATAGCGTCCAAAATAGCAGTGAAATGCATGTCGAGATAGGTAACTTCACATGATGAGTGAACACTAGACCCTGGAAATAACTTCTGATGGATTCCCCCACAACTCGATGTATACATGTATGCTCGAATTATAGGTTCTCAACGAACACTTAATGGCACTTGAGGACCATAATTTTTTAGCTATACACTTTTGATAGTGTCTTTAGATTTTCAAAGCCAGTTGCAAGAGTGCTCTCATGCACAAGTCGTGATTTATATCTTGAATTTCTTACTCGCCTTTCTATTGCTTCCGCGCATGTTTGGCTGCGATCATTAAGCGGTTTCTTGCCTGCCTGAGTTATAATCGAATGCACGACCGTTTACTTCGAAGTTGAAGCTGTTAAAGTACATCACGGAACATACTCCACCTCTTAACACCGTTCATCATACGAATGCCCATTTCACAATGAAGGTCTTCAAGCGTGTGAACTTACTCCACCTCTTAACACCGTTCATCACACGAATGCCCATTTCACAATGAAGGTCTTCAAGCGTGTGAACTTGATATGTATGGTCGAAAGAGACCGATCGTGCAAAAATGTAAAAAAGGGAAAAAGAAAAGAAATGATAGAAAACCCACGAACGAGCGAAAAAGAGGCATGAGGAATTAAACTCGAGACGTCTTACTCCGATATCAACTCGGGAATGCACAGGTATGAACAGCTCAACTGAAGTTGATGTCTCTAGACGCCATTGCTTTTGTCGATTGATTGTTGCCCATAATAGCTCACCACAAAGTCATTGCGTAGGAGCATTGTTCACTCTTAGGAATGGACAAGTGAATGGTTTATTAGGTCAGCTTCTAAGAAGGACGAGTAATAGTATGACCCACCATCACATGCAAAATATCTTTGCCCTAATTATTTTCTTGATGCTATGAAACCTACCCAATGGAAGCACAGTGCAATTTTCCTTTTCTCTTTTTATTTAGTAGGAAACGATTGTACTTGACATCTACCAAGCATATATAGTAATTGCTCCATGCTAGATTCGGTCCTAGTAACTTTTTACCCATTGGATGGGTGTATCTTTCTTTCTTTTGCTTTTGTTGAGGATCGAACCTTGGTTGGTGTCGCCCACTCGCACCCTTAACCTCGGGCCGGGTGCCTAATGGCCGCAACTTAGTCATTAATAAGTAGTATCGACTTCAACTTGTTCATATACATTCGTAAATATCAATACGATGAATGAGAGATTTCTCGATCTAAATAGTGAACGAATGTTTACCAACTATCCGAACTTCACTCGAGCCTATAGGATTTGTGAAATCATGCATCCGTCTTGCTTAGAAATCCATCAAATCCAACTGGGGTTGACAATAATGTTTCCAAATGAGTTCTTTTTTGATTTAGTAATTGATGTTCCCCACTAAAAGGGCATTGCCCAAAAAGCTAATGATTCGTGCATAAAGGCTGTAATACTACCCCACTGTCCATTTCAATCTACCTCGGATTCCACTGAGTTTCCAAATGCATGTTCGAGGGTAATTTGATTAGAGTTCATAATTCAATATTGGGCATTACTTTAATGAGGAAAAAAGTTAGTTATTCATGGTAATATATATTAACAGTATCTAGAAAAAATTAGTAAATAATCAAGTATTGATAACTAACTTGAATAAGAGCTAATAAACCATTAATCTGACAAAAATTGGCACCTCACTATAATTTAAGTTGCTAATTTCGTATAACAGGTCATAAATTCTAATCGGCCGTAAATTATGTGACGATGAAAGTGGTAAGTCAGTATAAGAATCTGTAATTTTACAAATCCATGCTAAGTCTTGAGACTGCCGTGACTAGAATTACTCAATGAAAATTGCAAATGCTTATAAACATGAATTTCTGAAGTTAATGCCTAAAGCTCGATGCAATCATTCTTGATCATCCATTCCAAGCTCCAATGATCTCAATAGGCCCATCCAAACGTGGCTCTTCCATAGACTTCCAGTTGAGCCTCGGCAAACTTTTGGATGCCTCGGCAAACTTTTGGATGCCTCCGCTCTTGAGGTATCATTCTATCTCCGTTTCTTTGACAACAAACAATTTATCTTTCACCAAGACTCCCACAAAATTTGCTGTAATCGCCCTCCCGTTAAAATGTTTGAAGTGATCAATTTCGTCGTTGAAAACACCCATGCGTAGAAATGAGTGATATCATGGAAAAGAATGTCAGACACAGAAGGTAGAAGGCCAAAAGAAACCGAAGAAGGAATGCATGCAAAGTCCCAATGAGTCAAGAGTAAACAACAAGATATCGGCAGATGTACTATACCTAAAGAAAAGATGGCAAAAGCAAGAAAATCCGGAAGTATGAGTGAGTAATTTCAGATTCGATGCAAATTTTGACCATCCAGAAATTGTAGCTTGGGCAGAATCTTCAGCAAAAATGACATGAACGTTTCATTGGCGACTGCATTACCTACAATATCGAGTTGTGTCGACTCCAGACGCTTGAACACTATAAAAGCTTCCCAATAGTTTGTAACATCGGCATCTTCAGGGCAAAAATCATCACCATTCCAAGTAATTTCTCCATTATGGGACAGAGGAGAAGCAGAGCACAAGTAGCATGTGGTGTCTATAGAATGTAACCCTATCTCATTGTGAGAAATATTCAGCACCTTCAAGGATTTCAGATAGCTCAAACGGTCCAGTGCAGTGAAACTCCGCAGTTTGTTTCTTCCCAGGTTCAAGCAATGGAGAAGCTGCGTAGCCTCCAGTCCTGAAACAGAACCAGCGCAAATCTTTCTTTTTCCTTTTCACACTTAAGGTAAAGAAACCTGAATAGCCCAAACGATTTGAATGGCTGATCAGCTACAACTTTTTGACCCAGCTTAACCTAAGCGCAAGCACTGGCTCTGCAGCTAACTCATACATGCGCCGAGCAAGATGGGCGAAGGAATGTAGACAAAATGAACACACTCACCCTGGCTCGTGTAGATGGGAAAAAAAAGGAGGGGAAACGTTAACTTCTTAACAATGAACTTCAGCAGATATTTACACAAAAGGGAGGCTGTGCTAATATGAAATAACTTGTGTTATTTTGCCTTTGAAAAGACCAGGAGGAAATTCTTGTAGGCCATTTAAATTACACAAATTAATGTAAATCTGAAGTTCATCTGCTAAATAAAGTAAATCAAATTCGGGTGGGCCGCACAAAGACAATGAATTTGTCGCCTACATCAACTAAGCAAACAAAATTTAGGCCCAACCACCCCCTTGAAATCGCTTGTGTTATTTTGCCTTTGAAAAGGTCCCCAGGAGGGAATTTTTGTAGGTCACTACACATATCAATGCAAAATTGTGAAGTTAATCTGCTTTGGGGCCTGCACAAAGATAAATGAATATGTCGCCTATATCAACTAAGCAAACAAAAATTAGGCCCAACCACAAACCCCAACTCCCCCCAAAAAAAACCAAAACCAAAAATAATAATAATAATAATAATAAGAAATTCCGGCAAATATCTTACCATCAATTGAATGAAGTTCGTTGTCACTAAGGTCTAGCATTTGAACCCATAACAGATTATCAAATGATCCCATTCGAGATATTGACAGATTATTCAGACGTGCACATATGGGTCCATGAGTACCAGACGATGTGATGCTTCCATAGGAAAAGCAGTGCCTCAACAGCGTCTCCTGGCTGGAAAGCAGCTGCAGTATCATTTAAAGAATTAGAAAAACATTATCTCTTAGCTCATTTCATTCTCATTCACAGCAGCACGGAACAAACAGGGTAATCCTCGTCTACATTCAAACAACAGTCTCATTGAAATTTGTGCACACCTCCCAAATGCTACTGCGAAATTCTTATCTTGCGAAAAAAAAAAAATGACATTTATTGCCTAATATAGTGCAAACATGGCATCCCTCCACAATATCTTGTGAATAAGATATATCCTTGGGAAACACCAATTCCAATGCTAGAAACAAGTTAAACTCACCTTGGTGACACTTGAAAAAAAATGAGAATCCAAATGGTTGACAGGAGAACCTTTACGTCATAGACTATAGTAAATACCAACGAACTCCAGCATCTTGTCTTATGACTTTTGCAATGAAGTATCACATAAGCAATGAGGCAACGACAGACATGACAAACAACAGTCACTTCAAAGATCCAAATGCATATGCAGCCTCCCATCACTGAGAAAGAAAAGACCTGCTTTTCTTGGAAGATCTATTTCAAGGAAAGAGTAAGTTACCTGTTGCAACAAAACTAAGCTTCTCTCATCCTTATAGTATAGAGAGTGAGATGGGTCCAATTTCATTAGCTCACTGTATAGCCCAAGAACTTCTTCAGCATGAACAGTTTTCGAAGCATATGGAAATGACATTGCATCATGAGCCATCAATAGTCTTGCCAGTGTGATTTTCCCAATTTTGCTGAAAAATAAAACGAGCATAATAGACACATTATTATTTAATCAGAGTTGCAGTCAGACCAAAGGCACAATTTTCCAGCTTTGAGATCAGGTTTACCTGTCTGAGATAGCCAACAAGTTTCTAATTTGACTTATCTCTTCAGCGATAGTTCCAATCTGCCAATGTGAAGTTGTTGGCTCATACTTATTCTCCACTGCCATTCCATCAAAACGAAGACTTGGAATGGCTACTTGCAAATGCGTTTCGCAAGCATAAAACTTGTCCACCTCCCATGCGACTTTCTCATCATTAGAATATTGGGTTTCCAAGGGCTTTACACTTACTGTAAATGACAAATCAAAAGTAACACTAAGCTGTAGACCATCTGAAGACATGATGCCCTGATTATGTCCAAGCTTAACCTCAACAGTATGGGGTGCTGAAGACTGATGATCTACACCAGATAAATCAAAATATCCAACCCAAACTTTAGCAGCCCGAGAATTCTGCGAAGAAAACGGCTTCCATGTAACATCTTCATTCTGAACAAATGTAGATGGAATGGTAACTGTTGACGAGTTTACACCTTCGACCGTCTGATTGAACTACAGGACAACAGGAAATCTTTCCAACGCAACAGTAAACTCAGAGAATGAAGACAAAGGGTGATCACCAATAGACACATTTCCTGACAGAACGAGATCAGATCCACGAACAGGCCAATAAGATACAAGCAAAGGAGCCTTGGCTTTGAATGTTTGATCAAGAAGCCAAAGATGGTAAAACCAACCACTTTGATCGTCAGGGTCAGTATATAAAGCATTCAGTACGAACTCATACTCCTTGCTTATCATATCTTGAGAAGATGACTCTTGTTCCTTTTCTTCAGTATCTCTGACAATAGCATACTGCAAAAATCTCTTGCCAGGTGAGAGATGAGGTCACGAGCTTGGAAAACTGAAATTAAAATCAACTCAGAATTGTTTTTCTCCCCCTAATATGCATAAAAGGCAGAGAAACTTTCACAATGTAGATGCACAGCAAGAAGAATATACTATGGGGTTAATTTTGAGGATCAAATGTTTAAACTCAAAAAACAACCACTGTAATAACTTGGCGTTCTAATAATTACCTAACGCATATGAAGTGCAAGGGAGTGACACAGTCCCTATCACAAAAGAGACAAATTCCTTACAAGTTTGGACAAATAGCTAAAACAAGTGATGCCACCATTCATTATATCATGCTTCCAGTAAAAGTTCCATAAATAAGTCCACAAACGACCTTCCTAGCAGTGCAATTGACAACAATCAACATAAGCAACACGGAGAGCTTAGAAGCGTACCTTCGATTATGCCCACCAGAGTAATTACTGAAATTCTTTCCTATCAAATCTTCTGTATACTGCAGCTCATCCTCCACTGATCTGCCCAGCAGTGCTGCCACAAATAAAAGTGCTGCCACAAATCTGGCAATAAATTTTGAAAGAAGAGAAAATAAGATTGATGAGCTTATCATGATTTATATATCGTGCAGAATGAAATTTGCCACCTCCTGTAATTCCATGCGTGGAAATTTCGAGGATCGACCTTCTGAAACCAATCCAAAACCCGAAATTCATGATCTAAAGATGAATGACCTTTGCTCAACACCCATTTTCGATGATGCCATGCTCCATAAGATTTAAAGTTCTGTCTCAACGCATTCTCGACCTACATTAATCATTCATACATATCCAAGTCACGCGCTGTTGAGAAATACCTGCAACTATAGCTTAGTCTGAAGAAAGCCAAAGAGGCTAGGAATATGTAGACCTGCTCCTAGAGCTAGCAAGAAAAGACAATCACATTGAAGATTGAGTAAGAGACAAATTCTGCAATCCTGATCCCTAGTAGCAGCAAATCTTACAGCATCAAACAACTCCATATCGCAAACAAGAGGTGGAGAATTACAAAGCTATGAATAGCTAAAGCATTCCGCTGCGAATTAACCTTTTTATTTTTTTGGTCGAAAATGCTTGAAATTCGCTGCGAATTGACCTCAAAAGGAGAAATTGAGGTACCAAACTAAGTCTCGAAGCAGCAATGAAAAACTCAGATGTGGAACAAGCAGCACGACCACTTCGAACCCTCTAGAAACATCCTAAAAAGCTTAGAACAACAGAGAACGCACCACTTTGAGCTCTTCGTCAAAGATGGATTGCACAGATTCCGGAGAGGATTCGGACTCCTTGACGTTGTGCTCAACCGCGAGCTTCCTGTAATTCCAAGCGGTGTAGTACTCGGGATTGGTCTCCAGGAGCCTCGCGCTGGCGTCGACAGCCTCCCTCGTGAAACTGCCAGCAACATCGCATCATAATCAATTCAAAAGACTTAATCGAAAGAGATCGTTCCGCTCGTGCGACGGTTGCGATCTCGCAACTGAGGACAGAAGAGAAGTGAGACAAAAATTCAAGAGAGAGAGAGAGAGAGAGAGAGAGTACATGCGGTTGTGTTGATAAGAGAGAAACTGGCATTGAAGAGCTCGTAGCTTCTGAGCTTCGGCGGCTGATGCTGCCGCATCTTCCGGCTTCGGCGCCGTCCGACGCCGGCCGTGCATCTTTTCCAGCGGAGAGAGACGACGGGTGAACTCTGGACGAAAACTGTCGTCTTTTTTTTTTTTTTTTTGGTCAAACTAAAAGTGAGGTTGACTCGCAGAAAGTTCCATCCTGCTCTTTGCGAAAAACGGGGACGATGTGGACAAAACAGTCGTCGGTACCGACAGTTACTTTTTATCGCGCGATTTTTTAATTAATAAATAATTTATACAAAATAAATAATAATATTATATGAATTTACGATTGAACTTGTGATAGTCTGATTTTTCTGTCATTTCAAAATCTTTGATTGTAAGATATCCGTTGAAGTATTTCGGTTATATCTCGCTCGGATCCGATCAATCGCAAGTTAACTAACCGAAGAGGAAAAGTTAACGCGTGACGAGATACGTGGACCATGAAATCCGATTCGAAAACGGCATTTTGACCATAAGGATCTTTGAGGGGATATTTAGAGCCGAGACGATCCGAGAACGATTAAGGGATTCATTGCTAGTGTTATACGATTGGGACGCGGGTGATGTCGCATAACCAACGTATGATTTGCGAATTTCCCTAAATCGATTTTTGACGATCGCGGCCGTCGGGGCTAGTAATAGACCCTTGCGATTTCATGACAACCAAGATAGCCGTGATTTGAATTTTCCTAAGTGTGACGAGAATCACAGAGTCAATACGCGTAATGTCGCAAAAGCCGTCCGTTAGTTCAAGATAAATTGAAATTACGGACGACGAGAAATTGATCACGAAATGGGATCTCGAAATGGAAAAAAAATGAAAATGAAGATTTGTAAAAAAAAAAAAAAGAGTTTGGATTGGACGACGCCTAGTCGGGAATGAAAATCGAGTGAAAAAAAAATTGGATTTTTGGACGAAGGGTGTGAAAAGACGATGTTGCCCCTGGAGCGTCGACCCTATTTTAATTAATCGGATAAGGGCATTCTTGTCATTTGATTATTCCCTTTATATTAGCAGAAATTTGAGGGACAAAATTGGAAGGAAAGTGTAATATTATGTGTACAATGCCAAATGTCATTAACCTATGGTGCTCAATTAATGAACTTGACACCTAAGAGAATTTGAGATGAGAATGAGCCATCTTCTCTTTTTCCTTACGGATATTTACGTTCAAGAACGGAACATCACCACCATCACCTCCATTTTCTCCTTCCTTCACTCTCTCACGCACAAAAATGTCCGCCCGACCCGGTTCGATCGCCAACTTCCCGGCCGTCTAACTCTTCAACCGTCGACAACTAGCCGGTGAGCCACCTACCACTGCGAAGATCGGCTGTTGTCGAACTTTTCCAAGTGGAAGTGCATCGTTTGAGCCATTGTGGAATTCAGGGCGGCCAATCTTAGAGATGGCCATTTGGGCCCGGAACCGGCCCGTTGGCCGGACCACGGCCCAGCGGGCCTGCGGGCTTCCGCGAAAATTGGAACCGGGGCCGGAACTTAAAAAAACAAAAAATTAAGGGGGGCCCCTTGGGTGGGGCCCCCCGGCCCGAAAGAGCTGTTGGCTCTTCGGCCATTTTGCCGTTGCTTAAAAAAAAATTTAGAATTTTTTTTTCTATAAATACATATCCTTCCTCTTTCATTTTTCTCACAAATTCTCTCAACAATTCTCTCAAATTCTCTCAAATTTTCAATTCTTTGAATCCCGCCTCAATTTTCTCAAAAATGGCAAGTGGAAGCGAAATTTTGGAAATGATAAGATGACGATGGGAGAGTTCGAATATCCTATTCCCTGGATGTGATCCTCGTGAGTATGCATGTTTGGGAAAACGATGACGACAATATCAACGTTGTTCCCATTTCGAACGTCGAGCACGTCCCAACACAAGAAAGTCTTCATCCGCCTCGGTGCCGAAGAAACGTCGACGGCAAATGAGCCGGAACGGAAAGGCCGAGAGAGTACATCCGACTTGTGGCAAGACTTCGACAAGGTATATGACGAAAGCGAAGGTAAGTATAATGTAAATTGTAAATATTGTTCCCAAACATATAAATTTAGCAAAGGAGACGGCTATAGAACATTCCGTCGGCATCCGACGAAAAAACATCCAACGCAAGCGGGGATCGACACTAGACAACAACAAATTTCCGGGTACGCCAATCCTAATACTCATCCTTTATTCCGTTACATCGATGCACTTTATAAACAAATAT
Source organism: Rhodamnia rubescens (assembly GCA_021437795.1). Taxonomy (NCBI): domain Eukaryota; kingdom Viridiplantae; phylum Streptophyta; class Magnoliopsida; order Myrtales; family Myrtaceae; genus Rhodamnia; species Rhodamnia rubescens. Next base: position 2,701,529 of record JAILYA010000013.1, read on the forward strand.
TAGCTGAATATGTTGCCCTTGATCATGCTCCATTTACTACTTGGTGAAAATTTTAATATGAAATATTTGATAAATACTGCGTTGGTTCCGCAAGCACCAACTATTCCCGTAAGTACTCTTAAACGCGAACTTTTGCATCTTTATAAAAAATAAAAAAAACTTTAGCAAAATTTTTTGCGGAATTCAATGGACGTGTGCATTTAGGTAGTGATATTTGGAGTGATCCTTGGCAAATTCATTCTTATATGGGTATTACGTGTCATTGGATAGGTGATGACTGGACTATTCAAAAAAGACTTCTTGCATTTCGAGTTTTTGATAAAAAGCATTCGGCTCATAATATTTATAGAATAATTAAACAAGTTTTAGAAGAATATTATTTGATAAATAAAGTTTTTCAATTGGTTTTGATAATGCGGCCGCAAATACCGCTTCCATTCTTGAATTAGAAAATATTTGCAAACCCTCTTTTGGGGGACAATTTTTTCACATTAGATGTGCTTGCCATATTTTAAATTTATGTGTACAAGATAGTTTACGAACTCTCGAGTCTTCTCTCGCCCCAATAAAGGGCGAAATTAAATATTTATGGAGTCGTGCCCATTTTATGAAAGCATAGGGAAAATTTTGTAAACAACATGGGAGAAGGGCAAAAAGGTTTCCAAAAGATATTCCGACTCGTTGGAATTCTACGTATGAGTTGTTTCGTCAAACTTTTGATTACAAAGATTTATTATGTACGTTTATGTCGCAAAATATTCCCGAAATTACTTTACTTCCGCAACATTGGGACGTTTGCAAAATTTTTTTAGATTTTTTGAAAATTTTTAATGATGCTACTAATGCTTTATCCGGTATTTATTATCCTACTACGCATTTATTTTTAATAGAATGTGTTAATATTGATAGTGTTTTTAATGTATATGAAAAAGATAATGAATTAGCTCAAACTATTTCATGAATGCGAGAAAAATGGTTGCATTATTATTTCAAAATTCCTCTTGTCTATTTAGTTGGTATTATTTTTGATCCACGTATTAAATTAGATGGTTTACTAGATTATTTGAATGTGTATTATTATGATTGTTTACATTTGGAAGATATAATAGATGTTTCAATTGTACAAAGAGAGGTTAGAGAATTTATAGTAGCATTACATAGAGAATTTTGTAATAAATATGGTTTAAATGATGGTGGATCTTTACCATTTCTCGCCTCGGGGAAACGAAACCGGTAGTTCACTTGGTAGAGGTTATGATATGCTCAAGAGTAGACAAAAAAAACATAAAGGGGCAACGGGTAGTATTTTTGAAATAGAAAAATATTTCACCACTCAATTTGAGTTTCGTGATACGAGAAAATAGTATGATTTTCAAATCCCTGGAGTGGTGGCAGAGTCACTCAATCGACTACCCAAGTGTTCGCCCTCATCGCTCGAGATATTAGCAACCTCATCTTGAGTTGCGGTTGAACAAACATTTAGCGCTTGGAGGATTAGTTTTGGACTCTCGCCGTTCAAGATTAAGTCCGGAGTCGTGGAAGTTCAAGCTTGTGTCGACGATTGGACGAAAGCCGATTTCGACACCAAGAATTGGATCGAGAACACGAATTCTTTAGCAAGAATTGTGGAGATACTACCGCACGGTACCACAACGGGTAGCGACGATTGACGATGAGGTAAGTTGGGGTTATCAAAGGTAAAAGAACTACATGGGCTTTGATTCTTCTATCCCTAAGAAGATATGTAGGCGCTTAATGATAATTCATTAAGTTCAAGCCCATTCCTCCTTTTCCTTTTTTTCCCCAAATTTTATTACAATGTACAATTTGATTGTAATTTATAATTTATTATGTTTATTTTATTATTTATTAGTTTAAAAATTAAATTTAAAAAACGGAACCGGCCCGGAACCGCCCGGAACCGGCGGTTCCGGTGAACCGCCAGGTCTAGCCAATCTCCCGCGAGTCGCCGGAAACCGACTCAACCGGAGGTAGGCTGCTGTTGGTATTTTATTGGACTACCAAACGGACGAATTTTGAGCTCAAATTTTGGTGACGTTTAGTAGACATGTATATGATGTTGCTGTAAATTTTTGGACGACAATGAATGATATCTTGACCTTAAACCACTGTTGTGTTCAAAGGAGCAGAAACTGTTCAATGGCGGACCGGAAGGAATTAGCACCGAACAAAGACCAATCGATGTCGCCTTGAGCCAAAATTTTCGGTGAGGCCCCTTAATATATAGAACTTGGTGTTAGAAAGAATATTGATGGATAAATTGAAGGATTAGGTTGAGTTGTGGACTGTTTGAGCTGGATTGAAATAGAACAGGGGTACCTGTTTCGGTTCTGTTCTTCTTGAGTTAGAGGGGGCTGTTTGTGATGGAATTGAGATTTAATTTGATCCTTGAGGCATGTTAGGGTGTGGAGTGATATGTTGAGGAAGTGTATGATCGATGATTTGGTGTTTAGGCAAAGAAATATTGATGAATTGATTGATTTTCTCTAGGCGCTTGCTGCCCTGTTTCGAAAATTGTGGGAGCCGATGTGTTTAAGGGCTAGGAAAGAAGTGTTTTGCTGATTAAGTTTAAAGTAAGAAAGTTCTTATACCTTGGTTAGAACGATTGGGCTCAATTGGGTGAATGCGATGAGGATTATGTAAATTTTGGTGAGTTACGGTGATGTTGTTTGATATATGATCTCGTGTTGTGCTAATTGCTTAAAGACTCATTGAATAGCCTTGATATGTATTGATTGTCTCTTGTTGGTTGAAAATTGATTGTCTCGCATGCCTTTTATTGTTAGCTCTATGTGTGAGCTATATTTGAACTTGAAGTCACGATTATGATGAATTCTTTGGCATGCTTGAGAAATTATGGTACCCGATGCGTAAAGAAGGGGTTTTTTTCTAATTTGATTTTTTTAAAAAAAATATTTATGAATTTATTTTTTTTTAAAAAGTATTTCCCGATTTGGGTCTCGCTCGGCCGGAGGTGTCGAAGCACCCGCGCTGGCACTCGAAGTGCCGAGCGAATGGGGTGGGGCCCCTCCCCGTCATTCGGCTGGAATTAGCGCGGCGGAGGGACCCACCTCCCCGTCATTCGGCGGTGGAAGCGCCGAGCGACGGGGAGGACCCACCTCCTCGCTCGGATGTTGAGCCGGGGACTGAGGAGGAGCGGGCCCCCACCCGTCCCTCCCCGCTTAGCTTTAAAAAAAGCCGAGCGGGGGGGGGGCCTCCTCCCCGATCGACAAATGTCGAGCGGGGAGGACGCGAGTGGAGGGTCCCCGCCCCGCTCGGCAGTAGACTCCGAGCGGAGGCACCCAAAACCCCGCCCCTTCTCCTCCCGCTCCGCATTACGCATTTCGTTCGACTTTCGCATACACTTCGCTCCTTCCGCCTCGCTTCGTTTTTGTTTCGCTTCGCCGCACTTCTTCCGCTTCGCTCGAGATTTTTTTCGCTTCTTTCACATACACTTCGCTCGGCACTTTTTCCGCATACACTTACGCTCGACACTTCTTCCGCCTCTATTTCGTTTTCAAGAGAGCAAAGATCGTATTTCGTTTTGAAGAGAGCAAAGAGCGGCGCTTTTAGTTTTTCCGGTCTACGTGCGAGCAAGTTCTTTCTCTATACTTTGCACCCTACGCAAGCAAGTTCTTTTTCTATCTTTATGATCCTACGCAAGCAAGTTTTATGTTAATATTTTCGTAATATTGAAATTAATTCGATACTTTCTCTTGAGAGATTCAGCTCCTCATTCGATCTGCACGCTTTTTCGATAATTTGAGGTAAATTTCGTTGTAACTATTTTTTACAGTTTCGTAAATATAGATTTATTTATATGTTATTATTTATACATGAATCATGTATATCCAAGATCTTAGGCTATACCATACATTTTCATGATATATTGATTGTTATAATATTAATTTGTTAATAAACGAGATAATGTTTACTAAATAATTTGTATTTTTTTTTTTTAGCGGAATGTCATCTACATTGTTTGCGGTTGTATATTGGGGAGGTAGAATAGTGCAAAAAGAATATGGACATGATTACGAAGGCGGACAATCTATCATGTTCGAGTTTGGAAACATATCGACATTTGATGAGTTATGTGGTACGATAGAGCGCGCGTTAAATATAGCATCCAACCGAGTATATTGATAAGGCGATATATAGATTCCCGATTTTAACACCGGATTGTGTAATGTATGACATTACGGAGGTGCATGATGATGGTACCGTGAGGATGATTAAGCAATTTGCACTTCGGACCAGGTCTTTACGGGATTTTTACGAGTTTTATGCAACCATAGCCGAGCACCAAGTGATACGGGATTTAGTTTGGGGAAGGTTCTAATATTGGTGAAGATGACGTTGATGTGCATAATCAGCATGTGGATCCCTATCATAATGATGATCATGATGGATAACCAGCCGGATTTCACACGTTTGCCGGTCCATCTCAAGGTGGAATTCGCTTTTGAATTTCCCGATAATCCATTATTTCATACTCCAGTCGGTTCTACTCATACATATAGATCGGATTTCTCTTCTTTCTTTCAAGTATCCTCCTAATGTAGCGTCTGGACACGGCATATTTTCACAAGATATGCCTTCGTCATATACAAATCCTACTCATTCGGATCCTCGTCCTCCTCGTCGCTACAATACTAGACATGCCGAAGAACGGAGACAACCTGGATGCGGAACAGGGAGGTCATATAGGAGGAAGACATCATTAGTAGATGTAATTGTAGTTGCCAATTGTTATATATTATGACAATTTCTTTTTTTCATATATGTTATCAATTTTATTTTATGAATATTTTTAATTAATTACATTATCATAATATTCTTTATTATTTATAGCTCTTACTATATTTTTACATTAATTTTTGCTAATTATGTTATAAAGATATATGTTTCACAAAAAAAAATTATAAATAAAATAAGTATTGTATCAATAATTAAGAAAACGAAATTAAAAAAAATTAAAATTCGACCCGCTCGGCGGGCCGGGCCGCCGACCCCCACTCTCGCTCGGCGGTTGGGGCTGCTGAGCGCTCCGCTCGGCGGCCCCATTGCCGAGGCGGGTCTCGCTCGGCACTTGTAGTGCCGAGCGAGACCCAAATCGGGAAATTTTTTTTTAAAAAAATAAATTCGTAAATATTTTTTTAAAAATCAAATTAAAAAAAAAACCCCGTAAAGACGCGGGGTGAAAATGGCCAACGTCCCGATGCGTAAGTGACGCAGGATGGAAATTATGATGTATCGACATAGGCCCGAGATGATTTTGAAAACCTGAGGCGTTTTACGCGGGTTTTATCAATGAGACGGTCCGATGCGTAAGTACGCGGACCTAGCCTGAGGCATTTCACACGCGGGTTTGAATCGAATGAAGGTGGAAAGAAAGGAAGGCGTGGCTTGGTTTCGTTATGTGCACTGTCTTAAGTAAAGTGATGAGACATATTGCCATGATTGAGTAATCGATACTTATTGTTATGCATGTACTTTGTATGGTTGTTGTATGCATCATATTACGTGCACATTGAGCTTATGTTGCTTTTACCTGAATGAATTGTCGGTCTAACCTAGGGATAGGACTTGCCCTTACCGAGATGTAAATCTCACCCCGTCGTGGGACCTTTTTTTTTTTTTTTTTTTCGGATCCTAGAAATTGAAGATGTTGCCTGTCCGATCGGGTGAACCCCAAGAAATGACTATGTATATTAAGGAGTTTCTTGAAGGAGGAGATGTAATATATGTTAGAAGGACGACCGTGGTTTAGGTAGATGAGCTCGAAGCATCTTATAAGCCTCATAGGTTCGAGGCATGGTTCCGTAAAGTAAACGGGGTTGTATTTGAACGGTTAAGGCCCTAAGATGTGCCAAAAGGGGTTGTACCTTCTTGGTGCCACCCTACCGGGGATGAGATAGGAGTTGAAGCGTCCATTGTAGGTTCAAGGAATATACCTGAAAAAAATCAGTGGGAGAGGAGAATGTAGAAGTGATAGAGATTTCGGATTCGGAGGATGACGAGTACGATGAGGATTCAATCGAAGTGCGGTTGGAGTCTTTCTCTGAGTATGATCCTAACGAGGACGCGAGTCAAGCCGAGAACACTAGTACTTTCTAGAGTCTCCGTTGTTAGTTGACTTTGATGCTACTTTTTGTTGGAGACGGTGTTAGGTTAGGGTTTGGTGGTTTCATTTTTGGGTTGCTCTCTTGTCTCCTTGACCTCGGTTGTGTATATTGTTAATTTTATGGTATCGTTTGTACGGACCTGTATTTTTTTATGGATAAAGTCTCTTAGTTTCCCCGCATCTCATTAAGTGGATGTATTGAGACGATGGATTGGAGTTGCGTTTATTTTCTTCCGCTTTCCGCTTGCAGTTTCATTTCATTCGCCGTATATGAAGAGTATCCCGAGATAGTACTTACGGCGTGTTATGGATGTACGTGCTCGTAAGGGAAGCGGGGCGTGACTGGAACTTATATCGACTTTTAAAAATTTAAAAAAATTATTATATTTAATTATTTTCCAAAATTTTTTATTTTGTTCCTTTATGTCGTAAACTATGAGATTGATCTTTTACCCATTTACTCTTCTTGTCAACGCCTTAAATTTATCAATTAGCATATGAATTTATCAATCTTTACTTGAGTGATTTACTAAGTTTATATTGAACCACTATTCTATTGGAAGAAAACATTCGTTAATAAAAAAAAAATTAAAGTTGCCGACTATCTGAAATAAGTGATGGTAACACGGTACTAATTGATAATTTAATTGAATAAATATTGGAAAGTTACTTAAATAAAAGCCAGTAAATTCATGTGATAGTTGTGGTCAAGAGAGATAAACAAAAGCCGATAAAAGACGGAAAAAGTTGGTAATTACGAGACAAAAAAATTGGTAAGTAATTTAAATGAGCGTTAATAACAAAAAATTGGTTTGTAACTTAATTGGAGGAAAAATTAGCAGGTCACTCCAATTAAGGTGGGTAATTTCCTGAAAAAAAGTTGTAAATCTAAGGCATTGCTAAGAGATGCTAATAGTAAACAGCAAGACAAACTTGTAAACTAAAAAAAAAAAATCATATACACGTTAGAGAGTAACTTAAATTAAGATGGTAAAAGTTGGCGATTCACGCAAATTTACATTGGTAATGTGTTCACAAATATAAGGAGCTGCTAATCAAGACAAATAAAAGTTGACAACTAAATAGAAAAATTTGTAAAGTAAAAAGTAACATTTAAATGTTGGGAAAGTAACTCGAATGAGAGTTGGTAATCCGAAACTAATTGATAATTGATATGACAGAAGTAAGTAAAGTCACTATTATTCAGGTTGGCAATTCAACAAAAGAGTTTGCAAATTCTACGCGGCATTTAATTATGGAAATAAGAGTTGCGAAGTTAGTATACAATTTGATAATTTCATATGTTTATTGATAAGTTACAAGTGAGTTACTTGGAAAATATTCATCAGTCATCTTCAGTACCCACATTTTTTTACACTTACCAACACTCATTAATATTTTCCAGCACGGTTAAAAAAAAAAACCGTTCATCCAGGCATGGAACAAAGAGTTTTGCAACTTCATATATTATAACAAGTTTATTACAAGTTACAAGAGTCTTATGCGTAGCATTACTTAACTGAAAATCTTCACGAAAGACTGAAAAATACTAGTTTCTGAAGGTAATTAGGAGTTAAATCACACATTTATTCAACTTTAGAGTAGTTGACAGCCACCCTCGAAATCCGTGAGTAACGTCTAAAGCTTAATGTAACCATTCTTGATCATCCATTCCAAGCTCCAGTGGTCTCGTGCGCACTTGAGAGTCCAATAGGCCCATCCAAACGTGGCTCTGCCGTAGACTTCCAGTTGAGCCGCGGCAAAATTTTGGTACTCCTCTTTGGTTGCACCATTCACTGTCCACTCCACTACCCATTCACCTGCGATTTCACGTCCCTCTCATATGCGTTAGCAAATCACGAACATTAATTAGTACGCTAATCTGATTTTACCGGTTTGAACTTACCCACAAAAGTGAGAGGTCCATCCGATGTAGCCACACGGTCCAACTGGGCAACCCTATGCTCGTTTACGTAGTCGAGGTTCTCTTGGACGGTGTCGAATCTCCTCCTGAACATAAGGTAGCAATGCATGTCCACGACCGTCCTGTCCAGGCCGCTCGCCACGGGGAGCAGCAGCTCAGGGCCGGAGGGTCCGAGCACGCGCGACATGATCACGTAGGCCGTGGAGGAGTGCTTGCGGACGGCGGTGTGCCCGGCCCTGTAGTACTTGGTGACGGTCTCCAGAGGGAGCGTCCCCTCGAGGGGCTCGTTCAAGAGGTCAACTGCGTAAAGGCTTGGGCTCTCGGTGTACCTACATAGACGGAAATCGAATCACATCCCTAGCACTCGGAATACGGTTCGAACCGCGAATTAAGCGATTACCGCGAAGTTAGGAATTCTATGACATGGAGGGTTTGCTGGATGGTGTCGTCTGTGTCCCCCCATTCCTGGAACCCGTCTCTTGACGAGCTGTGCTCCCAGCCATTTTGGGAACCAGGTGCTGCGTGCAGGTCAACTATGACCTTCAACCCGTACTTCCTGCAGGTAAGAAATTCAAATGACATGTTGCGAATTGCACCTGGATCTGATAAGATAAAGAGAAGACGGTGGTAATAGACTCACTCCGCCCAAGAGAAAGCGCTGTCCAGAAAGGCCAAGGAACCGCCGACGTAAGGCGGCGGAGGGTTCAGGTCGCTCGCTATCCACCAACCCACCGGAATTCTCACGGCGTCCAACCCATTCTCGGCGACGAACTTGAGATCGTCTTCCACTATGAACGTACTCCAATGTTCCTGTTATCAATTCATACCCTTTCATTTAAGTCTGTCTGATTTCTTTTAACGGATTTTATAGGTACTTACCCTCATGACTTTGGGGGCTTCTTGTGGTCCGAGACCATTGGTGACTTGGAACTCGCCTTCCAATCTTTTGGTGAAGATCATGACAAACACAGACGGGTCATCGTCTCCCCACGCATCGCTCTCGTCGCATCGATAATCAGCCGTCACTCGTTCCTCCGTCCTCACCTGCGAAAACAGTTTGTACTACCATGACCGCTCTTCTTTCTTACTCGTTCTCAATCTAACATGCTAACGCGTAGAGAATAATCTTAATCTACTAAATTCGTTTGTAACATGACGCGACGGGCTAGAACCGTAACCGTAACCGAGTGGCACGTCAAATAAGTGGACCATGGTTAACGTCCAATTCGGTAGACCAGCATTAGTCTTGTGTAAAGATCTAGGAAAATGGAAAGAGATTGATGATGACCCGTAAGAAGAAGCCATTGGAAGCTTTGATCCTAACGCGGCTTGGATCGTCTGGGTTTCTCACAATCTCGAAGGTTTCTGGTGCTCCTGGTGAATGGCAAGTAGCCACCAGCTCGACCCCATCCCCACCGGAGTCAAGGCCGACGAACTGCTTGTTGGCGACCCTGAAGTTGAAGAGCGTCTCGCTGATTCTCCACAGCTACATACACAAAACACAGCAGATCATCTGCAGCTCAATGAAAGGAGAAGATCTTCTCTGAAGACGACACTTCATTCCGAGTTGAAAGATCTGAGTTCTACTTTACTGACAGGTTACATTGTAATTGCATCTGTCCCGTCCCTAGCGTTGTTCGATGTTAGTCCCCGTGAGATAACTCCAACAAAATCCCGACCGTGTAAGACGTGAGCAGAAGCCCAGACTTCGGTAGCCCAAACATGGAATTTATTATCACTCGGCGTACAAGTTCGTTCTTTAAGCGCCGGACTGATGGCAGGCGTTTGCATAGCCTAAGGTTATATGTCTTCTCAAAGCTAACTCACCCTGAATGTCTCCCAACCGGAACCGGAACCGGAACCGGAACCTGCCGGAGGTTTGGAAACTACACTCGTCCCTGTGCTGTTGGCGACTACCCGGCTTCCGCCGCCAGACTCCGCACAGAGAAACTTCCCGACCGTCATTGATTTGAACTGAAGTCTAGTCCCATCCTACATATTATGCATGGTTCGAGAGTCAGGAAAATCGTCGAAACCAAACGATTCACCGATAAAAAAAAGCGACGAAAATGCTAAGGCAAGCACGTGGGGCACAGTACCAAGAATTCCTTGTTGGGGATTGCATCAAAGAGGGAGGGCTTGATCCATCCTTCTGTGACAAGCCAGCCTCCCAGATTAACTGCTCTTATTTTGGGGTTGCGATTCTCCGTCTCTTGATCGGAACGGCTGTGGATCGATCGGACCCTATTGCTGATGACTTCCATGGCTTTCTCGTTTCCTACTCCCCCGTTCAAAATCAAGACAAAACAAAACAGCAGCTAGTCATGCAACCGGTTGTCCCAAAAGGAACACACAAAATCTGCACTTGACATGACCAAAACATATCCAATACTACTCGTGTAAGAAATGTTCATGTAATAGAATTTCGAAATGGGTTAAGGACAGATGCAATGCGTGCTTGCATGATGGGGTCGAGTCGAGTCACTCACTCGCTTAGCTTCAAAGCTGAGTTGTCTGCGTGTATGATGTAATTTTGCCACAAGCTGATCTGTCTATTTGTACTGAGTGATCTTGGTTCAGGTCCCCATGGTGCATTTCATTTCATACTGAATGCTTTTCTTTAAAATTTTCTCGCGACTTGACTTTGGTCAACACCCCCAGCAACTTCCCCGTCCTTGCCCCGTTGATGTTCTTTATGCGTCAGGCACGACAGTGATGTTCCAACTCTTACGGACAAGGAAATAGACTCAAGGAAGGTTCCCATGCATTCATCTTCTTCTTTGTTTAATATATAGGTCTAACTGCTCTTCCATTGTCCATTTATGTTTTCCTTTCCCAATAGGATTTTGTTAAGCAATGCTCTCAAGACACTCATCAAGAAACTAACTAAGAAAAGAGAATTGCTTTCTTGATAATACTTGTTGGGAATAATACAATATCAACCGTAGTATTACACACCATTGCCTTGTGTTTTGCATAAAACACTCGTTGATTGGGAGATCATACGATCATAAATAATCGACGGTGCTATCAAATTGTCGGGCTAGCAATTCCCTCGAGAAAAAAAATCACACACGTATTATGCATAAAAGATACATTGGAAATTGTATAAATCGTGTTTTTAGTGCTATGTGTAATTAGTCCAACAAAAGTGAAAATATTTCTTTAAATATAGTTAACAAGTGCCCCGAGAAAACTCATTAACATTATATAAGGTATATTGAATAAGTATTTCTTTTTTTTTATTGTTCAAAATATTGAATAAGTACTTCAAGCACACATTCTATCTAAGTAGCACCAACACCAATACGCAACACGCCGACACGTCATTCTAAAAAAAATAGAAAATTTCGACATATTGGGACACGTTGTATATTAAATATATATTTTTATATATACATAATAAATCATCGGTATATATAAAAATATCGGCGATGAATTTTTTTTTTATTTTCTTTTATTAGGGATTCACAATTAATTTTTTTTATTTTTTAACCTGGGTGTATTAATTTTGGGATGGCTGGATATATGATTTAGTATATATATATTTTTGATAAATTCACATTTTGACTCATAATATAATGAAAATAATTAAAATTGACCCAATGCATATTGAAATAGCGTATCGGAGGATGCTTTGGACTTTGCGTGTCGCGATGTGTTTAGAGCGTTAATCACATGCCGATCGCATATCAAAAGTGTCGAAGTATATACGACATGACATAAAAGTCCTCAAAGAGTATTGGTGCTTCCCAGCTCTCTATTGAAAGTCTTGCACGATTCGTTAGCGTGTCGTCCATTTTCTACGTCCAAGTCAAGTCCGCAAGTCCGTTTCTCTCCTTTATTCTATTAAAATCTTTTTCTCTCTCTAATTAACTTGTCGTTGCTGTCCCTTTCTCGTCTCCTCTAATCTCTAATTCGTGCGCAACAATTGCGAGGAACGAGTACACATGACCCCGGTGAATAACAGCCGTTGAATCGTGTGAATCCTACGCAGGACCAAACGACGCAACGGCTCAAATTCATTGAGCTCATACAAATCCCGGACCATATGCGAGAACTTTTTCATAAGTTATATATGTGAAATTTCTAGGAAATTTGCAAGTAAGTGGTAAAGAAAAAGGGATGACTCGCATCCTTAAAAAAAATTATCCAAAAAATTCTAAACTTATTATATTTTGGCCATTTCAATTTTATACTTTTCAACTTTGCTAATTAAATTATAAATATCTTAATACTTTGTCAATTGAGTTTATTCGATCAATCGATCAATTTTAACTAGAAATTATTGACTTGGCTTAGGACGGCCGAGATGACATAAATAAATTTTATAATATTTTTTTCTTTTAATTTTTTTTTCTTTTTTTCTTTTCCTTTTTTTATCAAGTATGGCGAGGGTCGCCGGCCGACCCGACCCTCCCCGACCATTTGTGAGGGCCAATGACCCTTGTCGGCCTTGGTGACCGTTGCTACCCTTGCCGAAAAAAAAGAAGAAGAAAGAAAAACAAAGAATTTTTTTTACAAAAATTATCTATATCAAGGTTGATCGTGCCGTGTACGATGTTCGACATCCAAATCAGCAATTTTCGATTAAAATTGATCGGATGTACTCAATTGGCAATGTGTCAAAAGATTTAGGAAAATTTTCAAATAAAAGTTTAAAGTGGTCATATCAATTTCAAAGAGTGACATGATCTTGTCGGTCAGAAAATATTTTTTTTTTTTTGAATTTTTTGAATTTTTTCCTTTCTTTCTTTCTTAAAAAAGAGGGATTCTATCTTTTTTTTTTTTTTAATGCCTGACACACGTTCATAGAAAGACCTCACTAATTAACAAATTAAGAAGACCAAGACGAAGACGACGGACGACGACGCTTTGAGTGGAACGGACAAAAGCAACCCTTTTGACGGGGCTGCTGCTCCCTATTATTCGACGGAATTCACACGTTTCGTACAAAATGGAAACGTCTTAACAATCCGAGGATGTTTTTCATATCGTTAAATCGTATAATCGTGAGAATTTTGGGATGTCCGAACCATGATTACTGGGGATTTCCGATCCGAATTGTTAGGATTACATGGTGTGAGTTTTGAGTCAATACAAAATGTAGAACCGCAGCATTTGGATCGCTTAAGATAATCAGTCGACGAAAAATGTTTTCCGAGTCAACAGAAAATCTAAGCTTAAATTCAGGAAAAGTGATTTTCTCTTTGCAAAATTGAAAAATTATTTTTCATAATATGAATAGAAATTATGCTTTTGGGCATGGGAATCCTAATGGTCATTCCTAGGTATGCGGCATCCAGGACCGGGTCCCTAGGCCCTAGGCCCATGACCCAGTGCCCATGCCCAAGTCTATAGAGGCCGAGCCTAAGACCCTAGTGTCGATGCCTAAGTCTCCTGCTCTAGGGATTGTGTCCATCTAGCCAAGACCCCGAGCCCTGGTCCTCGTGCTCGCACCGCACCCATTGCCCTAACACTAGAGCCGGGTCCAAAAAGGCGGCACTCGAGTTCCCAATGCCCGTGCTTGGGCACATCGAGGCCGGGGCCCTAGATCCCAATGCCCATACTTGTGTCTATTCAAGGCCGGGCCCATGACCCCGGTGTTCATACCCAAGCCCTCAACGCCCATGCTCGAGTCCATCGAGGCTAGCTTGGGGCCTTGATGGCTAGGCTCGAGTCTATAGAGATTGGGCTCGAGACCTTGGTGCCCGTGCCCGTGCCCGAATCCCCCACGCCCGAGCTACGGTCCATCGAGGCCGGCCTAGGATCCCTATTCCTATGTTGAGCCCGAGTTCCCCCTCTCGATCCCGAGTCCATCAAGGCCGAGGCCGGGGACCCCAAGGCCTTTGGTGCCGCTGCCTTGATCTCCGATGGAGGAAGCTAGTTTCAATGGATAATGTTTCACCTCTTTAGATTTAGAAACTAACTTTCCTAATTTTATGCATGGATATTCCATTGAACGGAAAGTATTTTTTATTGGGCGAACCAAATAGATGAAAGTCCGAAAAATCAGTATCCGAAAAACACTTTACCCAAAACAAACTAGCTTCCTTCATCGCTTATTTTCAGTGGAGCTATAGTGCAATCAAATTGACCCCAAAAAGAAGAAATCCAACTTTGAGAGCACCCATCGCTTATTTTCAGTGGAGCTATAGTGCGAATACTACCAGCACATTCCGACACCGCAGCCCACGTTCTTGGCCCTGCATTTGCCCGTTCAGTGTTTCATTATTTCTTCTTCAGACCTCCAATCGATCTTTGCTTAAGGCTACGAGCCATTCAGGAACAGTAAAAGCTAATTCATTCCACTTTGATGCGCTCAGACCAAGGTCAAACAATTGATCATCACGAAAATCGACCATATGGGTGTAAATCTGCAGGAACATACCGACAAAAGTTCGAAAGATCAAAGCTTTATATAACCATTGTTGATCATCCACTGAAGACTCCACTTGGTGTTGTCATTCTTGAGTGTCCAATATGCCCATCCGAACGTCGCTCCGCCGTACACCTCGAGCTGGGCCTTGGCGAATCTCTGGTAGTCTTCTTTCGTTGCTCCGCTCACTTGCCACTCAGCCACCCATTCACCTTCCACCCAAATTCGCAGATCAAATCAATAAAAGGGTTTCCATGTCGTAAAAAAAACGAAACGAAAAAAATGTTAATCGATGGCATCGCCATCGGACTTACCCACAAAGGTGAGAGGACCGTTCGCCGTGGTGATTTTATTCAGCTGCGCCGTCCTGTTAGTGTAGATGAAATCGATGTTCTGTTGGACCGTCATGTCGTCGAAGATGTCCGAGAACAGATTGTAGTAGTGGACATCGACCACTGTCCCCGCCAACCCGCTGGCCAGCGGGAACAGCTCTTTGGGATCCGAGGGCCCGAGGCGGTTTGACATCACTACGTAGGCGGTCGGGGAGTGCCTGCGCACCGCGTCGTATCCGGCCTTGTAGTACTTGGTCAAGGCATTGAGGGCTACTCCCGGGGAGAGAGGCTCGTTGATGAGCTCGACGGCGTAGAGGCTCGGGCTCTTCGCGTACCTGCAAAAATGGCATTTGGGAACTCCAGAGATTTCTATCTTTGCCGTGATAGCGTTTGGTACAAAACGTATCTTGAGTTCTTTACCGAGCAGTGAGGAATTCGATGACTTTGACTGTTTGCTGGATGTTAGCATCAGTGGCTCCCCATTCCTGAGATCCGTCCCGGGATGAGCTGTGTTCGTAACCATTCTGCGAACCTGGTGCTGCGTGCAGATCAATTACGATCTTCACACCATATTTCCTACCGAATTTACAGAAGCATTAGAGGTGGTCAACGCTAGAATTTAGGCACGTTTAAAGCTTCTGTACATGCACGTGGTAATACGGAAAAGAGGGCATCGTTTACTCGGTCATATCAAATCTAAAAGAAACACGCGGTTCAAACTTGTGATCTCATGAAAGATGGAGCGAACTCTTCCGTCGTTGGGCTACCACGCTCAACGGTGAGACGAAAGCTTTTCGGTTGTCTATCCAACAACGTCGAATGTACTAACACGGTGAGGATAAAGGTGGGGATCATGTGGGACGTACTGAGCCCAAGAAAAGGCATTGTCAAGTGCGGCCAAGGAGCCGCCCACGTAAGGCGGCGGTGGAGTCGGGTCGCTCGCTATCCACCAACCCACCGGAATCCTCACCGCGTTCAACCCGTTTGTCGATATGAACTTGAAGTCGTCTTCCACTATGAATGTGCTCCAATGCTCCTGAAAATCCGGCGCAACTGATTATGCGGCGGCATTTATTCAAGTTCAAGCATATGAAGAAGATCCTTTAGCTCAATTGGACACGTTACATGGTATTCAAGATAGAAGTCAACAAGATCGCTTCTCATTTATCACAATGAATTAACAGTATCAAGAAGAGATCGCCGCACGGATTGGATCGTTCTGGATTGGACCCGTTACTCGTTTGACCAACTTGGCATTTTTAGAAAGTAATCAAAGGGAATTTGATAAGGAACAGATCTAAACGTCTGAAAATGTCAAGAAGTGAAAAAGTAAACGAGTAAAGTGACGGCGCTCTTTTTTTTCTTACCCTCATGACTTGTGGGGCTTTCTCTGGTCCGTAGCCATTGGTGACCTGAAACTCACCTTGCATTCTATCGGCAAAGCTCATCACGAAAACGGAAGGGTCGTCGTCACCCCATCCACCCTCCCCCTTGTAATCGGCCGTCACCGATACCTCCGTCTTCACCTGCCGCCACCACCAGTATCGCACACCCATCTCAATACGTGATTTAAATCTCCAACCAGCAATCAACCCAATCAAATTGCCATGACGTGAAAAATTACAAAACTTAGAATGGAGCATCTTCTTACTTGCAAGAAGAGGCCATTGGGAGCTCGGATTTTGACTCTGCTTGGGTCCTCCGAATGCCTGATGATCTCGAACGTCGAGAGGGGGCCTCGGAAACGGCCACCACGTCGACCCCGTTCGCGTCCAGCCCGACAAACTGCTTGTTGAAGACCCTGAAGTTGAAAATCAGTGTCTCGTTGATCCTCCATAGCTGCAATCGCAAAAACAAAAACGCATGCACGTCTTCTCAGTCAAGGCTTTCGCTTTGGATTGAACGACTGAGTTCTCTCTCAATGCCGTTCTATCACCTTGAAGGTCTCCCATCCGGATGCGGCGGTCCGGTTGGCGACTAGGATGGTCCCTCCCCGCTCTCGGCGCACAGGTACTTCCCTACGGTCACCGATTTGAACTGAAGCCCAGTTCCATCCTAGAACATCGCAGCAAGATTCATCAATGAACATGAACAAAACGGCCGCAACGCAACGCATGGCGAATTTGCCGAAGAAAAACACGTACCAAGAAGTCCTTGTTGGGGATTCCATCAAACAGAGAAGGCTTGATCCATCCTTCCGTGACTAACCAGCCTCCGAGGTTGGCTGCTCTCAGTTTGAACTTGGGATTGACCCTCCCATGAGCAAGAAACGGCGTGAAACATAAGCAGAAAACGCAGATCAAGAGAAGCTGTCTTGCTTCCTTTGAGAACATCGTCGTTCTTGTTTTGTTTGTAGTTTCTAAATTTTGAAGCCTCGTTTTCCTACGTTAGGGTAATAAATTGGAGAGAATATATATAGAGTGGTGAGAGAGAGAAGTCAAAACTCTAGAAACTTTTGACCAACGAGATGGGTTGACCTCGAAGGTTTGGACCTGGCAGCAGTTGTTGATCGTTTCCTAGTTTCGATAAGAAAGACGAAATTAATCCGCATGGACGGCAACGGCAACTTTAAAGATGAGCCGTGAGCATAAAAATTGTTCCATAACGCATCAAATCTCAAGTTTAGGGCTTCTCTAATACTCATGCGACATGCATCGTGACGGAACAAATGAATCGTACTCCTACAATTACATTAGATGTGCCTAACATTGCGGCTCCTTCGTAAATTGATGTTAATGTACAAAGTACTGTTTTTGATTAGCATCTGCTGCAAGATAAGGAAATGAACACACCCAAAATTTAACTTTTGGGTAGCCATTTGGTCAAAGGGTCCTAAAGTCAAATGGAGCCTTGAGATTGGATCTCATCATGCGGCCATAATGGTTGACCGCCGACCACCGAATTATGGTCAGAGACATTTAGTTAGTAGGACAATGACACCATTAGTGGGCTCGATTGGAGAATTAAGGGCAAGTGGTGGCAATGGCGGTAACGACTCCACTTAAGCGCCGACGAGGCCTGCCCGAGTATTTGCCTGCCTCTAACTGACCATGGCATAGCCGCCGCCGCCGCCTCCAAATTGAAGCATGCCCGCACGGAGACAAATGGAGAAGAGTTCGAGACAAGTGGTGGTACACCACTCCGGTTGCGGGAAGTCGGAGATCTAGATATCTCTTTTCATTCTTTAATAACTCGAATATCTAATCACAAAATTGGTTTTGCCTAATTTTTCAAATGATAACTTCTTCCATACACGCATCGCACATGCACATTTGCTAATTACCCATTAAATGTACAGGCTGATTCAAGAGATTTGTCGATATGAGTGTTTTTCGGATAAGGTCTTTGAACAGAACTTCGTCGGATCGCCCGATAAAAATAAAAAAAACTCACATCCCAGAGGAGTACATTAAAGTAATAGTTTGTGTCAGTGGAATTAACTCTCCATTTAGAAGCATTCACCCGGGAATTAGGGTTTTGTGGACTAGTTAATCCTCGACATTGCAGAGATGACGTGGCCATCCACGCCCATATTTGGTTTAAGAATTCATCGTGGTCGCTTCGTTGATGGGAATGTGCATGTCCAGTCGGGGTGCACATTCGAGCACGCGATATTACAAGATAATATTGTTTAAGCTTCGCAACTTACTGCCTCGTGCGTTGCCTTGAAATCAACGCACATGAATTCGATCGCTTTCGTTTCTAGCGAGCAATTAACCTTAATTGGAAATGCCGAGTCGTGATAATTTGCAATGATGTGCTTCGTGAGCTTTGAAGTTTTGTTTTCCTTATGGATATGGTGCCGCATCAGACACGGGCGTGCCACAGACGACCGCATCGAAAATCGGCAAGAAATTCAGTCAGGTCTTGACCAAAATTGTACCGATTGCCCAAATCCTAAATGTCCAGTGCAATCGTTAATCGAAATCAAAGTTTAGTCATGGGATTGCAAAATCGATGTGAGAGCGTGACCATCGGCGAAATTTTCTCTTAGGACCGACCGCACACGGCAATCTTCTTCTTTGTGACCCTTAGGAACACATCACTCACACTATTCACATCGTCAGCTCTCATGATGATTTGGGAGATTTTAGTCTCTTTCTAGAAGCTCCAAGTCTGAAGGAATAAACTTGGATAGCAGCTGGCCACATGACCCCCACGAGCTAGAAGAAGGGCTGGTCACGTCACTTGGATTCGATAGGCCTGAAATTGTCCTCGTCGCCTTGCTCGCTAATCCCGCTCGGCCGCTTGATCATGCGCTGATCGATCCTGCATGATGCATGGATCGATCGTCCGGCCATCCCGCATGACGGTGTGATCCCTAATGCCGGAAAATGCGGATGCTCCGGGAAGCAAAAGGGAAAAGAAGAGTCAAATAGGGGAAGGACCAGAAAGGCAACGTGAACCGAACCTGAGTGGCGGTGTTGGACCAGCGGTCCACCACCGACTCTATCTCTATCCGCTTGAAGCGCCACCAATTTTGCTGCCCCCACTTTCCAATCTTCCACCATTTGAGGTGCCGGAGTGAGGAGGAGTACATGTTCCTTTCGTGCCAGATCGATGACCTCGCAAGAGTGCACGTCCGCGGATCGAAATGTAGTTCACAAAAATTGAAAGATTAAAAAAAGGGAACAAAATCCCTTTTCCACGCTTGTAGAATCCGTCAATTGTAATAAAAAGTTTGGGAAAATTTTATAATCTTAAGTTTCGTTTATTTCGCGAAAAATAAATTATTTCAAGCGCCATTTTTTAAAAAAAAAATTTTATATAAATTAATTTATGATAGAAGGACACCGTGAGTGCCAATATATATATTTTTGGATTATTTAAATGTTAAATTTTTTAAAAAAATGGTTATTTCAATGCCAACTCCGGTGAGCTTTCACGGAGGTCCGACGTGGCATCTACATGGCTAGATGGAGCTTCCAAGTTCCAAGTTAGCAATAAATAAAAAGCCAAAACTTAAAAAACTTAAAAAAACTAAAAAAACAAGCTAAAACACTTTTTAAAAAAATCTATGTTGCAATGGCAAGGGCTTGAACCATCGTCGGCAATATCCGACGAGGGTGGGGGATGGCCGGCAAGGCCTCGATCTCAACCTCTCTTGTGACGGATGACGGTCGTCGACCACTCGGCGACCCCCGTTGGCCATCCCCCCACCCTCGTCGGGCATTGCCGATGATGGTGGGTAGTGGCGGCGGCGTGGGCTTGGAAGATCTCGCCATTGCGGCGGATCAATTTTTTTAATTTTTTTTAGTTATTTATCTAATTTTTATATTTAATTTAATTTTTTAAACAATATTTTAGCTTATTTTGTAGAAAATATTACACTAGGCGTTCACGTGAATTGGTTTTTTTTTAAAAAAATTGCTATGTGGATTACCTTTTTAAAAAAAATTCACATAATATTAAAATTTTAATAAATAACAACAGTGTGAAAGTGATATTTTTTGTGAGAATTGATACTTAAGTGATCGTTTTTTCTAAAATTTGGCACTTATGTGATAAAAAAATTAATATTAAAAGTAAGTCCAGTATATAAATATTGAGCTTCTTAGGATTCTTTTGTTCAATTATTATTTTTCGCAATCGTGACGCTAGGACGAAAGCCCATCACTGTTGGGCCCGGCCCACGAGGAAAGGAATGGCCTCCTTTGTTCTATACCTCATACCCGGTTTTTGAAACATTTTGCCCCCGCCGAACGCGGCATCCGATCCAAAAAAAAAAGAAACCGCGGCATCATAGATTACAGCTCTCCTTGCCTCCTCCTCTCTATCAATCGATCAGGGATTTCCTGTGCGGCGGTGCATGAGATGCCTACTCACACGCACCGTTAGATCATGTGGACGCGTCGTTAGGGCCCATCTCATCCAACGGTGTATCTTTTTCAATGTTAATTGGTGATGACTGCCCCCATGTGACCACCGACAGCTGACAGCTCGCACTCCATCCATAATCACGACCCCTGTCCTTTTCCTCTGCTCCTCCCTCCCACGTCCCTCCCTCTCATCACGCCCTCCGTTCTCCTCCGCTTTTGACTTTTGCACTTCAGTCCTCCAATCAAGCAGCCCGCGCCAAAATTGAGCACCGGAACACCATACACCCTACCGTACCAGATACCCGCCCTAGTTTCCACTTTCCTCTTCCCTTCGGTCCTTTGCTTTATATCATCCATCATCTCTCTTCGCTTTCCTTATGCCCTCGCTCCTTCTCGTCCTCCTCTCTGATTCCCACCATCGTCCAACCAAAGCAAGAGTCTTCGAGAACGAAATGGCGAGGCTGGCGGTTCTGTTCGCCCTCTGCTTGCTCCCCGCGATCGCCGTCGCCGCTCGCCCCACGAGGGCCCCGCTCGCGGTGATGGGTAGGGTCTACTGCGACACCTGCCAGGCCGGCTTCGAGACCCCCGCCTCCACCTACATCGCCGGTAACCGCCGTTTCACTGACCCATTTCGACTTATGAGTAGTAGCACTAAAATTGTTGCTCCTTTTTTCTCGGAAGACGGAGCGTCCAGTCCACTGTTACTGTTGCAGTCGCTTTGTGGTAGCTTCATGGTATTTCATCGTAGATCTGGGGCAGATTTGGCGTAGATCGGGTTGTCGGATGTTGGGATCTTGTGTATGGTTGCTGCATTGTTGCGTCTGTGGCTTGCTAGGGTGCCGATTGTTGTGTCGTGTGGTGGATTGCGGTGGATGACAGAGTCTTGAATAGTGAGTGCGTCCTAATTGATTGCTACTTGTTAGTGGCGGCTAAGCTGAGCGGTGTAACTTGAATGTCGTTGTCTCTTCCGATTATGGAAGGGTAGTTGGGAAAGATTCTGCAGATTTGCAACTTTGACCTTGTCAAACGAAAGCGATTTGTTTAACTGTGCCTAGGGTTTTGCAGTAGCCGTTTCTTTAGTAAATCGTTTTGAGTCAGGCAGATCTCGTGTAGATTGCAAGTTCTGGAAATCGGGTGAGGCTAACTGATTGAGAAATGAACCCTTTTGGACATTTTATAACTTCATTTCAAGCAGGACATAGATGATTCGATGGTGGCTGTCGAGCCTCAGTGAGTGCTAGTTGGAAAGAGATTGGAACTTGGAACTGCAAATGCCCATCCCTTGTCAATAGAACCTCTTGACCTGTCCTGCCCGATGTTTTGGGACGATTAATTTACCCCATTGGCGAATCTTGTTATTGCTTGCTGCAGTTTGTAGTTTTACATCAATTTACCCCATTGGCGAATCTTGTTATTCCTTGCTGCAGTTTGTAGTTTTTATTCTTAAGCGGTTCATTCTGCGAGCTAGAAAAGTTGGAGCAGTATTCTTTCATCATTAGGTCAAATTGGAACAATCTTTGAGCTTGTTAGACATGCAAGAAAGCTTTTGTGGCAAGTAGAGAATGAGAGTTACAATTTGGTGTCTACTTGCGCAAAACTCATGATTGTTACTGTGGCCCTAGTTTACATATGGATATTGGATGTGTCTCATCCTATATTTGGGCCTTTTTGTCCGTAAGGCTGTGTCGTTCTTGAGATTACTTTGCTGAGCCGCATTCTCTGTTGAACCGATTCGGCAGGTGCCAAGGTAAAAGTGGAATGCAAGGACAGGACAAGCATGAAGCTCCTCTATAGCCAGGAGGCGTGCACGGACTCCACCGGAACCTACAAGATGTTTGTCTCAGAGGATCACCAGGGTCAGCTTTGCGATGCCATGCTCCTGAGCAGCCCACAGCCCAATTGCATGAAGCCAGCCGCAGGACGTGATCGCGCACGTGTCATCCTCACTCGCTATAACGGGATCGCTTCAGACGACCGATTCGTCAACAACTTGGGATTCGTGATGGACCAGCCCATGGCCGGCTGTGCCAAGGTCCTTCAGCAATACCAGGATTTTGATGACTAGAACCTCAGTCCGAGAGCCTCTTATTTGTTAATTTACTTACATATTAGCATAAATTGGAGTGGTTGGAGTCGGATATTGCTTGGATTGATGGGTCGTCTTCGTCTTGTTTTTAAATGAACTTGTTTTCTGCTGAGTTTGGACTTAAAAAGACGCGTGTGCTCTTCCCATCAATTCAAGTTTACGCTGGTGGCTTAGTTCTGGATCGACTAGAATGATTTCTTTCTTCCGGATGGCTATAAGATGTAAATGTCGAAGTTGATCTAAGAACACATCTTAAGCCACTGAACGAGCGGAGATGTATTCTCCTTTTATGGTTTTTCTCCTTTCTCCATTTTTCCCGCTCTTCTGTTCTTTCCCAAGGCACCCAGCCATATCGATACGGAAGATGATGCTGGATGATGGCCGTCCGTCCAGTGCTGAGACGTCGTTCGACCACCACTGTCGTGAGCTCCTACCGTTAAGCCTCCGTCCACAGATGACGACCTCCATGTCTAGCCTAAGATGGTATGCTATTTCACTGCGTTTCTTAGAATTTCCGAGAGTGTATTTATTTGGGGAAAAATTCTATTATAAAGGAAAATGCTTTTCAAAAAATAATTTTATTGAAAAATGGCTAATTTTTCTTTATTTGATAATATGTGGCCAAAAACGCTTCTTAGCATTTGGATCTAATTTGAAAAATGATTTCAATCTTATAAATAATCTCACTTCTTCTCCATCTTCCATTCAAGATGTTACCATCACCGTTTTTTAGAAAGCAAACGAGATCTGGTCTCGATCCTCAGAATTGGTTTTCCTTCCGTTCATCTAGCCTTCCTTCGGATTTTCTCTTCAGATCATCAAACTCTTAACAATCTTCGCGGCTTTGACCAACGGATTTTCCCTCACGATTGCCTCACGACCGGCCACCTTGTCGTTGTAGCTGCATTCGTGCCGATCAGAGTACTAGTGCTCCATTGCCTCCCGGCATCGGAATCCGGTGAGGTCTACCTTCCTCCGATGTCCGGAGCACCAGTAATCCGATCCTATAGCTTGAATAATCCAATTCAACAACATCACAAACAAGGCTTGAATGCATGTTCGATACAAAGAAACGGAAGCATAACGAAGAAAATGGAAAAAATTCAAATGGAAATATGTTCTTATTCTGTAATTTACTTCCAACAATTGAATTGAGCTAGACATAACATTCTTTTCACTTGCTTACTGTAAGAAGCTTGAATTCTACTTGTAAATAATGCAATGAACTTGACAGATATAGGGACCACCGACGGTATTAAAGAAACAAGATCACCAACTACTACTCATTCATCGGCAAATAGATTTCTAAGAAGAAAAAAAAAGTGATAAAGGTTTTTTGAGATCTTCAAAGATATTAATTGGTGAAAGGATTGGAGTTGGTTGAATATATTTGCTGAAAAAACTTAATTCTATCTTGGTATTGTTGAAATATGGTTCATACTCTCCATCGACAGAGAAGACGGGAGCCGCCTCAACGGAGGTCGCCCGAGTCGCCGAGGATTTTATAGTTTGAGTCCATATTTTTCATTCGTAGTTTGAGCTTAAGTTCATGAATAACTCATATTATACAATATCTCTTTCTCGGGGATGTAACAAAGAGATGCGAAGCGCTAATTATAATGGAATCCTCTCGCTAGACGAACTCCTAATTTAAAAGTGAAGCATGATAAATCTTGTGTCAATTTTTCTTTTATCACTTTAATGCTTTATTTCATTTGTCTTTTATGCACCGAATCTTAATAGTTAAGATCCGCATAGTATAATAAGTGAAATATGCTATTGATACGAGTAAAGCTAAAGCACTGTATAATAGTGAAATAAAAGGAAAATTCGAGTAAAAAAAATATCATTGTTTACTAGATGCGGTTTTTTTCTTTTTGAAAAACAAGCGTGCAAGGATTTCGTGGCGGAATCTTATTATTGGTTTGACCACCAAAGAAATTAAAGAGAACCTCACCCGCTCCATTTATTGAGCGAAAAATAAATTATTTGGAAAATATTTTTCTAAAAAGTAATTATATGTATAACTAGAATTAATTAGTTAAACAAAATTATTTTCATTAGCGACAATACTTATGGCTATAAAAAAGTAATTCGTTCATCTATTTTTATAAGCGATATAAATCATCATACTTTTAAATCATTCGTTTTAGGTGAAATAAACGAAACCAACACATGCACATTTGTTAATTTTTTTTTTGTCTCCGATGGGGAAGGCTTCGTGGATATAATTGCAAGAACATTCCAACATTACTGGAGGGGCAAGTAGGGTTTTGTCGTTTGTCATCGTGTCGGTTGTTTCATGGATATAGAGCATTTGTCGCCCTATCTTTGTCATCATAATCACTTATACGAGGTCGTATTTGACATTGCACCTTATGTCTTAGCCATACGAAAGAGTACCCAATGTCAATATATCTTTAGCAAAGGTATTGCAAAGCGAAGAAACTTCTTGAGGAGGCCAGGTGCAAATCAAGGAAGAACACGGGGGAGGAAAAGAAAAACGAAAACGAGCAATGCACGATGAGTTGACATACTTTTGCCATGCGGGTGTCACGTGGGCATCCTTTAGCCGTCCATGACGTGAGATTAGTAATGGTGCTTATCGACATAATCTTGACGGAAGGTAAGTATGTCATATGAATATCGGATTAAGATTATAGGTGACGTAAAAAAAAGTTTTTGATAATGTGCCACATAGGAAAAGTTTAAGGGCTTTCTGGGTGTAAAAATAGAAGTTTTGAGTAAAATGCAAGGACACAATTTGAAGTTTTTGGTGACATTTTTCTCTATTATATTTAAAATATTTGTCAGCAAAAAATTTTACAAAAAAGAAAAAAGGTTTCCCATGATTTTCGAGCCCCCAAGGAAATTTTAATTCCTTAACTTTAGGGTTAGAACCACGTGAGCTGATATTTTAATTCAACAGAAGTCCATTTCCAAATTTTGATGCATGTCGGTCCGAAAATTGTCATTTCATTCCGGTTTCAATTCTCCGGGAAAACTATTTTTTTGGCGTTCGGTAAAGATTAAAAATGAACGAAAATTATTTTTCATCGTTTAGTGAGAAAATTGTTTCTCATCATTTGATTTTCTACATCGTCATTTGGTCGGAACTTGCTAACGTGGACCCGACTGTTTTACGTGGCATAGCCCGCACTAATGTGATTTTTTAAAGTAAAAAAAAAAAATCCATTTTAAGTATTATTTTATTTTACTTTTATTTTTTGATATTTTATATTATATATTTTCTTTTTATGTTATTTAAAATATTTAAAATAATTATTTAATTTATTATTATTATAAAAATAAAAATAATTAATATTATTAAATATTAAATTTTTTTTATGGGTAAAATTTTAGATTATAATTTCAAGACCCAAAACCCAAAATCTTTTGGGAGAAAAAAAAAAAAACAACCCCCCAAAAAAAAAAAAATCCCCCCCCCAAAGAAAAAACCTCCCTCCCCCCCCCCCCACCCCAAGGGCACATTACGTCAGATATGGGTTCGCCCCAAAACCTGATGGACCTAAACCGGTTTGGTTGGAAGATGCCAACCTGGTTAAAGCCCTGTTTAGGTCCAGCAGTGGCGGCCGAGCCTTTTCCTGGTCCACTATTCTCGCCATAGGCTCCTTCCACAGAGCTCATTACATTTTGGGCCGGGCTTGGTTGTGCCTGGACGGGAAACCATCAAACGTATGGGCTCGGAAAGAATGTTCAGGATTAGGCTGGACCCCAATGGATGGCCATTGGGGAGCTTGAACCGGATTTGTATAGCTCTTTCTGGAAAACCCCAATATTGCTTAATGTATACATGAACTTGAGATGAAGAATATAGAGATACTTGTATAAAGATAGAGAGAACAACTTGCATTGGTCATCACCCTCCGCACTCCATTACCACCTCGTCTTCTCGGAGAAACAAGCAATGTGGATGATCGGGCCGTGTGTGTCGGCATTGATCGTCGCATGGCTCACTCACTGGATTTACCGATGGAAGAACCCTAAGTGCAACGGCGCTCTTCCTCCCGGTTTTTCGGGCCTGCCTCTCATCGGCGAGAGCCTTTAGTTGATGGTTCCTAGTTACTCTCCAGGACCTCCTTCCATTCCTCAAGAAGAGAATTAGAAAGGTGCTCTGACCATTTCCATTGGCCATTTTCACAATCGAAAGCTGACTTTATTTTCGTAATTCCTGACAATACCTAGAAATGGCCCCTCTTCTTCGTTCTCTTGATGCAGGTACGGAAAGACGTTCCGGACGAGCTTGGAGGGTCGGGCAATGGTAGTGTCGGCCGATCCAGAATTCTGCCACTTTGTCTTTCGGCAAGACGGGAAGCTGTTCGAGTCATGGGCTCCGGACACGTTCGCAAACCTCTTCGCGCAGGAGAGCAAGGCCAGCACCAACATCCCGAACGTCCACAAGTATTTCCGTAGCACGGTTGTAAAGCACTTTGGCGCGGAGGTCCTGAGGGAGAAGTTGCTTCCCTTGATGGAAGAAGCGTCTCGAGTGGCTATAGAGAGCTGGTTAGGCCAAGAATCCGTCGCCGTAAAATATGCCGCCGAGCCGTAACAACCAAATCCTTGGTTCAAAAACACTTTTTGAACGTCTTTCCTTTTCTCTAATCTAACGCACGTATGCTTTTGATGTTCTTGTTAGATGGCCATTCACTCCAACGCAAAGCAACTGCTAAGTTATGATCCTAAACCATCATCTGAGAAATTGGGCGATGTATTCTTTTCATTTGTTCAGGGCCTTATGTCAATTCCTATCAACATACCAGGTACAACAAACTACAAATGCATGAAGGTAAAGTGAATCAGTTTCTTTGTTAGAACTTGATTTTTAGCAATGAAAAAAGATACAAGTAAAATTTGGATCAGTGCAGGACCGAAAGAAAGGGCTGTCGATCATTCGAGAAATTGTAAAAACTCAGGTTTCTTCGCCGGAGACACCTTATAACGACTACCTTTCTCTCCTCATGATGGATATGGGCAAAGAGAAATTCTTAACGGAAGATTCGGTGGTTCAGCTTCTGTTTGCACTTCTTTTTGTCAGCTTCGAAGCTCTTTCGACAACGTTGACAGTAGCTCTGATGCTCCTCGAAGAGAATCCTAAAGGAATGCAAGAAATCACCTTATGCCTTACGAATTACGTATTCAGTTATGTATAGCAGAATGGAACGGTAGGTCGGTTGTATAAGAGTCGAATCATGCGCTTCCTATTTTTGCGACTGCATCGAGATCATAGATAAGTACTTCCACTACGACATTGTGTTTAGAACATTGATGATAGTTGGAATACTCTGTAGGATACATGATTCCGGCGGGCTGGGGAGTTTTGATAGCCACTTCTGCTCTTCACTTGGATCCCGAGACATATAAAGATCCTACTACGTTCAGTCCATGGCGCTGGAAGGTTTGAATTTATAGAGGGGAATCAGGGCTTTTTACACATGGGAATTCTAGACTTTAGACAGATAAAACAAGATTAAAATTTAGATCAATGCGGTACCATGATCGACTTGTTTAGGGCTTTCCAATTCCAGGACTGCGAATTGGACGTCATGCCGAAGAATTTCATGCCTTTTGGATGGGGAATGAAGCAAAACAATGTGGCGGAGCGGAGTACTCGAGGGTTTTCTTGGCGACTTTTCTCCACGTCTTGGTCATGAAATACAGGTGCTTCGTCTCCCTTTTTCGACGCCAACATCCTGGAAAGATGATCGATCGTATGGATCGGATGGCCTAACTAAAACGATGTGGTTCCTAACATATTCTATCTGTTGGAATCTGATCAGATACGTTATGGTCAAGAGAGGTGAAATTCGCCGGAATCCAATTCTAGACCTCGGGGAAGGCTTGCACATCAAGGTCATGGAAAAAAGAGATAAGACTGCTTCCACCCTTTCACCAGATATCAACTTTCTTTGATGTAATGAAAATGGTTTCAATGTTTTCTTTCTCGGTATTAAGTTTCTTCTAATAGCAAAACCATACACAATCTACTAATAAGGGCTAGAAATCCACTTGCCTTCTTTGAAACGAAGAAGAAACAACGAATGGACGGACGGACGAACAAACAAACGGCCCAACGGGGGGATGATCACGGAACGGCGGTGGACGGCCATCACGGCGACCAAAGGCGGTCGGACAGTCTGCGAGCGGTGGTCGACGATCTCGGATGATATATGGAAGTAGAGTGATGACGTTCGATGCTCGCACGACGAATAAACCGACTCTAGAGGTTTATATGGAGGAGGCGGCCGAGAACTAGTCGGCTTAGGATGAGTGAGCTTGAGGCGAGTCAACTTAGGACGGCTGAGCAAGGCACGACCCTTGTCACGTGCTTGTGACACGTGTCGATTGCGCATGACATGTGTTTGCCACGTGTCATGTGGCGGTGACATGTGGTTGACATGTGTCCTTCCATGGCCGTGCGTGTGACACGTGGCCCCTTGCTTGTCCACGTGCGGCCCCGTGTCAATTCCCGCCTCCGATTGTCCTAATTTCACACGTATTTGACTTGATGGGACCTAAATCAAAGACATAATATCCCTAAAAATAGATTGGACCAATAAAAATTCCTTAAAAATACCCTTTGAGTTCGGATAATAATATCTTAAAGCTTATCCAATAATCCAAACTCATTAAATGCTAATCCACTCTTAAGCATGTGAGGATTTTCGGGTCATCACACTGTTTTTCCCTATTCCTACATTTGATTTTCTTCGGGATGCGGGGAGGTCCTTTAGGATCCTAGGATATGCCGGACTCGGAAATTTGATTTTTCGGCATGATTTTTCAACAAAAAACAAATGTTCTCTTCGCCGGTCGAACACTGGATTGCGGAAGCTAGGTTGAGAAAAGACGCTCTCATACCATGTTAGAAATGAGAAATTGGAAGGAAGTCGTATATTACTTTCTCGTGAAGGGGCTGCATATGTACAATCTTATATGTAGTTCAAAAGGTCTAGCTAATTAAAGAAAGAGCTACACAGAATCAGGAAAAAAAAATGATTTTCTTGCATATCTGTAATATTCCAACTTCTCGAGAAAGAGACCTTCGCATTGAAGGTGAATTAATTAGATGCCACAATAATCAATGTATCCAAGACGAACTTCCCTCCGTCACCGTCACCGGATTTTAAGGAACGTCACATGGCGGTGGCTTCTGGGAATCATTGCACTATTATAATCAGGTCAACCCTAGCTCACCTAATCATTGTACTTAAATCGGGTCAACTTCTTATGATTTGTAGAGCTTTTTCCGGAAAACCCCATGATTGCTTAATAGATACGTAAGCTTGAGATTAAGAATGCACATCGCGTACCTCCGGAAAGAGACATGCTTCTATAAAGACAGACAGAACAACTTGTGTTGGTCTTCACCCTCTGCACTCCATTACCACCTCGTTTTCTCGGAGAAACAAGCGATGTGGATGATCGGAACGTGCGTGTCGGCGTTGATCGTCGCATGGCTCACTCACTGGATTTACCGATGGAAGAACCCTAAGTGCAACGGTGTTCTTCCTCCCGGTTCCTCGGGGCTTCCCCTCATCGGCGAGAGCCTTCTGTTGATGGTTCCTAGTTACTCTCAGGACCTCCTTCCATTCCTCAAGAAGAGAATTCAAAGGTGCTCGGACCATTTCATTGGCCATTTCACAATCGAAAGCTGACTTTATAATTCCTAAAAATACCTAGAAATGCCCCCTCTTCTTCGATCTCTTGATGCAGGTACGGAAAGACGTTTCGGACGAGCGTGGCGGGTCGGTCAATAGTAGTGTCGGGCGATCCGGAATTCTGCCATTTCGTGTTTCGGCAAGATGGGAAGCTGTTTGACTCTTGGGCTCTGGACACGTTCGCAAAGCTCTTCGCGCAGGAGAGCGAGGCCAGCACCAACATCCCGAACGTCCACAAGTATATCCGTGGCACGGTTCTAAAGCACTTCGGCATGGAGGTCCTGAGGGAGAAGTTGCTTCCCTTGATGGAAGACGTGTCTCGAGTGACACTAGAGAGCTGGTTAGGACAAGAATCCGTCGACGTAAAATATGCCGCCGCAACCGTAATGACCAAATCCTTGGACACTCCTTTTCTCTAAGTAGGGTGACACGACATGTCTAACGCGAATTTGCTTTTGATGTTCTTGTTAGATGGCAATTGAGTTCGGCGCAAAGCAGCTGTTAAGTTATGATCCGACACAATCATCGGAGAAATTGGGCGATCTATTCTTGTCATTTGGTCGGGGCCTTATGTCAATTCCTTTGAACATACCGGGTGTCAAATGGGCGGGTCGGGTCGGTTTGGGTTGGGTCGAATATGGTCACCCATATTGACCCATTTAACCCGTTTTGACCCATATTCATCCAATGCAAATTTAATGACCCATACCCGACCCGCATTACTTAAATACTTATATATTTAAATAAATCATGAAATATTTATTTCTTTTAATTTATTAAGAAAAATGATATTGCTAAAATATGCAATTGAATTTTTTATTTTTCTGAAAAATTTAAATTTTTTTATTTTTAAAAATAATTTTTTATTATAACGCCGCATAGCCTCCGCTCGCCGCGCCGCCTTGGCTTCCACCTCCGCCCCTCCGTCTGTCTCCCACCATTACCACCGCCCACCACCTCTACCCGCATTCTTAGTGTGTGCATATATTTCACGTATAGATTCATATAACTCAAAATCCTTTTTAATTTTTCATTTTCTTGAAGTTTCAAATAATATTTGGGATTTTGACAGACAAGTAAAGGAATGCTTATTAACAATGGCTATTGGCAACCAAAGCAAGGTGAAGGCAGGGGAAAAAGAAAATAAAATAAAAAAAAAAACGAAAAGAAAAATTACTATAAAAATAAATTATTAAAATATTAAAATAGAATTTTTTTAAAAATATTCACAAAACTTATTTATGATTCACTTAAGATAGTTTTCTTTGTTAACCCATTTACGACCCATTTGACCCATTTTTGCACATGGGTTTTAGAACCCATTTATGACCCATTTAAGTCTTAGCCACCCATTTTTGACCCACCACCATCAAATATGGTCAAATGTTCACCCATTTTCACCTCTAGGTACAACACATTACAAATGCATGAAGGTAAAGTGAACCAGCTTCTTCGTTAGAACGTGATTTTCAGTATATGAAAAAAGAGACATAGAAGTACATTTGGATTAGTGCAGGACCACAAGAAAGCATTGTCGATCGTTCGAGAAATCGTAAAAGCTCGGGTTTCATCACCGGAGAAACCCTATGACGACTACCTTTCTCGCCTCATGACAGATATGGGCAAAGAGAAATTCTTAACGGACGATTCGGTGGTTCAGCTTTTGTTCGGACTTCTCTTTGTCAGCTTTGATTCTCTTTCGACAACGCTAACATTAGCTCTGATGTTCCTCGAAGAGAATCCTAAAGCACTGCAAGCAATCACCGTACGCATTTCTAACTATACATCGAGTTACGTATAACAGAATCCTTTCGAACATTTTTAATTGAGTCTTCACTCGTATTTTTTCCAGGACGAGCACGAGGCCATAATAAAGCAAAAAGAGCATTCGGGATCCTCGATCACGTGGGAAGAATACAAATCCATGCCATTCACTCTTCATGTATGCAATCTATCCGAATGGGCAAATTCTTTTGCGCAATCAGCATAAACTAGAATGTTTTCTAACGTGTGTACTTAAAAAAACCAGGTAATACATGAATCACTAAGGCTGGGAAACGTCTCACCTGGATTGCTTAGGAGGACTAAACGGGATGTAGAATGGAACGGTAGGTCGCTTGTATAATGGTCGATTCATGCGCTTCCTATTTGCGACTGCGTCGAGAATATAGATGAGTGCTTCAATTACCACGTTATGTTTAGAACTTTGATGATAGTTGGAATTCTTTCTAGGATACACGATTCCCGCGGGCTGGGGAGTTCTGATAGCCACTTCTGCTCTTCACTTGGATCCCGTGACGTATGAAGATCCTACTACGTTCAATCCGTGGCGCTGGAAGGTTGAATTTATAGAGGGGGATTCAGGGTTTACACATGGGAATCCTAGACTTATAGACAGATAAACAAGATTAAAATTTCAATCAATGCAGTACCGTTGTTGACTTGTTTAGGGCTTTCCAATTCCAGGACTGCGAATCGGATGCCATGCTGAAGAATTTCATGCCTTTCGGATGGGGAATGAAACAATGTGCCGGAGCGGAGTACACGAGAGTTTTCTTGGCGACTTTTCTGCACGTCTTGGTCACGAAGTACAGGTACTTAGTCTCCCTTTTTCAACGCCAACATCCTAGAAAGATTATCGATGGCATGAATTGGATGGCCTAACTAAAACAATGGGTTTCCTAACATTTTCTGTCTGTTGGAATATATGATCAGATACGTTAAGGTCAAGAGAGGTGAAATTCGCCGGAATCCGATTCTAGACCTCAGGGAAGGCTTGCACATCAAGGTCATGGAAAAAGAGAGATGAAACTGCTTCCACACTTTCACCAGATATAAACTTTCCTTGATGTAATGAAGTGGTTTAAATGTTTCTTTCTCGTAATAAAGTCTCTTCCTTCACAAATTGATCTCTTTTGATTCATGCCAACACAATAGGCTCATTGAATCGATAAATGGAATGTCTGAAGAGCTCATCGGTCATGAGCCTCCAACGAACAGAAGGTAAGTGGAGTTCAGGACAAATGACAATGATCGATTAACTTGAAACGTGAGAGGAAGTTGAAGTTTGAATAACAAAAAGGAAAAAAAGATCCGTCGAACAAGGGATGACTTTAGCTAAATGATCGAGAGTGGTTACCGGTCATCCTTGAAGTAGCACGCAAATCGAGAAGCAATTATGAGGTGTGATTAGGAGAAGATTACTCAGGCAATTGAAGTTTACGGACAAACAGACGTTCGTAGAAAATAAATGTATCTGATTGTGCACACTCGCGTGCCGGAAGACTGATTTATAATGAATGGATGTCACTTTGAACGGGCAATCAATGTTTATCCGCAGTTAAGCAAACTACAGTTACAATCGCTCATGTTCTTTGATTTCGAATTCATCGAACGGAGAAATTGATTTCAAATTCAACACTTGCAGATAATGAATTCAATTGAAGCCCAGGATTCCCAACTGTCTAGTCAAGATGAATATAGCAGTACAGTCCATTCAATGCCCTTAGATCCACACATTAGTGAGCCCCGCACGCTAAAACAATGCTTATTGTAATGCATAGACATGTAAACACGTTCTTTTTCTGGCCAATGTTGGAGTGGGACTTGCTCCCAAGTGCAGCAACATTACAAACTACACTAGCGCTATAGGGCTCAATTTTTCAACTAGATCAGTATTGTTGACACCAAAAAAATAATAAATACCGATACCGAACGGACAATAGCATTGCTACGTCTCGAAGTTCGGTAAGTCGGAAGCGATACACCGAAGGATCTGTAGGGTCGCTATAACCCAAGATTCGACAAGCGGATGACAAGGTTATTGAACTTTGAGATTCAGCGGAGTTAAAGATAACTTGGAAGCTTACCGAAAGAGTTATAAAAGGTTAGCCATGACAGCAATGGAGTTATAAGCCAAAAGCGAAAGTAGTGGGTACGAGCAGATAGTGGGAAGTTATTTAAGAAGATTCAAATTTAAATTTATTGTAGAAGTTATGAATTAAGAAGGATCATTTGGATTTTGGAGGACAAGCAATGAAGAACATGAGCAAAAAGGAAATTATTGAAGAAGCCAAGATTTAAGATTTGAAAACATGGGAGTAATCGGCGAGCGAGTTACAAGATGAGAGAGAATACAAGTATGCAAAGGAGATGAGAAAGAAAAAAAGGGAACATAGCACTCAAAAAACACACTTATCTTTTGCGCAGTTTAACTTTCGTCGTCATTTATGTTTCCCGCACTTTCGGTTCGAGTAGTCAAGTTTAGTTTCCAGCCATCTACTACTTTTTTAAGAGTATTATAATGTAAACCGTAAAGGTTTAACCTCTTGTTGATCTCACAATCCATATCGCGTCTATTTTCACCCAGTCCATTTCCATATATTTGCTTTATCAAGTATTTCTCGCTAAAATTTTTCTCGATAATTGAGTCACGTAACCCTCTTAATAAAAACTAAAGAACGAATTTCGTAAAAGATCTTCCTTATCGCAAAACGAGCGAACATATTTTTGGCACTCCCGGTGGTACATTTTGTGATAAGATTTGGAAGAAATGGTGAGAACTAGGAACCAACCCGAAGGAGTATAAGCGGATAATGCTAATATTTCTGATGAGGGTGCACGATTAGAGCATTTGGTTTGGATTGATATCGTGAAAAATGTGCACCCGATCGGAATCGCGATTGAACTTGTTGTTGCTGTTTTCATATAGTTTTCACCGTTGGAGCGTGCTCATTTTTGGATATGTGATAGCTGACGTTGAGACGATTCCAACAATACCTAGATCGCCCAAATCGGACAAGATCTCACCATTGATCGTCACCGAAAAGCCCTCAACAGTCCGTCGATTTTCTTCAACTTTAAGAGGTCTTACTAGTCAATGCCCATTGATCTGTCAACCGTCAACGTGGCGTTGACGTGGCGCCATGTGGCGGCCACATCATCAGGGGCTATTTTAAACCTTTTTAAAAAAATTCGGATAATTAAATATCCAAGAAATGAAAAATTATGGAAAATTCAGAAAAAATTGAAAAAAATCGAGAAAAATTCCAAACAAATTCCAGAAAATCCCAAAAATTAGGAAATGATCCATTCAACTGGCTAACCCTATTTTTGGGATTTCACATTCCAATCCCTTCTGAAAATGATGATTTTACCTCTTAAAGGTAAATTGTTTCAAAAAATTTCGAAAAATTCGAAAAACGTCAAAAAATAGGAAATGGCCACAATCAATTGGCCAATCCTATTTTCGACGCTTTGGGCTCTCGATTCTTTTAAAAATGATAATTTTACCTTTTTCGGGAAATTATCCCCTAATTTTTCTCAAAATTACGATTTTGCCCCTCGTGGACCAATCACTTCCATATCACTCTTGTACTCTTCTTATGCTTCGAATATCCATTCTCTAAGCCAGTATGGCTCTACTAGGAATGCCATGGTTAGTTTGATGCGATTTGTCCGCACGTTATGGATTCCTTGATTTGCGCATTTATTTCATTGATTGTGATTACTAAGGTAGTCACTCATGTCCGCATGAACTTCTAGATTTAGGATTTGTACCCCAAATCATTTGTATGAAATCCCGAGGTTAGAAAATTCTTTCAACTTAGGTATCGAAAGGGGCGTCAATTACGATAATTGGCGTAACTAAGTCCCCGATCCCACTTCTCTAGTTCTCGTAGAATGGAATAGAGACTCTCGACTATTCGATAAGGTTTTCCAATAATATTCTCTAAGAAATGATTGGTGGTGACTTTGAGACATGCACACGTACGCACATGTCACTAGACCATACCTGAAAGGTCGACCTCAATTTTGTTTTCTTCTCCGTTGCGATTTGGGAAATGGGCTTTGGGAGGGGCCCGTGTTTGAAATCTACAGACGGCTTGGACGACGACGACCCACCCTCGAAAAACACTCCGAGAGGGTCGCGACATTAAGGTGAGTGGTTCTATATTTTCTTAGAATTTGTGTAATCATTTATTGAAAATAAAAAGGATTAGACATGTTACTGCAAAATGTGATTCGATGGAAAGGTAAAAGTGGTATTTATAGCATATTTCATGAATAAAAATAAGGATGGAGCATGTACTACTTTTTGATTATTATTGAACTATTAAAAAAAAAAACGTTTCATAAAAGAGGTTTCGAATTATGAAATTGATTTTGAAAATTGTGTGAGAAATGTATAGGAAAATATGTATATATTCGATTTGATGTGTGGGATTGAGAAATATGTAAATACTGTGTATTTGCGTAACCTTTTGTGAAAGAATTACGAAAAGCTTGATTTTGAGTATATTCATGAAAGATTATAGGAAATGATTTGGGGAACCATTTTGGGATATTGATTTCGATTTGGCTTGTGATGTGCGAATGGCGATGTTGTGAGATTGTATGGTACTCAATACTGCTGTGAACCAGAGAGGGGTTTGAAGGCGTTCTTCTAAATAATTTACTTATGGCAGAAGACTTTCATGGCATAGGAAAAGTTCGGAACTACTTTGTAGGAGAAGAACCGATGGCTGAAGGAATGGTTGAGAACGAGGTTGCTAATGGAGGGGAATTAACAGTAACATATGGTGATGTTATGGAATGGGAACCCGAGTAGCCGATGGGGAAAGGTCATACTTTCGAGTAGCAGCAGCCGCCGGGTGAAGGTCCCGAGCAGATTCTTGAGCAGCAGTAGCCGATGTGCAAAGGTCCTGCTCTCAAGCAGCAGCAGCTGATTGTTGAAGGTCCCTAGCAGATTCCCGAACTGCCGGCGGAGCAAACTCTTTGCATTCAAGAGGACTCAATTGAAAACTTTATCTTCAATACACACCTCGACAAACTCACTAATCATATCATGGAAGATGAAATTCATTGCCCTTTGATATGTTGCACTAGCATTCTTCAAACTGAACAATATCACGATCCACTGAAAAGTTCCTATGGCGCCTGGGCATTTGAACTTCGTCTTTGGCACATCCTCCTTAGTAATGAAAATCTAATTATATCCTGAGTCATCATCCATCAAAGATATCATCACATTACCCAACGCAGAGTCTACTAACATGTCGGCTACAATCATTTCGTATTCGTCTTTCGGTGTCGCCGCGTTCAAGTTTCTGAAGTCAACACGTACTCGTAACTTCCCATTCTTCTTTTTAAAAAGGACAACTTTAAAAAGCCACTCTACATATCAGGCAATCTTAATAAAACCAACCTTCAAATGCTTCTCTATTTCTTCTTTCGCCTTTGCTACCATGTCGAGAGCAAATCGCCTTAAGGTTATTTGTGGGGTTTAAACCCCTTTTTAATAGGCAACTTATGTTCCACAATATCTCTTTACAACCCTATTGACACTTAAATTTTGATTTTTCTTTTTAGTCATTTTCTGCATAAAAATTAAAACTAATTTTAGTTCTAAACAAAAAAAAAAAAAATAAATAAACTTAACATTCATAGTTTATTTTTCGTCAAGTCATGCATTGCATTTTCTTTTATTTATTGGACCAATGGTGGATGGACTCAAACGTGCGATTTCTAAATTTAATAAAATTAGTTGGACTTAGTAAATTGAGAATTGGTATCAGCAAATAGTTGAGAATCGCATCGAGCTTTTGCTCGTATTAATCATAGTCCATATTTTATTATCAAGGCCAAGAAAAGGACATGGTTGGGTTGTCCGTGGGGAGAATATTTTCACGGTCAAAAGCAATGCATCGAGCCAAAAAAATTGAGCAAAATTCCATCAACATTAAGAGGAAAGAATTGAGGCATGATTTTCGGGCAATATTTACGAAAAGGAAAATACGACACACCAAGCAGATTATACTCGGCATATTTGATGAGCATATGTTGTGTATCTTTCTCAATCAAGGATTGAAAGACAAGTAAGAGAAAGAAACAAAGAAAAAGGAGATTTCTGCATGATTTATGAACGATTTCCTTTCGAGAAAAGCAATCTGCTCATCACTTGGAAGGCACACGAGCCAAGAGACAAGCTTTGCTTCTTCCTCTGAAGCCGAAGCTACTTGTGGGCAAATTTCCTCCCAGGCGAACACCTTGCTGCCCCGGGGTCCAAGTCCTTCCAAAGCCTTCTTGATTGGAGTCCTACTAAAGTCTTTTCATTGGGCGTGCATCAGCCTTTCTATTGTCCTGCTGGTCCTTCGTTTGAAAAAGCCATTGCCGAGCTCAGTCCACCACTTGTGCTCGACCTTGACGAGTTGCCACTAGTATTCCATCCACCGAGAATCCACGACGGCGATTTTTGTTCCTATCTTGCAGGTTTCCAGATGAGCGTTCTTTCTCACGACGAGGCCACGCACCATTCCGTAGATACCGAAAGCGATGAGCGTTCTTTCACGATGAGGCCACGCACCTTCTGTAGATACCGAAAGCTCATCCACGTGAGCCGCCCCACCGAGCCGATCAGCCCAAGTTTTGAATCGCAATTTTTCGAGGCAAATTCAAATTGGAATACAACCTTGCGATATTAGGTATATTTCCTAATTTGAATGTGCTAAATATTGTTTTGCCCATTTTGCATGAATTGAATATTATATTGCATTTCTTAAAACTTCCGTTGCTTGATTTAGAATATCGCAATATTTAATTAACCTGAATTGATGGATTGCGTATCTAAATTGAATGTCTCGGATTTTTGTTGTTTGATTAGGATAGTGCAATATATGACTTGCCATGTTTGAAAGATTTGATTGGAATAAAATCAGAAAATTTCAAAATCTTTTTTGAAAATTTCTAAAGATACTCAAAATATCAAAAATCTTTCAAAATGTGATCGATTAAGAAAATCTCCTAATCCACAACCGCATACATGGAAATAAGTCTATCTATTAGGTTTTAGATGGAATTATTTTCATAGCGGATGTTTCGAATGTTAGGGTCGATCTATCGGGTTTTAAATCAAAACTTGATTCGAAGAAATAGCGGTAATTATATTTCCATTAATAGATTTATAACTTTAATTTAAATTCATTCATAAGAACTAAAAATAAAAAAAAAAAATAAAAATTCTTGTCTCATGTCTTTGAATTTCGTGTCATAAAATCAAAGAAAATAAAAAAAAATTAGGAAGATATGGTTTCTTAAAAACCACGTCTTATCATTTTAGAAAGATAAGATTTTTCTAGAAAGCCCTATCTTATGGATTACATTCAATGAAATAAAATCTTTGGAATCCATTCTAACCGTTTTTAAAAGATGTAGACATAGGGTAAAAAGATTTTCTTAAATATCTTGGAGCTTAATGCAAATTAAATCTGAAAACTTTAAGATAATCTTGAACCAATTCATCCTCATTTTTCATTAATTTTTATTTCGAAAATTGCACAAAAAATATAAAAAAATTCATAAAAAGAAAACCAAAAATTGCACCTTTGAACTTCAAGTCAAAATTCACTGCAATTACCAAACCGAACATTTTCCATGAAATTGGTATTGAAAAGGCATTAATTTTAAAAAAATTAATGTAACCAAGCATCGAGCTTAAAATCTTTGGTTCGAAGAAATAAAATAGTTTTCTCCTTCTATTTTATTTAGGTTTCTAATCAGCCTACCAAAAATGATCAGTGGCAACTCCAAAAATTAAAAGCTTTTATTTAATAATTACTCGAATCATAAGTCACGATTTAGGAAAACTTGGGAGAGTTTGAGCTAATTAAGTTAGTTAATTTAATTAATTAATTTGATAATTCATTAATCTAAATTTGGAAAATCCGATTTTTAGGTCACGACAAACCCTAGCATTTCGTGATAAGCCGAGGCAAAGCATCCTCTGTGCTTTCTTATCAAACTGATCAGCTCAGCTTTAAACTCACCCTCTAATAAGGCACTTATAAAAATGGGTTGCTTTCGCCCTTTCTCATTGATGTCTATTTCCTCCAAAGGATTTTCTACCTCTAGGACCTAACTGTCTTTCTTCGAAGGCGGATCTTTGAAGTCTTCCACACAATCGGTTATGGCTAATGCTTCTTTGATTTCATTTGTTAGGAAGCAAGAATACCGCTCGACAAGCTCTAGCAACGAGTTGTCTTCTCCCATGAAGAACATCAAATTTTTCCCTCGCCTGTCCATCTTTCGAGATCCATTTTAACCCCTTTCTCGTGTGGCGGCAATAAGCTAACTTCTTCGTATTAACTTCTAGCGAGCTAACTCCAACGATCCTATTCACAACACATGAATCAAGTTGGCCCACTTCCGCCCAAGATACAGTTTGAGTCATGATTAGCTTTCACGTACTCCAATTTATCTCAATTCCAGAAGGCCAAAGTTTGATGTAAAGATGACGGCACACACTAGTATGTGTGGATCCAATCTCTACCCAGCAATAAATTATATAATACATTTGCATTCACTATGAAGAACGTAGTTTTAAACGATATGTTCCCAATTGTTTAAGTCTACCACCAGTGCACCTCTAGCATCACTAACGTCACCAGTGAAATCCGACAACGTAACATTAGTCGGGGCACTATCTGAATCCCTTTTACCAACTTTCGTTAAGAATTTATACGGCATAAGGTTCAATGTAGCTCTAGAGTCAACCAAAACTCGGTTAACTGGACGACCGTCGACTCGACTCATCATCATGAGCGCTTTCATGTGTTTGGTCTTATGGCTGGGAAACTTCTCAAACTCGACATTTTCTTCGTCGGTAAATTGAAGTGCTGCTTTGACCTTTTCTTCTGCTTCAATCTCACTCTCTTACAGCGATGTCACTCTCATAGCCGACGCCCTAAAATTGCGTGGCAGCCTAGCATGCACCGTGTTTGACGCTGCCAATGAGGACGATATCGTAGCACGGTCAATCTTTGATTTAGTTTACGGGGACCCAGACCTCCGAGCCTCTTTGTCGGTTACCTTCGGCTCTAGGCTTACCCCCTCGTTTTCCTTTCTCTTCCATACCAAACTCCTTGGTTTGGCTTTCTTTGCTATTGAAGCATTTTGTTGTCGGTTCAATTATTAAAGTTGTAACTGCAAATCCTGGATTTTCTTTCTTCTTTGGACTCGGCACCTTTGAGTTCAAGACATGCTCCATGGATTTACATCGTTGGGCTGTCTTGGACCCTCCTATTGCTCCCGAATAGAGGACCATGGCCACTCGGGAGGGTTGTGTGGAACTTTTAGCGTAACTTTCTTTCCAACCTTATTGTTTGGTAGCGGAGGAAAATCATCGTCTTCAAAGTCTGGAACCCGTCCCGTGGGTACAACATCTTTCATACTGACACCCAAACTTGGTGATCTAGAATAGCAGACATAAAAATCATATGGCGCGCTAGACTCGCCCAAAGTATCAATCTCTGGGTCATCATCTAAATAGCGTTGTCGAAATGACCTCGTGTCTATTTTCTTAGGTGCTCCTCCCTCATCTCCATTCTTATTCGGCTGAATAGCCCGTGGTGGAAATCTTTTAGTAGAAGGCCACACCGCTTGCGCGTTGTTTCTAAGACCTAACATCCTGGTGTTTCGACTTCGTTATGGTATATAATGTTTCTGATGGTACGAATACGTTTCCCCTTCATCTCCCGACTCCCGTGATGTCGATTGCCATTTATACCTTGGCTTCCATTTTCTATATCTAGGCGGATAATCATAATTCATCTCCAGATGACATCTCTGACATAACACCACCGGTGGCGGCTCTCCTTTAAACAATGTCGACACCATTCCAGTCATCTGAGGAAAAGGATCCCTTTTTATTGCCATCTTTTTGTCATGTTATTCAGCAGCAAACTTAATTTTCCCTTGGCATATAGCCTCCTGAACGATCTGCCCAAAGACAATACAATGGGTAGTGTTGTGGCTCCAAGAATGATGCAATACCTCTTGCCGGCTAACTCTTCTTTGCTTGGTATTCTCTGGTCTTTGGCTAACTTAATCAGGCCATATTGCAAGAGAATATCAAATATTTCATCCAACTTTGTCACATCGAACGAGTATCGTTGGACTTCTTTTGTCCTCGCCATGATCGACTCTTTCACCCTTATGGGATTCAAAGCGCGGCAGACATAAGATTTATCCAAGACCATCTTGGCAACCGCAATCTCAAGCAGTTCATCCTTATCAAAGTTTTCATCAGAACTCTCCCTTTGGTCTGCTGAAGCCAAGTTTTGTTTATAGTCTTTACAAGACTTTTTTATCTTTCTCGTTCCACAAATTATCAAATCTCACTGCAGCCGCAGTCAACGAGAACAGATCTGTGAACTTCTGACGCTCTAGGATTTCCCTAAGGTTAAACTTCAAACCGACCTTAGCCATGTCGGTCACCTCTTTCTCGGGCAGAGTGAACAACATGCAGTAGTTTCTTAATCTTTTAAACCGCACGATGTAGTGCTCTATAGACTCATTGGTATACTGCTTTGTGTTTGCCAATTCAGACAGCGTAACTTTCGGCATTGTTTGGTAAAACTGGGCATTGAATTTGTTCTCCATGTCCTCCCAGTTTTGCACATAATTTGGCGCCAAGCTTGTGTTCCAAGTGAAGGTTGCTTTTGACAAAGACAATGAGAACAACCTTAACATAAGGCGCCAGTCATTGTTTGTCTCCCACATTGTGAGGTGAATTTACTTATATATTCAACGGTGGATAGATCATCTTTACCAGTGAACACTGCAAAATTTGAAATTTTATACCCTCTCAGGTATTATCCACCCAGTTGGGATATAGCTTTCGGTATATATGGACCTCGGTACCATCCCTCCTTTAGCACCCATGCGCTGCATCACTATGCCTGCAATATTTTCAGCACTGCGCTGGTCTCTAAAGGGATCAATCGCTTGGACCATGTTCTTTCCTTGCTCCCTAGGCGGAGATGGAGGCCTCACCAAGTTATCCGAATGGTACAATGGACGAGGGAACAAGCTATCCAGGAGGAAGAGGAATACCCAAATCGACGTTCATCGGGTTCAAAGGGTTAACCACTCCTACTGGCAAGTATCCTACGTTATCGAGTGGCCTAACATTGTCACATGTGTTCAGTAACACATTAATTCTCGGATTTTGAAAGGATGGTGGTGCGACATTTTGTACCCAATTCAATCCTACAGAGTTTCCGTCAGCAACAATTGGTGGGAAACCGCCTACACTGATATATACCTCAACATATAGAAATTAATGCCCCAAACCACGCCATGGTAATACACTTATCT
The DNA here is from genome assembly GCA_021437795.1 of Rhodamnia rubescens. Classification (NCBI taxonomy): domain Eukaryota; kingdom Viridiplantae; phylum Streptophyta; class Magnoliopsida; order Myrtales; family Myrtaceae; genus Rhodamnia; species Rhodamnia rubescens. Next base: position 2,745,051 of record JAILYA010000013.1, read on the forward strand.
CAAAAAGCCCGCTCGCTAATACGACTAAACAAGTTTGTCGATCATAAAAGTCATAGCAGCACAATAGGCCCATTGAATAGCAGTATAGTCCATTCAATGCTCTTTGGTCCATCCATTGGTGAGCCCAAACATTAAAGCAATGCTTATTGTAATGCACACAAATGTAAACAAACATTACAAACACACTAGCGCCATAGGGCACAATATTTCAACTAAATCAATATTAGAGGACATTTACAAAAAAAAATAAATATATTGTATTGGTGTTAATTTAGTCACAAATCTTTCAATTTGTCTAATTTGATCATAAACTTTTTGATAATTTGTCAAAACTTGTTCATCCAACCAATTTTGGCAAAAAATTGCTGACTTTGACATTTGCCATCCAACGTGGTACCACATATGCTGACATTAACAGTTTTTGAAAATTTTTTAAGAAAATTTTGAATTTTATTTATTTATCTTTTCTTTTTCTTTTTTCCTTCTTTTCTTTTGTTCTTTTCGCTGTAGCCCGTGAGGGCAACAGCAATCGCCCACCCTCGCCCAAACCATTGCGCCTATGGGCAAGGCTGACCTCAATGGCTCCGCGATGGCCTCACCTGGATCTAGGTGAGGCCGCATTGCCCAATTGGGTTGCGAGCCAAAAGAGAAAAAATAATTAAAAAATTATTTATGTTAGCGCCAACCATATCACATAAAACGATCGGCATTCATGTCATTGGTTTCCTATCAAATTTGATCGGATAGATAAAATTGGCAAAATGTCAAAATGTTAAAGATAGATTGGAGTTAGAATAAAATAGGACCTGCTTTTCCAAGGCAAAGTTGGGAGAGAACATCTGGGAAGAATATTCTTCGCATGGATTCATCAGGGCAATTTTCTCGGACTCTCTCGAGGCAGACGAGGGAAGTGTTAGGTAGGCACACGGGGGTTGTTGGTCTCTCGGGGCTTTGCTTGAGCCAAGAACATGTCAGGTTTGACCATTAATGTTAAAAACCCTAGAGGCCGCAGAAAAGGGTGGAGGTAGGTCGTGTCGAATCTTGTCATGGGGGCACTTTGAAGGGTTGCTTAGTTTGGTGGAATTGAACTTCAAATTTAATTCTTTGCATGAGGTTGGGGGATGGTTGGTCTCTTTTAACTTCACGAAAGGTTGTTCAAAATCGCCATCTTTATTTTATTTTATTTTTGTCTTATTTTATGTTTAAATGCGCACATATATTTCAATTGTACATAGACAGGACATGCTGGTTGGTTTACAGAGCTCGTGTCTTAATTTCATGTCCTCACAACTGTACTCCAATCTGAAAAATTCATTTCGTCGTGAAAATAAGAGGAAATAAAGTCGTTTCCCGCAATTTTATTTACTTACGTACAGACATGACGCACACTACAAAGCTGTACTAAATCTTCACTTACTCGATAAAAAGAACAGATGATTATTAGCAAATGAAATGAATTCCCACGGCTCCACTTGGTCATTAGGTCATGTTCATGTCCGCGCACATCGGCCACAATGTTACACAGGTGGAATGACGCGAATAAGAAAAGGACTTTTACATCGCCATGGTTAATGAATATTATTGTCTAATCATATTTGTCGTAGTCAAGTCGTCGCAATGTATATGAAAAGTCTAAACTATGTGTAACTCAGACGGCTTTTCAAGTTCCATAAGGCTCAAGCTTCATAAGGTTCGAGGTTCGTTTGTTGCATTAATAGTCAACATTTGATTGATCGAACCAATAGTATTGCGAGGGATGAGATGCATGTTTTTTCGATCCGTCTTATCTCTAACTCTCTCGACTTTTTCTGCTTGCCCTTTACAAAGCGTGGAAGTCGAACCTTATACTTGTAATACTAACGTCTCCACCCCCCCAATCATTTTACCAGTAGGGCGGCATGCCTATTAACATGAGATGTATGTCCGAAAAGAGATATCTTACTCGATTTATCTTAATAATTTGAAATGCCTAAACCAAGAAAAAAAAAAAACCTATCCTATAATATATATTTGGAAAATGTCCATGTCACAAAATCAGTCACAATGCTCCTCAAATTTATCGGCGCACAAGTATGTTTGCACCTCCTTTTATTGAATAATTAAAATAATAATTAACATTTCGAATTTTAAAGTCTCTCTTCGGAAGAGGAGGAAGCTTGATGCAATGAAAGTTCCAAACGCGCGTCGAATCAATTATGAGAAAGTAGTTCTCTAATTCAATGAACAAGTTCTTGTTGCGTCTTATATTGAGTCTCCATATATTTCGCAAAAAAAATAATAATTTCAAGAGTATTTTTCTGCTCATGGTCATTTGTGTCATTCGGAATAATTAGTTAATGAAAAAATATTTTCGCTATTAATAATAATTTATATCTCAATATTTTCATGGATCATAAATATATTTTCCACTTCTTGAATTGGCTTTGCCACTCTTTTAAATCACTAATTGCAATGTAAACCAATTAAGTTCAATCGAAAAAATTCGAAATTAAAAATTATTTGTTAATTCTGTCCTCAATATAATATACGCAGGCCCCACTGAAAGCGGTCGTTGCCAAACCAAATGTCAAAGAATGCAAACAAGTGGAGCGGCGCATGATCGCCCGCAAGCGTTCGTCTCCATTTTATAAGAAACCTTGCCAACTGTTAGAGAGAGAAAGCGAAAAAACATCGCGAAAGAGAAGAAAGACAGAAACTTTGTCGATACCCTGTTTAGATTTTGCGCATCTGAGACGTAAACAACACCCAACAACAAGAAAGGGGAGCGATTTCTTCCACGGGGAATGATGTAACAGAGAATCCTCTTCTGCCTCTCGCATTCCGTCAATTGGAAAAGTTGGACAGTTAGCTTTGAGTTTAACCCGTCTTCATCTCCTTCTCCGTCCCCCTCTCTCGTAATAAACTCAAGCCCAGCTGCGGAAATTTGCACTCTTCCTGTCTTCCTCGGCATTTCCGCTCGGCCTATAAAGGAAAGGTGCGATCTTGATGCTGATTCCAACGCAATCGAGCTGATTCTTCGCTTTCGTTTCCATTCTTCTCGCGTTTCGGCTTCAGGGTCTTGGAGCTTTTCGTGTCTTTTATGTTCCTCTTCGCTCGAGTAAGATTGTTTTTTTTTCCAGGTTTAGTTCGAGGGAGATGTTCGTGATTCTTTGGTGGTGGGCTTGTGTGCAATGATGCATTTGTTGTGTTCATTTTGTAGCTTGCCAGTTTTGTGGGAATTTGCATTTTGAGTTACTTTGAATTAGTCTGTCTGTTCTGGGCCCAAGTTTTGGAGCTAAAAGCTTAATTTAGTGAAATTTCTAGGACTTTTTGTTCTGTTATGAGACAAATTTTTTCTTGCTGTTCTGTTGATTCCGTTTATGTGGCTTTAGTTTTAAATGGCCGACCCACTAGTGAGCTCCTTCCGGTTCACTTATTGCCTCTTTGGACAACTAAAATAACCTGGTGCTGTCTATTTCATGGAACGGGGAGTTTTTTCTGTTAAATGTGGAAATTACTGCGCAGCGTATAAGCGATGACTTTGATTTTGGTTCATTAGTAAAACATCCCTTTGAGGATCATTCTTTCTAGCTTCTATTTATTTTTTTATTTTTATTTTTGTTTGTGAGTGATCATACTTCAACGGCAGCATGCTCTGTACTAGTTCTGTCTAAGAAACAGAAAGCGAATGACAACTATGACATTTTTGTTCCACGCTAGGTTCTTTAGGAACATAATAATGCTTATGATTTCACTTCCTGAAAAGCATGGGGAAAGATAGATCTCCTCTGTACACTAATGTAAAGATGCTTTTCTCTAACTTTCAGAATGGCCGCTGCTGTGTTTAATCAAGCATGTGGAATTGTTCAGCCTCATGGCTGTCTCAACAAATCTTCCAACCATCAGGAATTGGGCAGTGTTTCGTTCAGATTTTCTCGGAAAGTGCTTAATTTTGAAGCTAGTCAGTTGGTAAGAGGAACTCGGGCCTCCGAACTGAGGAATTCTTCTGCTACTGGAGTTTCAGCCCAATCTCCAGTGCTTGATCCAGTTATAATTCCCTCAAAAAGTGATTCCACGGAGTCCAAGAAAAAATCAAGTACGGCTCTTTCATCAAGTCTAATGTTGATCTATATGATCTGCAGGGTGTGGACAAGTTGCATATCCTACTCGAAGTAACTCTTAAAGTAGCTTATATAGTTTCTTCTTGATTCTTGGTAGAGCAGGAGGAAAAAACTGCAGGAGCTCATTGTTTCATGCAAATCTTGTATCTTAAAATGACATTCAAACAGCAGCCATTTTAGTAAGTAATTGGACGAAATTTCGTTTCTATCTCAGGTGAAGCAGCTCTTATACTGATTCGGCACGGTGAGTCTTTGTGGAATGAAAAGAACCTATTCACAGGTTGTGTAGATGTACCACTTACCAATAAGGGCATAGAGGAAGCAATTCATGCTGGACAAAGAATTAGCAACATACCTGTCGACATGATTTTTACATCGGCACTGATTCGTGCGCAAATGACGGCGATGCTTGCCATGACTCAGCACCGTTGTAAAAAGGTAACTAAACTATGTCATTCTTTTGCATGGCAGAAATACCGAAGGAGATCAGGAACATATCTTCAAAGAAGTAGCTTGTTATTGCACGGCATTATCCAATCTAGGCATCACTGTTAATGCATGGCATTATCCAATCTAGGCATCAGCAATTTGTGCTATACCTATCTGCAGGTGCCGATCATCTTGCATGATGAGAGTGAGCAGGCTAGGCTATGGAGCAAAATCTTCAGTGAAGACACAAAAGAACAATCCATTCCTGTAGTAACAGCTTGGCAATTGAATGAAAGAATGTAAGAACGCTGGTTCTACATATGAATAATTTCTTCTCCCTTTATAGTAGTATGATTGCCTTTTATTAAACATGTTTTGTTCAGGTATGGGGAATTACAAGGTCTGAATAAGCAGGAAACAGCAGAAAGATACGGAAAGGAACAAGTTCATGAGTGGCGTCGAAGTTATGACATTCCTCCGCCCAATGGGGAGAGTCTGGAAATGTGTGCCGAAAGAGCTGTTGCTTATTTTAAAGAACAGGTATCTGAGTGCCTTCCTTCAGTTCTTGTTCGGGAGAACGAAACATTTCTGTTTTGTGTAGTTTCTTACAGCCAAATCCACATTGCAGATTGAACCTCAACTACTTGCTAGGAAGAATGTTATGATTGCTGCCCACGGGAATTCTTTGAGGTCAATCATTATGTACCTTGACAAATTAACTTCCCAGGAGGTGATGCGACGATCCAAATCAGTAATTTTATGATTTTATAACTTTATGTAACTAAAGGAAATGGCTTTGTATTATCAACAGGTTATAAGTTTAGAACTATCAACGGGTGTACCGATGCTATACATATTCAAAGAGGGTAAATTCATCAGGAGGGGAAGTCCCTCGGCACCGACGGATGTTGGAGTATATGCATATACTAAGGTAAGCTGTTCCTTTATGTGGTATGTTTTCACTTTGGCCCTATTTGTTCTGAACATGTTGATCCGGAAGCAGATTGATTAGAAAAATTGCTGTAAAATCCTTTGATTGATCTAGTGTCTCACTGTTCGATTCATATGCAAGTTAGCTAGATCGAAAAGGCACTCAGATTGCATGTAGCAATATCATTTTTTCATAGACTGGGAGTGGAACTAGTTATGAAACGTGTTAGGATATATGTTACAAGAGTTGCGCTCTTGCATAGGAGTCAGCTGACTCTGTGTTCTTGTCTATTGATTAGTGAAACTATAAATGATGTCTTCCATCTATTAAATGCTTCAATTCATGCAGGCATTTGAATATCTCCACTTGGGATTTACAAAGCTAATGAATTTAATTGGCTTATTAAGGACAGGTCTGCCTAGAAGAGATTTTTAGCGATAGGGCTTAATTACCGCCAGAAGGATCTTAAATTAAGAGGCACAAAGGCATGTACATTAGAAGTTCACTCTCCCGCTCACCTCGAAATAAATGGATGGTCATCGTGAGTTTGCGATAGTGGGGGGTTCTTATCGGTGTTTGTTAATCACTGTCAATGATATGACTCTCCTCATTCTTTGAAATTTTTGTCTAGGGCTAATGAGCATCTTAATTTAGCTATATCTAGAGGAATACTGGCTCAAAACCTTCCTATCAATTTCTTTTTGCCGAGGAAAAACAAGCGTGCACTTCACCTCCATAGGAGAAACAGAGTTCCCAAAATTTTGTTTTCTATCTAATTCAACAAGGTATAAGCTCGCGTTATGGCGGAGGGTCAATTCTTCATTTCATAGTACGGGGTATAAAAGTTACTTCCAACTTGTGAATGTTTACAGATTCAAATATCAACTATCAGGTGCTGCAATTTCGTTGAAATATGCTAATTATGCAAATGCAAATTCTGTGTAGAGTTTGGCTAAGTACAGGCAGAAGTTGGATGAGACGTTCCAGTAGCATACTAGAGGCATCTTTATATACAAGCTACCAAATTTGTTCCTAGTACGTCACAAATCCTCTGCAGCTATTCTTTGTTGACGTTGGATTTCTGTCGCGCACAAATTATCTGAGACCTCTCTGTATTAGGCATTGGTTTTCAGGCTCGACTAGAGGAGGGCTTAAACAAGAAAAACATTGTGCAAAGTTTCAAATGCCGGTGGAAGTAATACTTTTCAAGAGTCAGAGCAGTAGATTAAGAAACTTGGTTTTTCCATCTATATGTATCCTTGGACCCAGTTTGGTTTTTCTTCCCCTTTCCTTCCCCCTATTATCCATGTGCTGTAGTCAGGTTATAACTTATACGTGTGTAAAATGATAACGGTTGAAATCCTGTGATCAATGGACACTGTAGTAACTTCTATGCAGTTGGGATTGTTTTCCTTCTTGCAGTGGTTACTTTGCATGCAAACTTGAAAAATCTCTTGGTTCATAGTTTCCCATTGATGCCTCAATTTTCTCCTTTGTCTGATACAATGGAACTCCTGGTGAAATTACAAGACTAGGAAGTTCTTTCTCTCTTTTCTTTGGGTTTGGTGCTTCCGTTGCCTTGTTGGCTCAAAGAGTCTTAAGACAAACGTCTGCACAAACTCGTGAGCTCGCTGCTCGCTTGAACGGTAGGTTCATCGGCCGACCGGTACTACTAACTCGGGTCTCTACATATGGTACTTCCGACTCCTAAATTTGGTGAGGCGTGGAGCATCTCTTGCTGGTACCAAAGGTAGTGGATTCTCAATGAAATTTAGCCTACATCATTTAGGGGCTACTGGATCCAGCTCTCCCCCGATAGAAATTCCGTATTGGGCTATGCAAGATCAATCTTTGATATTTTGCCCGAGCCATTAATCTGACAGCCCACTCACAAATTATGGAAGCCTCTCCTGTATTTTCTGGCGTAAAAGGAAAAATTCACTGTACTTTCCCAATGAGAAATGCTATGTAAAAGTGGTATACCTAGTCATTACCATCTGTTGTTTGACAGATGCGAATGTTGTTTCCGTTCAATTAACTTTAATTGGTGACTCAACACTATTGAATCTATCTTTTAAGTGTTGAGTGAAATGGCTTGAAAGACTAGGAAGGACCTACAACTACAAGGTGAAGAAGTCAAAGAGAACGAGAAGCTCATGAGGACTTGGAGAAATCAATATGTGAATAGATCTGTGGAGGTCTAATTCACACAAGTGTTCGAGGGGAAAAATCGATGGACGGTGTGATGAACACAACATTTTTACGGACTGGATGACTGGGCAGAACCAAGGAAAGTTGATAGAAGCACGGCTCACATCGAACTAAGACGATCGCTCCGATCGAGTGATATAATGAAGACCTGGACATTCCTTTGACAGTTATTACTCATTTGAAGGAATCTGATAGCTAATCACAAGTATGAAATTACGGATTTACTCATTTGAAAATCAAATCGATTATTCATCGTGTCGTTGGATAAGGATTATTTCTAACTTGAAGACTCTAGTGTTGGAAGCGGCACGGTCATTGTCGGAAGATGTGGTTGTATGGTAGACTGGATCTCCAGTGATTCTATTGCAATCAACAATGGCTAGGTTGATTATCCTAAAAATCATTTAACGGGTCGACTTGAAAATTGACAAATTATTAAAGAGATACTGTGCAAGCCAAAATAGATAGAGAAGAGTTGTGGGACTTACAAGAACACCCTACTCATTCTGTGGTCGATTGATTTGCTTATCGAGAGTCATACGCTGTTTATTCACTTCCTCTACGTTATATCACTAGCCACAACAGCTATTATAAAAATAATTAAAAGTTGAAAATTGAGATTTCTTTCGTGATGTAATCTAGTTTGTCACTAATGCCGAACAGTATTTAGGTATAGAGAAAAGAAATGCATATTCACGGAAAAATTATCAAAAAGTCCTCAAACCTATTGTAAAGATGCTAATTAAGTACTAAATATATTTTTTAAATTTTTTCCATTTCTTTTCTTTGATTTTTTATTTTTTTTATTTTTTATTTCCCTTCGCCGACCACGGGCAAGGGCCGGCACACCTTCGCTTGGCCCGGATCTAGCAAGGGTGCCACATCCCTCGCCCAATATTGACGAGGGTCAAACCTCACCCCCTTGCTAGATCAAATTATTCCTAAAAGATTGTCCACATCAGCATCAGGTTGTGCGACATTGGACATGTCAACAATTTCTAGCCGAAATAGACCAAAATGACTACTTTGGCAAATTATCAAAAGGTTTAAAATGAAATTGATTATATTGAAAGTTTTATGATCGAATTGACATTCATACATAAGTTTAGTATTTTTTTTGTAATCATCCATGTATTCACGTATTTGTGCTTTAAAAAGTCTAACTAGTTGTTCCTAACCAACAAAGGTCTAGCTAGTCGTTCAAAGTAGGGGTGATTACGGTCTCGATCCAACTAGGGAACCGAGACCGGACCGACCGGTTCTTTGGGCAATTCTTGGAATGAGTCCATTGGTAATTGATAATAACCGGTCTAGTTTCCGGTTCCAATCAAGGAACTAACCAACCGGACCGATATTCATTAATCCTTTTTAGTTAATTTTTTTCTTTTTTATTTTCTAGACTAAAGCTAGAATTAAAACAAAACCCTAGCACCTCACGCCTCTCTCGCTCTCAATAGGGTTGGTCACATTGTCTAAAGCTTTCTCTAATTTTGGCCTAAAAGATGTTTGTCTACTGGACCACATCCAGTAAAAATTGACAAGAAGACGTTCCTCTAAACTTCCAGTCAGTGCAACCAAAGACTAAAGAAACATACGCTTGTTGATGCGGGTATTATCATTGAAAATGCGAAAAAAAAAAAAAAAAAAAAAAAGGTCTACGGTCGGTCCAATCCAACCCGAACTACGGACTAGGACAGATCAATGCGATCTAGTTCGGTTCCCGGCCGGACAGGGCTGGTTCCAGTTTCACAAATTGAGAACCAGTCTTGTCTAGTCCAGTTTCCAGTTTCGTGGTGAGAACCAACTTCCTCTTAAACCAATTATTCTAAGTTCAAAGTAAGTCGAACTTTGGTGTTTCGACAGTCAAATGATGTCCCATCCGAGCAAATGCTTTACGTAACCGGCGTTAGTAAGATTTTACCGGTTCAAAAGTCGTCCCTTTCGTGATGATCATTCCATTATTTCAGTAGCCATCGCTATCCATACATGTATAGCCATACAATAACTTATGGGTTTTAAAGGAGTATGACGTAAGGATGATCAAACTCACACTTGATTAAGAAAACTTACAATGAATATGAAAAATCATTAGAGAAGCATGGGTTGCGAAACTTTGCTAAGTGTAAAAGAAAGTAAAGATGAATTAGATATTTTGTTGACATAGGAGCAAGAGAACTCAAGAGCCACAAACCAAAATTACGCCCTCTTATGAAATGTTGCGAGGGAAATTTACAGATGAATTACTACTAGTAAGGACGATGATGTATGTCAAAGGAGAGTTACTATCTAATTAGGTCATTCATTAAGAACAGCAAAGGAAACTTACTTAGCAGATTGCTATTATCTATCTAAGAACGGTGAATCATAGGACCCATAGAATTTAGGACGATAAAAGGGACATTAAATCCTATACAAAGAAATTACGAAATGTGTTAGGTAGGATCATAGAAGTTAGAATTGGCATCTCCTCGTTGTAGGAAAAGATTATGATGCTTTTCCACGAGAATAGCTAAACATGGGGAAAATTATCAAAATAGTCCTAAATCTATTGTCATTGTGTCAATCTAGCCCTAAACCTTTTTTTTTTCCAATCAATCCTAAACCTTTTGCAAATGTACCATATCGTTTCATTTGACAGGTCAGCGCCGACGTGAAAAATTTTTAATAATATTTTTTCAATTTTTTAATTAGTTTTTTATTTTTATGCCTTTTTATTATTTATTTTTTTGGTCCGGCAAAGTAGCCAAAAAGAAAAGAAAAGGAAAAACAATTCATTAAAAAATTAAAAATATATATTATTAAAAATTTGTCACCTTAACATCGATCGGTCAAATGGACTAAATTGGCATAATTATAAATGGTTTAGGAATGAATTAACAAAAAAAAAGTTTATGACAAAATTGGCACATTTGCAATAAGTTTAGGACCTTTTTGATAATTCTCCCGCAAAAAATATATATGCACTAATTTATTATGCCTTACTCTTCTCCTCGCTTTTCATTATTCGTTATTTAATTATAACCCATATATATCGAATAAATATTTTTTTTCTTTCTTATATTAGTTAGTAGATAAAGGCTCCTGTTGTCTGTATACATTTACAAGATAGTATAAGATTTACGAGATATAATATCCTATATCGTATTTGTGAGGTTTTCACTTTGATACTAATTAGTTGCTTTGTACTTTGATAACTTAATTGCACATGTAACCTTGTACAAAACAATGATGAGTTAACTAATGTTCTATTTATGCTAAGATGGTTCATGCTCCACTTTAATTATACATTTTTATACGACGATTCGCGCAGCTAATAAACATCTAGCACGTGGAAATTCTTTTATATCTTTTGATTTTGAAATTTTGCCTATAATTATAACTTTGAGATCAACTATAATCTTCTTTCCTCCGGAGAAGCGGATGCCGCTTTCCATCCTACATCAGTCAAGAAAATAGGTTATCTAATCAAATCATAGTAAAAAAGTACATAAAATATGTTCGTGAGTTTGTACGTGTAAGATGCTTCGAAATTCGATAGTATGCTTTTCTATTATTTTATCATCCCAAATTGAGCTGTTCTATCTTAGATTATTGTGGTATGTGTGCTGTACAAGGTCTTACAAATAATTTTATTTCTATTAATCAGCTTTTTATATGGTTGGGGGAGGCATTTAAATTCAACAAGAACATCTATATTACCATCCGAAATTACTTACTTAAATATAATCTTTCATTTGTTATTGAATCTGTCTTGCTTTTACAATTATCCATCTTAAGCGCGGGCCATGATCTAGTAGGGCTATGCAAAGGAATCGAGAACCACCCGGAGCTGGACCGGACCGGTCCGGAACGTGATTGCTAAGGGAACCACGGGTACCGATCTCGGCTCCTAGTTACAAGTGTGGAACCGCCCACCGAACCAAATCGGTAATATATAATCTATTTTAATTTTAATTTTTTAAAAATAAAAAATCTTAAATCTCTAATTTGAAAATCGCTCATCTCATCTCAAACTCTCACTCTATTCTCGGACTCTAGTCTCAATGTCTCACTCTCACCTCGATCTCTCCATCTCCATCTCTCAACCCATGGCCTCGACTCCCATCGAATCGTGGCCGCTCATCGACTCCCCCTCTTGCTCTCGGTCGCCTGCATTTGCTTGGTGGGACCGGTTCCATGGACCCACTTGGGAATCGGACCATTCTCGCTGTTTTTCTCGTCCATCTTGCCCTACGCCGCTTATAGATTCAGTTGCATATATCTAAGCATCTATTAGTATTAGGGGCTAGGACATACCTTTAAAAAAAAAGTCCTTCGCTAGGACCCCGTACTTCTCCGAAACACTCTCAACATCTCATTTGGTTGGTAAAGGGGATGTTTACCCAGACACTGTAGTCTTGCCTAACAATCACCAAAGTAGAAGGGCCATAGAAGCTAGAAGTAGCCTATAGTATAGCAGTCGGCCAGTAACGCCTCCCTTCATTTGCTTGCCTCCTTCTAGCTCCGGCCCGGTTCCCGGATAGATCCATGAAACCAATGGGCGGTTCCCGATTTTGATAGCAAAATGTCTATTCCCACCTTTTTCTTTTTTGGGGTCGAATATTTGTAACTTGATATCTAGATATTTGCGGTGAGAATGAAATTGGCTTTGGGAAGTATATTCAGACATCTTTCGCCAAGAAAAAATCAAGAGCCAGCTGGGGCGCAAACGCACTACTCGAATAATTGAGCAGGAAAAGGGCGATTTCCCGATTTTAATAATCAATTTTGTTCACCTTTTCACTTTCAGGTTCTCCACACCATCGGATACGTCCGAGGAGAACAAAAAAAATCCATGCACCACTGAAGATCATTCATGCGTGCTGGCTTGTGGCCGGTCCCTCTCATTCTCGTAAATTACTAATCTTACCACGTTCCATAACCTTAAATTAACAATTATATCTCGTACTGGGCCTCCTTGAAGAAAAAGGAATTAGGGGCCCCCCATTTCGTAAATTTCCACTTTTCCCCCTAATTATATCACCTAATAGTATTCCTTTAGTAAGTGGATGGACTACCCATAAAAGATTTTGATGGATCCGTCCCACATGTTAAGAAGTGGAGAATGTTGGCTAAATGGTTGTTCTGAACAAGCCGTTAAATGTCCCCGTAGTTATAATCGATGATGCTACCTTTTTTTTTGGGGGGGTGAGAATGAAAATTTTCATTTTATAAATTCAAAAAAAAAATGCAAATCCCACAAAGTAAGCAAAACAAGTAAGTTCGAAAAGTGAATCAACTTAGTGTAGCTCAAAGAAACTAGTTCATTCCACAAAGACAGATATGTCATAACATCAAAGCACAAAGGTTCGGCTTTACCCAACATTACCATTGTATAGAGACCACAACAACACCAATTAGTTGAAAGAGCACGTAAAAACGCAGGGGATAGAAAAGCACATAAATCTAGATCTACTCTAAATCAAGGGAAGAGCTAACAAAAGATACCATTTGGTCACTAAATCATTATCGGATAACCGATTAGTGAAAATAACAGTAAATAAGTTTCGAATACTTGTGGAGTGCTCGATTGTCTAGAATAGGCATCCGGAGCCCGAGTGAGTGAACATATTTAGAAAAAGCATATTCTTCCGAGACACTCGCGCTTCGATCTTTAGAGCTCATTTCCGAGGAAGATGTCGATCGCGCCATCCATGAAATCGGCCAAGGAATCTAAAAGACAAAGAAGTAGAGAAACATAAAGGGAACGGGAGATGGGGAGATGGGGAGGGAGAAGGGCAGGGAGAGCGAGAAAGGTCCCCCTCTCTCCCTCAGGAGAATCTCAAAGGAAAGTTGGGCTGTGACAGCTTCGAGAGAAACCCTGAGGGAGAAGAGGACAAAGAAGGTGGACGATGAGGCTACCTTGAATGCCACAAAAAACTTAGAAATGGAGAATGAGTTGAAGGAACAGACTTAAGTATTCGGTGCACTAATCCCCAATCAAATTGTTTCGGATTCACTAGTGAGAGAAGTAAGTTTCTTACTACTAATCCCACCGACGAGTGATCTTGCAAGAACCAATTTCTCCAGGCTCTTAAGACATCGAGCTATCTAGTCTTTATCCAACAATCTTCCTCCTCTTCATTTTCATCTTTGAAAAGGCCTTTGTTTTTGGGGCTTGGAGGTATCGAACTTGAGCATCATATATGGACGTTGATGTCCTCATCAACCAACGAGCCAGCCAAAAGCACTTCCGGAGAAAAAGAAATCCAGATTTTTATCTGGAAATTAAAGATGCTTATCATCGACGGCCGTCCCTTTTCTTTTTCCGCAGAATATCTTTATTTTCCGCTTTTTTTCCGGCTTGAATTTTCTCGAGTGGAGAAAAAGAAATGAAGATTTTCATTTGGGGTCACTGTAGTTTCGGGTTAAGGACATCTACGATCGACTTGGCCGATTGGAACCCGAGTCCATCCAGAGCCAGAAGATTGCCGATGAATGGAGAGTTCGTTTGTCTACTCTTGCGAAGAGATATTTTTCTTCCCTCCTTCATTGAGATTGCGTGAGAATAAAGAAACAGAGCATGAACGACAGAATGACGTATGATTCTTCATGTTACTATTAAGGTAGTTCGCTTTGAATAAAGATTCCATCATGAAAAGATTTGGCACGACGAATGGCTTGGAGACGTTTGTTAAGCACATTCAGTACGAAATAGTTTAATTCTCAAAGTGTTGAGCACGCTTAACATGAGTAAGGTCGATACATTAAAATTTACGAATAACTGAAATTTTTTTAAAAAAAAGAGTAACATTCATAAAGAAAAATCATTTCAACCAGGGCAAAGCACAAGGGAAAGTTGTCCGAAAAATCCTCAATCTATTGTACTGCAGTCATTTTAATCCAAAACCTTATGATGGTGTGCCAATTTAGTTCCAAAATTTTTCGAGATTTGTCGATGCGGCCCTTCCGATCAAATATCCAAATAATAAGTTTACGATATAATCGACATAATTAAAAAGGTTTAGGACCGAATTAATTATCGTATAATAAATTTAATACTTTGTGGACAGTTATCTCCGGAGGTACGACAGTGCCTAAACAGAAAAAAGGAAGCTCATATTCCCTCGAGCACTCGTGCATGCGCAGCCGCGCACTACAACAATGGCGAATAGCCGTGAAACAAGTCGAACGAGAAAAAGCCCAGGAAGCATCGAAAAGAACGTGGTGGGTCAACAACACGACGGTCATGTCGCTGAGAATCTTGAGATTTTATCTTGGGAGAGGAAGCACGCATAATTCTCATGGTTCCCCACACGCTCTCTCGTACGCAAATTCAAAAGCATGATGAACACAAAACATCATCTTCTTTGTCCTCTTCACCTTCCTTCTTCTCTGGAGAGATCCGCGCATAAAAAATTATTGAATCAGAAGTAAATCGCCGATAAATCGGTTCAAAAATACTATACGAAGCACGTGTCGATGAGATAAGAGCCGAAACCTCCGATGATTCATCCAGGCGCGGGATGTTGCTATACGGCTCTACTCGGCGATAATCATTCGAAAATGACGTGAAATCTACTTTCCCTACCATCACCCTCTTAAATTGCGAGAAAATATTTTTTCTTCCTTTTATTTCGAGGGAATCTTCTCAAATTTTACGCCTCGTAGTTCAAACGAAGCAGTTTAAGGATTTTATTCAGGTCCGAATCTGCCGTTCTCTAGAGAGATCCACGCATTAAAAAATTATTGATCCCCACGAGGTGAAGAAACAGAGTAACAATCATCTTGGGGGTTCCATGGAATTCCAATTATGAAAGCTGCTCGGGAGCAACCTTCCAAGTCCCATGTCAAAAGCCATGCCGCCTTCACATGGCTTTTTTGTTCTCCTGTTCCTTTGGGGTCCATGTCCCACAAACTTTTCTTATCACGATGTTCAAAAATAGATCGTCAAAATAAATAAATAATTGGGCCACGGCCACATCCCTACAAATGAAGCTATTTGATAGATCAAACTGGTTGGCGTGATTCTAATCTATAATGATTTATAGAAATCTTATTTAAGATGCTAAATAGGTCTAGATTAAATTGACACGATTATAATAAGTTTAAAACTTTTTCGATAATTCTTCCGATATATTTATTGAGAAAAAAATATAAATTCAAACGTGGCCTTATACAATTTACCTAGGAATCGTTCATAATTAACTCGTTTTCCCCCATTTTAAATTTAAAAAAAAAAAACACCTCAAAGTTGTGTTCAAATGTTTAGATGCTATAGGCCTAATTATAAATAATCGCCATGAATAGTTGTCTAGCATGTAGCACCTTTGTACTTATCCTCTCTCTTATGCGTCCCTTTCGGATTAGAATTGGACCACTATCTTGACCCTTTTGAGGTTTTTACATTAGCCCTTTTTCAGAGATAAGCTTAATTTGGTTAGAAAAAAGAAGAAAAGCATAACCTCGTAATTATATATGTCCTAACTTGATCCGTCGTTCGCTCGCGCATTTTGCGGTGGCGCAATTCGATTGGGCTCATCGTGTCCACCACCAAAGGCATTGCTGAGAAACTCTCTTTAGATGACTTAGCAGCAGATCAATCTCATTATCGTAAAACTTTCGCTTAAAGGTGAATTTGCCTTCTTACCCGGATGGGTCTGTTGGCAGACACCTAATTTAACATCAACTCGTTTAGTTCCATCGGAGACCGATGATTGATGGCGGAGACTAACGGTTGCGGCGATGATCGTGAAAATTTTTTGGTAAGAAGAAGGTGGTGGTGGGACTGTAGAATTGAAATATTAATACTTGCTATCGCTAAATAATCCAATTCCCCGCTTTTTGAAGAATGTCATTTCACGTGGGATTGAATCCCGTATTTTGATTTCTTTTTCAATTTCACATATTTTCCTTGAAATTCTGTATCTTAAGAAATTCAATTATGCATTGAATTAAGGAAATTAAGATGTCATCCAATTATCCAATTCGTATCTTAAGATGTCATTCATGTATTAGAATAAAACTCGAGAAAACAAGAGATACATAGAAGACTTTCAAGCCTAGAAAATTTCAATTAACAATAAAACAAAGTAAAAGTCAGAAATTACAAAACATAATCTATAATTAAAGGCACACTCCCATCTCTTGGGTTAGGCGATTAACAAACACGAATGCAACCAAACCAAAGGAACCCGCGGGAAAATCCCCAGTTTTGCCCATCTCGTGGGTCCCCTATTGACCGACCTCAGCACCTGACCGCCGCCCGCGGGGGGGGGTGAGGGCACGCACGTTACTCGTGAAGATGGCCGTTAATAAGTCCCCTAAGTTAACCTAACAATAGTTAACAGCTAACCACCCCCAACGTAACGAAACGCCGTTAAAAGTCACGGAGGGAGGCTCCCACCAAAAGCAAAGAGAGGACATGTCAGCTAACGTAAGCCACGTGGTGGCACGAGACGCGGCTTACTTTCCCTAGAGCGGCGATGCCGTACGAACACGTGGACGTAGCGGATCGCAGCTTTGTGGACTACAAGGTTCCGGTTCGGTCCACCAAGTGGCCGGGTCCCATTGGCTCTGCTCCTCCCTCTTTTGCCAAACGCCCTTAATTTATTTTACTCAAACTGTTGGGGAAATAGAGATATAAAATAGAGAGCGGGACCGGACCGACCATGCGGCTACAGAGGAGACTGCGACCGACAGCTGCCGGTAGACTAGCTACCACGTGGTCCAAGGAGTGTGAAAAGTCAAAACCGCACCAAAAGTCCAAGGAGGAGAAATTAGCGGAGCCTTCCGTGTCGTTTGCCTGCCCAATCGACCCCGAATCTCAAATCCAACGGAAATGGAAAGATTATCTCGTGCATTGATTTTATAAATTGATTAATATGTCTAAATACTCTTTCTTAAATAAAATATTTCAATAATAAGTACATGGCCATGTTGCGTTTTTTAAGTATCCAATTTTTTTTTTCTCTTTTTCGATGAGGTTTCCATCGTAAATTTCAGATTTTAGTAAAACAACTCCAAAACTTTTTGACGAGTGTCTCTTGAAGGTCGAAGTCCGACATGCTTTCCCTCGAAGGACTTTGAAAGTCAAAATTGATTTTGAAATTTTCTCAACCACATAAATTTTCATAAGAATAACAATGGTTAGTCAGAAAATAAAATAAAAAAAAAGTGATCCAAGAGATAAATCAATTTAGATATTAAAAAAACGGACATACCCAAAGTGGGCTTTTTTTAGGCCATTACGTTCTAATTTCCATATCCAAGTGTTTTAATGCTTCATGCCATCGGCAATTTTACCTTCTAATCGTGATTACTCCGCATGGGGTGGAACCTAGTAGTGAAGTTTATACTAAAATTAAATATGTGAAAATTAGGGATAGAGGTGATGGACCATTAGACCCTGTTTTCATGCAAGGAACGCCAAAAAGAGAAAAACCAAGGGGATCCAACAAAAATCGTAAGCCTAGAAATATAAGAAGGATAATAATATGAATTCAACATTTCCTTCTAAAGAAATATCCTATATGGTAAAGAGATTTCGTCAGGCTTCGTCCGAGGATCCTAACCCTCGAACACCAAAGAAATCTAAGCATCCAAAATACAAATACAATGGACGAATATCATATTAAAAAGATAAATTTCATCGGAGAATCGAAAACCGCAATGTATATATGTATAGCAAAATCTAGAAAACAATGAATAAAACATTATGATTTTCAACAGATTTTTAAGTTCTTCACGTCAAACAAACGATGGTTAAATAAGGAAAATTGGCCGGGTGGATCTCGGCAACACCAAGGAACAAACGACGACGCATAATGCCAGCTAACTAACCGTAGCATTCTTGTTCCTACCGCCTTGTTGTTACCAACAAAATTAACCCCCCCTCTCCTCTCTGTTTTTATCCCTGAAAATTTGGTATTTACAGCAGTAGGAATACATTAAATATGAAAATTAGAATTCTGAAAAACATCAAAGGCGTCTTTCATTTAAATATGCTTTTACCGGTTACAGGCGGCAGAGAGAGAGAGAGAGAGACAAAAGGGGGGCCACAGCCGGTAACCGGTCTGTCCAGTGGGTCCCGCTAAGCCCACCGGATTCTTTTCTTCTCCTTTTCTTCGCAGCAAAGAATAATATCATATTTCGACCAAAGCAAAAAGAAAAAAAAGAATAATATGCCATATAAAAGAAATGAAAAAATAAAAAAATCGCGTTAAAAGACATTGTGGTCCCACGCGGGTCCCACGCCTTCATCTTCTTCACTCCCCCTTCTCTCTCTCTCTCTCTATCTCTATAAGTAGGACGCTGGGGCGTGATCGCCATCCTCGCCATTTTGGCTAAATTACAAAGATTCATTGCGCAACTGCTTTTGTCCTTTCCCGTTAGACGAACGGCGCCTCTCTGGATTCTTCTCTTCCCTTCGCTGTCCTGAATTACTCTCGCACCATCCCATCGTCGGTTTCCCCCGGCGACCGGACGATTTTCGCCGGCTCTCCGTCGCTGATCCTCCCCCTCTGTCTGTTTCCTCTCTGTTTTCCGGTTTCTCGGGTGCTGCCTCTGTGATTCTTTTCGTGGGTTTCCTCCCGAGCAGTCCTCTTCTCTCTTTCTCGGTTCAGAATCTTAAGGTACTGTCACCAAAGGAAGCTCTCTTTTTTTTTTTTTTTGGTGCATTTATTGGCGCAAGCGCTCGTTCTCCTCTCGAGATCGTTTGATTCTGTATTTTGTGCGATATTTCATCATAGGATTTGGCCTCTTCAGGTCGATTTAATAAAACCCTCTTGTTCGTTTCCTCCTTGTTACTGTTTTCCATACAGGAGGCCCCTGGTTTTCCTTTGTTTTAATTTTGTACCCACAGTTTTTGCCATAAAGCGTACAAGTTGTTCGGAAAATCTCCGCAAGGTCCGGTCTTTAGCGCAATCCGTTCGCCTGAGCCGTTTCGATCTGCAATGGAATTCGCTTTCGCGCGTCCCTGATCACTTTAGCCTTGGGTGATCGCAGGATAATGGAGCAGTTCCACAACGACGACCTTGAATACGTCGTTGACGACTACTATGACGAGTTCTACGACGACGATAATCCCTTCTCTGATTCCGAATCACCTCGCAGCACAGACGTGGAGATGGTAGACTCCGACTTTGAGGACGACTTCGAATCGGTACGTCTTTAGTTTTGCCTTTTCATCTCGTCTCTTGGTGATAAATAATCGCTGAGTAACTGGAATACAAATACTGTCATGTAATTCATTTTTTCTGTGGTTTTGGACTGCAACAGAACAAGCAAAAGACTGATACATCTGCTTTCGAAGCTAGAAATGGGAAAGATATACAGGGGATACCCTGGGAGAGGATGAACTATACCCGGGACAATTACCGCGAGAAAAGATTGAAGCAGTACAAGAATTACGAGAGCTTGTCACGCTCTCGCGAGGAGCTCGACAAGGTGAGGTTTTTGTTCCATTGTCTGAGTTTGTCTGATGTTTTGGACGTTCTGCGGTTTATCTGAGGATTGTAGATTCACTTTTTTTGTATGATTTGATTCCACTGGCAGAATCTTTACTAAGTACTCCTTTGTTTATGCGTTTAATTTTAACTTTATATGCCCTTCCCGATATTCCTGTTATTGGAAAAATTCCAGAAAGTTTTGCAACCCCTTGATTTGGGGCTGCCAGATGAGTATCTGTTTCATTAGTTCCCCGAACAAATCCAATCTGAGTGAATGATACCCCATAGTGTTCTTGTGTTTGGTGATAATCTTCTTGATCTGAGTTATAGATCGGGTTTCTCTAGTACCACAACAAGTGATCTGGGATTAAATATAGTTTTCTTGCCATGTCATGAACCGGAGTTGTTTTGTGTGGGAATTTTGTTTGACTTGGATGCAATGAAATGTTGGTTTTAGCCGTTTAAGAGGAGTTACAAAGCATCCAGCTGTTTTTCCATATAATATTTCGAAGATTTTCTCCCTGTTTCCTTTTAGATTTTCTGTTTGCGTTTCTTGATCACTGTCGTAGTTACTCCATAGATATTCTTTCTTGTGTTTTTTTTTTTCTCCAACCGAAGGACAAAAATTGGGTCTGTTTGAAGAAACTTCCATTGTCCAGATTTTACCTGTAATATTGTGGATGTTGTTTCTTTTACCGTCTTTCTAAGCATATATTTTGTTAACAGGAGTGCTTGCAAGTTGAGAAGGGGAAGAACTTTTATGACTTCCAATTCAACACGAGGCTTGTCAAATCGACAATTGTGCATTTTCAGGTAGAGATTTCATGCTAAGCCAATACTTCCTTTAAGTTCATCCAAATAGGGAGCCTTTTTGTTTTCCAGGCACTCTCATGCATCATTTATAGTTAATATACATTTACTGTCACTGCCAACTGCATGAGTTACATCTAGTGATTAGTGAGGTCAATATTTGTGCCTAAATAGCATTTCTGTCAAACCTTCAATGTTAACTCCTCTGTTTCATTCAAATTAAAATCACTATTTTGATTGCATGTCTTTCAAATTGGACCTGCATCTTGCTTGTAAAAACAGCAAAGCATCATCCATTATCACCAGATCGCTGCATTAATTGTGCATCAGTGCTCTTCATTAATCATCACACTATGTTGCATCATAGCACTAATAGAAGTTACTAACCAGTAGACTTTGGGTCTTCGAATTCATCCTTCTGAAGTAGTTAGAATATCTTGTTAAACATAAGGCTCTAGTCTTGTAGTCTTGCAGGTTTGTCAATATGATAGTATCCTTTGTGGGTATTGTTATACATGCTAAGTGCTCTATGCCTCTACTAACTGTTGGAAGGTATGGAGCTTGCAGATCTCTTTATTTTAGGTTTTGATAGATGTTTTAAATTGTGAAAATTTGAGCATTAGAAACAAATGGATCTGGTCTTGTATATACACCAAGTGGTTCGGTAAAAGGAGTGTAAAGAAATTCCATTGGTGGTTTTCAACAGAAAAATGTGTACTGCTGACCTGACCTTGGGAAACTTAGTGATCTTATCATTTCCATGTTATTTTGGTGATATACTTAACTAGGGTGTAATGGGTGGGTGGGTCGGGTTTGGGTGGGTCGATATGGTGCCATATTGACCATTTAACGTTTGCCATATTATCATGCAAATTTAATGATACCGACCGCCATACCGGATTACTAAATACTTATATATTTAAATAAATCATGGAATATTTATTTCGTTTAATTTATTAAGAAAATGATATTGCTAAAATATGCAATTGGTTTTTATTTTTTGAAAATTTAATTTTTTTATTTTTAAAAATAATTTTTATTATAAGCCCATAGCGCTGGCGCGCTAACACCGTCGCTTCCGCTGTCGCCCTGCGTTGCTCCCCTGCCTCGTGTGCCCTTTCCATGCCGCGCCACCTCTCCGTTCTTGGCGTGTGCTATATTTCACGTAGATTATATAACTCAAATCCTTTTTATTTTTTATTATCTTTGAAGTTTCAAATAATATTTGGGATTTTGACTGCAAGTAAGGAATGCTTATTAACAATGGCTATTGGCAGCCAAGCAAGGTGATGGCCAAGGCAAGAGAAAAATAAAATAAAATAAAAAAGAAATGAAAGAAAATTACTATAAAAATAAATTATTAAAATATTAAAAAGAATTTTTAAAAAATATTCCAAAACTTATTTATGAGTCACTTAAGATGTTTTCTTTGTTACCATTTATAACCATTTAAAACCATTTTTGACCATAGGTTTTAATATTTAATTTTTGACCCATCCTAATATGGGTCAAATATGGGTTCAGCCTTTGCTCTATACTTAACAACATGAAAATCTGGTACTATCACCTTTCTCTGGGATTTTTTTGGGGCAAGAATAGAAGTACTGATAGGAACTCTTGTTGGGACCATAGATATCAAATATTTTTCTTGCACTTGCAACTTGATGATTGAATGCAAACAATAGCTGGTTATGCTTTTGCCGAAATAAATTACATCCCAATGCTTTCATGCCATCTGTTTCCATTTCTTTAGGAAGAGATACTCCTATGAAATAATTGGAATGAATACAAAGTTAAACTTTCGGTGAGAAATCCTCAGTTAGATGAGTTAACCTTGCATAGAAGCCAACATAGAATGCATTGGATTTATTCTGTTTTACAGCTCAACATTTTTTCTTAGCCCGCAAATGCATTTGTCGCAATATTCTGATTGTCATTATTCCTTGCATTTTCTTATGATAGAAGGTTGAAATGGTTACTTTGTATCACTCTGCGCGCATCATTTTTACTGCTTGTTGAATATTATTATGTCTCTTAACTCTATGTGGCATCTAGAAATGCTATATCTCTCTCTTTATTACAGCCTCTAAAGCAGGGTGGAGGTAATATCTGAGCAGCTGCTGCAATAAAGGATACATTTTTAATATGGTATGATAGGAAAATGTTTGAGATTTAGGTGAATAATGTTGTGAGAATATGTGCCAGTAGTGAGGGGGCTAAGTAGAGTTTACAAGCTCTTTGATTGCTATTAGGTTCTTTGCTGAATCTGGTTCTTCCATGCAGTTTCTTGCTTTCTCTCTCTCTTCGTCCTTTTCCTTTTCTTTTTCCTACCTTAGTTCACTTGTTCACATTTGTATGTTTCAAATAAATGGTTATCAGTCAATACATTTAGGCAAATCATAAATGTTGCATCTGTAAAGCTTGGATCAGGCATGACGTTTGTGGCATGTAATGACTTAAATGTCTCTCCCTCTTGGTTACTTTCACCAAAAGCAACTTTTTGATTATATTAAGGCTCTTGATTATGCATGTATTGCATTCTTCTTCATGCAGCTTCGCATGTTTCTTCAGCTCCACGGCTTTTCTCACGTGTTTATGTCATTGGAGAACTTGCCAATTTCAAATTAGAGGATCTTGACTGGAGTTTTTAACTACTATATATGCTTTTGCTTCAAAATCAACAACTATTAACCTTCTGATTTTTTAACTTTAGCTTTTAGTCAGGTTAACATTTCTCATCTCTAACTATTATCCAGGGGGTCTCATTCGTCTTGGTTGGCCGAGGGTTCTAGTAGAGAATAAAGGCTATTAAGCTTTACACCGATTTATCTTTACAATAGTAGCTTGTCAGATGAGGAACTTTGATCCGAACTCTAGGACTATTGTCTGGTTCGATCGAGGGAAGAACTCTGTTTTCAGTGTTCAAGTTCTTGGAGCAGCGGTTTTCTGTTCATAGCATATGCACTTATATCATCTCTTTCCTTGATGACTATTTGGGGCTCATCTCATTGGTTCATTGCCTTTCTGTAGCTGCGCAATCTTCTGTGGTCAGCATCGAAGCACGATGTGTACCTCATGCAGAACTACTCTGTAATGCATTGGTCTGCGCTGCTTAGGAGGAGTAAAGAGGTACTCAACGTGGCTAAACCCATTGTTCCGACCCTGGTAGGTGTATACTTATCATCGGGGCTCTCAGTGAATATTGGCTCATTATTCAAGCTCTCATTTATCTTTTCTGCGTGCATTTTACAGAAGCGCCCTGGTTTGTTATCACAATCGCTTTCTAGAGTTCAAATAAGCACTATGGCCATGAAAGACAATTTATTGGTTGCTGGAGGCTTCCAAGGGGAGCTCATATGCAAGGTATGGTACTCTTTACTCTTCGGATAATTGAAATAGTTACAAAGGCAGCTTCTACTCGTTTAGTAACATCCTCCTTGTTGACCCAGTTCATGAGCCAACCTGGAGTTGCATTCTGCAGCAAAGTAACAGCAGATGATAATGCCATTACCAATAGCGTGGATATATCGCGGAACCAGGCGTGAGTGCTCATTTGGCAGACTTAAAGCTTGTTTCATAATTTTACTGATTCTCTCCTTTAGTTACCTACATGTCTTTCTTTCATCAGGGGTTCATTGAGGGTTGTAACTGCAAATAATGATGCTCAAGTCAGGGTTTTTGATACGGAGAATTTTGCTTGCCTCAACCGCTTCAACTTCGATTGGTGTGTAAATGTAAGTGCCCACATGAAAATGTCCCTCTAAAGTTCGGCATTCAGTAGTTTGAGACTCTCCTGACTTGCTCTGATGACCATTTACAGAATACCTCTGTAAGCCCCGATGGCAAATTACTAGCAATTCTAGGGGACAGCGAAGAGTGCTTGATAGCTGATGCTCAGTCTGGAAAAGTAAGTCATTGTCACTGGTAGATGCGGGTTCAACATGTGGTCTTGGATTTGTTTTCTCACTCTGCTACTTTTTAACTGCAGACAATCAACAGCTTGAAAGGGCACTTGGATTATTCCTTTTCTTCTGCTTGGCACCCGAATGGTCAAATTTTGGCCACAGGCAATCAAGACACGACGTGTAGGCTCTGGGACATTAGGAATCCATCGCAGTCCTTTGCTGTTCTCAAGGGAAATATGGGGGCCATCAGAGCCATTAAGTTCACATCTGATGGGAGGTTCATGGCCATGGCCGAGCCTGCTGACTTTGTGCACGTCTTCGACACGCAGTCCGGCTATGTGAAGGGGCAGGAGATCGACTTGTTCGGAGAGATCGCGGGCATATCATTCAGCCCTGATACAGAAGCTCTCTTTGTTGGCATTGCGGACCGCACTTATGGGAGCTTGTTGGAGTTCAACAGGAGGCGGTGTAACAGCTATTTGGACTCCATCCTGTGAATACAGAGTTTGCTCCAGAAAGTGTAGATATGCGCAGGGAGTAGGATGATAGTTTTTTTTTTTTTGGTTATATTTTGGGGACAAGGTTATGTGCATGCGTATGTGCCAGTGATTAACGTTGGGTCGTTTTAACATCTCCGACCGAAGTTAGATGAGCAAGTAAATAGATTTTGAGTTTTGGTTTTTGGGGTTGAAGAGCTATCTTATAATTATATAGGCTTCCAAATTGTTTTTCCCAGTTGTTCTGATGTGTGTGTATATGAAGACCAGTTATTAATTCAATTTAATTGTGGTTTCTTGCTTCTATCATTGTTGGTAATGCGCAGTTTTTCTTGCATCTGTTCCTTACGTTTGAAGTAGTTCTCAGTGTTGATTGAAACCCAACTGATGCTGATGTCTGAACAGCTTCTCCAGGTAATGTCGTTTAAAATTCAACAATTCAGACATGTTGAACGTTGCGTGGTGCCTTCGTTCTCGTGGCCATTTTGCTCTGAGAGTGACCGCCGAATGCTTCAAAAGCAGGTTCCGTGCCGCCCGTTCCATGCATGGTTCAACTAAAAGTTAGCCTCGGTCGACTGAGATTTGACATGACCACGCCATGTGGTCGCTACTAAGTGGAGTAAAGCATGTTCTATGTTTACGCATCACGCTGTCTATGGTCGAGCATTCCGTGTTAGGTTTGAAGAACTGGGTCCAAAGGGGAGCCATATGGGTCGTCTTGAAAAGTTGGTGGAACCAAAAGCAGCAGAACTTTCAGGGCAAGGGTCTCCTTAGGAAAAGTGGCGATTTCTTACAAGAGCAACGGGGACAGAATCGATTCTGACCGACAGGATTCCGTGGTCGTTTTAAGTCGTTGCCCCCACAACTTCCAACTGTAACGGACATAGAATATTACAGAAGGAAAGGGAAACAGGTGTCCCTCTGTTTAAGTATGATCGTGCGGTCGAAACATGGGATGACACGGTTTCATGTCCGTAATGAAAGCGTTTCCGAAAGAAAGTTGGGGTCTTTTCTGACAATGAAATATCGAAGTAGCTCCATCCCAAGTGTCCTATCCTTGGAAGATTGTTAAGCATGTATTTCCTCCTCTGAATCATATTTTTTTTTATCTTTATTTAGACCCCAATGTATCAGCTAATTCCCCCTCACGAGCAATACTAATTTATCATTTTCGTCTTAAGAAACTAGCACTATCAATTATGTGGTGTCTACTAGAATTGATCAAGCTTTAGAGTGATTTCGGACTTGGAACCTAGAACCTTTCATGTTAGAACTAGTTACGATTTTTAGAACCTAGAGTTTGTTATATTTGCCCTAAAATCGATTCCGGAACTTACCATGTTTTTTCTATTCGATTCCAAAGCCTATCCGAGAACTTGTTTTTCTTTTGTTTCTTCTTTGCAACAAAGATAATATGAGCAATAAAATAGTTCAAAGCAAAAGATGAACGAGGGCAAGCGAGCAAAGGCGGGTCGCAAAAAGTGTAGGCCAGCGAGGAGGAGGGTGAGTCAAGATCGATAGAGAGAGAGAGAGAGAGTCATGAAGTATTTGAATGGGTTTGGACAAAACAGAAAAAGTGAGAGAAAAAGATGCCAAGAGAAAAAATTAGGATTTTTAGGCTTTATGAAAAGTTTCACATTCGGTCCGATTCTCGAGTGGTTCTTTACTCGGAACTAGGAAGTGGACCAATTCCAATCGATTCCAATGGGAACCCGAAACTTGACCGATTTTTAAGACGGTCCGATTCGATTCCTAGGGAGAATCGTTTGGTTGCACAACCCTAATATCATTGAGCTAGTAACTCTACAAGATTGTGATTTGTCTTCATCTTCTTACATGTTGATTTTTAACAACTATTTTACGATCATCTAGCTATTTGGTGAGATTAGAGTATATAATCCGAGAATTTTATCAGGGTTTCGTGCATATAAACATGTGGCTTGCAACACATGTTGATGTGAATAGTTGAGGCCCAATCATGATGCCCGATTCAAAGGTATGTTGTGGCCCAACATCTGAAAATCGGTACGTTATGATCTTCACGTATTAAAAATTATAGGGTTAATATCATGAAAAACCTCAAAGTGGTATATTTGTGATAAATTTATCCCAAACTATTTTTTTGACCATGAAAAATCGCAAACCGATACACGTGTCATAAATTTATCCCAAATTATTTTTTTTACTACCAAAAATCCTAAACTTTTATATATGTAAAAAATTTACCTTAAACTAATTTTTTTAACCACGAAAAAATCCAAACTAATATGCTTATGACAAATTTACCCTCCGTAAAATTAGGTTAATACCACAAAAAATCTCAAATTGATACTCATGTGACAAAAAGAGGGTAAAAACCCTAAACTAGTGTACCCATAAATTATCACGTGCCATCCAATTTAGTAATTTGACGATTAGATTTAACTAAAATTAATGGAGGGTAAATTTATCATAGATGTACCAATTTGGGGTCAAATTATCATAAATGTATCGGTTTGGGGTTTTTTGTGGTTAATAAAATAATTTGGGATAAATTTATCATAAATGTACATGTTTGAGGATTTTTCATGGTATTTACCCTAAATTATATGACGGTGTCACTGCAAAGTATGATGTCTTGTCCAAAATTTTCATTTTCTGTTTGGTATTTTCTACCCGCAATGGGTTACAACCTCTAATAATGGATACGCAAGTTTTTTTTTTTTTTGGGTCGAAAATGGAAACGCCAGTTTAAGACGACAATTAGAAAGATAAACAGACAGGCACATAGATATGCATATAGAAATTTTTAGTGGTTTCATATTTTCAAGATGATATGATTCGGATTCTCAAGCATGGACATCACAAACGGGTCCAATTGGGCCAATTCAAATCGGGTTTGGGCCCCTAAAACAAATTGCCACCGGTCCGGTCCGGTCCGGCCTGACGAAGACAACCCAACTAACCCCGTCCCAGATATGCCTCAAAAACAAATTGCCCCTTAAAATGTCGGACCGAATAAAATGGAATGGATCCCTTTGTGGTAAAAGTGTCTTTTTGACATTAAATGCATCCGATTTGGTGAAAATACTATTCTTTTCCAAATTAAATTCTCATATGATTATTTTCCCCAATGGAATGGATCCCTTTGGTAGACCACGCATTATATACAACAATAAAGAGAAGATTATTTAAAAAAAAAAGTTAAAATGGTCATAAATATTATAGATACCTAATAATAATTAAAGTAAGAAGTAGTAAAATTAGGCTTCATTCGAATGAGAAAATATTTGTTCTTGTGAATTCGAGTAAAATTGACTCTATTAGTCACGACATGTGTATGCATTATTGTACTTAATTCTTACTGAGTCAAGGAATGACGATTGCTTAAAATTTGATAGAATCGTCGTGTCCAATTAAAAGGAAGAAGGGGCCATGATATACTACATGTATAGATTTTTGATAATTGTATCTACGATATTTATCATCTAATAAACATATATATATATATATATATATATATATATATATATATATATATATTTTTGTGTGTGTGATATTCAGTCCCATTATTTGAACTCCACGGGGGCAATGTCGTCCCCATAACTAAAAGAATGAATTTCAAAAAAGTAGAGAAGGATATTTACTCATCACCGTTTTCCAACAAATCATCAAACACGAAACCTAGAAGCATGGGCGTTTGCCTTTTCTCTTATCGAGAAAAAGAAAAGCCCTTGTTGGAATCAGACATCCGCAACCGAGTGCTCGGTTCGATCCACGAGCACATCATCACAGTCCCACCCCATACGGCATAAGTCGGAAAGTCTCTTCACAAAATGCCTAAAGTATTAATTGTCCAGGAAGTTCGCTCATAACATGATCCGAATTCAAAGATATGATGATGATGGACGGCACGACCTTAGGTCGCCCAGTGACGCCGATACGATTCCGACCCAAGTTGACATATATGGGGACTTAGGTTTTGGCTCCATCATCCCAGTCATGCCAAATTTCAACCACTCCCACCGTAAAGGGAGGATACCGGACGAGTCAAGTCATTTCCAAATCCAATCGGGGTTGACTCAAACCTTTTTTCCACCTTCTCTCTCGATATCGATCTCGATCTCGATCGACCGATTTAACGTCAGCACTAAACTTCCACTGACCATCCAACGAATAAAGATGAAAGCATGCTCGGGACATCATCATCATGACTTTGACAGAGGAATCATTGCAGCAATCGACATTGTCAAGTGTCTACGATGAAATGAATCTATCCTATCGCAGTATCCTTCATCATCATCGTCATGGAAATCCATCAACCCAAGCACAGACCACGTTCGCCCGTTGTCGTTCTGGGCAAATGGGAATTCACTTTGTCGGTCCGTAAGAAATGATCGGGAGGCGACTTTCGGGACGTCGTCGCATTCGCGATTGGCTGTTGCTGCTCGTGCATCAACGTACCAACCGGACGATACGGAGAGCCATTATGAGAGGTGATCAATGGGGCGGGAGACGATACGGAGAGCCATCGTGAGAGGTGATCAATGGGAGGGTCAAGGTCAAAGCTTAAAATATCTCGCCAGTGGCCGACAGGAACGAGCTTTGCCAGAGATCGGCAAGGTCGACCTTGCCGGCCCACGACCTGTTGGAGGAAGATGAAAAGAAAAAGGAGGAATTTTACTAGAAATTACCCACGTCGGTGCCATTCGCACCACGTCAGCGACTTGGCTGGATGAATTCAATCGCCACAAATGCAAAAAGTTTAGGATTAATTGAAAAAAAGGATTAAATTTTTGACACAATCGCAATAGGATTAGGGCTTAAAGTATTGGTCGGGACCGTCCGACGTATGATAATCACGCGGGCTTGGCAGGTCCCAACTCTGGCCCGACCGGGATGGGGCCTCACGTCTATAGGCCCGTCCAAAAGTGCTCTTGGGCCACCGCAGCGAGGGCCCGTGTGCCGCCAGGCCGGGTCCAGGGTCAGACATAGTCACTCTAGACATACACCTCCATTCAAAGACGCGGCGGACATTCCACTCAGTGTACGCATGAACAGTGATGAAATGCACGGCCCGCGACGATGCAAAAAATCCTGGAAGGAGAAGCAAGATTGGGAATTTCACCAAATTCCGTCGCCCTTCGTATACTATAAAAGTCAAACGTAAAAAAAAACAGACCCGAATCAATCGCACCTCGCTCACACTTCTTGATTAAACAATGCCCCCCACCCCATATCGCAATTTTGATCAGCTCTGCACTAAAAGTTTGCAGAATAAGTTCTTCTGGGAGGACGGATTGAAAACATCAGATGCTCCAAGCCAAGTCGTCCCTTTCCTCCTTCTGGACCCAAAAAAGAAGGAATAATTATTCGAACGCTATGTCCTCCTCCTCCTCCTCCTCCTCCCTCGTGTAACTCCGTGGGGGCGCAAGAGGTCAAAAAGATTTAGGAAACCCCACTAAGATCCAGATGATATCAGGAGCGATAATGACATGGATCCGAAACGACAGTGACAGGTTCTTTTGCTATGTCCATAAAAACTCTTTGGCGCTTTGTTCCGGCGATCGTTCGCCAAGCTTTGAGAGCTCCATTCCTTTCCTACGCAGTCCAGCTCAGGCACAGCAGCTTCGACGCATACTGGAGGAGAATTCTTCCTTTTAATGAACGGTCAAATCTCGTCGCTGCCGACCTCAGGCCGGACGGACAATAATTGAAGAACGAAAGGGGTTTCCCGTTCTCGATCTCTCGACCTGTTTCACGTGTGCAGTCAAATGCGTGGTCAAACTTGCGTGCCGGAATTCGCTCGTTTATTAGGGGGGGACCCCTTGCCGACGCGGAAGCCAACGGCGAGACGCTGTTCCTCATTTAATGTGCTTTGGCTTCCATGTAAGAGTGGGCGATTCCGAATTTCGAATAGATTCAACTTAAAATTTGAAACCTATCAGTTAGTACAAATTTTTCTTTTTCGAAATCTAGAATCTGACCTACATATTTTGAAATCTAAAACCTATCTCATCACTGATTTCAGGGTCCGATTCCAGAATATCCAGAAAACCTGCAATTTTACTAAGAACACTTAAACAAAAGCAGCTCCAACATCCACATAATCATTAAGTTTATAAAAAAAAAAAGCCAATGCATTGCCAAAATGTAAGATTGTGAATTATAAAACATGAGAGTCGGAGAATTCAAGGGATTTAGAAATGTACCAAGATGCCACCTGTACAATACCTTTTTGAAATTATCTCGAATCTCTTCCCCTTTTTGTACAGAACAATCCAGCTCAAGTTTTCAGATTTTTTTTTTTTTAGCTTGCTCTTGTAAATTTCTAAAATAAAAGTTTGAGGCTTTCTTTTCCTTTATCAATTCCAGAGCAATTCCTCTTTTTTAGCTTGCTATAGAGAATCGGAAACCAAAATATAATTAGTTACTTAAAATGCGAAATTAAAAAGCGAATCCTATTTCACTAGAACCTTATCGAAATCATAGGTTTGATTCTTATGTTTCTAATTCCATCCTGGAATCATACTCACCCCTACTTTCATGGAGCTTGTTTTGTCAATCCGTATTTAGTCTTAGCAAATCTTGTAGATTTTTCTTTTAATCGAATAAAAGTGACCTTAAAAGAGGTGGATCACTATTCAAAAAAAAAAAATAAGTAAGATTCCGGCAAGAATGGGATTGATCCTTTTTGAATTTCTCCATCGAACTTATCAATGAAATTTCAGTAAATTAGGAAACAATGGATTTTATGGACGACGAGATTTGAGATTGTTCCATCCAAATAATCGATCTCCATCATTTAAGCTGCTATCTGGAAAAGTTTTGTTTTCCGAAAAGCGTTTCTTTGTAGACTTTATATTCCCATCACATATAAAATTTTTTCCTAGACATCATTGAGAAATTTGCATTTTTACATGTCAATTTTTTTTATTTAATTCATTAATAACGTGAAAATGTCATGTGGGATTACCTAATGGTAATTAATACAAAAATTTCGACGTAGAATCGGGATAAAAATAAAAGTTGGGGATTTTCGTATATAATTGGGACATATACTAAAGTTAAGATTTTTTTTTGTTTTAGACCCGTAAAATTAGAATAAAAATAAAATTTTGAGATTTTATATAAGACCAATCTTTTTTTGGATATAATTAGAACAAGATGCTAAAGTTTGTTTTCTTTACCATTTTTTTTCTCTTACCAAAAAAAAATGTTAAAGTTTCACATTTTTTATTCTAACTCATGTGAGGAAGAGTAATTACAAGTTAGGAAAATGCTTTCCGACAATAGTATCGTGAATGATACAATTTCAATCATAGATCCACATATTATTACCGCATATTTTGCATAAAATATTTATTAATAGAGAGATTATATGATCGAAAATAACCGACAATCCTATCAAATTGTCAAGTAGCATCTCCTTTATAATTATAGAATCAGTTCTTCCGTGAGATTGATGAACTCCCTCTTCAAGCCCCACTAAAGAAAGCTGTCACTGAACACCCGATACCATATTTTGCTTGAAAACTATCCTAAAACCGTTCTGATTAATTGAGGTCGTGAGAAGATTATCGACAATATCCATGACTATCAACGGCATTTTCAAATATAACAATAGTTGAGTTCATGGATTCACACTTCACAGCGGGAATCGAAAGCATAAAACTGTGGGCTTCTTGCCTTGTTGGTTTTCCTTTGGTCAGACGGAGAGCAGAGTCCGCAGATCATGTGACGAACCCTTGATAATCACAACATCATGGAACCAAGCAGAAGATTACGCAATTTCAGAGATTAATAAGACACCTTTCGTACCAATAAAAAGAATGCGTTCGTGAATCAATGCAGAAGCACGTTCTTCTTCCGAACAGCAAACTTCTGCACGCAATAATTATTATCCATGTTTCAACGTGGAAGTACTGACTTCGAAGCCATGCCAGAGAGCTGCCTTCCCCACTAAGCATCTCTCTGTGGACAGTACGCAAGTCTTTTGAGTAATATTACTCCAGGCGATTCATGCATCTGCACAGAAGATAGGCACCACACACACACACACAAAATAAAAAAAAATAAAAAATTAGGGTTTAGTTTGATGCCCTAATCATCTAGTTTTGTTTGGCGTACGAAGATGCTATTAGGGTTTCTCGGCTATGATTCGGTTTACAAAACACAAAAGCGATTGGCACATGCAACGAATAACGTGGAATTTCAAACGGAGATTACACGAGCTAAGGACTTTGGCACTGAAAATTTATGATTCTCTTATGACATCAAGAGCGATCTCAGAGGCCTCGTACCGTATGATGATCTTGTCAAGAAAAACTTGTGACAGAAGGTTAAGGAGAAAATGGGAAAGAGTTACAATAAAAGGGTGTTTTTTCAAAGGACTTTATCTGGCACAACGACGATATCGAGAAAATTATTCTACAAACAAGATCTAGACCCCGTCAGATACGACATTTTACTTTGCTAAATGAGTTTTTATTTGACGAATCTTTGCGTTAAGAAACGTTTTACACCAATTTATGTATTTAAAAAAAAATACGAATCCTATGCTATAACAAGGCTCGATACCTCCTCATTCCATCTGAGAGTCAAGCTAATTCGTGAAAGAAACTGGTTAGCAACGTGCCTAGTGATCTCCATTTACATTAGTTGACTTTGTTGTCTCGATTGACTTTATTTATTTGCCGCACTCAAGCTCATTAATGTCGTTTTTTTAATTATAAAAAAAAAAAAAAGCCTGCGTTCGGCATCAATTATAAATAAAAGGAGGCAGAAATGGCTGCCCCGTAGATGAAGTCACGTGAAGCGCCACAAGAAATCAAGAGCTTAGGAAAAAGACGTCACGTGCTCACCCAATCAAAAGCAGAGAATAATCACGTGATCACCATTTTCCCTTGTGATTCTGCCAAAAAGTTTCCTCTATAATAATATAACGGGAAAACTCTCGGAAATAAAAAAAAGCATAAATCTATTGCACTAATGTTAATTTAGTCATAAATTATTTGACTTAAAGTTAATTCAATTCTTTCGATTAATTTTCATCGATAATATTTTAATAATTTTCAATTTATTATTATTTTTCCTTTCTTTTTTTTTTTTTCTAGGCTTCCTCCGATGGCCGGTGAGGGCAGCCGTCACCTAAGGTTTAAGACTCTTGGAACTCCTGACTTGAGCGAGGGTCAAAAGATTTATTATTAAATTAGCACCAAAGGTTTAAGACTTTTATATTGCTTTTCTCTAGTATAACACAATTTAGTAATCGTGATTAATAATTATACATGTCTTACCGTTATTTTGCTTTACAAAAATAGACCAAAAAACCCAACTATCCAAACATTATTCATGGCGACCTTATTTCGAGGATTAGAGCTCTCTTCCAAAGACTACAGATTATACGTTCTTATCATCGACATGTTACATTGATGGTGGTGCCGATGGACGGGCAGATGGATCGGGCAAATGTTCCTCGGTGCTCGTATGGATTTCCAAGTGCATGCGGCATCGGCGAATTTCGAGAGAAAGTCGAGAGCTTGCTTTCATTCATTTGCGGGCCGTAAAAGGTGAGTGACGAAGGAGAAGAGGAGGCGGAGGAAGCAACCGCGTTAGATGCAATTTGAGATCGGCGATGGCGATATCGAGGTGGGTCCGAAACCGCAAAAACTTTCCAGACAGCCTTTGCTTCCGTTCGAAGCCAATGTCTCTGTCCATTCATCCCCTAAAAAGTCTGAAGAATCCTCACGAAGCCCTCGTGAGAAGTGCGAGCGCGCGAAGCAAGTCGACCCTATTGGAGGCTTTTGGAGCTCAGTTCGCATAAACCCGGTTCATGAGATGAACCCTCGATTCGTCCGACCTAAAATTAGCAACGGCGACGTCGGACTTAAATTTCAACGGCGATTTTGTGGCAAATCTGAAAATGACGTGAATTTAACGTGCTTAAATTTCATAGCATTATTAACAAGAATACGATACTTTCCAACCATTGGAAACGACTACAAAACTCGATCGTGAGCCATGAACGAGACTTGCCGGCACAATCCCAAAAATGGGCTTTTTATGTTTGGATCGAACCCGTTGAGATGCACGTGCGAATTATGTCGAAAAAAAAAAAATCCAAAATCGAAGAATTGATATGGGGCTAAGCAGTTAATATATTCTAGTTGATCTATAACTTATTGACTTAAATTTTTTAGTGAAGGTGAGTCCAATTAGATATATTGATAGACTCGAACTTGAGGGCCTCTATTCATCTCCCTTCACTTGGGGAGGTGAAGATATATGTCACGCGCTCTCGTAAATACTATTAAATCCGATGGTTGATAGTGGGCCCATTCTCTAATTTTTGAAACCTAAAATTTACTCGGCATATTTTTGAAAATTGTAATATCCCTTGGATTGCACAAAACATAAAAATCAACCAATTGTAACCGATTTCTTATTTTTGAAATCTAAAACCTACGCTTCATATCCTAAGGCCTGCAGTTCTACTCTGAAATCATACGATCGCCTAATCATCTTTGCTTCCGCCGTCATCGGAGCAAGAATTATATTTAGTTCGATTTAAAAGAATTCTCAGAAAAGTATTTTCGTGGGACTCAGAGGGGTTAAACCCAGACCAGTCAACTAACCTAACCAACAAACCTGGTTACGGTCCTTCCTCCCGGGCTTCGCACGATTTATCATACGGCAATGGCCACTCGCAAGGCCTACCGGTGGAGCTGCACTCGCCTGCTGGAGATGCCAAAACAGAACGTCCGAGGGGGAGAGCGTCAGACCGGCGGGACGCAAAGCGCGTGGGGTCAACAGCTTAAAACCGCAGAACGGAGTGCGGCGCAGCTACTGGCGCCGCCATTGAAGAGCTTGTCGTGCGCTCACATGCTCAACGTGGCGGGCACTCCACACGCCTCTGGCTCTTCTTCGGATTCTGCGCCCGGCGCTGTTGACCTAACCATAGTCAACGGAATTAACTATGGTTAGACCCCCGGTGCATAATTAGCGAGAGAAATAAGCGATAAATGTCAGAAATTCCCAATTTTTTTTTTAAGCGTTTCCTACAATTCCATTCCGGGTTGGCGATTGAAAAAGTCAAGCTGAGGCGTGTGGGTCTATGACTACACGTGTGCATGTATGTATCGAGGAGAAGATCATAATATATGCATAGCAGAAAATATAATTTTTTTTTCGATTGAGAGAGTTCGATTCGGCTGATCAATAAATATGATCAAATCGGCAACGATACAATTCTTTCAATTCGGCTTAAGGAGCTTGTTTTACGCCGAGGCAATTTAGCTTCTGACAATATAATATGTTTTATTCTTCATAATTACAAGCCGCACCAAATTCTATGTCCCAAAGGGAGAAGAAACAGCCGTACATTAAAATATTCAATTACCTAGAGGAAATTAGCCGTTCTTTTGATCGTTCAAAAGTCGATGTCGTTTCATTAAGTCAAATTTAAAAGTTAAGTTTTGTCGGTGATTAAATGGAAAGGGGACGCGGTTCGGTCCCACTCTTGAACTTTTAGGCTAATTGAATGAAAAGCCTGTCATGTTAATTTGCAATTATTTGAGAAAAAAATTTCTTCTCCAAAAACGATCTAACAAGTCATACTCCTTTGGATTTTAATACCGTCCCTTATTAACGGACATCAGCAATTTTGACCTCGAAACAGGTGGACATGAGTGTGGTCATCTAACATGGAAGTTGTCATGCATTAATCGATCTCGGGACAGCTCATGTAGATTCAAGCATTCAACGACGTTTGCTCACCAAATAATAGATTATATCTTATCATCGTGTTGCTTAATTACTATCTTATAATACAAATATCTAGACTTTTAAAATCGACTAGTCTCACGGATGCACGTAAATCGTTTAGTGTGCCGGCATCTGAAAGATCCAATCACGATGCAAGGGTGATTGCCGAAGATATCACAATCGGAAGACGCCGTAACTTCAATTGCAGCCCGACCCTAACTTCGCTCATCCGAGGTCATCCCCCCGCCGTTGGCCGGCCTCATTACTCCGATCCTTCCGAAGGAGGACACCATTAACGATCTTTGGTATTATCCAAGATAGGCGAATGACTTCGAAACCAACAGAAGAAAAATAGATGTTTTTGTCCAGGTCATCTCGGATGGCCGTCTTCCACCAATGCCCATCTTCTTGGACTTTCTCGGGGGCATGTCATCACGATCCCCTAGAATAATTATTAGGTCTTGGACTTTCCGACCCGGAACTTAGTTGTCTTTTCTATGTGTTCGTGAAGGGGATTGGAACTGAATTCGGGGATAATGTACATTGTAGAGCGACCTTACCTTAAATATAATACAATATTAAGAACAAGCATGTTAACCTAAGTGGTTCACTAATCTCTATCCAAAGACCCCCCTTTTTCTAGGGTTTTGTCTCTATCAATCCCCCAAGGACTAGCCAAATTCGTGACCGATATCATCTAATCCCGATCATGCGCATTACTTATGTGTACATTAATGTCATCTTGATCTTATCTTATAGTACTCCCCAACCATTTTATTATATGGTTGTTGCGTTATATTTAATTCACAGGTCAAACTCCACTGCCAAGGCTAAGCTAAGCCATTATGGGAAGTGGTGGGTGACCCGGCTTGATTGATCTTTTGACCATTCAATGAATTGCTTTGAGTTGGCACCCTTTCCCTATTGCCGTGCGGATTACTTCTCGTGTCTTTTGGCCTTGCACCACACTTGATAGGTTGATTCATGAGCATGAAGGGTGGATTGTCAAAAGAGGAACAGGCAAAGTTGACAATTTGGATAGATCCGAGGCAAATGGTTGAGTGCTCTCATGGTCCTTATATTTTATAATATGAAATTAGGTATACTTATTATTCCACAAAGGGTCATATCAACAACCAGGGAGACTAGTTAAGTTAACTAATATTGCAAATGTCACACCCCAAAACTATTAAAAGCAGGGGATGACACGGCCTTTCTTCCTCCATACAAAAGACACAACTTTAAAACAATCAAAGAACTTGTTATCAAAATACGTATATATCTAACTATATACACATGACAAATCAACATCCTTTCACTCGAAGGACACAGCCTCAAACATAAATAACAACCTATTGCATTTATCATAAACATAACGGGTTGTTATTTATGATAAACACAACAAGGTTATTGTTTATGTTCGAGGCTGCATCTTTCGAGTGAAAGGACGGCCGTATCATCCCCCTACTCTTGTTGGATTTGGGGTGTGATAAGAAATAACATTTTCCAAAATATTTTTGAGTAATAGAGTAATTACACGCTCTAATAAAATCGCTTAATTTGGATAATAGAATTTCAAATTTCCAAAGTCCGTTTAATAAGGTCTAATGAGCGTCCAAGGGCACTTTTTAGCATTTTCCTTAGAAAAAATCGTTGGTTACATTTCAAATCATGGTTACATGTGAGTGGAGCTCCGGCCGGCGTCACCGGCCTGCACGGGCGCCGCTGGCTCTCCGCAATGCCGATCCTCTTCCTCCCAAGGCGCCACGTGCACCTCGGCCCGAATCAGATCCCTCCCATGCTCTTCCCGACGCCGTACCCTTCAAGCTCAGACAATGTCGCCGCACAAAGCCATTTCCCCTCTCCGCAGAAAACAAACCGGAGTCAATCAAAGTACAGACACCCACGAATGGAAACCACCATCCGAGGACGAATTTGTCGTGAGGTTGAAGGAGCAAGCAAAGACGAACCTGGTCGGATTCGACGTTCCTAACTTGATCAATTAGGTAGATAATTCCTTCAAGCGCAGGTAAAGCAGAGCGTACTGAGCGGAGGTCGGAGAACGCTGGTGAGGTCGGACTGGAGGCGCAGGCAGAGGACACGGAGTCAGTTTACAGGGACCCGGAGAGGGCCGTCGGGTTGGGCCCAGGTTGCGGGCGTGCGGCTGCGGTGGCGATGGTGGTATTGTTGCCATATCCGATTTTATGTGTAGTGGGTTTGGTGTTGCTCGAGGTAGAAGCACCCATACTTGGTTTTCGAGTTTGGTTAACCGAATACCGAACCAAACCGAGCAGTCAATTGAAAAGAATTGTTTTTATTTCATTATGCGAACGGAAAGAACCCCAAATGCATAATTTTGACACCCTAGTGAAAATTGTATAGGAATTAAGCATGGCCATCAAACTAAATGACCGAAACCATCTTGATAGTACAGGCAGCGTGGACCAGATGTAGGGAAATGTATTGAACCAAAGATACCACGAGTACTATCTACATATTTATGGAAGACATGATCATATGAGGATCGAAACTTTATACTGTAGCAGTGATGAGTTTTGCCAAGTGGTGTGCAGTTTCCAAACATGATCGGGTTCCACATCTCATGCACAGAGAAGGTGTATTATCTCGTACCTTGACTTGACCATAAGTTATGCAAAAATTCCATTAAAAATAGTCATATAATCGCGAATAATTTATACCACTCTCCTACTCGTGCAGTACATACATAGTACTCTTATACTCATCTAGTAGATACTGGATCATCGGAGCGGCGCGTACCCCACCATGGTCTGCCCCCACTACCTTTTCCCATCCTCACCCCGTGTGTGAAAAAGAAATGTCAAAATGAAATTTTATGTCGTCATACTTTCGATTAGGTCATTCAATAGTAAGCTCAATTTTTTTATATATATATATCGCTACAATGAGTGAGAAAAAGATATAAGTACACGTTGAATAATAGGAAACACAAATGTATGAAAAAAGAGAAGATTAACCTATTGCCATTAAAAAAATTAATGAAAGTGAGTACTTGAAGTATCATGGGACTAATGATTGGTTTTGGCCGAGGTAAATTATGAAAAAGTGGATGAAGACGAAGGGAAATTACAAGGGCGGGGCCCCTAATTCCTTAGTCAATCCTATGTGTATGTGGAGGGAATTTGGGAAGAAAGTGAATAAAATTCCTAATTTGCCTATGGAAATGCCTCGCTTTCTTCAACTTTGGAGGGGTTCTGTAGTCATTTTGCTCGTGCATGCTTTCCTTACCTTGCACGTTCCATTCTTTCCAAAGCATTTTCTCCTCCACGAACTCTACATTATTGATCGCGATCCGTCTTCACGCTGAAAACACGACACGAGATCGAAAAGTACTACAGAAAAACTCATACATTGACCAAAATTAATGCACTTTCATCCTGATTAAGAATCTTCTGCCCCATTCGAGAAGGGTTACACCTTTGTCACACATAAGTTAGTATATCTTACTATCTCAGTAAGAAAATTTACCCAACACCGATCTCGGTAAGAAAATCTCAACCTTTTTCGCGACAAAAAAAGGAGAAGAAAAGCTACCGGTCACGGACTCTAAGGAAGACTCTGTAATGGAGAACAACTCATCATGAAACAGACCCTGTTTTCCCGGACCGACAACGTCAAAACAGTTCGCCCCCGTTATCAACGTGACCGATGGACCGGGTCGTCGTCCGGTGTGAACCCACCTCTCGCGTTGTAGGCTCGTCCCGTCCCGTCCCTCCCCTGCGGCGCGTTGTTAGTCAACAGTCAACACGAAGCTCTGACGGAATGGACCAATGGCAATGGCCGCGCAGGCGCACTGGGACACCTGACTGTCGAGGGAAGGACACGTGCCCTCCCGCAAGCGGAGCTCTCAACACGCGTCGGCCCTCCATTGGACACGGAGCAATCAATGAGGCGGGAGGAGGCAGACGTCACGGTGACCGAGTCAGAAACGTGGGGTGATTAGTGGTTAACTTGGGATTAACAGCGTGATTACGAGGGAGGAAGTGAGGTTTGGGTGGGGTTGAGCTCTTTTTGTATAAATAGCTGCCCCAACAGGTTCGTGAAAGCCAGAGAGTGTGTGAGGTTTGACGGCAACTTCCCACAGAAACAGAGGGGAAATAAAAACAGAGCGTGAGAGATACACAGTGTGCGATTTGCTGGTTCAGTCTTCGATCTTCTTCTCCCCTTCTCTAACATCCCCGCTTCTCTGAATCCCTTTCTGTGAATCATCTGTCTTTCAGAAAAGAACCAGAAAGTTCTGGTTTTTGGGTTTTGTTATTCTTCTCCGTGAGGGAAAAAAAGGCAAAACTTGGAATCTGAGGATTTCTGGAAAGCCAGGTGTTTTCAGAATCGAGATCCAGAAACGATCCTGTTGTATTTTTTCCTTTGCTAGATCGGTTGTTTTGTTGCTCTTGGTCTCTTTCTTCTTCTTGCTTTTTTCTCTTTTGTTTCTTCAGCTGAATCAGCCCAGAGGGTATTTTTGGTCCCTCGAAGGTGGATCTTGAATTTAAGCTTTCTGGAGTGAAGGGGTTGTGTATTAAAGACCTCTTTCGTCCATATCTGTTCGACAAAATCGCTTCGTTTCTTTGCTTTTCTGCAAATCAAGAAAAATCTTCAGCCTGTGCTTTGATTTTGGGAAGTAGCAGGTTACCAAAAAAAGAAAAAAAAGATCTTTTTTCTTCCCTTTCCGTCTTATCAGTCCAGATCTGAGTTTAATTTGCAGGTTCATACACTAGACATTTATGGCAGCGATCATGGATTTCTGCAGTAGCAGCACGTTAACAGCTCTTGAATCAGAGTCCTTGGACACTGGTGGCAATGAGCTGATGGAAGCACTCAGCCCTTTTATCAAGAGTGCTTCACCCTCAACCCCTCCTCCATTTTCTTCTCCTTCCTGCAATTACTTCTCTTTCTCGATGCCATCCTCTTCACTTTCCCAGCCCACGTCTTACCCAGACCACCCTTGCTCAACCGCCTCCATTACCCAGTTATTTCCCAACGGGTTTTCGGTGCAGCAGTCGGGTCCGACGGGGCTCAACCTCAACTACCCGTCCCAAATACCCCAGATGGGTCAGATCATCCAACCTCAAGCCCACCTTCAAGATTCTTCTTCTTTTCCGGCTTCTTATTATCAGTATCAGTATCAGTATCAGCAGCAGCAACATCATCACGGCGGTGCTGGGTTTCTCGGGCCGAAGGCCGTGCCGATGAAGCAGGCGGGTCTGGTCCAGAAGCCCGCGAAGCTGTACAGGGGAGTGAGGCAGAGGCACTGGGGCAAGTGGGTTGCCGAGATCCGGCTGCCCAAGGACCGCACCCGCCTCTGGCTCGGCACCTTCGACACGGCCGAGGAGGCCGCCCTCGCCTACGACAAGGCGGCCTACAGGCTGAGGGGCGACTTCGCGCGGCTCAACTTTCCCCACCTCAAGCACAAGGGGTCTCACATCGAGGGCGACTTCGGCGACTACAAGCCGCTCCACTCCTCCGTCGACGCCAAGCTCCAAGCCATCTGCCAGAGCCTGGCCGAGAAGCCGGCCGACGGCAAGAAGAGGCGCTCGGGCCGCACCGGCGCTGCCTCGCCGCAGCGCCCGGAGGAGGCGGAGGTGAAGGCGGAGGTGGGAGCGTCGACGGCGACGTCGTCGCCGGAGAGCGACGATGCGTCGGTGGAGGAGTCGTCGCCGCTGTCGGAGCTGACGTTCAACGACTTTGTGGAGCCGCAGTGGGAGAGCGTGGGGGTGCCCGAGAACTTCTCCTTGCAGAAGTACCCATCCGAGATCGACTGGGCTGCTATCTATTCTTGAAGTCTTCAGCGCTCACCATCGTCCTTGTCTTGTCTTTCGAATTTCAGCAAGTTCAGAATGTGATATTGTAGGGGAGTAGGAGTATTAGGAAAGCCAGGGGTTGCTGCAATGGAGTTTTTTGGCAGTTGCAGAGCCACTGTCAGCCTGTCCAGTCACGTCCAATTGAAACTGTTAAATCGTCATGTAAATCCCGACCATGGTCAGCCGGGGTTTTAGTCGGCGGCGCCATGGATCATCTTTGCATTTCATGTTTGATTATTGTAGTGGAAAAGAATTGTTTGCATTGTCGAATACGTTGGCGAGATATCTGTGTCTGAATAAGACAAAAGTCACAATGTCAGCTCCGACTCAGCCCCATCTCCCATCCGAGTAGACGCAATTCAATTCCGGGTCCTTGTGCGAGTTATAACTTTGGAAAAGATCCGAAATGGAAAAATGCCAGTTGGGAAAAAAATTGATTGAAGTACGGAATCTTAAATTGGTAAAAGTTTCCATTTTTTTGGGGTCTCTTTAGAATTTCAAAAGCTAGTTCTAGTCACTAGGACTCTGTGACAAAATAAATAAATAAATTGGGGGCTCTTTATGAGGCAAACCTCGAATGAGGGTGTGTGAGGTATTCTAAGTGGAGATGCAATAATAGAACGCAGAAAAAAGGGGGGGGGGGTTCGAATTGTAATTTAGAG
This sequence comes from Rhodamnia rubescens, assembly GCA_021437795.1. Taxonomy (NCBI): domain Eukaryota; kingdom Viridiplantae; phylum Streptophyta; class Magnoliopsida; order Myrtales; family Myrtaceae; genus Rhodamnia; species Rhodamnia rubescens. The sequence goes on from JAILYA010000013.1 coordinate 2,788,606, forward strand.
ATTAGCGTGTGACTGTGTCTATATTTTACGTGAAATCAACTTGTCTTTCAAGGGCCTAATATTCTAAAAAATTTCAAACTTTAGCTATACCAATTTTATTTTTTATCTTATAAAAAATCTCGAACTTTAGGTGTAATATCAATTTTATTATAATTTTTTTTGTCAAATAGAAAATCCCTTAACTTTAGATTCAATCTCAATTCTATCTTAATATTTTTTTAGTCTCGTAAAAAATTTCAATTCTATCTTAATATTTTTTTTGTTTTATAAAAAATCCTCTTTAACTTTTAGTATCAATTTTACCCTAATTTTTTTTATTTCATAAAAATTCCTCAACTTTAGGCTTAACATCAATTCTTCCATAACTTTTTTTCTCATACAAAACATCTCAAGCTTTAGATCCAATTTCACTTTTAATTTAATTTATTTATTTTGTAAAAGATCACTAAGTTTTACTTGAGTCCTAAATCTACTTCATTAACTCTCCGTCAAAATGCCCTTAGTGGTTTTTTGCTCGGTCCTCGACCTCTTGTACTTGGCAACGTTCTATCTCTCGGGGTCGGAGAACTCGCACTCGAATAGCTTGTGCTTGAGAGCTTTTTATTTCTCGGTTGTCAACGAGAAATTTTGGACGGAGGGCAAATTTGCAACTCATGTAAAATTTTGTATTTTTTTATGGGGTTTATACCATGGAAAATCCAAAACTGGTACACCAAAGTGATAAATTTACCATCCGTTATTTTTTGTTAAATTTAACAGTCAAATTACTAAATTAGATGGCACGTGGCGGTTCATGGTTATGCCACTTTAGGGTTTTCACCCTCTATTTGTCACATATATATTAATTTGGAATTTTTCATGGTATTAATCCAATTTAACGAATGGTAAATTTGTCACGGATATACCGGTTTGCGATTTTTTGTGATAAAAAAATTAGTTTGGGGTAAATTTATCACTTTGGTGTACTGGGTTTGAGGTTTTTGATTGTCAAAAAAATAGTTTGGGGTAAATTTGTTAAAAGTGTACCAATTTGGAGTTTCTCGTGATTAAAAAAATAGTTTGGGATAAATTTGTCACATGTTTATCACTTGAGATTTTTCGTGGTATTAACTCTTTTTTATGAGATTGTAAAAATTTTAAGGTAAAATTAGAACAAGACATAAAGTTGAGGTTTTTTCATAGGATAAAAAAATTTAAGGTAGAATTGAAACATGACCTAAAGTTTTGTATGGGTCAAAAAAACAGTTTAAGATAGAATTGGAATGGAACTTAAAGATGGAGATTTTTTGTTAGACAAAAAGTAAAATAGGAACAAGATTCAAAGTTGGAAATTTTTCTGGATATTAAGCTCACCTTTCAAGTTATGCCCTTGGTCTGCGAGTCATAAATATGGTCGGCCATATGAAAGGTGGAGCTTTCACCATCCAAGCCCTCGTCCTTCTTTTATGTATCCGAAAGGAATTGCTGCGATGTTAGAAAAACTTCAAATCTTAAAGAGACAGCTCACTGTCCAGCCTAATGTCAGTTGTAGCTGTATCATCCTTCGGAAATCGAAGCACTTGCCTTCCAAGCTCCTACAATTCTACAGCTGTTATCAATCTCTGAAAGTCCGCTGCGATTCGCTCGTCGGGTCAAGCCACACGTTCGAAATTATAGTTCAACCGTGCAAAGTTTCATACCAAATCCGATGCTGCCGTTACACTCCGTGTCGGGTGACACCACATGTTCGAAACTATAGTTCAATGCTGGCATTACACTCCGTATCGTCAACGACATGAGATGGAGCCAAACTCGGCAACAAGGGCTTGTAACCAAGTGGAGCATTGTGAGAGTTATTGACCACGGGGACTCCTTCCCCGGCATAAAGTACCAGACTGAGAAGGAAGTGCTCTTTCGAGACTCAATAAGTTCATTTCACAGTTTTGACCGTCCTTACTCGTCACCGCACATCTCCTTCACAAACATTTTAGTACGAAAACATCGAAGGAGTTTATATTGTGTAGTTTCATTTGGTTTACGGAAAAAAGTACTCATGAATTAAACCGAAGCAAATGCACCAAAGAGGTTATAAGCTAAGTCAAGTATAATATGTTCATGCAGGAATTTATTCTCTCTCAGATTCATCGACAGACATCATGCAGTACGATTTTTTTCCCCCTATTCAAGATCTTAAGAGCCATGGTCGTCTCCGTAATAATTTTCACAAAACTATCACCTCAACAATTTGCAGCAATAGGTCAAGATTATGTTTTTTTGGTAAGGAGGTCAAGATTATGTTTGTGATCGCCAACTTAAAAGATTAGCAAGAGACAAAAATCTGGAACACTTAAATCCTTCATGTCAATGGACATCTCGTCCTAAAATATTGTCCAAACTGCGCTCGACCAAACCGATCTAAATGCTAAAAGATGAACGGAACTCTCTCATTCTAGTGTACACTTCCTTTATAGCTTCCAAAGAGAAGCATCTGAAACAACTGCTCAACTTCAAATGCTAACAGATAATAACTCGACGGAACTGGGCTAAGAGCAGGAAACAACCGTTTGGTGGTTGAGCCAGACAGCATCAGTCTATTTCATTGATCAGCACCAATCAAACATAGATCAAAAGAAACATCCCAACCTATCAAAGATAACCACTTTGGCCATCCTTGTTCTCCGCTTTCATTTCTACAGTGGGTCACATATCAGAAAAATCCATCTATCGAACCATGAACAGCTGCCAAATCAAGAAGCTCCTCCTTAGCTCACTTTTTAACTCAATTTTCCGATTTCCATCTTCTTCTTGATTGCCTTTTGACCATGATATATGAAAGAATCTAGGATGCCTGAAACCGTGAAAACACCTGGAAAACAAAAACCTAATATCACAAATCCATCCGAAACATCTGAAAGCTAGCTTGGAGATTGGCACTGTAAATTTCAATGCCTTCAAAATAATGTAAGATGATTACATATTAAACTGGTATAGTGATGGTAAAAATCAGTAAAAAGAAGTGTGTAAGAATTAAAAACTAATGAAAGAAAATTTTGTTCCTAAAGATTTAACAAGAATAAGGCAGTAAGTCATGTAGCATCTTGAAAGTCATGGCCACAAGGACATTTTAAATTAGTACAATGAGCCATACACTGAACAATTGATCAGTCTCGTGACTCTTTCTTATCAGAATTTCTTTTTCCATTTGGGTTTAAGTAAGTCCTCACATAAAGATGTTTAAATGACTATGAACCATGACTAATTGAGTTCACTGGGAAATTCCTGCTTATTTAATTAACTTAATATTGAGTACTATAGCTTTCGAGTGTAATTTCTTACAGACAACCTGTACAAAGGACAAAAAAAGAAAGTTTTCTTCCTTCATTTTATCTACCTCAAATAAAGGAGATAATTGAAAGAGGCAATTTCGCCTCGATAGGAGATGTTACAAAGTAAGGGTTTTTGACGGTACCTCCAACTATAGCGCACATATTCGTTAAGAAGTGTAAGAATGACACATGTTCCTCAGTAAAAGTCACCTGCACAATGAAACCAAGTGCCAATAGAGTTTTATAAGTTTAACTAAGAACTGCTTCAATGTTTTGTCACCAGCCATTTAGCATTAAAGCTTCATATCAACAAGTTAGGATGACGCATAAACAAACAAGAACAAGAAGTAGCAACCTTAATTGGAGAGAGGTCATAAAAGAAGAAGACTCCTGGCAGTGACTGAAGCTGTCCTACTTCTGCGTTCCTGAAGTGCTCTGTTACCGAGAACTACAGCATAAACAAAAAAATTCTGAGTGTTACAGTGTGTACATAGTGCAATAAAACATTACCAAGTTGCTTTCGTTTGTTCCGAATGTACCTGATTTGACTGGATAGTGTGGCCGTTCACATCTGTGTAAACAGTCGGCACCACCTGCATAACAGATAGTACATCTTCATCTGACACAAAGAACTAAAGTTTTATAGTCTTGCCAACTAATCCAGCAGACAGCAGCTGTAGAGCACTGCCTTTGAAGAAAAAACATGTAACAGCAAAGCAGTGAACTGGAAAAAGGTTACTTTTCAGATTATTAACTATCTGTTGGGCACATTTCTCCTAGATAACAGTGAACATGTCAATCAAGCAGAATAGAGTCGACTCACAACTACGACCTAGTCCGCAAGTAGGTGGATAGTGAATAGGCATTTTCATGGCTAAATGATTAGATCAAGAGGATAATCGTCTGGTCAACACTATGCTATTTTTTTTGCTTCATTGCCCAGATCATCCTTTGATCTGAACTGCAAGGACTTGGAAAGGGAATACAACATAAAAGGTAATATATGGACAAGTTAAGATTTCAGCTACAGCAACATCACTTCAGTGGAAAAACGAATATAGATCATTGAAACAGCTGAAATTGTAGCAACCAAACAGTCCACAAGGCAAAAGCAACTCTTGACAAGCAGCAGAGACACCACCGAAGCAGCAAATTTAGATGACTTCAGAACTTGCACCAAAATGCTTTATGCCATAATAGAACCCTGAAAGAGTATGAAGCTACATTACAAGGCATACATTCTCAAAGCAAGGTCTTGCAGATATAGCAAATTCCTGCTCATCATACACTTAAAGTGCTTCTACATGCCTTTGGAAAATTTGCCAAGAAAAATCTTCGGTCACATCATCTAAACTCGCAAGTTCTTCCGATGCCTCATTCCCTTTCATACTAATGCATGACACGCTCAGAATAATCCAAGAGTGACTCATCATCATCAAACAGGTAACAAGTGATAATGCAGTCCCTGGAATCATTTTGACTGTATAAATATGAAGAGCAATTCTTCATACCATGAGACTGACTAAAATGGATCAACCAAGAGGTATCTTCTATCTCATGAAGACAAGTGAACACGTAACCGGGATAGGCAATGGTAGGAGTTATGGAAAAGTCTGACATACTAAACTATTATTAGTTTATGGCATTTTCAGAAGATAGGTTGATGCTCAATTTTTTTTTTTTTCACTCCACTAATATCCTAGACATATTGAAGAAGGGTAATATCACGCCAAAGGCTAGGGTACTAAGTATCATGGACAAATGCATTCAGAATTACAGAATTATCGAGACATCATAGGTGCAGTACTGACCTTTATAAAATACTGATACATTCCACTCGGCGTTTCTTGCGTCCATTGCACACTGAAGTGCATAAACATGAGACAGAACAGCATTGGATAGGTCATGCATCACGAAATAAGAAAATTTGACTTTTGCGAAAGTTGGCAGCATGTATGAAAAAAATGAGCTTACTTATCTAGTGGGTTTATGACACCAGGGAAATAGTCTCCAAAAGATAGCCTGTTGATCTTGTGACTAATCTGCATTGTGTTATGTAGTCTATAAGATGCTTGCAAATATAAAAGCAATGTGTTCACTATACATTTTCCAATTGAGTATGTCCACTACAAAAGTAACTACACGTGATAAAAACTTGGGAATAAAAGGCATCACCACAGCTTACATTAAAGCTATCCTTCTGAAATGCCAGTAAATCATGGACATGAACATTGGATTGTTGAAAGCTTTTTCCAGGAGCAAAATGAAAATTCCCTGCAACTTTATTAACTTCCAGAAACCCATAGATGTTACATCCTTCACCATCTTCGTCTTTAATCTTTTGTAAAAAACCTTCTCTTTTGCACTGCATGCCACAGGAACACCATACAAGCAATGTTATATAAAACATGCAATTACTACTCACAACCGTGAACCAGGAAGGGACAATCACTCAAATCCAGAAAAAAAAATAAAATCAACTGTACAGTAAAAGACAGAACAGAAAATCATCTGAGAGGAAATTCCTAAAGTTAAACGATCCTAGCAAAACCAAAACGAAAGCAAAAGCTGACTGATTGCAATGAACAGTCTCCCAAACCATCAACACCCTGTCGATTTGCTTTCAGATATTCTTAGAGGCTCAACTAAATAGGAGTATGGACTAGGGAGGGAGCTAACTTCTCACATGAGCATACAGCAGTTTCTCTACTACAAATTTCTCGTCTCTTCTATAAACGGAAACATGAAGAAGAACACAATTACTCGAAAGGGTCATCACTGAAGCAACCCTTTTTTGGTGCTAGTCATCGCAAACTTTAGTACTTAGCGAATTCGCTTCAACAATGGTTAAAGCCACAAATGGCCCAAGGTTTATTAGTCTACTCGTAGTAATGTCCATGTGCCATTGTCATCAAAACTTGCTCATAAGCATGGTCACAGGCAATAAATTTTAGGTCCATGTTTCTTCAACCCAATTTGACGTGAGAAATTTGATGAGTGATGCAAATCCTTTTTAATCTCAAATGGGATAGAGAACATGTGTGTTCCAGATTTGAGCCATGGGCCTTCCCCAGTAGCACAGTCTGCTCTTTCGCATAGTTAGGGTGCCCACGGTAAACGCTGGATAACCAAGTGCGGAGCGGATAGCTGCTGATAGCATCTAAGCAGTAAGCCAACGCTGAAAAAGCAGGGCTGAATCTCAAAGTAGAAAACGAGGAATATTGAGTTGGATGTGGCAGAGGACACGGCATTCAACAGATTTAAAACCAAAAGTAGGACTCAATCCTCAGGGCAGTAAATAAAGCTAGTTTATATAAATAGGGCAGACTACCAAAGACATTTAACTGACAAGGAGAAGTTGGAAGAATCTTCTGATTATAGTATCAACTCGCCCATCACAAAAGGGGTACCATTCGCAAGACCATGTCAAAGAGTAATTTCGTTAAATGGGAGACACTTATGTACCCTCAACCAGTCATCATGTATGCTTACTTGATCTATCGCATCTGGATTTGAAAGCGCCCAACCTTTCTTTCGATATGCTTCGCGGACCTCTTCGCAGGAATTGCAACATTCGTCATCTGACTACAGGGTGCCAAAAAAAAAAAAAAAAGAGAATTCATATATTAACAAGACATTCAACAAGGAAATCTCGTAGCATAGAGCAAATCCTAACTACAGCTGACACATAAATCTGAACCATATATCACTAGCTAAAGAAAAAACGTACTGTTTCTGCTCCGTAACATGATCCACAATATGTCTCATTGTGCTCAAGCCTCCCACCATGTCTCTGTAAGGGCTTTTCAATCTGCTCAAAAAGTGAGTGAGAGCCATATGAAGGTCACCAGGTTATACACATAACAAGACAAGCATATTGCCAAAATGAAATAGACTACAGAATCCATGCAGAGAAAAATGAAGCAGACCTCTTGTGAAGAAGGAGAAGAGGAGGATGTCAAGTCATCATGTCATCCAAAAAGAATGCTATAGGATCTTAATTTGCAGATTACTGCATGGTTGAATTTGAGGTGACATAGTAAAGAATATTTGAGACTATTTCTTAATTTGCAGATAACTGCAAAATTGAATCAGAGATTGCATATTGAGAGTGTTTTAGTGGCACAAATAAAATGCAACTAGACGTAAAATGATTATAGAGCTGATACATGTGTTGAGAAGACATTGAGGCTTGACAATAGAACGAAAAAGAAAGCACGAGAGCCCATGACAAATGCAATCTGTTTGTGTCGATTAACTGACCTTCACTAAGATAAAAACAATTATCATGACGATCCTACATTTTCTGTGACAATCATTTTGAACAGGAGTAATATCCAGCCCTAGAGGCGCCATAAAGAAGCAAACTGACCAGACTATCTCTATATGCCAGATTGAAGCAATATGGCATGCAAATCCAACCATAATATGATTCCAACAGACCACTGCAACAGGGATGTCATATGCAGTTGCAATTAAAAGGCATGAACTCTTTAGAAGCTCAATCATGTATAGGAAACTCGTGAGCTCACACAACTAACTTCTAGGAATACGACATTACTAACCTTCGGAGCACCAATTCCGTCTGGCCTTGCTTCTATCACCTGGCCATGAGAATCTAATCTTCTCTTGATTATATCGTGCTTCTGCATGATACAGAGACACCAGACACACTCAAGTTTATTGAAGCAATGAGAAATAAAGAGATTGGAAACTCAGGTTTGCCAGAAAGAGCCCCCAGCAAGCCATTATGTAATTGCTGAATATAAACCACGAAAGAGGTCTGCAAGTAGACTCTAATACATACGACATCAAGGTGTTGTTCTCCACTGATATCCATGGCATCAAGGCTGAGCATAGAGCAAGCTAATGCAGGGAATGTGACATCAAACTGCAGCACCAACCATCACACAGGTAGTGTTATTCAGTTGGTTATCAAGCAACCACTAAATGAGTACAATGAGATAGCAACAAAGTCATTATTAATGATAAATCTTCAGAGCACAGTAATCACAGACCTCAAACTTAACTGAAGTACCATCTTATAATCATTGATTCTCCTAAAATTGAACTAAAAAGGAGCTACTAACAACAATATCAGTACCAATATTATCCCAATCTCATTGAAAACTGTCATAGGAGGCCCAAAAATCTAGATCAAATGCAAATGCCGTCCAAAAAATCTATATATGAACACAGCCATAAATCACAGTGTGGATTAGACTTCTCCATAGGGAAGTGAAATGCATTACATTGATACGTAGATGTTCTCCTCTTGATGTATCCACCACTAGCTTTGTTTCAGTCACGGCATGTAAATATAATCCTGCGAAAAAGATAAAGAGACTCGAAATGAAAAGACCAACAAGTAAGGCAAAAACACCTACACCCCTAAGTGTAGACATTTATGCATATCAATAAACTGAAGCTCTATAACTCTTGATCAATATAATAGCACTGAAGTTCCCATGAGCGCGCAAAAAAAGCAGTATCATCGGTGCCAAACAAGTAATCTGAGTATCAATTGCTAGTCACTAAGACGAGCATCGAGGGGCATCGCCAGACAGCTTAACCCAGCTCAATAGCAGGTGGCCAACTCTAGCACTAACCAACGATTCCAATCTCCGGCAACACAAATCATCCAGAAGAACGTAGACACACAAAATCAACTCCGAAACCGCGTAATTGGCATTGCAGGATCGGCGAAGCCCTAAAGAAAAAACCACGCAGAGTAGCGAATCCACGCACGGAAAACAGGTTATACGTACGAAGCTCGGAGACGAAGAGGAGGACCATGACGACGGAGGAGACGAGAGTGATCACGCCGCCGGAGAGCGTGCGGCTGTAGAAATCTTCATTGATCTTGGGATACGCGTCCAGATTCCGGAGCTTGCTGAATACGCCGTCCATCTTCTGCTACGCCAAAAAAAAAAAAAGGAAGAAGAAAATCCTCCGTCTCCGATTGTGATTTTCTCTCTCAATTTCCCGTCGATTCCCGATCTGCGCGTACGCGAGAATCAATGGGAATCTGAAGACGGATGCAAACCTCCGAAACGCCTCGTTGAATTACAGTTGATCTAGTAGAATTCGTAACAAAGGCGATTCAATGAAGAAATACAATGACTCTCTCTCTCTCTCTCTCTCTCTCTCTCTCTCTCTCCTTGTTGTAAATATTATTTTATTTTCATTTTTATTTTGGCAATTTTCAGTTGACGATTGACCCATTTCTTCGCGCTGTCTATGGAGAAAGTTCTTCTTCACATAGACCGGTTTATGGTCCGAAAGCCCACCCGAAGGCCCGGCCCAAGACCACCCAACTTCTTCTCAGGTCTTTATTTCCCGACCATATGCTTATGTGCAAGTTCTGATGACTTATGTCCACAGCACATGAACATCACCTCGATTAGACATGGTTTCGTGTGTCTCTGATCTCCAATACATTCTTAGTGTGTGAGGATGTCAAACGATCTGGGGACATTCTCAACCTGGCAACATGTTTCGGGGCTGATCTGCGTGGTTCCGTGCCGACTTTGTTCACAAGCTGTGAGGGAGTGGACGAGCCTTGTGTCTCGACCAGTCCTCGCAGGCGATCTCGAACATTTACAACTATATCCATCTTGCCAAAGTTTTTTAAAAGCAATATAACTACATCGAGGGCATATCGAGTTTTCACGCCGGGATGTTTTTCTAACCATCATAACAGTTTTGGTTCACCCTAATACAGAATATTGACAGTAATGATTTGTGGGGTTGCTTCAGATATGCTTGCTCTCGTCTACATGGCATGGAAAACAAATTGGGATGAGCAGGTCAGTTCTATGAGGTTCGAAGCTCTTTGGATCTGATGCACTTAATGAGATTCGTGGCTGTAATTCTCTTCCACGGCTTCCCATATCATCACAGAGTCTTGGAAACACTGACTCCTTCCTGCTGCAGGTAATTAGGGCCATTGGAACGCCAGAATCGTTGGCATTGGAAACTCTGCAATACGTCGAACCAAACCACCGGCAATACTACGGGAGACTGGACAGCAATGAGGACTGGCAGATTTGCACGTTGTATCAGTGTCCTATTGCTTTAGACATATGCCTTTAAAAGTGGCGTGGTGAAGATGAACGGAGGCACTAGAACGATGGAGCAGATTGTTAGGACAATCCATGATCTCTGGAGGTACACTCCAAGCGTGTGGTATTGTTTCGTGCCATAGGCCTGGCCGCATAGGGTCTCTAGCGCACTTGCCATGCCGAGCTGCAAGTTCCATACAGAAGCGCATTTTAAATAATTTCAAAACCCAGATTTCTGAAAAACATCACGAGTTACACGACCAAAGGTTCCTCTAACAGGTGATAAAAAGCTATGCATGGAGATGTTTCTAGCGAATGCACTCAAAGTCTTGATGGTCATGCTCTTTTTCAGCAATAACATGGTATTTTTTTTTAATTCCAAGCCATAGCCACAATGTAAATGGCCTAGGATCAACTCCAAACTCATTTATGTTTTTGCTCTTTCGATTTCTGCATGCCTTGTTTACATTACAATTTCACTGCGGCCAACATATTCAGAAATCGATCTAAAGCTGGCTAGCTGCTTTCATGAGAAGCTGGTGCTGGTGTAGTGCTTCACAGCAGCAACCGTTTTAAGTCTTTGAGCATTATTACTTCAGGGATACAAGACTGCTTCTATGAAAAAGATCATCATCATTATTCAGAATTGGGCTCAACGGCACAACATGCGCTTAAGAAGCATCTATAAGCAATAAGCACAGAGACAGAGAAGCAATCTTTGGCAAACTGAAAATGGTGATATAAGATGAACAGCAGCAAGATAGCATACTACATGATTAAATGATGTGAAAAAACTACAATTTAAGTAGTGGAAAACACGCTGAAACTTACCAGGACGCCGTTTCCAAACCTCAGGAGGACTCTGAAGACGAGAATAGGCAGCCAGTTCGGTGGACCCGATGTGGCCAATAAAAGCTCGGCTGATGATAGAAATCCCAATGGTGGAGAATCTGGTGAATGTTGCAGGCGCCGCGACAATCCACATCTTCTTGGTCTCACTCCATATTCTGTCCTTCAGTGGCTCATCCCCACAATCATCACCAACCTCCTCTGCTACAGATCTTTTCAGCAGCTTCTCGGTGGCCTCTCCCTCCATCACTATGGCTAGTAATCAAATCTATGCCCACTTTATAGGCCCAAGACAACGTCACCTATTCCAATCAGCTGTAAACCAGAAACACAGTTTGAATCAAATTAAGCAGTGAGGGAGTGCATGTCCCAGAGAGTGAGTTGCTTCTGGTGTAGACATGCCAAGAGTCATCGCTTGTGACGGTGAGAACTCCCAATAAATCAGTCGATAGTGAGGTTGTGTGCTCATGTCACATGTTCAGAGTTGCGAAGCACATCACTGCTGCGATGACTAGACTCTCTTAGCTTGGTTCAGCGAAAAAAATGAAAAGACCCTCTCAGCTTGGACAAAGCGTACGAACTTATAAAGGAGTAACAGCACCCGAAACTGAACTTTAGATACCCCAACATTCAAGAGTCAAGAGCCTTAAGCTTGTGAAGTGCAGATCTAAAATGGCATGAACAAGACAAACCTATGGTAATACAGGGGCGATCATGCCCAGCTCAATACTTCAGCAAATGCCTCACCAAAGTTTGGTAGGGTGAAACACATGATTGATGGCCTTCCCTCTCTTGTTTCAGTTATGTCTAGAGGAGCATAAATTTCTATATCCGCAAGCAGTGTTCTTGTCGAGACGTGCACACACTAGAAATTTATCAGTGCAGTGTGGCATGACATCTTTAATGGTGAAGATGAAGTAACTAAAGCTTGCATGAACCTAAAGCGAATAGATTTGACTCACTGAAAAGCCAGATTCCATGGAAAGTGGCAGAGTTGAGAGTTGTATTATTTTTTTTTGTGTTTGGCGTGTTTATGCATGTAATGGCCAAAAGGCATCAGGAATCTTGATTCACCCCACGACAACAATGATGTCTTCGATTGTCTGAAACACAAACTCGCTTGATGAATTCGTTCATTGGAAAAAAAAAAAAAAACTCGTCCCTTCTCCTCTCTGGTCGAACAGGTGAGCCCGCGTCGAGAACGGCGAGAAACGTCGGGGCGGAAGGAATCATCTATAGGTAAATTATAATAGCACTTCCATGTAAGCTGCGAAAACGGCAACCGGCATCACCATAACTAGAACATAGAGCACTGTAACCAAGAAGAAAAGCGTTTTGATCTTTAGGCGGAACAAGGACATCGGAGCTAGAGTTCTTTTCCTCTATCCTATCCGAATAACTGGCTTGAATGAGAGTGACCGTCACTACTCTAACGGCTTACTTGAAATGATTTGTGAATTTTTAGGGTTGGAATCTATATAGTTTTTAGCTGGACTCTCTTATCGCAGGCGAGCTATCCTCCCATGTCAACATTCTCATGTTACATTAAGAATCCTTTTATAACTTTTGTGTCTAAAGAACCCAAATCCTTCTTGTTTGCTTTATTCTGAAATCGATCCGACTTGAACAGGATGGATTTTTCGCCATGCGAAACAGGAGGCGGGGAAAATGGCCGGGCATAGAGGTAGGGATTCAGGTGGGACGGGGCGGGAATAGGCCCGCTCCGCCCCATACCCGCCCCGACCCCCTCGGTCCATGAGCTGTTCCAAGGGCAATTTAAAATTTAAAGGGAGAACAGACTATTGCGGGGGAAAAAAGTTGTATCTTCTGACTTCTCAGTATTCAATTGAGGGTCGGACAAAACTCAACAGGCTTAAAGAAATCATTTGTGCTTGATGACTCTTCGACCAAGACAATTGTCTTTTCTCTAATAAGTTAGAAAAGTATGTTAACTAAATATAGACGGTAGTACGTAATAAAAAAAAATAGTACTTTACAATCTAAATTGTCAATATAACTCGTGATTTGCATTTCGCTGCTCTGTCTATTTTCCGAGGTCTGCGACCCTACTCATGCGCAAGTCTTTATGACGATTGGACGTGTCAAAATGGGTCACAAGCTCATTTTTTAACTCGTACGTGATGAGCTGAGTTGTTATATAGGTCAATTATATCAATACATGAGTCATAAAATGAATTTAAATATAAAAGGAGCGTTAAATGAGTCGTAAATTAGTTTACAACTTACTTAGATCCAACCCACCTCAATGACTCTCTTCGTTTTCTCTCGCCCTCACTCGATCTCTCATTCGATTTCATCTCGCCCGAGTATGAGTTTTCCTAAACTGGATTAAATATGACAAGTGATTTAGAAATATGAATCGGGTCGAGTATATGTCGTTATATTTGCATTGCAATAAAATGGGTCTATTTGGATCGGACAAAAACCCGACCTGACCAAAACCCAACCCGACCCACTCGGATCTAGGCACATGAGTATTACCTTGAACAATGCATCCTACTTTGAGGGTCTCAAATGGCAAAGTGTGGCTGCATTTGTCAATAATGGATGTTATTACCAGATTGGTGTCCCCGTTGGAGCTGTCCTTGGATATGTTGCCCATTTGGAGGTCAAGATCTGAGTCAGAATTCATGTGACTTGGATCACGTCAAGTCATCGACTTCCATAAATCGCATTTTTTTTTGGGTAATTTAATTACCACCATCAAACTGTTCTGTTATAATACATCTCGAGTTTGAGCCCGTTGAACAAAATCCTGCCTAAAGTAAGTGAAAACGACTTATGGGTCGTGAAATCGAAAAGATAAAAAAGAAAGGCAGCATGGAATTTCCTTAAGCTAGTGGAGTCAGCCAAGGTAAACAAAAACAGGAAAGTCGACTATGGACATTTTGCTAGCGTTTGCCGCCAGGCTCAAGCTCGTGTGCTGAAACTACTCGCGAGCAAGTTACGTATATTGAGCAATTAGCATTTCCTAAGATTCAATTCGAAAGGGAACTGAATCTATTCCTGGAAGAACAACATATTGAAAGCTCAAAATGTGCTCTAGGAGAAAGATGTTCATCGTGATAGGAAATTGCTTGCTTCGACGAAACAACACAGGACTACAGGAGGACAAACAGCGTCGAAATCATGAAACTACGCATTTTCTCGTACGCTTATCTTATTGACACCTTGATACACATCTTACAGGACAGATCCCTTGCTGGGAATTGAAATTTTCAAATCTGATACAGAACTTCTCGCCAACTTCAAAAGGATTACAGTGGAACGAGACAAAGATTGAATCAGGCACCCGTGCCGGTCTTGTGTGATGCTTCTTCGGCCACGAAACACTCATTAACGCGCGCTCGAGCTAGGAATACCTGCAGAAGGACATTGAGGCTTGTTGACCCCCACAAAATAATCAGGAATTAATGGAGAATAGTCGTATCCGGCGCACCTGCTTGTCCCAATCAGTTTTGTAGGTGATAACGATCAGCACTATAGTCTGTACCAAAGTTCCGAACAGCATTCCGACCCACACGCCCTATAAGACAGCTGATCCAGTTTTAGGAATCCCCAATTTTACAGGTGCATGTCAAGAGCTTCAGCCCATTTTGACGTCTCACTCATCGACATTTAAATTCGCCAATGCAGACTGTCTTAGAAAGGGAATTAGAAGTTCACCTTCACTTGCATGCTTAAGAAATAAGCAAGCGCGACTCCCACGGGAATCCCTACTAGATAATAGCTTATGATGTTGACATAAGCTACTATGCTCTGCCAACCAGCTCCGACGGCGACTCCTGATAAATAAATGGTGAGACTAATGTTCGAGCACAATCAGGTACCAATGATTTGATATTAAATCAACACTGATCGCTCACATCATACGATGGATCGCCACATTTTTCAGATTGTATGGGACCTCACCGAATCCCGCAACAGAGAAACATGAATCCCATGAACATTTTGTGTATTGATGTTTAAGTCTATGTCCACTCATGTCAGTGATGATAAAAAACCATCAGGAACTTCTTTCAGGGACGTTGTACTTTTATTCATCTGATCAGGAGGGAATAGTGGAGAAGAAGTACCAGAAAGCACCGGTTGGACGCTGTTCAAAAGTATGGAAATAGCCAGCAGAGGCGATAAATCGGCCACTGCATCAGCGACCTCATCACTCTCCGTGAAAATATAAGCCAGGCGCCCCCTGAAGAAGAGGAAGAACACAAAGAGAACAAATCCGATGATGAATGATGTGAGCACCGTAACCGTGATTGAGAACTTTGCTGATCTTGAGCTCCCTCTTCCTAGTTCATTTGATACTCGAACGCTGAAAAGGCATACAAAATCCAGAGATTTGTTGGTAAAGTGCAAGTCTAAAGAAGGAATTAATGGTCAATAGGAGTCATGACTCGCGCGATTTCACCTTGCTGCACCCAAGAAACCGACAGAGATCATCATCTCCCAACCAATGATGTTGAGGCTGCAAGTAATGAAATTATGCTACTTCATTTTCGTGAACTAGCCTTTGCTGAAGAAATTTTTGTAATCGAGGCATTTCCTGGAAAACACCTAAGAGCAGAAAGAGCGGTAAGTTCAAACACCATACCAGATGGCGAGCGCATCGATAGAAACCTCCGCATTTTCCATGTTGCCTGTTAGAAGAACCAACACCGTGTTGTACCACAGCTCGAGACTGACAATGTGCAAAGAATAGGAATTCAGTGAGAATCTTGAATTAAAAAAATAAGGACGTGCTGCTAGCCACTTCTGATGTGAGATTTCAAGTGTTCAGATTTCACCATATATTCGACAACAAAAGATCGTCGATTTCACCATCAGGCACACAGATACGAAATGGTTAGACCAACTAGACGAATGCTGTTCCACCCAAGAACTTATCAGTTAGTCTGAATTCAAGAACAAAATCTCATGTCTAGGTGATGAAATGCTGACTTACCATAGCATGGCGCCAGATGAAAGCGAGAGCTTGATCACCGGCCACAAGTCCTTAAAGGCTGAACTCGAGAAACCCTTCCACGTATCTCGGCAACCTCCGCACAGCACGAACATGAGCTGTCCTATATTAGGAATCCAATATGCCAAGATGGTGGAAGCCATAGCACCCCGAATTCCAAACTTGTATTTCACGGTCAATAGCCACGAGAGGCATAGATGAACTGCTGCTGACAATGCTGCTACGTACGCAATGATCATGTTCTTACTCTGTGCTTGGAGAAACATTTGGCA
The DNA here is from genome assembly GCA_021437795.1 of Rhodamnia rubescens. NCBI lineage: Eukaryota > Viridiplantae > Streptophyta > Magnoliopsida > Myrtales > Myrtaceae > Rhodamnia > Rhodamnia rubescens. The sequence goes on from JAILYA010000013.1 coordinate 2,805,080, forward strand.
GGTGAAAGATACGATGAAGGCAAAGAGGACCGGGATCAACCAGAGTGAGATGTCTCCAGCGACCTCCGCAATTTTATCTTCCTGGCCTAAGGCCTTTAAAAGTGGTGCAGTGAAGATGAACAGGGGAACTAGAAAGATGGAGCAGATTGTTAGGACAATCCATGATCTCTGGAGGTACACCCCGAGCATGTGGTATTGTTTCGCGCCGTAGGCCTGGCCACATAGGGTCTCTAGCGCACTTGCCATGCCAAGCTGCAAGTTCCATGAACAGAAGCCGTTGACGTAAGATGAGCAACAGCAAGATACCAGATTACATGATCATATTATATAGAAAAGCCAACAACGGAAGTAATGGAGAACACACTTGAACATACCAGGACGCCGTTCGCGAATCTCACGAGGACAGTGAACACAAGAGAATAGGCAGCCAATTCGGTGGATCCAATATGGCCGATAAAAGCTTGGCTGATGACATAAATCCCAAAGGTGGAGAATCTGGTGAATATTGCAGGCCCCGCGACAATCCACAACTTCTTGGCCTCACTCCATATCCTGTCCTTCAGTGGCTCATCCTCGCCACCATCACCTACTTCCACCGATTTTTTTAGCAGCTTCTCGTTCACCTCTCCGTCCATTGCCATGGCTAGTAGTTAGATCTATGTTCGCCTTATACGCCCAAGACAACGTCTCCTACTCCTACCAGGTGCAGACCCCAAACACAGTTCGAATCAAATCAGGCAGTGAGGGAGTGGTTTTCCCAGTGAAAGAGTTGCTTCTGGTGTAGACATGCCAAGAATCATGGCTTGTGACGACGAGAACTCGTAAAAATTGATAATAATAATAACAAGAAGAAGAAGAAGAAGAAGAACCTCTTACCTTGAACAAAGCATTCGAACGTAGAAAGGAGTAAACTGCACCCAAAACTCAACTGCAGATACACCAATATTCAAGAGTCATGAGCGTTCATAAGACGAACCTCTGCGGATATAGGGGCAATCATGCCCAGCTCGATATGCCGGTTTGGTTCCGGTTTCGGATCGGTTTTTTTCGGTTCGATTTTTGACATCCCTAATTCATGTGGAGACGTGCACAGACTTGAAATTTGTTATTGCAGTCTAGCATGACATTCTTAATGGTGAGGAGCAGCAAAGGTGTTTTTGTTGGAACCTAGAGCGATGTTTTCCGAAAGTCATTATTGTTTTTGTCGGCATGTTTATGAATGTCAATGGCCAAAAAGGCATCAGGAATCTGTTTGATTCACAACAAGACAACGAGACATGAAGATAAAAAACGAATGGTTTGCATCTGTGTCCCTCACTGTTTTCACATGCACGAAGCACGAAACGCAAACTCACGTGACGAATCCGTTGACCCACCTATTTATATAATATTTTGAAATATTTATTGTATATTTAGTTACTTTAATATACGTGGTAATTACAAATAATATGCAAATAAAATTTTCAAAAATAGATGATTCGATTTAATGTAGACGGTAATCTGTAATTGCAAGCAATGTTTTAGAACATAAATTGTCGATATGACTCGTGATTATCCATTTATGTCTACAATTTCTCATATTTAAAGTACATCTAAATTTATTACGTGAATAAACTTCCATTTGACCTCTAATTATTTCACATAATCACAATAAATAGACTACTCAAGCATTAAAATAATATATGTTTACTATGAACTTATCTATATCTATACTACTCCTAGATAAAGAAGAACAAATAAAATCTGATGATGATATCACATTCTCAAATTGATAGAATTACTTTTGAAGTCTCGTTTGTATATATCCATTTACAATATGACAAAATAATTTGTAATGATAACCCGATAATATCAATAATCGTTTAAACGAAGTTTTAAATAATGCACAACTATGTGATAATCACCTTTTTCTTATTAACTCAAGTAAGGTACATCTATTTGAACTAATTGCAAGTCTCACTACTAAAATGGACTCGATCCGCTAAAATGATTAATCAACTTGACTGCTAATGATAGTTGTAATTCTTGTATAATTTTTTTGGTCGAATTCTTTTATAATTTAATGTATGTAAAACTACACCTAAATTTGTCCACTAATGATATATGACGTTATCTAGCCTTGTCAAAAGAGATATCTATCAAGTCTTGTTTGCATATATCCATCGGTATTTAGAAGAAATAATTAGGAAGAAAAACAAATAAAGAGATATGTGTATGAGAAGCCTTAAAACTTGTGGCAAAAATGCAATTAAGTCATAAAACTTTTAAAAAGTGCAATTAAATCTTAAAATTTATCAAATTGATACAATCGAATCCTTTCATTAATACCATCAATTTGCCTAATGAAAAATGCTGACGTGGCATTTTTAAATTATCTTTTCTATCCTACGTGGCATTTTTAATTATTTTCTCTTCTAAAAATTATTTAAATCATTGAATAATAAAGAAATACTAAAATTAAAATTGAAAAAAAAAGGCAATGTAGGTAGGGCTTTGTCGGGGAGGCACACTGTCACCGACCCTAGGCAAGGGTTGGTGAGGCTTGCCTAGATCCGGGCAAATGATGGGAGTTGCCTAGCTTTGGCTTTCTTCAACCAAATTTGGGCGAGCCTCACCGGCATGCCTTTTTAAAATCTTATTTTTAGTCTTTTTTTTTCTTTTTAATTCGATTTAAACAAGATTTGGAAAAACAAAGTACTAAAAAGCCATGTAGGATAGATAAATTAATTTAAAATTTTCATGTCATTATTTTTTGTTAGACAAATGGACAAGTATTAATGGAAGGACTCGATTGCATTAATTTGATAAGTTTTAAAACTTGATTATATTTTTTGAAAGTTTTACGATGTAATTGTCCTTTTGCAACAAGTTTTAGATTTATGGTGCAAATATAAAAATAAAAAAAAAACAACCCTAGCAAAATAATGTGAATAATTCTCCAAACAATCTTAGCAAATATGACATATGTATACATATGCATCCATATGGCTACCTGATGATCGCCTCTTTCTATAATCAACTAAACAAAAGTACAACTATATTCTTCAAAAGTAAATTGTAAGCCTTTGGATTTGAGTAAAATTCTTAAACTTTTTTGTTTGAACTTTGAGACGTAAAATTCAAGGGTATTATCCGGGATGAAGGGAAGAAAAATATTTTCTCCCAACTTGGATTGCGATAGTGGGAAATGTAAACTCTACGTTATTTTTGGATGGCTATGCCGGGTAGGGTGGTATAATAACGTCCCGTGCCTGGGGTGAATTACCGGAGCTTCAACTCTTGCATCGTCGACCAATGCTTAGCACAAACAAGTCTTTTAATCGACTTATCGATGATATACCCTTGGTTTAAGGGCACTGTGCATCCATATGGCTACTTGATGATCGCCTCTTTCTATAATCAACTAAACAAAAGTACAACTATATTCTTCAAAAGTAAATTGTAAGTTTAGCTATTAAACCAGCCTTAATGCTCAAAACTTAACAGTCAACTAGACTGTTAATAATTGTTACAATGTACTTTTCTAATTCTAAGTTTTGCAAAAGCATATTTCCTCCTGATGATGTTGCGTTACTTAATATTGTCAAATTAGTAGAAATATTTCTCAAGTCTCAATTGCATAATTCTATCTACAGTTTGAAAAGTTAATGTAGGAACGGTGACGATTTGGTCGCAACAAGGTTTTGACTTTTTTCAGCCAATTTGGGCCGGGTCGGGCGGATCTTCAACATCGGGTCGCCCATCTGGGGGGTCTCCCGAGTCTTTTATTTCGGTTCAGTTTCTTCGCGCTCCTCCCCTCTGCGAATCTCTGACTCTGTAAAGGCATTGTTGGTTGATTTTCGCAGCTCGATCGTGCATTCGCCGGCGTGATACTTCCTCTCGAAAGGTTCTGTCACTGGTGCTTTCGTCTCTTTGAGTGGCTGTACATTGGGGGTCGGAGTTAGACCTACTTGTTCCGCAGTTTCTGGTTAATTCCCCGGAAATTTTTGGACAAATTTGTTTCTTTCTATTCCGTTTCTCGTGATATCGATTCACTCATGCGTTTCTTTCCTAGTCGACCACTTAAAAATTCCTTTTACAGTTCTCTGGGTTGCTTGGTTATGATCTTTCATAAATTGCACGCTGACTGTTTGATGAAAGTTGTGAAAGAGGAGACAAAGGTAGAATAAAAGCCATCTTGCTTGTTTGACACATGGTACGCCGTTGAAACGTGGAATCTGAAAAACCAATCGGAACTGAGTTGTGTTACCACGGTTTTGTTTCATGACACGCGATCGTTTTGTCCAAGCATTAGTTCCTCTATTCACCGCATTGTATGACGTTTTGTCCAAGTATTAATTCCTCTATTCACCGCATTGTATGACTGCTTCATGAGATGCTTTATCAGTAGTCGGGGTCAATATTGTATTTCTCAGCTGTTAATGCTTTTTGTTGTTCTAGGGCAATGGTTTGGGAACTAAGGGTGCCTTTGTTTCACAAAAAACTCCAGAAAACATTTTTGGAGTGATACATTGGTTATATCACTTAGAAAAGTTGCTTAATGGAAAATTGTTGTCGACAAGGAAAACAATTTATGCCTGACTAATTTTGTAGATGATAGAAATACTTCTCGTTCATTCATTGTAGTAAGCAATACAAGTGATCATTTTTTGCAAAATGTTGTCCAAATCTTGAGTTTTTCGTGAAATAAAAACACCCTGAGTTACTTATTTACAAGTATCTTGTTCTATTAGTAAGGACCCATCTTGTGGTTTATACTTCTCTTCGTTTGTAATGAAAAAGATGAGTTTTATACAACCAAAAGAACATACTGAGCCTTAACATAAAGAGAGAATGGAAAAGATGAACATTATATTTTTCCGATTATATTCCCTTTTATCTGACTTTGGTGCTTTGGTTCTAGCAATTCGAAGTTCGTTGTATTGATTCCCCAGCTCAGAGATGGTTATCCTACCGCCAGCTAAGCCACCGAGAATAATAAACTTTCTCAAGCCTTATGTCCTGAAGATGCATTTCACTAACAAGTTCGTAAGTGCCCAAGTGATCCATTCCCCTACTGCTACTGTCGCGTCTTCAGCGAGCTCGCAGGAGAAGGCTTTGAGACCGAGCATGGACTCGACTCGAGATGTGGCCGCAGCTGCGAAGATAGGAAAGATACTGGGAGAGAGGCTGCTGCTCAAGGGCATCCCTGCTGTCGCCATCCACTTGAAAAGAGAACAAAAGTATCATGGCAAAGTTAAGGCGGTCATCGATTCTGTGAGAGAAGCAGGTGTGAAGTTGCTTTGAGAACTCCTGAACTTATTGTCTGTATGTGTTTTAAGACTTGTAACCTTTGTGCTAAGTTATCTTCACTTGAGAAAGATGACAGTAAAAGAGAATGCATAAGATTTTTATGTTGGAGGCTGCTATATTGTTTCTTCTTAGTAAAGACATAAGCATATTGAATGTTTGTGCATGTACATAGCTGAACATGTGTATTGGCATGTTTGGATAGATTATCAGGGGGAGAATGATTGAAAACGATGAGCCTGCTGCTCAAAACGTAAATACTGAAGGCGTAGAATCCATCCAAGTTGGTTCAGAGTCCAATTTAGATCAGTGATTGCTCCCATTTGGGCGTTTTTGGTTTCTGCTTGAGCCTTCTGATATTGAAAGAAAACAGCTGCTTTGGCCCCCCTACTTGCAAAGATCTGGCAATCTTTGTAGCTCCAATAAATGTTCAATTTGTAATCTTTACCCTATTAACAGGATGTGCATTAGTTAGCGGATGATCAGGTTGATGAATTATGACCTAATCATGAAGCAGCCCTATGGTAGACATGTCTGCTGTTTTGCCTAGTTCCTTATTGAATTTATCATCCTCCTTGATGTTTTTCAGTGCATCCATGTGCAACTTATGAGGGGAATTTCCGCCCCACATTTTTAGTTTGCCAAACCTCCTTGATCTCAGTTTGGATTTCAATGATATTACGGTTTCTTTTCTGAAGTCTAATTGGAGCAAGTCTCTAGAAACTGTGACCCTGTCTTCTACAAGCATCTCGTGCTAAATACCTGATTCAGTCGGCGAAGTTGGGAATTTAAAAACTCTGTATCAGAGTAACTGCAAATTGACAGGACCGATTCCCTCATCGCTTGCGAACTTGCAAGATTAACCAGGTTGGACCTTCCGCATAATGAATTAACTGGTCATGTCCTGTAATTCATAGGAAAGCTTGAACGACTCATGCATTTAGACCTTTCTTTTAACAACTTTGTTGGTAGAATCTTTTTCAGCAATGAAAAATCTGCAAGTCCTTAGGCTTACAGTGGAGTTAAATCTAGCTAGCAACACTATGAATTCTACATAGCTTACAACACTACGAATTCTACATTTCCAAAGCTTGAGACTTTGGCCTTGTCTTCCTGCAACTTGACCATGTTTCCTTATTTTCTGAACTCTTCAAAAACGCTAACTGATTCAAACCTGTCCAAAAACAAGACTGGTGGTCAGATACCGAGATGGTTTTGGGATTTAGGGAAAAGTACACCACGGTTTCTTGATATTTCTTGTAACCTTATTGAGGAAGGGATAAAGCAATTTCCCTGGAAAGAGTCGATCATTGTTAACCTTAGCGACCACTTGTTCCAGGGGCCGCGTCCAATTCCACCACTCCCTACGGCCATCTTTCAAGCCACCCAAAACGGCTTCAGCGGAGAGATTCCATCTTCCATTTGCAAAGTAAGCTCCCTTGAAATTCTTCACTTGGCTCGTAACAATCTCTCTGGCTCTATTCCGCAGACGTTTGGGAAATTTAACCAACCTATTTGAACTAGACTTGAGTGCCAATATGTTTGAAGGGACATTACCGCGGTCTTTAGACAATTGGGCATCATTGCTCAATCTAAACGTCAATTACAACAAAATATCTATTGATATTTTTACAAAAAGTATTTTATTGAAGGATAATTTCTCTAAGCCGTACCAAAGGAAACACTTCGTATACTTTTTGGGGGAAGTTCGAGGGCTCTTAGCCACATGGATAGTTCAATGTACTCATCAGCGCCTTAGGGTATTGTATAAAAAGCATTTATGTAACCACGATTATATGACTGCTACAATGGCCGGGACAAAGGGTCGCAATCCCAACGTTACATTTTTCCGAAGTGGTTGCTAGAAGCACCCTCATTATGGAGCATCAATCTGCTGTCCAATGAATTCCATGGCCAAATCGATCTTCCAACTGCTCCATTTCTTCCCTCCATGCTTCCTAGTTTTTCCATAGCTAACAAAAATTTAGGGGTCAATGGCCTGAAGAATATTTTCTCCACTGGTTCAATCTGAGGATGGTTGATCTAATCCAACAACAGATTTGAAGGTCCTCTTCCAATTCCACCACCGGCCTCTCTCTTCTATTCCACTGCAAACAACAAGATAAGTGGAAAGGTTTCCCCTTTGATATGCGACGCCACTAACGTCGGAGTCCTTGACTTGTCCAATAATAGTTTGATAGGCATCTTGCCAGAGTGCTTGATGAACTTTAGCCAAAAGCTCTCGGTGCTCAACCTCCGAATGAACATGATTCACAGTAGGATCCCAAGAAAATTTGCTGACGACAGCAAACTACGGACTATTGACTTTAGTCGGAATCGATTTGAAGAGACATTGCCTCGGTCCTTACTACATTGTGAAAATCTGGAAGTTTTGGATCTCGGCAACAATAGAGTGGAGGATACGTTCCCTGATTGGTTGGATTCCCTTCCAAGTTACAAGTTCCTTTTTTTGTAGGTCCAACATGTTCCATGGCTTCGTGAATAGTCCTAAAGCAGCTCGCTCATTTTCTGAATTGCTCATTTTCAACCTGTCGAACAACAATCTGAGAGTTCCTTTACCTGTTAGATGTATTATGAAGCTCACCGCCATGATGAATCAGGATAAAAAGATGGGGCAAGCTGCAGTGTATGGTAGGAGATGGTTATCGAGATTCAGTCACGGTGACCATAAAAGGACTAGAGCTACAGTTGGCGAAAATTCTAACTGTTTTCACGAGCATCGACTTATCGAGCAACCATTTTGGTGGAGAGCTTCCCCGTGGATATTGGAGACCTGAAGTCACTCAAAGGGCTAATTTTTTTTCTCACAACAATCTTACAGGCTATATCCCTCCGTCTACTGGGAACTTGACCGATCCCTGAATGGCTAGACCGTTCTTCAAACAAGTTTACCAAACTAGCTGATTTGACACCTCTTGGATTCTTGAACCTCTCAGAGGATAAGCTCATCGGACCTATTCCTCAAGGAAGGGCAATTGAACACATTTTTTTTTTGGTCGAATGCAATTGAACACATTCAAGAGCGACTCCTTTGTCGGAAATCCAGGTATGCGGATTTCCTTTGCCGCAGACATGCGCAAACAGTTCACGAGAAATTCCACCAGTAACCCTCCTTTAGGAAAATGATACAGAGCATGGAGGCTGGTTTGAGTGGAGAGCCATATTGATGGATTATCTTATGGGTGTGGAATCGCAATTGGAGCCTCTCTAGGATACATTGTTCTTGAATCCAGAAAGATCGAATGGCTTGCCGGATTGTTTGAATGCAAGGGAGCTAATATGACTTATGAGAAAGAAGTTGGAGGAGGGTTGCTGAAGTTGATCCATCTTTGTGAAAACAAACTTTGGTGGTGGAGGCAAATAATAATAATAAAGGGGTGAAGTTGGTTGAGATGTTTATAAATAGAGGTCCATGTTTCATTATGTGTTATGCCCATGTGAAACAGAGCTAAGTAAGAACATTAAAGAAGCACGAGGCACCATTATTTGTTATCTATTATATCAATTTTGATTTGTGGATTTTTGAACTCTTGATTGTTATCCACTTTAATGGATTTGTCATCTTTATATCTTACTAAATTTATTTTATGAATATTTTTATTAATTATTTACATACTAATAAATTAATTTTGATAATTCGTTATAAAATAAGCTTCAAAAAATTATAATAAAATAAATATTATAATATAAATATTTAAAAATGTAAAACATTACAAAATTTTTCTAAAAAGGCTGCGGCACTGGAATGCCACGGCCTTGTTCGCCCCTGTCGGCCATTTCAAAAAAAAGAATTTGGTAATTTTTTGACCTGTTTTGGAAAAAAACCCATATTGATGGGTTATGGGTGTGGAATCGCAGTGGGAGCCTATCTAGGATACATTGTTCTTGAATCCAGAAAGATCGAATGGCTTGTTGGATTGTTTGAATGGAAAGGAGCTAATATGATTTATGAGAAAGAAGTTGGAGGAGGGTAGATCTTATCCAAGATGAGATTATAGGGGACAGATTATGTGCTTATTATTTGTCCTTTTTATCATTCAAGTGTACTCTCATTTTAGTACACAAAGTGAGATCAAGACTCTGAAATCGTTGGCTAGCCATATGCCTACATTTTTCCGAATTTTTGGAATTTTTTTAATTATTTCTTTGTATATAAACATAATCAGAAGCATAAATTGAACCTTTTCCAGTTATTTTATTACGTTAGGTCAGTTATGACATTTGATTTAGGGACGTGAAATTCAAATAAAGAAATTTCAAGAGCTGATTGATCATTTACAATATCGTGCTTGACCGTAGGATTTGAGCTCTTACCTCTCAAGATCGTACCACTTGGCGTGTCCACAGAAACCCTAGCTTATTCTAACTTGGAGGTATCTTCGCCGAGGACACGGTCCATAGCCATCTTAATTAGAACCGCTCGGTCATCGGCTGCCAATTGAACACAGCTTCGGCAAGGTACGAACCCCTTTCAGATTGGCGAACACGTGAACAAATTGTGCCCAAGTCCAGTCTCTTTTCGAATGAAAATGAAACAAAACTTGACTAAAAGACCATGTCTATTAGCATGTTTACACGCCGGTTCTTAGTCTGGGTGTTGCATTCTCACTTGTTTCAATGAGCGAATACCTTCGAGAAGTCGCTCGTTACATGTTCGAGGAGATGCCTAACTCAGTCCAACACAAACATGTCTTCGATCTCGGCCTGTTCTTGGACCCCTTTTAGCCGGGTTGCTACTGTTAGAGAATACTTTTGTTGCTTGAGCATTTTTGTTATCATAAGACAGAACTGATTTCTCTTCTCTCGGTTTCTAGTTCTACCCCCCTCTTCTTGCATATTTTCCTCGCTGTCCTTGTGACTTTTGTCCGGAGAGGGGACGCCCGGAAGCTACGACCCGAAGTGTCCATACTGTGAGCCGCCCATCCCGCTTTGTCTCTTCGGTCCTCATCTTCACGAGCTTGCTGTTCTGTGTTCCTGAATGCGAAACTTTGGTGGTCGGAGTTAGGATCGGCGGCCGGTGCCGGCGTTGGCTGACGACGGTCGAAGATGGCGTTCGATGGAAATGGTGTCGTTGGCCAAGGTAGAAAGTTCCGGCGAAGCCTCTGTGTTTATCTCTTGGTGAAAGTCTGTGAACAAGCGGTGCGTGCATTGATGCGATTTATCCCTTGCCGTTAATTTCTTCGTTGCGCACATTGCATGCCTTGGATGTGATTGATAGGATAGACTCACACATGCATGAGCACGTTTGAAAAACACTCAATTTCGATACTTGAAAGAACATAGGTGGAAATATCGATGTAATCAAATCTCCGAATCCAAAATCTCTAATTGCGTAGAATTGAACGGTTTCTCCTGGCCGCTCGATAAGATTTTTGGTCTATTTTCTCCAAAGTGGCGATTTCTTTTGCATATACACATACACATACCACTCGATCACACTAAGATCGAATCTCGATTTTTATCTCGTCGTGATTTGGTATGAGCCTAGGAGGGCCGAGCCAAAGCCCGTCATGGAGGCTTTTGCAATCCATTAGCCCACCCTTTGATACGTTAGAGATCGAGGCGGGTCGCGACAATACCACAAAAATCAAAAGACCAACCTTGACATCGCTCGGAACCAGATCAAGCTTAGCCTTAGCATTCCCAATCTCTCTCAAAGGCAACAAGCGATTAAAGCAAACGCTTTCAATGAACTATTGAAAGCTATCGAGAGAGTACCAAATGCTGACGGTAACGACCGACTTCCGGTGGACGTGAAGTTAACCATCGTCAGGAAACCCAAGCTCCAAAATCTCCCTCTTGACATGCTCTGGCAATCGCGACGCTGACGCAACATCTTTATTCTCATATTCAAGATGAGGCGATGTCAGAAGACCTATATCGCATGGACGTTTAGGCTATATCTTGATACCATTGTTTTTACCTTCAACATTCGAGAGGGATCTTCAACTCTCTCCACCTCCCTTGAAAAATAGTAGCCCCAAAAGGCGATTATGCATAAGGTTTGCCCGCATCATAGAAGCACTGGAGAATGATGCAATTGGTCTCTATTCCTTTTGAAATCATAAAATTAGGCTGACTTCAATTGGCGACTCTTGCAGCGTCAATGAATTAAGGTAGCATAGGTGGAGGATCCATGGGCCACAAAATCTCATGTTTTCCCATTAAGAGTAGGACTTTCTCTGCCTTTTCTAGCTTCGTCTGCATGCAAAAGCAACTTATTGCGTTGAGGGAGATTATGAAAGCGGGCGGTGGTTTCGTCCTGCTTCCCTTGTGGAAAAGCACGAGTTGATGCACCCTTTTCTCGGTTTTTTCCCCTGGACGTTTCTTGGATTATATTGAATTTTATCATACTGAACAGGTCACTAGACTATTATGTAGTTGGAGTTGTTCAATAGATCAGTTAAAAGTAACTGAGCAGGTGGCTATTGGATCATTATAGTTATTTTGCAGATTGGATGAGTCATTAGCAGAGCTTAGTGAGGGAATTTCACAGATTAGCCATTAAGTTCTGTCCATGCACATCGATTAGTCCAAGAATATGAATCAAAGGTAAAGATCCTACTAGATTAGATTCAGTCTAATCTGAGGTTGGGATAACAGGATATGAAAGAAATGGGAGTTTTGTAATTTTTTGCTTATTTGGCTATCTGTTGAGGTGCCTGAATCTATGTTTTTACTATTTTATCATATCCACGATTGAGATGTGAGTGTTCTGCTGGAGAATTTACCTTTTTTTTTTTATCGTACTTTTGTTTGAATCGGTGATTAATTATGGATACACTTCATTGGTTTTGTCTCTGGCAAGAAGTAATCTATTTGTGGTGGTATGCCACTGGTATTTATTGAGTTACCTTACAGAAGTCTGTTAAAAGAAGCCCTATTGTGCATAAAATCTCAGCTTTCTATCTTAATATGTTAGAGAAAAACTATGGAAAGATGGTAAATGACTCATTTTGCGTCATGAGAGGCAATGCAACATGAATTAGCTCAACTTTTTAACTCGCGAGTTTGATTCTTGTGCTTGCTAATAGTCCTTACGTCCCACTAATGTTCTAGAGCAACAATTTTATATGATCAGCCTCCTGAATTTTTTCGTCCTGCTTCCCTTAAGGAAAAGGACGAGGTGATGCACCATTTTCTTGGTTTTTTCTCCTAGATGTTTCTCGGGTTCTTTTGAATTTTATCAAACTGAAACAGGTCACTTGACTGTTATATAGTTGGAGTTGTTCAATAGATCAGTTAAAAGCAATTGAGCAGATGGCTATTGGATCATTCTAGTTATTTTGCAGATTGGATGAGTCATTAGCACAGCTTAGTGAGGGAATTCCACAAATTAGCCATTAAGTTCTGTCCATGCACATCAATTCGTCCAAGAATACGAATCGAAAGTAAAGATCTTGCTAGATTAGATTCAATTTAATCCGAGGTTGGGAAGACAGAATATGAAAGAAATGGGAGCTTTGTAATTTTTTGCTTATTTGACTGGCTGTTGAGTTGTTTGAATCTGTGTTTTCACTATTTTATCATATCCACGTTTAAGATGTGAGTGTACTGTTAGAGGATTCACTTTTTTTTTCTTGTACTTTTGTTTGAATCTGTGTTTAATTACGGATACACACTGGTTTTGTCTCTGGGAAGAAGCAATATATTTGTGGTGGTATACCACTGGTTGAGTTACCTTATAAAAGTTTGCTAAAAGGAGCTCTCTTGTGCATAAAATCTCAGCTTTCGATCTTTAATAGGTTCAAGAAAGCAACGGGAAGATGGCAAATGATTTGTTGGAATATAACGGCACGCAAACTAACAGGGATCTTGCAAAATAAGTCAATGCGAAAGCATAAAAATAACGGTAAACGATAAAGGATATCGGTGATTACGTGGTTCGATCCGAATATCAGTCACCTACATCCACGGAGAAGCCAAATGAGAATAATCCACTAAAATCGGAGAATCGCGATTCTAATCGCTCAATACGCTCGTGTTTCCCACACCTAAATTACACCAAAGTCTCAAATATTTATAAATAATAAAATAAATCAGATGTAAAACTCACGAAGCACAAATCCCTTTGCGGTTGAAACCCTTCGTACGGCCCGAAACTAAGAACGCGCAGAGTAGTCGATTTTTCTTTCTTCTTCGTACGAGGGCTATTGTGCGGTGTCCTTTTCTTCGTCTTCTTTGTGCGATGAAAAGCACGAAGAAACCACTGGCGGCTACAGTGCACTCTCTCTTGGAAACCCACGTCCTAGTACTTTCTGTTTTATGGGGCCGACAACCTTTTTTCCTTCTTGTTGTTGACCTAGGCCCACTACAAGAACTAATGTATATATTAAATAATGATAGTCCCTTCTATTGTCTTGTAGTGCCAGGCAAATCTGCATAAGTTTTCCACGCCTAGGTCCCAATTCTTGATTCGTTAAAGATTTTCTTTTCCCAAGTCAATTTAACAAATCAATATATATCCGTAAACGATTTAAACTCGAGACACAATTCAACAATTCTCTACCTTGACTCAATGTTTGAAGCCAAATTAATAGTACTCATCATCCATACTAGCTCTCCCAATGCCCGAAGGGCGCTCACTCTATAGACGCCAATAGTGCTCACAGCGAGTTTGAGCTTGCCAAAGGAACATGCTTAGTCATTATGTCCGTGAGGGTTCTCGATGTCGCTATTTTTTTCACAACAACCTTACATTTTGCTAAAACATCTCGAATGAAGTGGTATCGATATTGATATGCTTCGTCCACTCATGATAAATCGGATTATTCGCCAAATATATCGCACATTGGTTATCACAATGTATATCAACACTTTTTTGTTTCTAACCCAAAGTCCAAGAGCAAACATTGTAACCATATCGCCTCTTTCGCTACAAAGGTTAGTGCCATATACTCCGCCCCGCCGACGACAAGGCTACGTGGTCCTATAAGGACGCCTTCCAACTAATCGCATCACCTGTAAGCGTAAATACGTCCCTGCTAAAGACCTACACCCATCCAAGTCATGTGCATAATCGGAATCCACATAACTGTAGTCTCACTTCTATTACATCGTCCTCCGGTATATTATACCAACGTCTATTGTCCCCTTTAAATATCTCGAGGATCCATTCACGATTTCCAATGAGTTTTACCAAGATACTTCATATAACGACTAACTACACGGACGCTTGTGAAATATCGGCCTAGTGCATACATTGCATACATAATACTACCCATTGCACTAGAATAAGGAATGCGGGACATATGCTCTTCCTCCTCCTCGCTGTGGTGACAACTTAACTGAAAGTTTAAAGTGCTTCGCTAATGGTGTATTCACGGACTTCATTGATCGCATATTAAAACGTGCAACAATCTTCTCAATATATTTCTTTTGAGACAGACGTAATAATCCTGTAGTCCTGTCACGCAAAATCTCCATACCCAAAATTTTCTTTGTAACACGTAAATCTTTCATCTCAAATTCATCACTTAATTGCCTCTTGAAGACATCAATATCGGACATATTCTTAATCGCTATCAACATATCATCAACATATAAGTGAGATATATCAAAGACCTATCATCCAATCTCCTAAAGTAAACATAGCTATCCATATGACTTTTCCCGGGCAGGAATTTTTGAAGAGATCTGTTTGGCTCATATAAAGATTTCTTTAATAAGTAAACATGATCTTCCTTACCCGAATAGCAAATCCCTCCGTTGCCTTATGTAAATCTGCTCCTCCAACTTACGGTGAAAAACGCCGTTTTCACATCAAGCGCTCCATTCGAGATCCTGTCTGACAATTAAGGCAAGTAAAACACGAATAGAAGTATGTCTTACCACAGGAGAAAACACCTCATTGTAGTCAATGCTTTCTCTTGGGTATACTCTTTCGCAACAAGCCTCGCTTTATACCTTTTGCCTTGACACGGGAATGCCCTCTTTCCGTTTATAGACCCATTTACTTCCCACAATCTCTGGGTCTTGCGTACTTTAATTAGCTCCCACGCCCGATTTCGATGGAGTAATTCCATCTCTTCACTCATGACCCTAGCCACTGCGATAACTCTGGAACTAACCATCGCCTCAAAATAAGACGATGGCTCATCTGTCTCCACCTCATCACCTACGGTCAAAGTATATAGCATTGCAGGCTATACTATCTTTGTAGGCGGTCATGGGTTGTTCACTATCACCAACTTCGGGAATTGCGACCTCATCTACGGTCTCAACGTCTGTTACCTCCAAGGTCTTCGGAGTCTCCACCTAAAGCTCCACCTCACTACCGACACCATGATCTATCTCGCTCGCTAGTAGTGTCTCAAAACTCCTCTATCGAAGCATTGCAATCTCCTCGAAGATTACATATCGCTAATTAGAAAATCGGGTGATCCGGGATCGGTGCACCACAGTCGGTAGCCTTTCATCCCATGTGCATAACCCTTAAATATGCACTTCTTTGACCTCGGCTCAAGCTTACCATCACTAGCATGAGTATACACGGGACATCCGAATACTCGTAATCTGGAGTAATCAACAGGTTTCCCTTACCATACTTCTTTTGGAGTCTTCCACTCGATAGCAGATGATAGAGATCGATTAATCGGGTAACATGCCATGTTCACTACTTCGGCCCAAAATTCCTTACCTATTCCAACATGCGAAAGCATGCTCCAAACCCGCTCAAGTAAAGTTCTATGTTTCCGTTACGCCACGCCATTCTCTGTGGTGTCCCAAATACTGTGCGGTGTCTCACAATCTCTTCTCTCTCGGAACTCGGTAAAAGTTTTACCATAGAACTCCATGCCGTTATCGGTTCTCAAGCACTTGATCTGTTTATCGATTGCTTCTCAATCAATGCCTTAAACTTCTTGAGAGGATCAAACACATCGATTTGTGCTTTAGAAAGTATACCCATACCTTCCTGGAATAATCGTCGATAAAAGTCAGCATATAACGGGCACCCCTTTCGAAGAAAGGAGACGGTCCTTAGACGTCCGAATGAATATATTCTACCGGTTGCTTGATCGAATGAATACCAGTAGTAAACTTAGTCCTGTCTTTGCTTCCCAAAGATGCAATGCTCACATAAATCTAACCTACTTATCTTTTGACCCTTTAACAACTCCCTATCACTCAAGCATTGTCATACCGCCTTACTCATGTGCCCTAAACACATATGCCATAAATGAGTTAGATCGGAATTTGACTCACTCGATGAAGGCATGAGCTTTGTTACGATTTCTCCCAGTAGAAGATAGAGAGAACTCTCTTTCTTCCATTTCATCATTGTCATGGCACCTCGAGAAATTTTCTACACTCCACCTTAGCGGTGTACTTGCACCCGATATCATCGAGCGTTCCCGGAGAAATAAGGTTCTTCTTGAGCTCGGTACATGCATCACATATGTCAATGTCGCACCACACCATCGTGCATCCGAATCCGAACTGTCCATATCTCCACAACTTTGCAGGCTACGTTATTCCCCAAAGAACTCTACTACTATCTAGTCTGGTAAGTAGTAAACCGGTTCTTATGAGACGTGATATGATAAGAACATACCGAATCTAATACCCATTCGTCTTCAAACGAACCCGTAGTCACACATAAGATAGCATTCGCATCACTAGTGCTCTCCTCGGTAATGTTTGCCACATTGCTTGTGGCTTTCGCTTATCATCTCTGTTTCTTAACTTGGGACAATCTCTCCTGAAGTGCCCTCTTCGTGACATTCAAAGCACTTCACGAGTCTCTTAGACTTTTTATGGCGTGATTTAGATCTACTTTTACCTCTTGCTATTAGATCCCCACTATTGCTCTCTACCTCGAATCACTATTCTTCGCGCTACATCTTGCGCTAGATCGTCATCTCGCAACTTTCTCTGCCATTCTTTAGAAAATAAAGCGGACTTCACCTTTTCCGAGGTAATCGTAGTACATCCCTACAACAATGAATCAATAAAGTGCTCCCATGACTTTGGTAAAGAAGCCAACAACATCATGCCTTGCTCTTCATCTATCAAGTGTCTTACCGACATTCTTCAAATGCATCATGAGTTTATTAAATTCATCTAGGTGTGTTCTAATAGACGTACCTTCGGTATATCCGAACCGAAACATCCTTTTCAACATATATAAACGATTGTTCAAACCTTTTGTTACATAGAGCTCGAAGTTTTGCCCACAATTCGAGGTATCCTTCTCCTTGCCTACCTCTATTAACACTACATCCAATAAATTCAACGAATTAGACTTCTAGCTTTCCTCATTACCACATCCTTTTCGGCATTGTCATCGTTTGGGCAATTCGGCCTTGCCCTCCAATGCTTCGCTAAACCTTGAGTTGTCAATAACGCCTCCATCTTGAGGCTCCATAACCCAAAGTTGTTTCTCCGTTAAACTTCTCAATTTCGGTTTTCACTCTGGACATAATTGCAATTACACGATATCTAGATAATAATCGGACAAACAAAAGCCCCAAATCACAATCCGAATATTCGATCCTATGCTCGATACAAATTGTTGGAATATAACGCGCGAAACTAACCAGGGATCTTTGCGAATAAGTCAATGCGAAAGCATAGAAAAATAACGAGAAACGATAAAGGGACATCGTGATTACGTGGTTCGGTCCGAATATCGATCCTACATCATGGGGGGCAATGTAATAATCCACTTGAATCAAAGAATCGCAATTCCAATCGCTTAATACGTTCGTGTTTCCGCACCTAAATTACACGAAGTCCCAAATATTTATAAATAATAAAATAACTTAGATGTAAAACTCACGAAGCACAAATCCCTTTGCGGTTGAAACCGTTCGTACGGCCCGAAACCAAGAACTCGCAGAGTACTCGATTTTTCTTTCTTCTTCGTACGAGGGCTATTGTGCGGTGTCCTTTTCTTCGTCTTCTGTGTGCGATGAAAAGCACGAAGAAACCACTGGCTGCTACAGTGCACTCTCTCTTGGAAACCCACGCCCTAGTACTTTCTGTTTTATGGGGTCAACAACCTTTTTTCCTTCTTGTTGTTGACCTGGCCCACTACAAGAACTAATGTATATATTAAATAATGATAGTCCCTTCTATTGTCTTGTAGTGCCAAGCAAATCTGCATAAGTTTTCCACGCTTAGGTCCCAATTCTTGATTCGTTAAAGATTTTCTTTTCCCAAGTCAATTTAACAAATCAATATCTATCCGTAAACGATTTAAATTCGAGACACAATTTAACATGATTCATTTCGCGTTATGAGAGCAATGCAACATGAATTAGCTCATATTTGGGAAATTAAGTAAGAGGGTCAGAAATATTTGGAAATTATCTTTGTGAACTCACAAGTTCTATTCATGAGCACGCTAATAGTCCTTACTTTCCGCTTCTGTCTATAGAGCAGCAGTTTTGTATGATCAACCTCCTGGATTTTTCCAGCTTGCTTCCCTTAAGGAAAAGCATGAGATGATGCACCATTTTGTTGGGTTTTTTTCCCTAGATGTTTCTTGAATTCTTTTGAATTTTATCAAATTGAACAGGTCACTTGACTATATTTAGATAGTTGGAGTTGTTCAATAGATCAGTTAAAAGTAACTGAGCAGACGGCTACTGGATCATACTAGTTATGTAGCAGATTGGATAAGTCATTAGCAGAGCTTAGTGAGGGAATTTCACAGATTAGCCATTAAGTTCTGTCCATGCACACCGATCAGTCCAAGAATATGAATCAATATGAAAGAAAGGGGAGTTTTGCGATTTTTCGCTTATTTGATTGGCTGTTGAGGCACCTGAATCTGCGTTTTTATTATTTTATCATATCCACGTTTGAGATGTGAGTTGTTCTACGGGAGAATTCACTTATTTTCTCATACTTTTGTTTGAACGTGTTTAATTATGGATACACTTTACGGGCTTTGTCTCCGGGAAGTAATCTATTTGGGGTGGGATGCCACTAGTATACATTGAGTTACCTTACAGAAGTTTGCTAAAGGGAGCTCTCTTTTGCATAAAATCTCAGTTTTCTATCTTAAAAGGTTTAAGAAAAACTATGGCAAATTGTTCATTTTGTGTCACGAGAGTAATGAACCACGTAGCGGCATTACTTTCTACGCCAATCGCAATCCATAAATTATGGTTAAGGAGGAGTTCTTGAGGAGCAAGGTTATTGGGTCAACATTAGCATATGATTTGGTAGGATATTGGCTGGGAGATCAAGATTAGCACATGATATGGTTAATAGGGTGGCATGATTATGGACACATTCTTACCGGGTCAAGATTAGCATGACCGGACACGTTGCGAGGCTTTTTTACATCGTATTTCTTGTGTATTCCTGCTAATATCGAACTTCTTCATGTGATTTTTTTTATTTTTATCTTAGAGTATGTAATTTGAATGGTTGATGAAATGTAGAGCTTGAGCATGGTTTATCTTTTGGCCAAAGAAACATAGAATTTGACGTGGGCATGGCTAAGTGGGCTTCATTGCAGACAAAGCCCATAAGTGGGATTGGGCTTCATCTCATCATGAGAGCAAAAAGAATAATTTTATGCTATAAATACAAACTTGTACCCACATTACCAATGTCATGAATCAATTGACCATGTTTACCATATCAATTATCAAATACCTATATATCTTACCTTGCGATAGATCACGGTCCCAACTAGGCTATGGCGAAGCACCAGATGAATGTTTGGACAACCCTAAATTGGTCGATGCATTGTTCATTATATAATATTCCCGATACAATGGTAATCGCTAACACGTTACTTGGGATAACTTCTTTTCATAAACACGTTGTCTACGAGTGTCCCATCCACGAAAATCCTAGACCTCTGAAATGCCTGTTAATCCCATCGAAGTCGCGGTAGTCTTCTTGTTCAACTGTTACCGAGTAATTATCAACCTATAATTAGTTTATGCTAGAAAGTTGGCTCATTTAGGATACTAAATTGAGTCAATGCTTCCTAAGGTGTAGTATAGTTAGTGTTGAGCCTTAATCAATTCGTTTATCCTTGAGATTCTCTTTTACATTGAACAGAAGCTCTTATTTTAAGGGATTTCGATAGTTTTTTTACTTTCTTCCCCTAACTATGCTTGACTATGTATTCGCAAACATCATCGATACATGGACGAATGCATAAACACAAAGTATTCTATAACCGTTCACGCGTTCCAATATTAAAACATGGATTTTTCTTATCCTACTACAATTCTGCTAAACAGATTTCTAAATAATCTTATGCGATTCTTTTTAGCATTTTGCATGTTTATGACCAACTTCTTTTGGTTACTCAACCATTCAAACATTGCGCTGCGCAATAATTTCGCTCATGTTTTAGATGTCGATTTTCGAGCACATGCCACGCGTGCATTTGGAACCATGGTCGACATCTTCCAATCCTATCTAGGAACGAAGCACGAGAGAATCTTCGTCCTTTCGCTTGTCTAATCGACTATGGTGGGCAGACATCAAAATCACGACTAAGTTCGAATTGGGGATCAAAAGCACATCGAGCTCTTCTAACTTTATCATGGGTCTAGTGGGCTTTTCTACCCCTAATTGGGGTTTGGCAATATAACAAAAAGGGTCGTTCAATTAGACAATGATTAGAAAAATCTATTTCCTCCACCTTCTTCGAATGATGTGGTTTCGAGTTCACAGCTCATTCTCGAATCATTATGACTTGGACTCTATGCAAAGATGTCCCCCGCCAAAAGATCGTTCTATTTTAAGAGAAAGTGCCTTTTGTTCTTTAAATTCCAGTTTGGGAGAAAGTTAGATGAGCAAACTTTCTAATCAACTCCGCCGTGTGGACACGAAATTATTTGTCCAATCATGTATCTTTATCTCCAATGCGTATTTAAAAATCAAGATAGATACGGCAGATAAAAAAATGGTAGCTTGTCTCTTAATATGAATATTACACAAAGGAGTTTCCCGATTTAGTGCAGCTTTGATCTTATTTCAATATTAGTGTCGGTCGCACTATGAGAGACGTGAAATTTACAAACATAAGAGGGTAAAATAATACAAGTTCTCTCAAACAGATGACATCGTTGAGAATGCTCAGCCTCCATGATGCTCTCTCATTGATCTTCAATGCAAAAGAGAGATTTTGTATATAGAGGCGTATGTTATGGGCACCTGAGCAAGTGCTTAAGTAAGTCGAGGAACTCCATTTTCTCAGAAGTTCCCAATTGTTGTGCTTTCTAATATGGGAAAAAATGACACAAATAGTCAATGAACTTTGATGTTGCGATGCTGTCGCGACCTAAAAAAAAAATAAACAAGTCATCTTTTTCGGGCTAATGGATTATCAGGTTAATTAATTAACTAACCTAACTCGGACTCTCCCAAGTCCATACCAAATCGCAACTTAAGGTTCGAATGATTAACATGCAATGTGATTTGAATTTGGAGTCGCCACTAATCATTTTTGGTAGGTCGATTAGAAACCTAAATAAAATAGCGGGAGAAGACTATCTTATTTCGCGAACTGGAGATTAAGAGTCCGGGGACTTGGTTACATTAATTACAACTAATGCCCTTTCGGTACCTTAAAATTCATGAAAAAAATAATGGATTTGACAAATTTGATGAATTCTACTTGAAGATCAAAGAATCAATTTTTTTGGGTTTTTCTTCTCTTGACATTTGTTTGAAATAAAAAAATTACATGGAATTATGATGAAATAAGTTCAAGATTACTCCCCAATTTGAACTCGTGCACCAAACTTATGCTCCGGGCTTGTCTTGATCATTGGACCGATTTGGTGACTCGTTAGACCGAGAAATCTCTTGGTCCTATCTCTCCTTGACGCTTCTTTCTCATCTCGCTAGAATTCCATTAGCGCAATCTGGGCATTGATATTTTTTTCCTTTTTGCTCTCCTTCTATTCTTGTACAATTGATGTCTCATCGTTGATATGCATTGTTATTTAACATAAAAACGTAGAGAGAAAATCGGTGTAGAAAATGCAGGCTAATTTGTATCCGAACTTAGAGGAAGTTGGGAAATCACTTAGCTTTCCTTTTTTTGCGGCGAGCTTGAGCGATGGTGATGAACTTGTAGCTTGTGTTGATGGGTGCAGAAATTGACAATGGTAGCACCGAGCTTCAAAACACTCAAGCCCTCTCAAAACTCTCTCAAAATTTTTCTCAAGAATTCTCTTTTTCCTCTCTAAAGAATTTCTCTCAAAAACTCTCTCCATTCTCTTCCACTCCAAAAAAAAACTCTCCTCAATTCTCCAAGAACTCTTCTTCTTTTATAGGCAAAATTCTTCATCCTTCATTCTTTATCTTCATTTCCTCACCTTCCATTTTCATCTTCCTTTCTTCATCTTCATCTTCTTTTCTTCATCTTCATCTTCTCTTCTTCACCTTCATTTCTCCATCTTCCATTTTCATCTTCTCTTCTTCTTCTTCTTCATCTTCATCTTCCTTTCTTCATCTTCATCTTCATTTCCCCATCTTCCATTTTCATCTTCTCTTCTTCATCTTCATCTTCCATTTTCATCTTCTCTTCTTCATCTTCCTTTCACCATCTTCCTTTCCCCATCTTCCTTTTGGTATTTGCAATGCAGTCCCTGAAGTTTCAAGTATTTGCAATACTCCCAAGTTTGGGTATTTGCAATACAGTCCCTGAAGTTTCAAGTATTTGCAATCTGATCCCTGAAGTTCTGAGTATTTGCAATACAGTCCCGAGAAAATATTTCTTTCAAGCCCAAATCTTCTTGGTGCATTTTTCCACCGCATGCCTAATCCGGACCCTGTTAAATTAAGCTCAAATTGTATGCCAATGCTAAATGAATATGTGAGATGATTTTTGTTTAGAACTAAAATTAGTTCTAATTTTTATGCAAAATATATATTAGTCAAAATTTAGGCGTCGACGGCTGCCCCTCTTTGAGTGGAGGCTCGTAGAGGTTCCGCTCAAAGACAAAATTGAACCCTAAATTTTGATAGTGCAAATGATGGATGAACTTTTTTGGCGGGAGTTTTAGTCCCATTTTTTATGTAATGAAGTGATGCATGATATGCAAGATTTGTAAATAACATGTGTCATAATTTCTCTTTTTCATGTTAGAGAAACTGCACATGGATCGCATACGAGAATACCTGTTTTACCAAATACCTCATAAGTTTGGTGATTCCCTTAATTTCCAAGTTTCTTGCAAACACGAGGATCTTAAGGTATTTGGCCTATCTGTTATCGGAGACTTCTCCCTAATGCGAGACAGCGCAAAATATGTGTATCCTTCCGGATCACAAGAGCTACGTCGTTGTGAGTCGAAAGAAGTAGAATCAAGTTCACAAGAGCTACGTCGTTGTGAGTTGATTAAATGTCGAAATCGCTAGTGCATATGTCTTCACGATTCGACAAAGGGGAACCAAAATCTTAAGAGCTACGTCGTTATGATTTGGTTTGGATCAAAATCACGGGTGCTTATGTCTTCGTGATTTGATAAAGGAGCCGAGAATCATAAGAGCTATGTCATTATGAGCCGACTAAAGGTCAAGATCACCGGTGCATATGTCTTCGTGATCGACAAAGGGGAACCAAAATCTTAAGAGCTACGTCGTTATGATTTGGTTTGGATCAAAATCACGGGCGCTATGTCTTCGTGATTTGATAAAGGGAGCCGAGAATCATAAGAGCTATGTCATTATGAGCCGACTAAAGGTCAAGATCACCGGTGCATATGTCTTCGTGATTCGAGACCGAAATCATAAGAGCTACGTCGTCATGATAAGATGTCAAGATCGCCGGTGCATATGTCTACACGACTGACGGAGAGGCATATTGCCTGGATTGAATCGTAACAACTATCATCGGAGGAGTTGTTGATTTGAAAATGGGTTCGGAAAACTTACCTGGGTTCTCCGAACGATTAATCAAAGAACGAAACAGATCGCTCGTATCTTACATGGTAGGCATTTGCCAGGAGAACTTGCTCATTCAATAATCCTTGGATGAATTTCGAGACCTTGGGAGGGACATCGAACATCGAGAATGTATTACCCATCATAGAATGTCGGAGGTAACATGCGCAAACATATTCAACAATGAGTTTATGCAAAACTTTCCTACCGAGCTTGTAATGATTAGAAATAACATGTGTATAATGCAATCACTCATACCATGGTTTATGCATAACCATTCTATCAAGTTTGCATTATCAGTCTGTCCAGGGATGTTCTCACATTATGAATACCTCGAATGTGAGCTGAATGGGGGACTTCGGTCAGAAAGGGTTTTCTCTCACTCTCAAGAAAAGTTATTTATCCTGTCTGCAGGATTCAAAAGAAATCACTCAATCTTTTCATCATCGCATTCGATAAGGATCCGAGTAATCTCGCAATTGATACGACCGAGCCGATCCGGGAGGTCTTGATTAGGACCGTAATAAGGGCTAGGTCAAAGGTTTACAAAGGGGACTCTAGTTGAGTCAAGGCTGCTTGAAATGAATTTCTTCGTCATCTCTCTGGGTTTACAAGTCAAGAACCCCGCAAAAATGAGAGAGAAGTAATCTTGCTCGAACTTCTTCGAGTGATGCTTAAAATCATGGAACTCCACATTAATTCAAGTGCCCTAGTCGGAAAAGGCTTTTAAAGGGTTGTAATGGAGGTAATGATTTGGGGACCGAGAAACGAAAGGGTTCGTTTTGGCTCGGAAGATATTTGAGAAGGGGCTTGATGTTGGTGATCATTACAATCTTGTCACCGATCGTGGCCTTCTATGATACCATCATTGCTCGAGGATGGTATGAACCGAAGATTGCATTTGCAATTCGACACTTCATGGAGATTTTTCTCTCAACCCTTTTAGGATATACGGGAAAATTGTGCATTCAAGTTCGGAAATATTCTACAAATGAACAATGAATTGAAAGGGCATTGGCCTTGCTTTTGGTAGGCACTTTGCTTTTTAAATGCCCGGGGAATTTTTTGTGGGATCGCTTTTCCTCTTTCTTCTCTTTTTTTTTTTTTACTCCCAACTCTCTTTTACTATTGCATCTTGATGAGTTCATTGGGAGATTTTTTATTGATCCAGCTTTTCGGGTCCTTCTACTCAAAGATGGGCCATATTCGCTTTGAGACGACAATGATCACCAATAAGGGCTTTTAGAAATGAATTTGCGGGCTCAAATGGGTTGTGCAAATGGATACGGATGTGTGGGATAGAAAAAGAAATGCTCTTCGTCACCCTAAGGCACTTGAATTAAAGCGCAAGTACAATGCAAAGAACCACCCGAAGATTGATGTTAGTCCAAGCAAGAAGATTTCTAACCATTTGTCTCGTGATCTTGATGGAATTACCTCTGTTTTGCCCCAATGTGGGGTGGTTCTTGACGAGGGTTGTGGAAGTGAAATCTCCGCTCAAATGGGTTGATCAACGGATAACTTGCAGTGTTTAGGGTAGAGAAATGAATGCCTCCATCACTTCGGTTATCGTACCTTTCGCGAGAAAACTCTTTACCTCGAGGAATGCGGAATTTTGCCACCGTTCATCTCGCCTGAAAAAATTGGACGTGTTTGGGAAAGGATTGCCTTTCATCATCCTGTCATGCCCCCTACGTACATTCGATGTATCTTATGTAGTTCATGTTCCTTATTCGAGTTGGTAAATTAAACATGAGGAACAATCATGCGCAAACTATGCAGTGTATGAGTGTTTTCGAGCATATAAAATGCAGCAACTTTTTATCTTGGCGGACAAAGTTCGCAAGTACATAAAAAATTTCTTAGGGGCATGGATCGTGAGTTGCCCCTGTTCATGCAAATGCGTTGCAAAACTTCATTGTCCTTCGAGACATGAGATTGTCAAAGGCTCCAAGAATTTCTCATTTCATTAATTTTTTCATGGAGAAGGGATACTTCTCTGTTTGGACAGAGTAGTGAACCCTGTAAAAATCAAAAGGGAAAGCATCAATGTATGTCCTCATGTTCTAAAAGAATTGAAACGATACCACTTTACCCATGTACGTATTCCTCGCAAGCTTTGAATTGAAAAGATCGATTCATCTGGATCGGATTGTATGTCCGGAATGTCATCTCTCTAGGTTCTATAACCGTCTGGGCTGAGCTTCGATCTGCGAAGCAAAAAGTTTTTATTAATCTTTGTACATTGATGCCAAATCCCGGGATCGACCCCGGGACGCCTCGGACCACTTTGTCATTCCCCCAACCACTATCTTTGCGGTGTTGTTGGCGTCTACGGGTGGTTCGCTTTTGTTATATTGTTCTCAAAGCGGTTGGCGATCCCACTGTCGAGAATAAAATAAGTTTAACTTAGAGTTTGAAACGAGCGAGAATCAATTGGGACGATACGGAGTTACCCATCTTTGAGCCTGCTTGGTCTTTTCCTTGCATTATCCCAAGTAAGGCTATTCGGAATCTCTCTTTATGTGCGTTCGGGGCGTCGTCCACAAATTGATTTGCTACGAGGCCTAGCTTAATAAGGAACTTACGCATTTGATAAGAGAGGAGAAAATTCGCCCTTTAACTCTAGACAAATTCTAGACAACTAGAAAGTAAAAGTATCCCACGCGGGGGAACTATACATGGAATTAAAGGAGTATTCATGCGAGATTGGTTCCACCTCTTTTCTTGGCTATTCCAATGATTGGCTGATTTTGTCTTGGATCATACACCAACGATCGTTGTTTGAGGATCCATGATCACTTGCTTCGGATCACAACTGCGGAGGTCTTTCGACTCCGACCCGGGCGACCAAGGCGGTGAGCTCATCATCAAAGTAACCTTTTGATTTTTCGGGCATTTGATACTCGAGGTGGGCATTGCTACTTGCTAACACTGGCGACAGATTTTCCACTTTATTTTTGCCGTGAACGGTTTGACTCCTTGAGCTTGAGCCTCCGCCGTCACTCGGGAACTCGTAGGGATGATCGGCCCGGTCATTGCTAGAACCACCAGCGGAAGGTCGGTATGGCCGGTATTCTTGATTGGGAAGTGGTCGGGTACTTTTGCTCCAGTAGGTTTTCCTGGGATTGATCTTCCAGTCAACTTTGCTCCGGTCGCCTTGGTTCCAAGCTACATCGTGCTTCTTCGACTTATCTCTAAATCTGTGAAGGTGATTTGTGACACTTCGTAGGGTGAGTCCGTCTATATTCATCATTTTGAGTACAGGCCATTGGTCGTCTTGAATTGATTCCTATTGTCGAACCGCCTCGATGAATATAGAATGAAGCTCGGCGGACCAAAGGGGCCTTTTCTTTCCGACAAAATCGTCGTAGGCGGGTTGGCCATAGTTCTTTTGTTCGAGTAATTGCTTCCTTACGACATCTTGCCAAATGTTTTGGAGCACTCGAACGCAAACCGGCTTCTTTAGGATGCCGCGAGCACCATGCAATGTGGCCCTCGTTATGAGCTGGCGATCATCACTTGGCGATGTGACGATGACCGGTATATTCAACTCGGAATCAATGATCTTTAAGAGACTAAGACCGTCCATATCGATCCCTACCATGGTTTGTGACGACGATGTCAAAATCATATTTATTCTTGTCTCTCGGCTCCTCTAAGGCTTCCGTTGCTTTCATATAAGCTGAAATCCTATACATGCACTTTCTCGGCATGGCAACGAGGATCGAGAGGGAAACGGGATTGCCATCAATGGCCATGACTCGTGAGATCCTCGGGATAGGAGGCTTCCCATACTTCCTTTGGAATGTACGCAGACTTATTTTCCTTTCAAAACCTTCCATATGTAGACCGAAAAATGGGTGTTTGGACTAGAGGCTGGGCTTTAGATGTTCTTTGGACTTGCAAAGACAAAAGCGACGATGGCCTTTTGTGACGAGTTACGGAGGTGCATGGAGACTTCAAGTTCTTTATAAACTTTTCGATCCGTTAGTCTCATGATGACAGCTTTTCTCTCCTTTTCGGTCCTAGTGCCTTGGATCCGTTTCGTAATAACTCTTACCTCTCGCTCAATCCGTCGTTCTTTTTTTACCTTTTCGATATGGAGGAGCCCTCAAATCTTTTCACTTTTTCTACGAGCAGGCGGTTATTTCCTTCCTCAAATCTTTTCGCTTCCTCCTACGAACGAGGCGATTATTTGCCCTCCTCAAATCTTTTTGCTTTCTCCTACGAACGAGGCGATTATTTGCCCTCCTCAAATCTTTTCGCTTTCTCCACTAACGAGCGGTTATTTGCCTCCTCAAATCTTTTCGCATTTACTTACGTGAAGGTTTTCAATGCTTAGTCAAATCTGGCGAGGAATTCACGCCTTTAAACATGATGATGTTCGTGGATAGTCTTGTTCTTTGCCCTGGATTAAAATAAGAATGTCTCACATGGGGATTTTGTAACAAATAGTACATTCATTCATACATGTCACTACTTCTCTTGAGGATTCGTAAGGGCTGGCTAGTAATGTTCGGAGAAGCGATGTTTTGAGCCCATAATAAAAAATTAAAGCTTCATGTAGGCCACACATTCGGAGTTCCATCGGCGTTGAATTGGCTGTTTGTGACATCAAGGAAACTCCAATTGTAGTGATGCATGTCTCTTCCCTCGAAGGGCATCGGTTCGCCTCTGCAAGACCGACTTTACGGGATGGATCTCCAACGAAATCGGATTGTACGAGAACTTGCTGCGGGGGATGAGCTGGTGAATGAGCATTATCAATGCTCGGATGTGGCTCATCGAGGACATGTCACCAAAGGAGATGGGGCCGCTACGGACATGGCAAACAGCGGTGTTGATAGCATCCCTATACCTCTTGTTCTCTGCTTTCGAAGCTTTTCACTTTCTTCCCTCGAAACGTAAGTTCATGACTTTCATTTTTAACCTTCAATCGGGTCCGCTTGTTTTGAAACCAAAACTTGACCTTCAAGGGCTCCATTCCTATCATCCGGCTCAATTCATTTTGCGTCTCCTATTCACGTAAGAGCACTCCTTGAAGCGCAGCTTGAGCACTTTGATTTGATATTTTCTTTTAAGGGGTTATTGCGGTTGCCTTTGCCATTGTTATTCTTTGTCGAAATCTTGAATTTCACTGCCAAGAGAGTTGGGTTTTACGGCTTCGGCGTTGGATGCAGTCTCGAAATCCAACAGTTCGCTTTCGGGGATGTCTAGGTTGGTTGCCTCCGGTAAGTCTTGATGGCCTCTAAACATGTTGGATTGAAATACCTCTTACCGCCTTTTGTTCACTCTATTCTCCGATGTATGCTTACTCTCTCCAAATTCTTTCGAGTAATCGGGTATGTTCCAAAGCCTCCCTTTAAACGCGGATGAAAATCACTAAGCCGACGTTTTCCCAAGATTTCGTGTTTCCGCTTTGCCTTATTTTTTCAACGTGATGGGACCCCGAATCCACTCGCACCGATTTTCTTTTCTTGATAACCATGCTTGTCTCCCACTCGGTTTTCAATCATGGTGGGACTTCAACTCTTTTCGTAACTTTTCGGATTTGTGAGGCTCGAGATCACGGATTGACGATAGATCCAGGATCCAATGAGCGAAACGCCTGTAGTTTTACCCGAGTAACTAACGTGGCTCCAAGAATTGCTTGTTTCTTCTCTCGGAAAGTATGCTTGTCTCCCACTCGGTTTTCAATCATGGTGGGACTTCAACTCTTTTTGTAACTTTTCGGATTTGTGAGGCTCGAGATCACGGATTTACGATAGATCCAGGATCCAATGAGCGAAAGCGCCTGTAGTTTTACCCGAGTAACTAACGTGGCTCCGCAAGAATTGCTTGTTTCTTTTCCCGAAAAGTATGCTTGTCTCCCACTCGGTTTTCAACATGGTGGGGTCCTCAACTCTTTTTGTAACTTTTCGGATTTGTGAGGCTCGAGATCACGGATTGACGATAGATCCAGGGATCCAATGAGCGAAACGCCCGTAGTTTTACCCGAGTAACTAACGTGGCTCCGCAAGAATTGTCTGTTTCTTTTCCCGAAAAGTATGCTTGTCTCCCACTCGGTTTTCAACATGGTGGCGTCCTCAAATCTTTTCGTAACTTTTTCGGATTTATGAGGCTCGAGATGGTAGATCCGTGATTCACGGATGAAACGTCGTAGTTTTACCCGGATAATTGACTCGACATCCACAATAATTATTGCTATAGCTTTTCTTGCCCTTTAAATTAGGATTTAACGCGGAGACAATTATCGCTTTCATATCTTCATCTCCAACCTTCTAAACACTCTTTTGCATCCACTCTCTTTTTTAGCCGCTTCAACAACAATGGCTTCCCCTCCTGCGCACGCCTTCTCGGCTGAAGTTTTGGCCAAATGGGAGAAACTTTATAATCTCCTAGGCCAGGGCTACTTCTTATATAGCCAACCATCCGGAGGCGGAAGCGAGATTCGTCTTATGTTTAGGGATATGGGCACCGCTTCCATTGAAGGTACCAAGTTAGAGGAGGAATACGGGGATCTTCCCCACCCTCTTTACTAACTTCATGGAGGCTTACCATGTTGCTTATCAAGATGTTACTTTGGCCCACCTTGTGAAGGCACGCTATCGGGATCGGTCGGACGGCTTGGTGTTGGCCGGTCTTTAGGCTGACAATTATAAGAAGGCCCTCGACTACGGTAATGAACAAGTCTCCCTGCTTGATTCGTGAGAGGGGAAACTTGGTGGGGTGTTTGGCCATGTCCCGGACCATCTTCGAGCGCGATCCGCTCAATATTGTTTTAAAATTTCAATGCACATGGCTGGAAGAAAGGTTGGACGATCGACCCTGGATATAGCCGCGGGAGAATGCGATCCATGACCTGGAATTTCTTGCCGAGCATCACGAGGACAAGGTAGCCAAGCTCAAAGAGAAATGTGAGCTCCTCCTCTTTAAGTTGGCGGATCTCGATTCTCGGAGCGATCAGTGTAGGCGGAGCATCAATTTGTATGGAGAGTCGGTTAAACTCCTTTGTGATGCTCATTAGGGCTCGGTTTGGCTTTACGTTCCCACCCGTTGATCTATTTGTAAAGCTTTCCGATGAATGAAATGAATGCAAGTTTTTACTCATTTCATCTTGGTACGTCATATTTTTTGGCAAGATAACCCCTTTTACTCTGCGAATAAGTAAATCTCACGCTCCCGATGGTCAATCCAATTGGGCCGGAGAGGCTCCCCCATTCGAAACAATCTCTCGGCCAAAGATTAGTAGCGAGAAAACAAACGAATGCTCAAATGTGAACAACTCGTGAATCTGTATTAATATTATAACTCGATTATGAAAAATCGAGTGAATCAAGCATAATATTTCTTTACGAGTCGAATTATTTGGATTGGTAAAGACACGACCATCCATCTCGGCGGAATCAAAGCACCACCGGGGAGCACCTTCTTTACTATATATGGACCACCATAGTTTGGGCGAATTTCCCTTACGGGAGTGGGACTATTGGCAATAATTTTCTCAAGACCGGGTCATTGATCTGAAAATATCGAGGCCGAACTTTTTTGTTGAATGATTTAGCAACTCTCTGCTGATAACACTCGGCCATGACATACGGCCTTAAGTCTTTTTTCGTCGATCGGATTCAATTGGCTTGCTCTCTGCTTGGATCCATTCGGCTTCCGTCGGCTAGCTTGAGACAAGTATACGTAAGGAAGGAATTTCCACTTCAACTGGTAGAACAGCCTCCATTCCATATACAAGAGAATACGGGGTTGCCCCGGTAGATGTCCGGATTGAGGTCCGATATGCCATAAGTGCGAATGGCAACCTCTCATGCCAATCGCGATAATTTTCAGCCGTCTTCGCTAAAATTTTCTTAATATTCTTATTGGCGGCTTCTCTTGCTCCATTCATCCGAGGGCGATATGGGGAAGAGTTCGGATGCTTGATCTTGAATTCCTTAAACAATTCGCCCATTAGTTTGTTGTTTAAGTTCGAGCCATTATCGGTGATTATGGCTTCGAGGTGAACCGTATCGAGCAATGATATCTCGGCGGATAAATTTTGCGATATTTCGTGCCGTAACCGCTAAATAGGATGCGGCCTCGATCCATTTGGAGAAATAGTCAATCGCCACCAAGATGAATCGATGCCCATTAGATGCTTTAGGGTTGATAGGACCGATAACATCAATGCCCCACATAGAAAACGGCCATGGTTCGGATAAGCGTGCAACTCATTTGGAGGGACATTAATCTTGTCACCATGAATTTGACATTTGTGACAGCTCGGACATGCTGAATACAATCTCTTTCGGCGTGAGCCAATAATAACCCAACCTCATAATCTTCTTAGCTAACAAGTGGCCGTTCATGTGTGGACCACGGATCCCTTCATGTACTTCCATTATTAGACGAACTGCTCGGTCGAGTCAACACATCTTAGTATGAGAATCGAATGACCGCTTGTACAAATTCTCTCCATTCAAGAAGAACTTGAGGCCATTTTCCTTATGTACTTTTGGTCGGATACGGTACTTTTTTTGGGGAACTCCCTTCTGAATATAAGTCTTGATGTCATGGTACCATGGTTTACCATCGGGTTCATTGATCACGGCCATACAATATGCTGGTTTTTTTAATACCTCGATCTTCGGTGGGTCAACCTCAAGTCCATTGGCGACTTGTAACATTGAAGACAAGGTAGCCAATGCATCGGCGAATCGATTATGAGTCCTGGGCGGATACTCAAATGAGATATCCTCAAATTCTTCTACCAATTCATCCGGATACTCATGGTAGGGTAGCAATTTGGCATCTCTCGTCTTCCACTTTCCAACGATCGAAGGATAATCAAAGCGGAATCTCCGAACACCTTGAGTCGGGCTATCCCCATTTCAATTGCGGCACCGGACCGAGGATGCATGCCTCATATTCTGCTATGTTATTTGTGCAAGGGAATACCAATTTATTTGCTACTGGGATAATCTTGACCACCCTGGAGATATAAGAACCGCGCCCGTGCACGATCCCGATAAATTGACAGCTCCGTCAAAATACATAGTCCAGATGTAATCCTCCACCGACATGATTCGATCCTCGGAATGATAGGCATCATCATCTTGCCCCGGATTTTCAGCTAGGACATCTGCTATAGCTCGTCCCTTGATTGACTTTTGGGACATATATTGAACGTCAAACTCGGAGATGAGGATTTGCCATTTAGCAAGTCTACCAACCAAGGCGGGTTGATTAAGCAAATATTTGATGGGATTGCATTCTGTCACCGAAGCACTTGGTAATGCAAGGTATATTGCCGAAGCTGTGTAGTACCCGGACTAACGCCGCACATGTTTTCTCTACTTGGAGTACCTCATTTCCGAGTTGTGAATTTCTTGCTCGGATAATAAATGGCTCGTTCTCTTCCGTCCTCCTGCTTCTCTTGGGCTAGCATAGCACCCAAGGATTCACTAAGGATTGTGAGGTAGAGGATTAAAGGTTGCTCCGGTGTTGGAGGAACAAGCACGGGTGGATTCATGAGATCTTTGCTTGAGTCTTCCAAAAGCTTCTTCACATTCGCTATCCCATTGGACTAGCGCATTCTTCTTTAATAGCTTGAGGAATGGCTTAGCGGTTTCGATAAGCGAGAGATGAATCGAGCAATATAGTTTAGCCTACCCATCAAACTTCGAACTTCTTTAAGCGTCGTCGGTGGCTTAAGCTCACGAATAGCCTTAACTTTCGAAGGGTCGACTTCAATGCCCTTGCGCTTACCACGAATCCAGAGTAGCTTGCCCGAGCTGGTCCCAAAGACACACTTGGCGGGGTTGAGGCGTAACTTATACTTTCGAGTCTGTTGAACAATTTTTTCAGCGTTTGACGTGATCTTCTCCATGCCTTGTTTTTGCTATCATGTCATCGATGTAAACCTCAATCTCATTATGCATCATGTCATGGAAAAGGGCAACCATGGCTCGTTGGTAAGTGGCTCCGGCGTTTTCGAGACCGAACGGCATTACCCGGTAATGGAACATTCCCCATGGTGTGGTGAAAGTGGTTTTCAACTTGTCATTGACATTCATCAGGATCCGATTGTACCGGAGAAACCATCCATGAATGAAAACAATTCAAACCCTGTCGATCTTGTCAACAAGTACGTCGATATGCGGGGGGGGAAATCATCTTTAGGACTGGCCTTGTTCAAGTCTCGATAGTCGACACAAACCCGAATGCGGCCGTCTTTCTTCATGACGGGGACTATGTTAGCGACCCAATCGGAATATTACGTAGTCTCAATGAATCCTACATCGAGAAGCTTTATGACCTCCTCTTTGATCTTCGCACTAATTCAGTCCGGCCCTCCTTGACTTTTTGCACCATCGGCTTAGCCAAAGGATCGATCGGCAAACAATGTTCGACAATGGAACGGTCAAGACCAGGCATATCCGCATAGGACCAAGCGAAAATGTCCTGGTAATCCTTTAGGAGCTTAATCAAGCGCTCGGACATCTCTTTGGAAAGGTTTGCCCCGATCTTAACTTCTTTAGAGTTTTCCGCATCGCCTAGGTTGATCGAGATAGCTTGTTCACCGGTCAAGGGCTTGATCTCCTCATGTCGTTCGAAATCTTGACGAACTTCCTCATAATCTAGACTGAATTCATCAAGGTCGTATACTTGAATCCACTAGATTTCCCTCCTCATGTGTCCCCCTGAAACATAAAGTAACAAAATCGGAAGAACAAACGGGGCTTAATCGCGGTGTGATTTTGAAGAACTTTATTTATTTATATATATTTTTATTTTTCAAAACCGTGGGACATGAATTCTTGAAGAAGCCCAACCTCGTTCTTACCATGATGACAAACTTGTTGGTCGTTGGTTATCGTCATCGGGTTGGTTTGGGATACTTCAACAAGATTCGAAAATAGCGTAATTTTATTGATATGAAATTACATCTTTTGGGAAAGGAAATCCAAGAGTGCAAGACAGAATAGAAATCCAAATGTAATTCAAAATATAAAGGAAACCGAAAATGTCCCACGTAGGGGATTGCATGAACATAAAGATGTTACTCCGAATCTAAACCCTCTAGTGGATCATCACATATGGCATTAATGGATGATTTGGAAGGTTTAGGCGTCGGATAAGGCTCCTCATCATGCACTCCGTCTTCGGATAAAGCAGCAATGGTTACATCATCAAAACAACCGGCGATATCGAAGACCCTTCATCCTCTTCGGACCCTATTAGCTCAAGCTGCGGTACCTTGATCCTTCGGTATGTCGGGGAACACAATCCCCAAGTCATCTTCAAGTCGGGTCGATTATCGTAGCCTCCGACTACTCCAAGTGATCGGAAAGTGATATATAGAGGTGGGGGTAAAGGATTGCATGCCCGCTACTCTGCGACCCATTACGCCTCTTTTATGCCCACGCCCTTGACATCCTAGACCGGTTGTGTGAGATTGGCCTTTAGGTTCAATTGGGGTGCGAATCCCTTGGCCATGTCGACCTAAACCCATACGGGCTTAAAGCCATTGCCCACCATTATCTTAGCTACCATAAGAGACGTGGTTGAGATTTCGGGAACAGGCAAAGGACTTTCCGGTGATGCATGGATAGTGTGTACTATCTCAAAAGCGTGGTAGGAGTCTTCGTCATCATGAGGTGGCTCGATGTAAGGGATGGCCGTTTCATGGAAAATCTGGTGATCTTCCTCTCCATGGACAATCACCAACTCACGTTCGACCACGAATTTAATTTTCGATGAAGGCTCGATGGGACACTCCGGCATTATGAATCCAAGGTCGGCCTAGGAGAAGGTTAAAGGCCGAAGGAATATCCATACACTGGAAGAGAATGTCAAACAAAGAAGGCCCGATCTGAATCTCCAAGTTGATCCCGCCAAAGACATCCTTCTTCACGCCATCGAATGAGCGGACGGAAGTCTTGGCCGTCTCCGCTTCGGCCGGGTCAATTCCCAAACGATTTAATGTGGCTAATGGGCAGATATTTAATGCTTGACCCGTTGTCAATAAGTACCCGAGCTACATGAGTTTGCTTGTGTTTGATTGTTATATGCAAAGCTTTGTTATGACCCCGTCCTTCGAGCGGAATTTCATCATCGAATGCGACCCGATCCTTTAAAAGGATCGTCCCTACAAAGTTCTCTAGTTTGTCTGTTCAACATTCTCGGGTACGTGAATTTCACCGAGTATCTTCATTAAGGACTCTCGATGCTTCTCGGATGACTGCGGAAGTTCAAGTAAGGACACCTGAGCCGGTGACTTCACCGTGGTCGACAACGCTATACTCACTCGCCTTGATTCTGACTAAGAATTCCTTAGCATCTTTCTCGGTGACTTGCTTAGTAGGTTGGTCATCGTTATAAGCACGTCCCGATCTTGTTACCAGTGGAGTCGCTAAGTGTCGCGACCTAAAAAAAAAATAAACAAGTCATCTTTTTCGGGCTAATGGATTATCGGGTTAATTAATTAACTAACCTAACTCGGACTCTCCCAAGTCCATACCAAATCGCAACTTAAGGTTCGAATGATTAACATGCAATGTGATTTGAATTTGGAGTCGCCACTAATCATTTTTGGTAGGTCGATTAGAAACCTAAATAAAATAGCGGGAGAAGACTATCTTATTTCTGCGAACCGGAGATTAAGAGTCAGGGGACTTGGTTACATTAATTACAACTAATGCCCTTTCGGTACCTTAAAATTCATGAAAAAAATAATGGATTTGACAAATTTGATGAATTCTACTTGAAGATCAAAGAATCAATTTTTTTGGGTTTTTCTTCTCTTGACATTTGTTTGAAATAAAAAAATTACATGGAATTATGATGAAATAAGTTCAAGATTACTCCCCAATTTGAACTCGTGCACCAAACTTATGCTCCGGGCTTGTCTTGATCATTGGACCGATTTGGTGACTCGTTAGACCGAGAAATCTCTTGGTCCTATCTCTCCTTGACGCTTCTTTCTCATCTCGCTAGAATTCCATTAGACTGCAATCGGGCATTGATATTTTTTCCTTTTTGCTCTCCTTCTATTCTTGTACAATTGATGTCTCATCGTTGATATGCATTTGTTATTTAACATAAAAACGTAGAGAGAAAATCGGTGTAGAAAATCACGGGCTAATTTGTATCCGAACTTAGAGGAAGTTGGGAAATCACTTAGCTTTCCTTTTTTGCGGCGAGCTTGAACGATGGTGATGAACTTGTAGCTTGTGTTGATGGGTGCGAAATTGACAATGGTAGCACCGAGCTTCAAAACACTCAAGCCCTCTCAAAACTCTCTCAAAATTTTTCTCAAGAATTCTCTTTTTCCTCTCTAAAGAATTTCTCTCAAAAACTCTCTCCATTCTCTTCCACTCCAAAAAAAACTCTCCTCAATTCTCCAAGAACTCTTCTTCTTTTATAGGCAAAATTCTTCATCCTTCATTCTTTATCTTCATTTCCTCACCTTCCATTTTCATCTTCCTTTCTTCATCTTCATCTTCTTTTCTTCATCTTCATCTTCTCTTCTTCACCTTCATTTCTCCATCTTCCATTTTCATCTTCTCTTCTTCTTCTTCATCTTCATCTTCCTTTCTTCATCTTCATCTTCATTTCCCCATCTTCCATTTTTCATCTTCTCTTCTTCATCTTCATCTTCCATTTTCATCTTCTCTTCTTCATCTTCCTTTCACCATCTTCCTTTCCCCATCTTCCTTTTGGTATTTGCAATGCAGTCCCTGAAGTTTCAAGTATTTGCAATACAGTCCCGAAGTTCCGGGTATTTGCAATCTGATCCCCTGAAGTTTCAAGTATTTGCAATCTGATCCCGAAGTTCCGAGTATTTGCAATACGAGTCCCCGAGAAAATATTTCTTTCAAGCCCAAATCTTCTTGGTGCATTTTTCCACCGCATGCCTAGTCCGGACCCCTGTTAAATTAAGCTCAAATTGTATGCCAATGCTAAATGAATATGTGAGATGATTTTATGCAAAATATATATTAGTCAAAATTTAGGCGTCAACAATGCCTAAACTTTTAACATGTCTAACATGGTCCTTGAATTTTTTGTACATGTTTATTTTTAGTCTCTAAACTACCTAGAAATGTCCAATGTTACTCCTAAACTTGAATAAATGGAATGACCAACATTGAAAATTTTCATATAGTTAAAAAAACTAAGTTAAACATGTCTCAAAAGTTTAGAGATTATATTAAACAAGTCGAAAGTTCAAAGACTACATTGAACATTGGGCTAAAGTTTAGAGATTTTATTGGGCAAATTAAAAGTTCGAGACTATATTGCACATTGGGTCGAGTTCCTGGATCATTCATGTCGTTATCCCTTCGAGTATAGAAAGATTGACTAAGCGATTACAAGAGATTATGTATAACCCTAAGCCAACAAGTAGTTCGGGCTTTGTATACAAACCGATAGAGCCTAAAAGTAGTTACGGTACAAGCGTGCGCTTAATTGGACGGTTAGGCGTAAAAAAAAAGAAACAAGTAAGTGATTATTTGTGGTTCAAGTGATTAAAACTTTTGGTACATATTATAGTATAAATGGACAAAGGGTAGGTTCAACAATGGGAAAATTACCAAAAAAGTCCTAAACCTATTGTAGTTGTGCCAATTCGGTCCTAAACTTTTTTTATTTGCCAATTCGAGTCCTAAACCTTTTGTAATTGTGCCATTTAAGTCCATCCGGCTAATTTTGGCCGGCGCCGACGTGGACACCGGCCGGCCGGCGATGACGTGGACACCGGCCGGCCCCGGCGATCCAATATTTTAATATTTTTTTTGAATTTTTTATGATTTATTTTATAATTTTTAGGATTTTTTTTCTTTTTTTTTTCTTTCCCTCTCCCCTCCCCTTCCCTTCCCTTCCCTTCCCTCCCCGCATCCGCAGGGCGGTCGCCATAGTCCGGCGACCGGCGCAGGGCGCGGCGAGAGGCCGCCTAGCCGGGCCATGGCGGGGGTTCACCTCGCCGTCGCCGGGTGAGGCGAGCGGCGGGAGGTCGAGCCCCGCCATGGCGGCCAGGCTCGGCCTCGCAAGCCCGGATCTGGGCTGCGAGGTCGAGCCTCTCTCGGCCACGGCGGGGCTCGACCTCTCCCGGCCATCGGCCTCGCAAGCCGAGCGGCGGCGCCGGCGATGCGAGGCTCGAGCCTCGCTCGGCCAGTCCGGGGCGGGGCTCGAGCCTCTCCCGTGGGGCTCGACCTCTCCCGGCCATGGCGGCGACGACGGTGAGGTGGATTCTCGAGGAATGGCCGAGGGAGGGTGTCGATGGAGGTGGTGGCCGAAGGAGGGTGTTGTGATGGAGCCTCGGCGGCCTCGGCGGAGCTCGAAGCTCGGCGATCCCGGCAAGCCCCGAGCTCGCCGGCCATGGCCGAGCTCGAGCTCGCCTGGATCCGGCGAGCTCGTGGCTGCCGGCCTCGGGCGAGCCCGAGATCACCGGGACTAGCCGCCTCGAGCTCGCCGGGCCGAGTCATGGCCATCGCCGGGCTGCCCGGAGGAAGGAGGACGGAGCGGCGCCGGGAGGAAGAAGGAGCAGAGGTCGCAAGGAGGAAGGAGGAAGGAGATGGAAGGAAAGAAAAAAAAAAACAGAAAAAGAAAAAAATCCTAAAAATTATAAAATAAATCATAAAAAATTCAAAAAATATATTAAAATATTGGATCGCCGGCCGGCCGGTGTCCACGTCAGCGCCGGCCGGTCAAAATTAGCCGGATGGACTTAAATGGCACAATTACAAAAGGTTTAGGACTGAATTGGCAAATAAAAAAGTTTAGGGACCGAATTGGCACAACTACAAAAGGTTTAGGACTTTTTTGGTAATTTTCCCGTTCAACAATATAGAAAGTGAGACAACAGTCGCTTTTCCCTTAACGAACAGACTAGTCATGAGAATTATGTAGGGGTAAAAAGGAGGTTACCCAGGGAAAAAATTAGGAACCATTTGTGTGGTTATCTCGATAAAGCAATGTGGTTTTACATAAGCATGGCACTTTTCTTTTAGATGCTATAAAAAGGGTAGCGAAGAGGCGATTAGTGCCGGGGCTTTGCCTTAAACCCTAACCATAAAAATTTCACGTCGGCGACCAAATATTTTAATTTCAAAGACGGGTGCCGCTAATTTGAACGAGCCGGCCACCGCCACCATCTTCGTGAATTAGCTGAGAAGCTTCCTATTCAAATTAGAACACGAGGGTCAATGGTTTGAAACCGAGCACTCCACTTTCACATTGGAAAAAAATGTCGACATGATGATAATGGCCAATGATGAAGAAAAACCAGATGATCTCATGGCTGTTGCGTTGGCGTGATGCAATATTTTCCCGGTAAATACTGATTGAAGCCAGTCGATTTCGAAGGTGCAACTTCCGCTAAACTTCGTGCAAGGACTCTTATTGAGCACAGCTGCATATATGTCGGCATCTGTGGAGGTGTAGACATTGAACAGTCATTCCAATATCCCTGGGGATGGAAAATTGTCCAAAATGTCCCGAACCCTATTGTACGGCGACCAAATCGATCCTAAACTTTTAATGATTTGCTAATTTAGTACTGAACTTTTGATAATTTGTTAATGCAGTCCTTTTTTGCATATGCAAACGATAAGTTCAAAACTAGATTGGAAAAAAATTTAGAAGGTTTTAGTATAAATTGACAAATTGTCAAAAGGTTTTGTATTAAATTGGCATAATTGAGAGGTTTATGACTGAATTGGGTGATGTACAATAGGTTTAGGACTTTTTGGACCATTTTCCCTCCTTAATTGTTCGTCATAACACAAAGTCAAGTTAATTAAGGCATGGGCAACTTGCGAAAAGAATGACTTTACCAAAAACGATTTTTTTTTCTTTCTCATTGAAAGTTGAGTGCGCCACTATTTAGTTAAAGAAGTTCAATCCATATGATGACGAAAA
Organism: Rhodamnia rubescens; assembly: GCA_021437795.1. Lineage (NCBI taxonomy): Eukaryota > Viridiplantae > Streptophyta > Magnoliopsida > Myrtales > Myrtaceae > Rhodamnia > Rhodamnia rubescens. Next base: position 2,846,183 of record JAILYA010000013.1, read on the forward strand.
TAGAATAAGAATAAGAATTACCTATCAATTAGCATTTTGTAATCAATATCACAAAGGTAACTCTTTTTATCCAAGAGAATTTGTTCCCAACGTTGATCAACTCGGCCACGTTTGGTGCAACTAGCTCAAATCTCCTCTTTAAATTTTTTAGCATTTGGACATATCGGAATATTCACTATCTTCAGATTTCCTCTCCATGGATTTACGAATGTGTACAATATCAGTGGTGAATCTTCTCTAGGTATTGTCTGCATTCCTAAATCCTGACCACCATGCCATATTCCCATAGGCTTGCGTCCATACAATACATGAAAATGCTCCAAATCTTTCGGATTTTCGGTTGTCGAAGAGGGTTAATCAGACGAGACTATTAGGAAATGGGTTGGGATCCATTAAAGTTATGGGGTAATTCTATTTTAACTGTGGTTAAGTCGTCATTTGAATTGAAATATCCTTATGCCTTAGGGAAATTTATTCAAAATAACACATTCAAGAATCGATGCAGCAGTGCCACTAGACTTGCCACTGTGCTGTCTCCCTCATGCCTTGTCTCGTCGTTGCCCGGCGGATTGCTCTATATGTCTCTCCTCTTCTATTGTGTTCTAGGTTTACTAGTCGCGACCTCTTGACAATTATGGCCGGAATCGCCCCGAGGGTTGCCGCCTTACTTCAGGCAATGCCAACAAGGCCTCCATCTCTCCTCCCCTGCCCTTATGAGGATAGACGGGGGCTCAAGGGTCGGAAAATAAATTGATTTGGAGAATATTCTCTTAAAAATGATTCTTGTATCGCTTAAAATAATTAGTTAATGAAAATTGTTATCATTATCAATAATAATTTTTATCCAAATATTTTCATAGCCGATAGAAAAGAATTTTGTTCGTTAATTTTTTGAAGAGATACGAAAGTTTATTTTTATGGAAAATCTTTTCCAAATTTCTCATTTTCTGCGAAATAAACAGAAGGCCTTAAATTTTAAGAGGTAGTCATACTTAGCTTTATAGCATCCCAATCTAATAGGAAAAAAAAACCTTTTTAGCCATATTTAAGTGACTCGGGCACATATGCATATGAATAATTAAAACTGTCACGTCGCGTGGGACCAACATGACATACATATAACTTAAGAGTTATGATGATCTAGGTGCATATGCATCTAGATTCCCTAATAAAGACACAAAACTTTTAGGGACTCACCCCATGATCATGCTGTCGTTTTCGATTTTCCTTCCTTCAAATACAAATGTACATTTTTGGTGAGCAAAGCGACTAGAGTTGGTGACCAGTATTGTCAACCTTTGGGTAGTATCGCACGAGTTCTACGCCTTGTTGTATACTTAGTCTAGGCCATTATTATTGCCTTAGAAGGATGAACTATTCCATTGCCATTGCCATTGCCTAGCCATGATCAAGTGCCTACATAGTTGTATAGGTTCAGTTTGACTTTGAAAATGAGCTTTGAGACTGTAAAGACTCTTGGGTAAATGTTAAAATGTTTGGTAACTATTTTTTAGAGCCCATTTGGGAAATGCTAGTATTTCCAAAATTGTTTAAAGTCTCTTGGTCCAATGCAAATCCTACTAATTTTTTGGTTTTGAGCATTTTCCAAATGCTACTTTAGGGATTAGTCATTTTTTTTTCCTTCTTCCAACTTTGTCACCACTAAACTTTCGAAATTTCACTTTTACCCTCAACATGCGCAAGTCGTTGGTGAGCTAGATCGACGCAGCTAGCCAAATCTAGCATTGGCGGCTCTCGCCCGAGGTCGTGTGACCCTCCGTTGTCTGAAGCGGGTTTCTCATCTAGCTCATCGGTTTCCGACCATTTGGTGAGCCCTTCGCCTAACCACCCCAAGAGCTTCATTTTTCTTCTTTATTTGTCTATTTCGAAAAAATATAACTAAAGTGTATTTCTTTCTAAAAAAATAATTAAACCAAAGTTTTGACTGCACTTTACCTAACACGATTTTCATTTCGAGAAAACCATTTAACTTAAAGTCCTTTATCTTTATGTAAAGGTTTTCCCCAAATACCGAACCAAACTCATCCATCTCTCCCAATGTTTTCCAACAATTAAAATTATTACAGCATCGGCATAGCATTAGCCAAATCTGCACCGCATGTGCAAATTAAAATACGACACCTGTTGTCTGATCAACCAACTAAGTACTTTGATAATCAACTTAGCGCACCAACGGCCAAATATAACGGAAGCACTAAGTGTATCTTTTCAGAAACATGAACCATTTTAAACAGAAAAAGGACAAAAAAAAAAACCGTAGATAAACGATCTTAAGGCATGCACAGCAACATTTCTGCTCTTAAATCAACTTCGGAGAGCAATAATTTTTTTTTTACTTCTTCAAGTGGTTTCAAAACTATTTTTTGAGCAAAAAATGATCCAGAATTAGAAAAATAAAATTGCTTAGCTCAACAGATTTTTGATCTAGAAATTGTGTTACCGAACAAATTTCTGCTCTTAAAGCATTGTTGGAATATGAATTCTACTTAAAAATGTTGCCATTCACGCCCTTAAATTTCGAACGAGTAGAAGAACCACACATTATTCGCTGATTCTTTTACTCGAGACAGAAACGTCACAATTTCAAGCGTGATTCGCCTTACGAAGTATTCTCATTTGGAGGCACGACACAACAAAAGGAGAGTCGGTCCGAAACTCCTTTCCATAGATATCCTCAAAGACATAAAATAACATAACCCCACTTTCTATTTGCCCCCAAAATCACTACTTACATATCCCCCACTCTCACCCCAAACAAAAACATATATATATATATATATATAGAAAAAAATAAAAAAAGACAAAAATATAGTCCACACAAAATCTTGAAAAGGTGGGGAAGAAGAGGGCAGGGGAGATTGATACTTAAAAGGGCAAAAAGAAAAAAAAAGAAGATTAGAATTTGTGAAGTGGGATGGCAAATGAGTGGGAGATGGTGGGCGAATGAGTGGGTTCACCATTATTAACCCATCGCATGATTTGTGGGCCCCCACCACCCGATGAATCATTGCGGCCCCAAGGCCACATGGCGTGTCCCATCACTCCCGAAGAGCACACGCATCGTGGGGGCCCACCTGATAGCCGGAGCAGCGCAGCTGCGTCTGGTTTTCCCTTCCCCCTCGGCAGTTTTTTCGGTTGATTCCTGCGGCGTGCTATTGCCAGATCTTCCCCCCTCCCGCTTTTTTTTCTTTCTTTTTCTAAGGGACCAGATCAGAACAGTGAGTGATTTTCAATTCTGGAACATCTTCAAAGTGGTCGGATTTAAGGATCTTTTCCCACCTCTTTTTCGATAGAGGTTGTGCGCAGCCGTATCGTATCGACACTCATGATCGTCCAACTTTTTGATTGGACGGAACCCCCTATCCCCGGCTTATATTCCCATTTGCGCTTTTTCCATCTTTTCTTATCTTCAACTCGGCGACGAGATATGTTATTCTATATTATCGAAGGAGATGTCCCGAAGAATGGAGAGGAAATCGAAGGCCCGCGGGTAACCAGATGCTCAACAAGGGTTCATAACGAGCGGCCACGTTCGCATGCACGCGGTTTTCCAAGGACAATTCTCGACCAAGCTCTTCGTACGCTTGGAAGGGATCGAGGGTCACGACCAAGGCTAGAATCTGGCGAAGGTGAGGGCGAGGTCGAGCCTCGCCGGCCCTTGCTTGTCGCCAACCGTTGGCAACTAGGGAGGAAGAAGGAAGAAAAGAAAACAATTTAAAAAATAAAAAAATAATTTACAAAATTTTGTCCACGTCGGCGGCAGGCGGGAGCAACGTAGTCGGCCGGCATCCACGTCTGTAATTTCCAGCCAAATTTGTCCGGACGGAACAAATTGGTACAATTGCAAAAGGTTTTGAGACTAAATTGACTAAAAAAAAAAGTTCATGATCGAATTGATAATTTATGATTTTTTTGGTAATTTTTCCTCTTTGATGTCCCGGAAAGAAATCACATCAATGGCTACCTTCTTATGTGTGAATTGCTTGGAAACCTACTGGACCTTTAAAAAGAAAGGGATCATGCCTTCCCTTCTAGACATATACTCCACAAGAAAGAAAAGGGGAAAAAAATACAATAAAATAAAAATAAAAAAACAGAATCAAAGGATCTAAATATTTGGTTCATCCGCTTTTGACTTGATTTTTGATTCCAACTTGCCTTTCATGATGACTTTCCCGCTGAATCAAAGTTTTAAACTGTTGAATCAATGGCTTGGGAAAATGTCCGAACGTGGTTGTTGATTATAGGATGCGTTGCCAAAGTAGGCGGATCACGATGAATGAGCACGAGAGTATGTATGGACTATGCAATAACCTATTTATGGCTATGATTTGTTTATTCCAACTTTATCCAGCCTTAATTTAAGGTTAATATTCCAATTTTATGAAACTGGAACCCGACAAACCGGCCTATTAGGTCCCGGTCGGAGCGATTCCCGATCGGTCGGTTCTCTTTGCTCACCCCTAATAAGTTTCCTTTCATTAAATCCTTAATGTGCAATATCACGAGATCTCCTAGAAGAGATCACACGGTTTTCTTTTATTTTTAAAGTTGAAAATCCCGTTTTTTGTCGTCGAGGGAAACCATCACAACACAGGCTGAATAACCACCGCCAAGTTTGTGATCTCAAAATAAAATGTCCGGTATACTCAATTCACGCAAGTTATTTCTTTAAAAGAGAAAGAGCAGAATAACTTACCTATGATTAAAGGTTAACCGGTTCAAAATTGGTTCGGCCTCAAGTTCTACCTTGGAGTAGGTCTTGTAGGTTCTCATATCCATGTTCCTTGGTAAAACCGGCTTGTTCCCAATTTTCAGAACCCTAGAACCGGGCGGCATTGTAGTTTTTGTCCGAATCAAAGGCATTCCCTGCATCTGTACCCACACGATCTAACGATTCATGCGAGAGCTAAGCTAACATGATCCGAGCATGATATGAGCTTTTCAAGTTGGAGAGGGGAAGAGGGCAAGAGAGGGCCGGTGGTGTTGGTGACCGCATAAGATGTACACATGGACAATTGCTTTCTTGCTTTTTAAATATTCTACGGGCCTACCACGCGTGGGGTGAGATGGGGTCCGAAACGGCCAGTTACGAATGCGACAAGCCCACCATTCTGAGCGCAACAAGATCCCAGAATCGCTACCCAACAAAAACCTTTTTCGGGGAGGAAGAGATGGCGACGGCGGCTGTCCTCCACCGGCGTCCCATTTCTCTTTCTCCTCCAACGCGGCTCCGACGTGGATTGGTCCCCGATACGATTCGGTGCGCATTTACACAAGTTGTCCATTTCATCGTCTTCCTCGCCATTCGGCAATCTCCATTATGTTGCTGTTTCTTCTTTCTTGGATCCAGGGAAGTTTTTGTGTGGATTTCGCCTGTAAAGAGCCCGTTCACACCGGCCTAAACGACGAGTTGTCTGTTTTCAGAAAGGCCAAACCCCAACCCCGTTGTGATTGATAGCACGCCGGCCATGGTAAAGGCAACCGTGGGGGTGACTATGCTATTCGGGATCTGGCGGGATTCTTCATATTCTTTATATGCAATTGACTTGATCTAATAATTTTTTTTGGCTTATGCAATACTTGCTCGGAATTGCTAAGAAAGAAGGTTATGTGATCGAAGAATGGTCAAATGCATTGCAAGGATTTAGATTGCTACATGTGTAATTATACGCGACCATCGATGGCTGAAAAGCATTTTCCGAATTCCGACTCTTGTAAAAGTTGCCATGTGTATTGAGGGCACGTGGTTTCTTTTTGAAAATTATGGGGTCGTGGATGGACCGTTGAAGAAGAAAGAAAGAAGGAAAGACAGTTGATTGAACCCATGGACTATGGACCATGAATTACTTTTCAAACCAAACCCATGAAATGCACCCACATCCCATGTGATTTGATGCCCTAAGCCTCTAGCATTGCTCTAGAAGAAAGGGAGCCCATATTAGGAGTAGAAGACTCAAATCGATGCAGCGAAACCCTAGCTTCTTCGAGATAGCCTTTCGTTACTAACTCTCCTATCGATGACTCCATACGCCACGCGCTTGCTCTTTTTCTAATTCAGTGAAAAAAAAAGGGCACAACTCTTGCTTTTCTGAGTCACATCTGATGTCCTCTAACATTAGGGTTGTGGGCAAAGTACGAAGTAATAATTTCACATCACTGCATATCTAATGGGTCCTTGCTCTTGATTGCCGCCCTTACCTAAGACTGACGACATTGTAACCCTAAATTGGTTTCCCCCCTCCGAAGTCAACAAATTGAAAGTCAAGGTCCATGCTTCCCCTTTATCGACCCAAATGAAATACGCCAAAGAACAAGTTGTGGCATTACATGTGATTCGTTCATAGCAGTGACCTTAAACCAATACAAGCTTTGCTTACAGGGAAAGCTATTCCTTCCGTCGTGTGGAAAGGTGCCAGAGAATTCAAAGATCTCTGCACTTTTTCTAAACCCTATTTTGGTTCGCCTAACTCACCCTCTCTTTGTTGACAAAATCTCGAGCTAACTAGTAGCCACTCTTCTCGAGCTTTGAGACCATTCCTTTTGACAAGTTCATATCCTCCGCTAGGTAACTTCCTGGCATCTACATTGCCACCGACTTTGACTCTGATGCGAATATGACAAGTCCGAAAGAAAACCCAGAAAGGGAAAAGAAGAGAGAAGAGAGAGAGAGAGAGAGAAATCTTTTCAAGAACTATCGAACCATGTGATTGAAATTTTTGGAATCTCTTGCTTTATTCTGCATCAAGAAGGAACATTGTTGATCCGATGGACATATTGGAGATTCGAAGGCTATAATGGAGTCGGGGCCGGTTTGATTAAATTCCCTTTAGGCTCCACCAGCGACAAGTTGCCAGCTATTCTCTTTTCTTTTTTCCCCGTCCAAGGGGCGTGCACTTCAAGTTTTTCCAACGCAAGAGAACTAGTACCTACGATTAGTTGAACTGTTGACTCGAAGGGCAGAGAGAAGCCGAAAGAACCCATGCAGGGTCTAGGAAACTTCGCACGTTGTCTTTCCCTTTCGGAGAACCCGTAAATGTCATGTAAAACTTGTGGCGTTTAATGTGTTACCGCGATATTTCCAAAACCTACTAAACATTAGGTGGTTATATCAAGAATAATCGATCAATTGCACACAAAGTCAGCGCATCATGTGGTATGAATGGCGTGATATACTTCTTCAATGGGGAACCATCACGGCAAACCTGTCCAGTGCCAAGGAAGGCTAGGATTAAGACCGTACCGTAGTCTAATGACATATAAATCATGATGACGGGGAAGAGGGGATGCGAAGCTAGTATAGATCAAAGCCAAAGGGTTTTAGTCGATCCACCGGTCCAATACACTAATTGCGTTTCACCATTTTAATGTCCCACTCGGTTATAAAAATCATGCTACGGAGCTCAATGGAAAAACTATGTATGCGAATTTACATGGTATAGGAATTAAAACATTTATTCAGTGGAGCGAAGTCGAGGGAAAGAAGAGAAAGGGACAATGCAAGCAACTCTGCTTCCTAGAAATCCCCAAAAGGCAAAAGGGCTTCTGTCAACGGTATTGACCCGAGACTTCTTGGCGTATAACACACTTTAGCTACTTGAAAAATTGCACTTCTTAGTTGAATAGAAAAAAGTCTAACTTGTAGGGATTCTATTTCCTTTGGAGACGCGCAAGTATCGTGCATATTTCCAAGCTATCGAGGCACAACTTCGGTCCAAGATCCCATGGAGACCGGCCAAGTCTTGCTTGCTTGAACAAGTATTTAGATTTGGCATTCCCGTGATCTTTGACTTGTATATGCCAAATGGTAATGCCTAGTTCAATCTACCACATCTTCTTTTCCAAAAGTTTAAATCATCGAGAACATAAGCGAAGTATCAATTATATTTGGGAGAGTTACCTAAAAAAGTCCTAAACCTATTATAATTGTACCAATTCGGTTTTAAAACTTTTCTTTTTTACCAATTGAATCATAAACCTTTTGCACTTGTATCAATTCATTTTATCCGGCCAAAAAATCACTGACGAGATGCGGCCGCACCGACATAGGTAATTTTTAATAATATTTTAATAATTTTTTTCTACTTTGGTAATTTTCCCATTATATTCCTTTAAACTAACTTCCTTGCCACTCCGGAAAATTGTGTTCCAAATTTCTCTTAGGAATCACGCATAAGTTTCAAGACCATCCAATACGGGAAAATGGACAAGAGGTGCCATTTACACCGAAGAAAATAAATAAATAAATCTAATTTTTAAAACCCATCTACACTGTAGACACAAGTTTTAGGATTGCTGGCGGACTTGTTTTGTTAGGATTAATGCGACAATGGCATGACTATCGGTCCACGGGTGTCCTCGGCCATCTAGGTGATGTAATTCTTATATGTGTATGAGGTACAAATTCTCGGGGAACAGAAATATTGTGCGTACTTAAGAAACTTCCTTTAGAAATTGGTGTCTCGCCTCCCTTCAATCCAAAAAACTAGATCTATATTCATGTTTCGAACTCCACACATGTGATAAAAGACATAATCGTAACGTTAAGCATCTGAGTTTTATATGAACGGGCAAAAGCACCAATTGCTTCAAGATGGCCGCTGGTTTTGACACTTACAACATTAGGGTTAGGTCGGGGCTACTAGTTTCAGGCAGCTTTCAGGGGGCGTGACTGAAGAAGCTCTGTGTTTTTTAGGGCAAGTTTTTCAAAACTTGCCAATGAGAAAGGTCAAATGTCTAGGTGTACCACGTGGTTAGCAGCAAGTCTCCTTCTTCGAGCAACATTCTCTTCACAACCAAAAATGAAATTTCTAGGGTTTCCTGAAATTAAGACAAGAGGAAGGCATGAGTGCCTAGTTGTTCAATTTTATATTGCAAGTGACATTTCGAGCAAATATATATATATAGCTAGGACCACATAGTTAAATAATGGGCATAGTCTTCTCACTAATGTCAGGAAAATTAGCAAAAAGACCAAACAAGTCGCAACCTCCGACACGATCAATGCAACCTTGTGAACTTTCGTTTTCCATCTCTTTCTCGGACAGCCTCCTTTTGTTCTTTTGTGTTTTCTTTTTAAGGAGTCGGCTTCAAGTAGTGGAAGTGGGGACTGAGATCTATGCGAAAGTTAAACCAGTAATTGACGATGGGTTTAAGCACAAACAAAGTAATTATTCCTGGACTAACCTTAAAAAAAAAAAGAATTAGACAAAAAAAAAAAAAAGAAACTGACTTTCGTAGAATTTGTGTAGTACATGGCATGGAAAGTCTGTCTATTATGTTTGCAAATCTAGACGTCTTACTTGGTGAGTAAATTCAAGGAACATTCCATGCAAGGGAGATGGGCCAAACGTTAAGGAGTCCTCCATAAGAAAAATTCATGGAATGTATGTATCCTGAATCCATCGAATCATTAGACCCTGAATTGTCTCTTTAAAGTTTATCTCTTGTAATTTCATTAGGCTTAGACCCACTATGTTCTCGTAAGATACTTGTTTTTCTTTTTACATATACAATCTTGGATACGAGTTGTAAGCAGATCTGCAATTTCTTGACTACAATGCGGCTAGTCATCTTGCAGGTCGACACAGTACAAGTCTGATGCCTTCTTTAATTAAAAGGAGATCATCAAAAGGGAGTCAAAATCCAAACCCATTAGTATATTCAGTTTAGCCTATTTTCACAAAAAAAAAAATCAATGATTATAGATTGATTAAGATGTATTAAGCGTTTCACTTTCCATCTACAATCCTTCTTTAATAAGTAAGAGGGCGAGGACCGGTGGTCGAGTAGCTACTCGCTCTAGACATTACCACAATGGTTTTGTATCGGTTCTTGGGTGTTTGATTTGTGTCATAACTATTCAATCAACTCTTAAGTGTATTAAGCCATCATTGGGTAACTCCGGTTGTGTGTTAGATGTCGGGAAGTCTTTCCACACGAGACAACAAACACGAGCCGGTTAGAAATTCGATTGCACCATTGAACTAATGATGCTAAGAAGGGAAATGCTTTTCTTAAGGACGGTATAATGTCAATTGTAGATCCACACATTATCACCTCGTGTTTTGCATAAATATTCATTAATTGAGAGGTTTTGTGTCACCTAGTGCCGGGCGAGCATGCTTATAAATAGACAGGATTTGCGAGCCGAGTGAGAGTGAAGTGCGCCAGGTTTTTTCCCCCTACTTTCCGAGCCCATAATTAACAACCCCCAACCTCTCTCTTCCCCTTCGTCTCCATCCTCTGTTTCGTTCCTTCCCTCTCACATTGTTCTCTTCTCTGAATCCTCTGTTTCTCCCTCGTTTCGTGCCCACGGACACAGATCACTTTCTCTCTTTCTTTCGTCCAGAAACATGAGGGGTGTTATCGTGTACGCGGACGCAAAGAAAGGAATGGTGGCAAAGCAGAACGTCCGGGTTTCGGCCCTGAAGCTTGGCTTCATCGATGTGACGATTCTCCGTCTCTTGGACCAGAAGCAGATCCTCCGGGTCTCGCCCAGGAAGAGGCTTCACAAGATCGAGGGCCTCAAGGACGGCGGTCACGTGGTGAGAGAGGCCAGAGTGAGCACGTTGCTGGACTCCATGAGAGCTTCCTCTCCTGCACGAGCAAAGCCTGCAAGTGCAACGACAAGAGTAGCTTCTGTTGATGACGAGAAAAAGTCATGGATCGTAAGTCCTTAGACAGAGGAATACAATTTTCCATTTTTTTGTCCCCTGGGCAATCGTTCTCGGAGATATAAAGTAACGTCTCTTACTCTCTGGTGCATGATTACAGCTGCGTCATCCGTCGGCATTGAGCATGTTCGAAGAGATAACGAGAGCTTCCATGGGGAAGAAGATAGTGATGTTTCTCGACTATGACGGCACTCTCTCCCCCATCGTTGAAGACCCCGATCGCGCTTTCATGTCCCCCGAGGTCGTCGTCTTCTTCTTCTTCTTGAACTACTCTGTTTTCCCGTTTCGATACTCTGTCAGTCAATGAACTTTACCAAAGCAGGGTGTTTAAAGATCGTCTCTCTTTTTCCTCCATTTTTCGGTTGATTCCGGGGTAACAGATGAGAGAAGCTGTGAAAGACACCGCGACATTCTTCCCCACGGCTATAGTGAGCGGGAGATGCAGAGACAAGGTACCTTTTTTCTGGGATTTTCTATTTCTTTCCCTTAACAAATTATTTTACTTCTATTCCCAAAAGGGAATTGTATTTCACATGCATAAATTGTCGAATGCAGGTCTACAGTTTTGTGAAGTTGACGGAGCTATATTACGCCGGCAGCCACGGCATGGACATCAAAGGACCCCCTCGAAGTTGCAGCAACGGCAACAAAGTAAAGTTCAATCTCTTCTCACTACATAGAATCACAGTTACTCAACAACGAACCATTCCTGGATCTACATCCTTTGAAAATTCTTCACTCGTTATTTTTTCTGACCTCGTTGTCCCTTCCGTTGTTTTTCAGGACGGCGAACCGGTTCTCTGCCAACCTGCTAGCGAATTCCTGCCCATGATAGACGAGGCGAGCCTCTCTTTTTAGCCGTAACATCTGCAAGGCTAATGAAATACATTGGCCAAGTACCAAGATGACCCCTCGTTTCTGATTTAAGCTTCATTCCCCTGTTTTTTTCCTAGCAGGTGTACAAGGCCTTGGTAGAGAGCACCAAGTCAATCCCAGGAGCCAGAGTGGAGACCAACAAATTCTGCTTGTCCGTGCACTTCCGATGCGTTGACGAGAAGGTAGACGCCAAAAAAAAAGTCAAACGTCGTACCGAGTTCTGCTCGAATCAAATATTTTGTCGCACGAAAATTCGATTATACTTGGTTTTTCATCTTTTTTCTGAAATTCTTATTTTCAATCCTGGCAGAGCTGGGATGCTTTGGCTGAGCAGGTGAAGCTTGTCCTCGGCGGGTACCCGAAGCTCAAGCTGACATCTGGCAGAAAGGTAATGAGCCCATTTTCGCATTTCCCGGTATATTTTCTTTTTGATTTTTTTTACTAAATATAATATCTGTAAAAAAAATATACATAATTTCGCGTAAATTTTTTTAAATTTTAAATGTAAATGAGTAATCTCAAATTTCTGCCAAGAATAATACTGAATATCTCCTAACGTGAAACTCCTCATGAAAAAACAAAATGATGTTTTTTTTATTGGAGCAGGTATTGGAGATCCGTCCGACCATCGAGTGGGACAAGGGAAAGGCCCTTGAATTCTTGCTAGAGTCACTTGGTGAGTTTTATTCTCGCATCTAATCGAACTATCTCGATTGAAAAACCAACGAAAATGGTGTCTATTCTAGTGCTCGAAAATCAAATACTATTTTTGCATGAAACGAAGCACGTGAATCACTGTTCTTCTTTAGCACAGGAGGGTGTTACACATGTTCATTAATCATTCTCCTCGTCTCATGATTTTAGGGTTCGCAACTTCAACCGATGATGTCCTACCGATCTATATCGGAGACGATCGGACGGACGAAGATGCATTTAAGGTGCTTGAAATTATTCACTATGTTATTGCATGTTTTCTTGACATCATGTATCCAACAGCTAAAACCATGTGACAAGATTTAAAATTTACTTACTATTATAAACGTGTGTGAATAGGTTTTGAGAGAGAGGGGACAAGGAGTAGGAATTCTGGTCTCTAAAGTGCCAAAGGAAACAAGTGCCTCTTATTCTTTGCAAGAACCCTCCGAGGTGATTTCCTCTCTTGATTCCGTAATGCCCTTGAGTCATATTCCATTCTCTCTTTTCCTTTTTCGATCTGCAATATCCTTCTTTACATTAGTGCCGTTTGTTCATGTTGTATTTTTTTTTTTAACCTATTGTGTATATTTGTTCTTTTAGGTCATGAGCTTTTTGCGCCGTCTAGCAGAGTGGAAGCGGCAGTCATTTCGAACGGCCCCATAGAGTTTAATGAAGCTTCACAATACCATCGATTTTTCACCCGAAGTTATGTAATTTTTGCGGTGTAAATCATGGGCTATACCACCATCAATGAGAATCACAAGCTAATTGTGAATATATTTGAGATAAATTGTTACGTTATTATGTAATTTTTTGCGGTGTAGATTGTGAATGATACCGCTATCAATAAGAATCACGAGGTCAATTGTGGATATGTCCCAGACAGCCTATTATTCACCTTTGTGGGGTCCTTTCAGTATATGCAGGAACGGTCTTAGCTTGGCATCATGGGATGCCGACTTGTCAAACCAGTGGAAATCGCACTTGGGAGAGTAATAGTGTTACTTTGCTTCCACTGGTTTTTTTTTTGGGCGTTAGCTAATTTTAGAATTTGCGTAACAACATAAGTACAAGGGAAAAAAATTATTCAAAAAATGCTAAACATACTGCATTGATGCCAATTCAATATTGAACCTTTCACTTAGATCAATTTAATCTTAAATCTTTTGTATTTGTGCCAATTCAATTCATCCGACTAACTTTAGCCGGAAATCGCTGATATAGATATCGACTATCGGACATGGCATAACCTGGCGTTAACGTGATTTTTTTTAAAAAAATTTTTTCTGAATTTTTTAATATGTTTTATATTTATTTTATTTTTTCATTAAAAAAAAGAGAAGAAAAAAATAAAATAAAAAATAAAAAAATTTATCCATATCAGCATTGGTGGTGCCACATAGAACGGCCTTGCCCAAAGCCCGAGAATGCCTATGGCCTTGGGACAGGCAATCGTGGCCTCGCCGACCACAAGCGAGGTGACCTCGCCATCGGGCCGGCAAGGGCTTGGTGGCGCTTGCTAGAGGCCAGCAAGGACTGGCTAGCCCTCATCAATAACCGGCGACCCTCGTTGGCCAAAATAGAAGGAAAAAAAAAGAAAATAAAAGAAAATAAAAAATAATTTTTTAAAATTGAAAAAAAAAAAAATCAACCTCAGCATTTAAGGTACTTGAAAATTCTTGTCATTATTTCATTGCATGTTTTCTTGATATTTTGTATCTAACAGCCAAAATCGGACAAGATGTAAATATTATTTATTGTTATAAACATGTGTGTAGGTTTCGAGAGAGAGGGGAGGACAAGGAGTAGGAATTCTGGTCTCTAAAGTCCAAAGGAAACAAGGGCCTCTTATTCTTTACAAGAGCCTTTCCGAGGTAGTTATTTCTCTTGATTCCTTAGTGCCGTTTGCTCGAGTGTTATTGTTTTTTTTTCAGGGCTTATTTATTTTCCCGTAATAAGAATCACAAGCTTAATTGTGCATATAGTTGAGATAACCTATCATTCACCTTTTCGAGGTCCTTTCAGTGTATGCAAGAACGGTCTTAGCTTGGTATCATGGCATGTCGACATGTCCAAACCAGTGGAAATCGCACTTCAAAGAGTAACACTCTTACTTTGCTTCTAATGGATTTTTTTTTTTTTTTTGGCGTTAGCTAATTTTGGAATTTACGTAGCAACATAATTACGGGAAAATATCCAAAAAAAAATATTAAACATATCTTTAACTTTTCGCTTTGATCAATTTAATCTTAAACATTTTATATTTGTGCCAATTCAATTCATCCGGCTAATTTTGGCCGAAAATCACTAACATATACGCCGATCATCCTTCGTGGCATGACCGGCACTATCTTAGACAAAATTCTCATTTTTTGGAATTTTTAAAATATTTTTATTTTTTATTTCCTTTTTTCATAGAAAAAAGTGAAAAAATAATAATAAAAGATCTAAAAATTTGTCCATGTTAGAGCTTATCGTGCCACATAAGACGGTCTCATTCGCCGCTAGCGAGACTGTCTATGGCCCATGGGTAGGCAATTTTAGCCTCGGTGGTCGCAAGAGAGGCGGCCCTCGCCGGCGGCCGACGAGGGCTTGCCTGGCTCTCGACAGTGACCGACAAGGGCTAGCTAGACCTCTTCCAATAGCCTCGCTAGCCAAAACAAAAGAAAAAAAAACGAAAAAATCAATTTTTTAAAATTGTAAATAAAAGGTCAAAATAAACACCCACTATGTCATATAGGACGCCCTAAGCACCGACGTCAATAATTTTTTGATTAAAATTGATTGAATGGACTAAAATGATACTAATATAAAAAAAATTTAAGACTAAATTGACGTGAACGACAGTAAACATCGTCATTTATATTAGAAGAAAGAGACGCACAACACCGCTCTCGAGCAAGACACACTCGCACCACACACGACACATCTTCCTAGACAAAACAAAGGAGCAAGTACTCCTATTTATAGAGTGTAAAAGTCGGTGCATGTACCGACTTCCTCATCTTTCTAGACAATTCCAAAACAAATCATCTCTTACGGTGATTATTGCACTACAACTTGCTCGGACGAAGGAAGGACTAGATTATTCTGGAAAATATCTAGTCCAAGAGGGAAACATCTGGAAAGGGAAGAGAGAGAAACGGTGAGGGCAAATTTAGAGAGAGGCGGTGTTCTTCTCAACAGTTTATTTATGTACTTATACTATCTGAATACATATACATTTTACCTTCTCTGTTCGATATAAGGACGATTGATTTGAGTTTCGTGGTTTAAGATATCATTCCAAAAAACTTGTAACTAAAGTTCCACCTCTTGGTTTTCAAAAAATTTGGATCGAGATCAAAGAATATTACTATGAATCTAATTTACTCAACAAGCCCAAAGCTATCAAGTTTGACTCTCCGATGAATCACCAGTCAAAAAGCACGTAAATTATCTCATAGTAATCTCTCTTTCAGATGTACCAAGCTGCCGACATAAACAATTTCCCAACTCCTAGCCGACATTAGCGAGTTGCTTCCAGCTTTCACACATTGTGACATGGATTCACCCTAGTCTCAGACAAAGAGATGAAAAGGGGACGGAGCGATCAAGAAAAGCCTAAACCAGATTGGGCAGAGCGGTTATAATTGCGGCAATACTTTCTCGTTTTAAACACCGGAAAGCAGAGCGCAACTGAACAAGTGTGGCAGCCAACTGGGTGATTAACCATTTGTTTGACTGAGGAATCAGCACTAAATCGGTTTTAGCATGCCATGTAAAGCCTAAATCAGTGGAAACGAGGCCGATTTGAGCATCAAGAAACGAGGAAAGCAGACACGAACCATTGGCTGCTAAGATTTCGGGGAGATCCCCACCTTCACAGGACCGAGGAATCTCAAAGCTGTCCTCTAATGGACGAAATTCTTGTAGTCTAACGTGTTCGTTTTCCCTTCTTTTTCTTTCGAGAGTGATAGGTGGTGGTGAAAGGGAAACCCCACTATATGTCAAAAGGAAAAGCCATGGTTGGAAGAGGAGTTGGACTCCACTCAAAAGTGATTGATTCACTTGAAGAAGACATTGATATTAAATGGGGACAAGCGACAAGCTTCTCAGGCCATGAAATATCAATACTACCTCTTGGAGAAGACGTGTAAAGAGAGCTCCCCCACTCTATTAATAATTGCCTCAAAAAAACAACCCTGATGGGTATTAGTACTGCAAACTTTTTGCCGACGAGGAAGTGAATTTAACATCTGTTGCAGTACTCTCCTGCGCGTGTGGAACATTACATTGAGAGTCAAACGAGGAGTCCTAGAGAAATCTGAGGACAAAAACTCACGATCTGGTGATATGCAGCCAAGACTGTGTGGCCGCTGTCAAATTTGGGCGAGAACTTAAGTCGGGAGATGAAGATATTGAGTCAATATATGGAGGGTTTGATTTTATAAATTAATGTTCCCATAGCGGTCAAAACAATGGTTAAACCGTAACGAGTGAATTTTGCAAACGAAAATAGCGATCTTGTGCTCTCACTTTTTGAAAAATTTTGTTTCTTTATGTGTTAGTAAAGATCGTGCACTTGATTCAATGCCCTGTCAAATATTTCCCCATAGATTTCCTATACATCGTCAAGCTTAACCATATCCTTTGGCATATCCATTACCAAAACCCTATTATACATCTAAGTCCATCATTCGTGCACTCAAAACTGAAGCATTAAACAAAACAGAAAAAAAAAAAACCCTAGAACTCACCAATTATTGGTGGAAGAGGGGCACTTCCCAAAGAACCAACCATTCCCTCACTAACCACAGCATCAGCAAATTAGTTGGCAGGTGTCTGATCAACTCAATAATGGCTGATTAGTACATTTAAAATGTACTTTAGATCTTCGAAGCACTCACACTGTCATCGATTTCTCCAGCATGAAATAACCTCCTGCACCAGATAAACCACTCCAGAAAATGAAAGGAGAAGTTGACCATGATCTGAAACTTTGGAATCCATGCCCCAGCCACCCAACCGTAGCTGTCAGCAAGTATAATGCAATCATTCATGCTACGGTCGTGGTTCTTTAGCACGTTTTCTGCATGGAGATGCACAAAAAGAGAGAGATAGAGAGAGCCAAATGTATCTGTCCTGCTTCGAGGGCTGAGCTTAGGGTTTTGAATATTCGCGAAATTTGGAGCAGAAAGTTGGTGGGACGGAGCCATTTTGTTGTATATCGGTTCTCTAATTGGTTGCTTTTCATTTGATTCTCTCCAACATGTGTAAACCGATCGAGATTGTGCTCTTCTCCGAATGAGCGCAGAAGAACAATGTGCTATAGTGAGAAGGGAAGAATCGGTTGGTCGCTAACGATTTATCCTGAATTTAGCTTCATCAAGAATAAGAGCCTTCCTATATTTCCATGAAGATGAACTTTCACGAATCGATTGAATCTAAGATGAACTGTTCTATTTGGAAACAGTAGATGTTGTGTTTAAATTACAATATTTTTCATTCACGTCGGTCACTTTGGTGGCTAGAGCCTTACCCAATGCACGTGAATAAGACTATTTGCTTGTATCTGTGAGGATTAAATATCAAATCAAAAGTTCAGATATCCTATGTTATTGAATAAGAAAGAAGTTATCTTGGACGGTAATCATTTTTGTACCTTACATTAATCACAAGGAAAATTACCATTGTACAACAAAGACACAGAAATTATTGCTTTTGTAAATTCTCCTTTACAACGGCTGTATGTACTCTATTTGTCCATAGTATGCTCGGCATATGCACTGCCTTGAACTGCATGAAGATAGAACAGTAGCAAAAACTGACCCCAAAAAAAAAAAAAAGACAAATTGAGGAATCATGGGCCACTTATCGACATTTTCAGTGTTTGAGGAAATTCAAGGTCTCGAAAATGGAGTCAGTACCCAATTACAAGGAACCAAATCAACTGATGACAGTGTTCATGTTTGAAAATTAGGTATGCGAATAATACCCTCATCTACTGTCCGCTCCTTAATATGATATTTAGAAATTATTTTCCGAAATTATCTCAACTCTATGCCATTGTCGCATAATTATTTTAGTGCATTATAGAATATGCTCGTCACAATCCATATGTAGTTCAGTCAAAGTAATCCTGTCATTAGTAGAAGCCCTAGTTAATCAGTGTAACACAATACTGCTTAACTAGGGCGGTCTAAACGAACCCGGTGACCCCAAAAGCTGAAACAACCTGATTCTTTTGGGCCTGGGATTTTCGGGCCGCAACCTCAAATAAAATTTGAGGTCGGGCCGGGCCGGTTTCTGGCCCGGGTATGGAAAGAAGATCCTGGGATGATTGGAAATCAAGAGCTGCTCACGGCAGATAATTTTCTCGAAGGGAAGGCCTTGTTCTTAATCATCTCCGACCTAAGCTTTGGAATATCGTCGTTTCATGACAGTCGTCGACCTTGCTTACCAACAGAGATCACGGAAGCCATTAATTCACACAGGATGCAATGGAATGCTCGACAGTTCACATCCATTCCGAGATTTTACGTTCGGCAAGAGATAATGACAACAACTGATCGAGGAACACGTCGAAGAGCACGGTGGAGAAAACCTTCGTAAGTATTTGCAACTACCATTCGAATGTTGAAAACCTCATTCAAATGTTGAGAACAACTACCGTGATCTCCAAGCAAGCTACGGCCTTCGTTAACCCTAGTGTTCGGTACGACATTGTTGGGAATGTACACGAGTTCTTCCCTCGGCTAATGTATCTACCTCAAAGTTGCACGAAACAACAATGTTCACATCCTGTTTCTTAAAAAATCCCACCGTCATCCTAGCTGGGACTTTAATAGATAGAGTGAAGGCCAAATTCGGCTTCGATATCGCGCCCTTCATTCTTTCGTCGATCCCCTTTGATGATCCATCACTAGAATCGTGAAGGACTAACCGAGACGTCGTCGTGCTCTTCTTGCTTTGATAAAAGGTCGGAAATTTCCCGATCGCGACTTCCTTTTGCTCGAACGAAAGGGAACTCTTTCCCCCTTCCTTGTACAAGATCGCGCTCCTGACATTCGGGTTCTTAGCCCTCGTCCTTATATCGAATTCATGTCCGACGTTACCTTGGCTAGAGCGCGACTTATTCTTGATGAGGAAATGATCGATGCAGAAAACGGGGTCCTTGGCCTTAATGATAATTGAGGTAATGCTCAGGAGAACCCCAAGGACGATGAGGACGGCAATGAAGATAAATAGCAGACGCAAGCAGCAGCAGCAGCGCCATGGCCCCTTGGTTTTGGCAATGGGCGTGCGGTAGCGCTCAATGATCAGGGCATTTTCGGGCGGCGGAACTCGGTAAACCTGGTCCTTGGGCACTTGGACGACGTAAGTGCCCATGGGGAAGACTTCGTGCGGCTCATTGGGCCTCAATGGGTCTGGGTCGGGGTCGGGATCTGGGTCGGGGTCGAGCACAGGCAGCTCGTGGCTAATGGCTACAGTGCTGGAAGAAGGGTGATCCCGCTCCTCCATGAGAAGATGGGGAGCGGTCCGCGAGAGCAGGCGGAAGTCGCCGTCTGGAATTGGGGGCTAAGGAGGTACGAACGCGGCAGCGGCGGCGGCGGCGGCGGCGAGGGTGGTGGAAGAATGGAAAACTTCAGAGATTGGAGAGAAATCAGGTGGGAGATGTACTCTCTTTGATTTTTTGATGGAACGAGAGGTTTGAAGTGAAGAAGACTATAATTGGAGGGTGTTTCAAGAGGCCAAAACGTATGAACAGTAAACTCAATCTCATGGTTTCTCCTACATTAACGCGACAGTCAAAGGACGAGGGAAAAAATTAAGTAAAAATAAAAATAAAAACTACATTTTCCTTAGGAAGGATTCCTTCCTAAATTTTCCCAAATAGAAGATTACTCTAATCTAATCTCATGCTAATATAATTTTTCGGTGTTTCATGGTGGGATTACCGAGGGATAATTTACGTCCATAGGACATATACCTGACTGAAGTAGATATCTGCAAGAAATTGTCTAAAGCCTCATTGAAACAATTATCATACTCATGCATGTGGTTTTATAACATATAGGCTATTGTTTACTTTGCTTTTACCATTTGACATTGGAATGGTCGAGGCTCAAGTAAATCCTATACTAAAAGTAATCCGAGGTCGCGCATGGTCACACTTCGAAAATGAATTTTCATTCCATTAGTGCTTTTGGAGCGTAAATCTATTTGATAATGCAACTTCAAAGAAATCCATTTGATTACGCAACATTGCATTTATACTTTTGAAGCAAATTTCTACTTCGAAGTTGTTTTTGAACCAATTCTAGAAATTAAAAAAAGTTACTTCTTTTAGAAATAGAAAATCATCAATATCAATATCTCTCTTACTTGGCCTTTTTTCATTTTGAGCGTCTCTCTCTCTCCCAACCACGCCTCCCTCGCCGCCACCCGCCGCCACCGCCCACCATCGGCTTCCATGCCACCGCCGCAACCACCTTTCTTTGCCGTCGGATCTCTATCTTCGAATGCGAGATTTTTTTAATTAAATAATTTTTTTGCAATAATAAAAATTAATTTTTTAAAGAAATTTTAAAAAATTAAAAATGAAGTAGAAATTTTTTGGTCGCCGACAATAATTTTTCATAGAAGATTTTGTGTTAATAATGTTTCAAAAGTAAAAATTTTTAATCATTAATAAACGAATATACTGTATCATAAGCATAAATTTTGTCCTATTATCAAACCATTTTCTCGATCAAAAATCAACTTCCGGCGGAAGTTGATTTCTAAAGCAGTCTTTGCCATGCGCGCCCTAATTCATCGGATGATCTAAGAAATTTAAATATCATAAGTGAGACATTATAAATTGGATCTTCAAAAGACAAATATAAAGTATCATTTTAATTTGGCATAGTTATATAGTCTCGACATGTCACATCCCGACTCCTATAAGTACAAGTGGAATTGACACCATCGTCTTATTACCAACTAATATTAACATGTTGTCAAAATATATATCTCAATCTATATATTTTGATAACCCAATGATCTGGTTACAGGATCGAACTTTCAAGTCCATAAAAAATAAAATATATAGGTCTCCTAACTCAACTAAACCCAACAGCTATTATTGAACATATATGTTAATATCGACTCATACCCAAAGGTTCAACTTAATCGAATTGCGAATGCTTGCTCATAAGTCATATCGGTAGTTGGAGCGAGGGACCAACGCTTTGTGTCGGTAACGAGTAGAGTTTAGGGGATGGTTATTCCAGAGTTGATTAGATGAGTGAGTGAGTAAGCAGTCCCTTTTCACAATTTTTTTTTTTGTTCCTTCATTGTAAATCCTTTTCCCAAACTCTTAGATCGATTTGAATTGTTTCTTTGAATAAAAGAGGAGTAGAGAAAAATAAGAGAATACTACGTGTAACTCGAATAGGAGGCCACTCCTACATTAACACGCGATGGAAACCAACCCCCAACCCCTCCCCCCACCCCGGCCTATGACTCAGCATGGTAAAGGGCCGGTGGTCTCAGGCGCACTTGTAAATCATTCGATTCCACGGATCACCTATCTCCAAAACGACTTCTGTAAAGTTTCACAGTTCCACAACACTTTAAAACTTTTATTATTATATGATTTTGCAGCTAAACCACCCCTAGATTGAACCCAACAAACTAAATCTTACTCTAATCCAAATTTAAATTCCTTCAATTAGACGAATATAGATTTCGGATCCTTACGGAGGGCTACGAAATGGAGTCGAGGCCGCCAATGCATGCATGCATGCAACGAACCTCTGTCTCTTTCTCTCTCTCCCTCCTCCTCTCGTCTTGTTGGCTCAAGCCGTAGACATAACTGAAAATGGGCTTAAGTGAGATTGGGCTTGGCCTTAAATTTGTTTTTCCTCGTACTTATTTCCACTAGAACTTATCGATGTGCGACAATCAATCATTTTATCCAATCGAGTTGTAGATCCATATTGATCCCGTCCGTCCGGTAATAATTTCGAACTATTTCCTATAGCAATTCAAATCCTTCCACCAAAAAAAAAAAAGTAATTGAAATCCCGCTTTTCCCTTCCTTATTAAAATCCTTATCTTGCTCTTATCTTGTTGGTCTCCTGTTTTCGACTAAGAGAGCGCAACCTGTCGGGGTCGGTAGTCAACATACGAAACAACCAAATAAACAACGTCGGCAGCCACTAAGCCACCAGTCAAAAATGTTCGAGACATGGAGAAGCAGAAGCTGTCAAAAAGTCCGCACACAACCCATCAATTGGGGGTTTGAAAGAGTCAAACACGTTCGGAAACATCTTGTACAGATTGGTCCTCCCCAAAAGGACTACGATGAGAATCTTAAAGAGGCGATGAGCAAAGAAGATCCGGACTTGGGCTGCGCTTCATCGACATTTCCGGAGCACAAGTTTCTTGATTAGGTCAAGGATCATGCGCTTGCATCTTCCATGCAAACGAGTTCTCCAATTGGTCGTGTCGTATTATTATACGAGGAAAGGTCAAAGGCGATGGATCGATTCAAGTTCAACCCCGTGGAAACTGGTTTTGAGCCGTATTATTCAACCAAGATTGCTACGTCCCTATAGCTTAGGGACGTCAATTGATTCTTGGCTAGCCCTGTCCAAATTATTCATGTTCTTTTGCGTGGAAATTAGCCCCCTTTTGCCTGATAGATTCAGAGAAATTCAAGATGTATGTGGGAAGGAAAAGATGAGGAAATGCCCGTTTTTTTTTTTTTTTTGGTAGGGTTTTATCCGAAATCGGACGATGCATAGATCACGTACCGTATTAATTTTTTAATCCGGCTCTAATGGGACATAAGTTGTGTGGATCGTCATCCGATCGATATAACCCGACATTTAGATGGCGGAAGAATAACCCGAACGCTTTGCGTAAAGTGATTAGTCACGACTTAACCTCCGCTTCGCGAGTTAAATAAGCCATGTTTATGAACCCGGCAGCTTGGCATGAAATTATTTTATCCCCTGTGAACTCGACGTAATGAAGCAGTCCGGTTAATCATCGTTTAGGATTCGTGGTTCCATAGGGAGGGCCTTGGGATTAATTCAAACAAACTTCTTGTACGAAGTGAAGGTTGACCCTTGATTTCCAAGCTGTTTGTTAGCATCATTGTAATGTGACAAAGCCCGACATCATTCGCCTATTCGGATATCCAAATGACACATGGCACTAATCAAATCTCTCGACTCGAGACCAACGGTGCAAGTACACAGACATTTTGCTGGTAAGTGATCACCAAATCCTATCGATAATACCCAAGCGGGATCCGTCGGAGAAACGAGGAAATTTCTTCTGGTTTAGGATAAACATGAAACATTTTTTTTTTTTTTGCTTTGCTCGATGACATTAGAACTAGACAACCTCTCTCATTCTTTGTCGTTTTTCTATTCCTTTCAATTTTGGGAAATAATTTTTTTTATTTTGCACTATTATTGCGAGGGAAGTATATAAAGAGATGTACCAACATATATTCTCAAATATATATGTGGTAGTATATGTAATTCAAAATAATTCGCAAAAAAAAAAAAATTCACTTTCCAATACTAATGTTATGTATAACGTGGAACCAATCTATTTAAATGTTACACGTGTTGTTTATTCGACAAGTATGTCGTAAGTAGTCGTTAAGAAAATCCTGAAAAAAATTAAAAGGGAGGAAAAAAACACGTCTAGAAAGGAGGAAAACCATAATAGCTCTCACCATCCTTCGATTTTTCCAAAGCTTAGCGTTCAAGGAAAAGCTATGTGGGCCCCGGCCTTATTCACTTCCCTGGGTCAACGGTCAAATCGTTTCCCTATAAAGCAAAAACCTCTCTCTCTCTCTCTCAGTGTTCCCAACACCTCCATCGTTTCACGCATCAAATCACACGAAAGAGAGAAAAAAGGAAATGGACTGCTTCGACCTGCTACCGGACTCCATAATCATCGACATCTTCAACGCCGTCTCCGACGTCAAGACCCTCGCGTGCTGCCGCGCCGTCTCCAGTCGCTTCAACGCCCTCGTCCCCCACGCCGACGCCCTCCTCCTCCGCGTCGACCGGGTCCTCCCCGAGCTAGACCACGACTCCCTTCTCCTCTCCTTCTTCCACACCCTCCTCAACTCCGTCCAGCACTTCCTCTCCCCCCCACCCCGCCCCCGAACAGCCCAACTTCCCCACCCGGGTCCTCCGAGGGTTCGCCCGGATCCGGGACCTGGAGATCGAGCTGCCCTCCGGCGACCTTACGCTCGAGAAGGGCACGGTGGTAAAGTACAGGGCGGTGTTCGGGGAGAGACTGAGGAGCTGCGTCATCCTCGGGTTCCGCCGCTGGCGCGGTGCAGGGGAAGCGCAGGACGGCTTCGGGGAGGAGCTGAAGGAGCGGGTGGCGTGGATCGTGAGCGCGCTGGTGGGCGCGTCGGCGAGGCACCATTACGTGGCGAGCGAGGTGGCGAGGGAACACAGGGGGTTGGCGCGGCTGGCGGTGAGGGACAGGGACGGGGAGGGCGAGGTGGTGATGGACGAGCTGGGGCTGAGGGAGGCCGCGGAGGCAGCGGCGGGATCTCACGGCGAGGGGCCGAGGACTCTGGCGGTGCCCACGCTTAGGATGTCAATGCGACACGAGAGGACGGTGGAGATCGCGGGCGGCGGTGGAGGGGCTCGCCTCGAGGGGCCCATGCTGGTCGTCGTGAGGCCCGACGAGGATGACGACGCGGCGGCGGAGGACGATGCTGAGCTGGCGCTGGAGGCGTTCGGGAGCGGAACTCATGGGGAGGTGGTGAGGGCTTTGCTCAAGAGCGGGAGTTATTTACTGGAGATGAATTCTTTCTGAAGAGAAACGAAGACCGTATAAAATGTGTAGTATATACATTTTTCTTCTCTCTTTTTTCCTTTTTTGGGAGGTCATTATTCTTTCTGATTATAAATGTATAAAGGGGTTAGCATAGAGTGTCTTTTTGTATAGTTGTTTATTAAATTGATGTCCAGACTTCTATCATAACAATCAAAATGTGAGCTGAATCATCTTGCCAACATTCAAGGATAAGATCCGACATATGATTCAAAAGTTAAAATAATCCAAACTTTCGTTGTTTAAGATTAAAAAAAAAGATTAGAAATTTTTTTTTTTTTTTTGGGGGGGGGGATGGCTAAGTTGTTTACGTAAGACATTTGAACTTTGCATTCATCTCTCCGTGGGCACCGACCCAACTTTTCATCCGACAAAGATTAAGCCAAAAAAAAAGAGAGCATTTTTTAACTTATTTTTTCAACGGTCAAACCAATTTTTCCTATACATGTCACGCGTTGAGATCATGAATTGAGCTTGAATTTTCGAAGATAAAGTTCTTAATTAATTTCGTATTGAGAGTTTTTTGCTAAATAAATCGTGCACTTAAAAATTATCTCTCGACATGTAGTACTCGATAGTGGACTTAGCTCAAGGCTAGTGGAGACTTACCTTGAGCTTTCAGTTTTCCCAAGGCTAGCATTTGGCCTAAACCCCCTCGAAAAAACTTGCCAAACACTCGAAATTTTACCCAAAGGACATTGGAGGCCTACAGTTCTTTGAGAAAGCTCAATCAAAGGCACCCTTAAAGCGACCTAGTGAAGGTTCCAAAATTTCCCCTCGCATTGAACATAACAATTCCATTAAAAGAACCATATGCATCTCCGAAAAATATATGAAAATAAAAATTATGTGTTTAGTTCCCGTATATTTACACCTTCTGTAATCAAGTCATTATACTTTTATAAATTTCTTAATCAAGTCTCTACGGCACCAATTCCAACCGAATTTAATTAATGTTGTCACCAAACGACGCCAAAGTGTTGCAAATAAAATATGCGGATGCTGGGATATAACGTGGATAAAATTTGGCCAGTATGGATGCTCATGTGGACGTCGCTCTGCGTCTTTGTCCGACAGCTATGTCCGATGGATTGGGCCGATTTGATGTCGGAAGAACTCGTTTGCGAAAGGAGAAGAACTTAATTAGACAAGCCAAAAAGGCACAGAGAATTAGATTTGAAAAATCATGAAAACATAGAGAGGAGAAGTGCGACTTTTCCTAGGAATACTCCAAATTTTCCTGACCCGTCTTCTTTCCTCCCATTTCCATCCATCTTCCCGGACGGAGCAAGGTTTCCTCACTCTGTAATTCGCAAAAAACCAACCAAAAGAAAGCATTGGTGGATGCACGAAACCATGAAAATGATCATGGATTGTGATCCAATGGCCACAACCAGGGTTCAAAACAAAAGCAGGAAAGGTCAAAAGGCCCGGTTAGAAACCCACCCAGAATCCAGCAAAAGCCCATGAGGGGAAGAAGGGGCTTACAATGTTGGGATTAGGTAGATGTTTAATCAATTGGAAAACAATATTAATGGGAATCTAAGTAGCCTAATTATCATTGTAGACATGGAAACTGCTCTTGATCTTGTGAGACAGCACCCACATTCGATTTCTTTCTTTTTATATCCACACACACAACTTTATCGATATCTAGTTGATGTTATCGGAGCAGAAATATATCTTAACGTCGCATCTCAAATTGAAAACGCGTAGTTACCTCATTATGTAATTTATTGTTAACAAAGCTTGAAAAGCCCAGCTAATGCCCTTCATCAAACTTTGAAACTCAAAGAATCTTCGAGATTTAGGGGAGGTGGGACAACATAATTAAAGTGAAGTTTCTTAAGACATGGACCATAGTGCAACACTAGAAAGTTTTGGGGGGACCGGGACTCCCTTCCAACTCCGTCCTTGAGTGGCGGTGCAACGGTGGTGACCCGACCGGAGTTCCAATTTACACAATGAAAAAGATTAAACAAGTGGCGAGAGAAGAATTCTCTCTGTCTCTGTCTCTCTGTGTATCAATGGTAATGATGCTTGCTTAGAAAGAGAGAGGCATTTTAACTAATGGAAGAGATGATGAGGGTGCCCATATTTTACTCCGAGGCTCTCGAGTGCATTTTGCCAAACTTCATCATTACCATCCCTCAATTACTCCCCTTTGTCCCACCAGTCTTTCGGTCCCCCCCCCCCTTTTTTTTTATCTTTTTTTCTCGCCCTCCTTTGATCACATTCCCATGGTTTGTTTTGGTCGGTTCTCGATCCAATCTAGCCCCACCCAAGAAATCGAAAACGGACTAGTTTCCAGTTTCTGGAATATGAAATATAGATTGGACTGGTTAATTCGAACGGTCCAACGGAACTGATGAATTCACAATAATTTCTTGTTGAACTCCATTTTTTTTTACAAACATGAATTTAAATGTCATTCAAGTAATATCATCCGACAAGTAATCGGCAATTTGGCCATAGATCTTAAATGTAAATGTACAACAACTTAACATTTTAGAGTGTTAGGTCCACAATAGATACAAGTTACGGCTCTAAAAAAAAAAAAATTTGTCAAGTCTCGATCTGTCCAGCTCCAATCCTAGAACTGGGAATCGAATTGCCCGTCCCTAAGGCCATTCTTTTTGCTCGCCCTTAATTTGTCTCTTCGTTTGTTGATATATCTCTATTTTCCAAGTAACCCGTTCTTTCTTCCCAACAAAAGAAAAATGAAATCGGATGCGGTGCCGGAGACACACAACGGAATTAGGGTCCTTGGAGTTCGATGCGTGTATGCATGGGGGGTTACTAGAGAAGCGGCAAGAGTTTACAAAACCGGTCGTTCGTCCCAACTTGGTCGTATGATTGGATCATGAGGCAAGCTCGTGGGCTCTCTAACTTCACCATTTCACCTCTCTCTCTCTCTCTCCCTCTCTCCCTCATTTAAAAATGCTTGGAAAGCGTTAGAATAAAGTGAAAGGGTTGACAAGGAAGCCTCTTCTTGTGACCCCCACCAACCCAATTGGGAACAAAACAGAAAAATGGAACCAACCCGGGACTCAAAGGAGGCAAAAGAGCACTTGGAAAGCTGGCCCTTTCTTTCAAAACACCATCCCCCGTCGGCAGCATTTCCCTCAAAGTAACCAAAACACACAGTCCAGTGCCATCAAGAGCACGAGATCTTAGGAAAACTGATGATTCATCCGTATAAGAAGAAGATGAGCAAGCCGGATCAGAGGGAGCAGAACTACTCGGCCTTGGCCATGAAAGGCAAAGAGACTCTTAAAGGAGCCCCGTCCGCCGATCTCCTAGTATGCTTCCCCTCACGGGCGCACCTGGCGCTGATGCCAAAGCCCATTTGCAGCCCGGCGAGGCCGCCCTCGGAGACGAACATGCCCCATCGCCGCCGTCACCACTGCCACCACCACCGTCACCAGGGCCAGCAAACCAAGAGACCGGGCACGAGGCCTGGCCAAGCGAGCCCTCTCTTATGGGCCAAGAACAAGCAAATGGGGCCCGAGATGGCGGAGCCGACCTCGCCCGAAGTGACCTGCGCCGGGCAGATCAAGGTCCGGCCCAAGGCCGCCGCCGGCGCGGCTTGCAAGAGCTGGCAGTCCGTGATGGAAGAGATCGAGAGGATTCACAACAGCAGGAACAAGGTACACAAGAAGAGGAGGCCAAGTTGGATGGAATCTCTAGGGCTCAAGAAAGAGATCACGCAGTTCTTGACATGCTTGAGGAGCATGAGGTTCGACCTCAGGTGCTTTGGCTCTTTCCCGGCATCGGAGGCCCCTAGTGATGATGAGGTTGGGGACGATAATTATGATGAGTACTTCCCGAGCAACCATTTGGGTGCGGAAGGAATTGATGGAAAAGAGTCTTCAAGGACAATTTTCTCCAAGTGGTTCATGGTGTTGCAGGAAAACCAGAGCAACGTGCTTCGAGAAGAGAGGAGAGAAAAGGAGAGGTCTTTGGTCGATGCACCGCCAGCTGCTCCTCCACCAAACGCACTCTTGCTCATGAGGTGCAGATCTGCTCCTGCAAAAAGCTGGTTACGAGAAAAAGAAGAAGAAGAAGAAGAAGAAGATCATGATGAGGGCGAGGAAAAGGAGGATAAAGAAGAGGAAAAGGGGAGGGGCGAGAGGATAAAGAAACTGAGGATGTTGATAGAAGAAGAGAAGAGAGAGCAAGAAGAGCAGAGGGAGAAGACAGCAAAGTTGGCGGTGATGAGATATGGCACTAAACTCCACAAAGCTTCGCCTGACTTTGCAAGAGAAAGATGGGTTAGTGGTGGGGCGAGAGGAATGCTGTCAAGGAGCATCAGTTGGAAGAGGTGAGGTCCTGAGAAGGAGAACGACACACTTTCTGCCTAGTGGCTCTGTTTTCTGCAATTTACTCTGTCACAGTTACACCTTTTTTTCCTTTTGAGTCTTCTTACCCTGTAAAATATACATCTGACGTTGTCAATTTTTCCAATAATCAGTTCTTTGAGTGATCCATTCTCTTGGTTGGTTGAGGATTGGATTGGGGAAATCCAAGCTCTGTTTTAGTTGTGACTCTGACTCTCTCTTCGCTGTACATTCCAAAACGTGTCAGTGTTTACTGTCTGAGCGATGTGAAGATGAAGAAGCACGACACAAACTCTTGCATTGCATCCATGAAAGCAAGTACGATGGAGCCAGATTCAAACTCAACCTGTCCTAAGAAGAGTGATCCTCGAAGTAGATACTATTCACCGTGAAGAGCAGAACGCCTGAGGAAATTATCTGTCTGAGGCTATATAGATCATTCAAAATACGTAGAGCCAAACCCGTTAGAAGTCCGATGACACTACTACATTCGCTATGGAACCGAGTCCTCCTCAATCACGTATTCGAGCTACATTTCTCGCAGGCTCACCGATCTGGTCCGAGAGCAGGTTCGACCAGAACCAGCATTCCGGCTTCCAAATCAGGCCGTGTGATCGCGGTGTGATTTGACAACTTATACGCCTAATGAAAAAGTTTTCATTTTTCCATCTGGGATGTTGGCATCTAGTGAGAAATTCTGAATGATATCTACTAGATATGTAAATAGTAATAACCGATCAGACGGGCTACCATATGGTCGATAAGTTTATAAGTAGGCACCTAAGCTTTTAAGTAGGCTTGTAAATTTTTAGTGAAAGACCGAACTGGATAAAATAGTAGCTAGCCCCACATCTATGTCTATGCGCCCTCCCCCCCTCGCAAATGCCCCAAATACTAGGCAGGACATTGAAAATCCTTGGAGCTTGTCGTTGGAGCTTAGGATTTCTGTATGAGCTGCCCCAGACGCGTCCTAGAAAAGGACTTTCCCTGTAATTTCTTCTTCTTTGAGTCGAAAGATAGTAGAGGCTAATGTCCCTGGATGCTTGATTGTCTAGAGATGCCATACATTTCTTTCGTGGTTCAAGTATTGATGGCGACAAGATACATGTAAAGCACCTAAAAATTCGACCGGTCGAGGTGGGAACATTTCGGCTATCCTCCCTCGAAAGTTCGAAAACTTTGAAATGTCGCGGGGCGTGCTATTTTTTTCAAATTTGAAATTGGGATGGACGTACAAGTTTGGTGACTTTGCTGGGACAAGGGATTCTTGTAGGGACATTAAGGTCTGGTGTGGGGCAGCTGTGTATCGGCGCTCGAGTATTCGGTTGATGCTTTCAGGAGATTTCCCGTTCGGTTTGTATCCATCATTGGCTTGGCTCCAAAAGCCACGTGAAAGGGTCAGAAATTGGGTTGGACCCCAAGCACTGCACGATGTTGGTTAAGGTCGAGCAAACGCATAGGCTTTTCTTCCATCAATTACCCGATGATCCCGATCCATCCCGAACCTATGGTATGGATGATGATTCAGATTCTTGAAACTTTTCGCTCTTGCCTGTGTAGTCCAAGACCATTTGAGCGAAAGAAATTCTAGTGTGGTCCTTCCGGTCAATTGTCGCGGAAAGTTACTAACGTAGAGTCCCGCCGTCGTCGCCGCCGGTCGTACGCGGCGCACCGATGTGGACAGCTTGTGGAGGGGCGTGCCAACGATTTCCGGCGGCAGTTGATCGAAAGGAGTACATTGAAATGTTGCACAAAGTTATAGGATTGCATTGGCCAAATGGAAAGTTTTTGACCGAATTGGCAACCACCATACAATAGGTTTCGAACAAATCGGATAATTTTCTCGACTTTTCAATAATAGGATGCAAAAAATAAAAGCATAAGTTTTTTTTTTTTTTAATCTAGCATACGAATCAACCTTCACATCTTCATTTCGCCCACTTACCAATTGTTAAAGTTTGACTCCGCTATATGATGATATGATCGACCTAATTCATGATGCTGTGTTTGATTTTATTAGGGCTTGTAGTTTCCGAAACGAAAGGGCCAAAGCCCATACAGACTAAAGACTGTTTTCTGCTTTTGAGTTGTTTGGACAAAGAAAGCATATTCCAATTCTTCTATTATGCACGAGCGAATCAAAGTCTTACAACTTCTTTTTGACTATTTATATTCTGACACATTTAAACTGATTCACTATGTAAAAAAAAAAAAACGAATTCAATTTTTTCAAGAAAAAATTATTAGAAAATGTCTACGTCAACGCCGTGTAAGACAATTGGTGTCCACGTCGCTGATTTCTATCCAAAATTGATCGGATAAACCCAATTGGCACAAATGCAAACATTGTTAGGATTAAATTGGTCCAATTAAAAAGTTTATGATTGAATTAGCACTAATACAATAGGTTTATGACTTTTTAGTACTTTCCTCCATATTCTTTTGTTTTTCATGTTTTTTCCTCCTTCTTCTTCTTCTTTTTTTTTGTTTGTTTTGTTTTTCTAATTTTCCCTTTTTCCTTTCCCTTCTTATGCCGTAGAGATCCGAGACCTTTGCAGCTCCTCCTTTGCCCGCCACTGTCATGCCGTTGCTACTGTCCTCTCAAGTCGCGCGATGACGCCGACCCTACAAACCCCCAACCCCCTCTCTCTACCAGGATAGACCATTGTGAGAGGCACCCAAGTCGCGTCTTAATCTGGCTCCACTTAGGCTCCTTCGAATTTGGGCTCGCAACCATTGACACAAATATACTGAATATTATTATACGATTCTAATTATTTCAAGATATCTTTCTAACCATAGAGAGAGAGCGTGCACTTGCGACGGCAATAGGTTAGAAAGTGACGGTGACAAACATGCGGCACGGGTGGTCGGCGATGTAGCTAAGGAGGGAGAGAGAGGAGAGAGAGAGAGAGAGAGAACTTGGGATGGCAATAGGTGAAAATGTGACGGGGATAGATCTACAGCACGGGCGGTCGGTCGGCATGGTACTTGAGGGGAGAGAGAGAAGGGAGATTACGTTTCTTTGGCCAACATGTTTGGGCGTACCATCACTCTAGGCGAGGACAATTCACTTACGCGTTCGTGCGACCACCCCCAACCGCAGGAGATCCACATCTATCAAACGTACCCCCCCCCTCCTCAGAAAGTCCGAAAACTTCGCCAATCAATTCAATTTGGAGCAGTAGTTGACGACGAGCCTCGAACCCCAATCAACATTATGGACGAGCAAGACATGGGCCTCCATCCAAAAGACAAATTTGCAGAATTTAGCCGACCCCCCCCACCCACGAAACTTGTCCGTACACGACCCTCAACCCACATGCCTTGCCCAAGAACACCAAAGCAGGCAGCAATTCAATTAAAAGATTGGTCGCGAATTCCAACAATTCCGTGCGAAGCTATGCAAACTGGTGTGCGGCCATGGAGAGACGTGACAGAATTCGGGGATCTTTAGGGTTTGGGATTTGGGTCCTGCCGTGCTAGGGGTCGGCCAATGGCCATTAAAGAGAATATAATAACACGTTCCAGGACAAAGACGTCTGTCCCCACACAGCCCCATTACTTTTTACACTCTTCCTTCTTCTGTTCTTGCGCACGAGCTTCGATCACGGAAACAAGATTTAAACAAGTATTATTTCCGTTGGGATAAGTCGTATCGAACTGGGGTGTGGTTCAACCGATCTATCCTTCCCCACCCCAACATTTCTTAGACGATATCCCTTGGGAGAAGATGCGATTCGATCGTGTTGTTGCAACGATCCTGTGGGCGTCAGTGACGTGTGTGGATCGAATTTAGGGTTTTTAAAGTATTCACCTGTCCCGGGAAAAGGGTGTGTGATGTGATCCGAGTTATTAAAGATTAGGGTTTCGGATAATGCACATGGAGCAGCTAGCATCAAGACAACGGGCCGATGATTGTTTACAGGGAGGAACGTACGTATTCTCGTGTCTGAAATTCAGAGGGCGAGCGCGGTAAAAGATTCCCTGATGTATGATCAATGATTGTAGCCATGGAAATTTTAAGTTTCTTTAGTTCTGACTTGGTCAAAAGCTGAGGTGCTCAGGAATTTCCTCGGTTGGCTAATTAATTTGATTTCTTCATAATGTATTTGTGAGATCTCTCTATTATCTTTGTGGGGGCGACTAGAGAGAGAGAGTATTAGGATATAATTCTCACTCTCCATCGATAGAAATATACAAAGATCTCGCTCCTTAGTGAGTAGGCACGAGGGCCTCGCTCCCCAGTGAGTGGGTCAGAGGTTTCAAGGGAGGACTTTTTATATAATTTAAGGCCATACTTTATTGGTAGTTTGAGTTCGAACTAGTGAATAACTATTGTTATATCTTTCTCTTGTAATTAAGAGCTGTAACTAACACTTGAGATATGCTAATTATAATGATATCATTTAGTCCAAGGGTGAATCAAAACAAACTATTGTGTCTCGTTCTCAAGGGATGACTTTTGTAGTTTATTCCCGTACTTTATTGATAGTTTAGACTTGTACCCATGAATAACTATCGTTATATTTAATTCATTTCTCTTGTAATTGAGAGCTATAATAGAGAGTTGTGATGTGCTAATTATAGAGGAATCATGCGTGAGGAAGTTCTCCGAAAGCCTCCGTATTGTGTCGTGTCGTGTTTGATACTCCGACGGTTTCCAACATGCGATCGACATGTGATCGCACTTTAGACACGCCAAAGATACGTGAGTCCGTAATCCCAATAAGTCATTTCAATACGCACGAGGTCAATTTTAATCATTTTCAATAAACTAGAGTTCAAAATGTAAATTTATCAAAAAAATATATATAATTAAGTCATACACTTAGCCATCCCGCAATTAATATACCCAGCTAGTAAAAAAATAAAACGGCTAATCATGAATTCATAAAAAAGAAGAAAAAACTCACCGCCGATATTTTTACACATACATGAAAATTTATCATGTATCTATAACAATATACATTTAATAGACAACGTGTCCCAACGTGTTGGAATTCTTTATTTTTGAAAAATAATGTGTCGATGTGTTGTGTCGCATGTCGCGTGTCGGTGTTAGTCTTACTTAGATCACATGTTAGATATAACTCTAATTTAAAGATGAGCCGAAATAAAATCATGTGTTTCGATTTCTATTTTTTTGTCTTTTACTCTCTTCCACGCCGAATCCTAACAAAAGGGAGCATGCACATGGAGATGTACTCATAGAATAGGTATATGGTACGTAAAAGTATGAAATGTCAAGCCCTATCTTTATGTCCCGCGCCGAAATCCATCGTGTGGACGTGGATGGTGGCTCCAAAGCTACTTATAATCAAATCCCAATTAAGAGATTTCTAATTAGCTTTAAGCATCCAAAAGGGTCGGCCAGAAAGTCCATCTTATTGGTGTGAACACCCGGAAAAAGGTGAACTTTTTGTGAGTACTCTCCCACATAAGAACGCTAAGTATATTAAAAACCGGCCGTTCAGAATTAGTACGTGAGGAGATGAAGTTAATCCTTGCCGAGCTGCTCCGTTCATATGTCATCACGTCACTCCAAGACGTAAGTGTTTTTGCGAATTGTATTTGTAATATACTTAGCGTTAATACTCCAAATCAGGAGATGGGGATTCTTGTTCGCTCTATGCTTTTATGGCTTTCATTGAAGTTCCACATTTATAAATCGCTTTCTTGCTTTCACATTCGAACATCAAGTCTATATCTCATCTTCTTTCTTCTTCTTCTCTCTCTCTTTCTCTCTCTGAGTTTGACCCGTTGCCAGCCACCAGCATCTCTCTCTCTCTCTCTCTCTCTCGCTTTCTCAATATACAGAAGGAGAGAGACCCCACCCACAAGCCCTTTGTGTGGAGGATCGATTTGATCTCTTCTTAGTGGAAAACGTTGGTTGCAACCTCCTCCTCTTTTCCCTTTCTTTCTTTTAGAGCCGAAACAAAAAGGTTAAGAAAACTTTCCCTTTTCTCTCTCTCTCTCTCTGTGTCTGTGAAACCCTAGTTCAGCTGCAGAAGAAGAGGAAGAAGAAGAAGAAGAACCAAGAAGGAATATCGACAGAGATCACCCACTTCTTGACGTATCTTGGGTCTCTTCTCCCTTCTTTCCACCAGCAAGAAAGATCTACCCATTTGCCTCTACCATTTTCACTTGTTGTTCATTCTATCTCCAGCTCAAAAAGAAGTCAGCCATGGCGAACGAGAGAGAGAGAGAAGTGTAGATCAAGGCACTTAGAAGCTATAGCTTTACGGGTTCTTTTGCTCCGTCTCCATTGAAGTTTGCAAGCAGATCAGCATCTCTTTTCTTTGGTCAGCAGTTGCTTTTGCAGGGTCAACTCTTCTGGTAAGCCTCTCTCTCTCTCTCTCTCTTTGCTATGGACTCTGGTAATAGTGGGAGCATGCAATCTTCGAGCGGCGGAGACGAAGATTACGATGACTCGAAGGCTGAATCGTCCCCGCCGGTTTTATTAAATTCTCCTCCGGCTCATACCAACAATATAGGCTCCTTCTCTAGTTCACACTCTCCATTTCCCTATTTCCACCAAAACAACCACCTACCCTCTTTGTATGATTCTACTTCCACTTTTGTTCCCACCTACACTCACCCAAACCCAAATCTCGCCACCCATTTCGATCTCGGCATGCTCCGTGCCGACCCGAGATCTGACGCCGTGCCCGGAGGACCCTCCTCGTCTAGCCAAGGCATGTTGCTTGCGCAAGGGGCAAGCCAAGGACAGCCATACCCAACTTCTTCATCATCCTCATCTCTACAAGCGCAGCTAGTCCATGAAGCGCCACGGCTCGGGCGGGATGATCGGGCCAAGGCGGCGAGGAACCCCCGGAAGAGGACTCGAGCATCGAGGCGCGCCCCGACCACCGTCCTCACCACCGATACCACGAACTTCCGTGCAATGGTGCAAGAGTTCACCGGGTTCCCCGCCCCGCCCTTCTCGGGCCCCCGCAAGCTCGACCTCTTCGGCGGCGCCAGCTCGATCGGGCCGCTTTTCCATCCTCTCCGGCCCTCGGCTCAGAAGCTTGACGCCAACATGGTCAGCAACACGATTAGCCACCTCACCACTTCAATAGCAAACAATTTCCGTAACACTGGTTCCCACAGCGTCCCTCCATCCACTTTCCAATTCAACCTACAAAAACAGCCTCAAAACCCTCTCACCCTGCAAAACAACGTCCTCACATTCCCTTCTCTCACACACGACCCTCTTACTGCCCCAAATATATTACCGGGTTTCGGCCTGCACTCTCAAGGAAACATGGGAGGAGCAGCAACTTCTTCGGACAAGGACCTTGCCATGAGCCCCGCGAACTTCAACCCCAACTGGCCTGACAGCCTCGCGAGCCACGAGAACACGGCGAGGACGAGCGAGGGCGCCTGGAGAGAAGGAGGCAGGTCGAATGGAGGGAAGGAATTGGAGCAGCAGCTGAGGCCCTTCAGCGAGACGAACTACGGGAACTCGTCGCAGAGCTTCAATGGGTGCAAGCTGAATTATTCGGCTTCTTCTTCATCAGAGTTCCACAATGACAAGAGCCTGGAGAACAGCAATGTCTCTGCAAGGGGCGAAGGTAGGGTCGATTACTGGATTAGTCCCTCTGATTAGGCCTCTCCCAACATAGAACTCTGAGAAAAAATTGGGAATATCTACTCAGTGAATGATGATGACTGGTGAGCATGATACGCCGAGTCCAGAAATGGAGGATGATGAGATTGCAAATATTGTTCTCATGATGAGGATTCGGTGATAGTGATTGTAATGATGAGGCCAGGATTGTTTTTTTCTGAGCCTTCGCTCCTGTTTACATCAAATAGTATCTCTCTTCCTTCTAGTTTTCTGTAGCGTTGTTAACACAATTTCAGCCAATTCCCCGTATCATTCCAGAACTGGTTTTCTTCTTCAATTCAGCTGCTAAATCTCATTGATTCGCTCGTAGTTCATAAGATAGAAGTGGACTTTGCATAAAGGTGTCTAGCTGTTTGTACTTCATCACTTCAAATATAACTGGAATAAGCATCTGTGTAGATTGATTCAGCCATGAAACAGTATACTAAAGGTTTTCTTTTTCTTAAAGACGGGTGCTTTCTTCTATGCTGCTTCTAGTTGTTTCTCGAACTTTATTAAGTGAATGACACTAAAAGTTGTTTAGTTGCTTGTAAAATTTTTTTTTATAAACTTTTTTCCCGTCATTGATATTGATTCATATCGAATTTCAGGTGAATTGGAGAAATAAGTAGGCGTGTAGCGTAAATAAAGAGGCGTGGCCTCAATATAGTGCTTTATTTTTTACTTAATGTTTTGCCTACAGCTGCTAGCCATGCACCGAAATTTATTCTAGTGAAAAGGAAAAAAAAGACGTTGTACTAATTCTCGTAATAATCTATATCTATAATCTACGCAATTCCATATCAGAACTCCTTGATGGTAGCTTTCCTAGCCATAAAATTTGACCAGAAATTACTGAAGTTCGATCTTCATTGGCAATAGGTATTGACACGGGGAGGATTGTTCGAGCATTTTGGTGAGTGTCCATCGTGATGATGGTGATCAGATTCCTTTCCCGCCTTCCATTCCAAATCTCGAATCTGCCATTGCTAAAAAAAAACAATGGTTGTTCAAGCTCTCCTTGAACTAATGTTGAATGATGTTTGGCAGTGGCGCGAGAGGGGTGTGAAGTCAAACCAAAAAGCCCTCACCTTTTTTCCCCGTCGATTTGATGTCATAGTATACATGTTATTAAATGCTGGAGGTGTTCGAATCAAATGAAATTCTGACTTGAAACTCAATGAGTTACATGAAAAGTCAAAAGATAGAACCCAAAGACACAAGAGTCACAAATTTATAGCTTTTAAATGGATGCTTTAACTTTTGCACATTTTAGGTAATACCAATCACTCAATTTGAAGCAACTCTAAAGATAACTACATGAGAATTTTAAAGGTACCACCTACCTTTCTTTTTTTTTTTTTGGTCGGCCGATATCGCCTATCTTACAATCTCTTTTTCTGTGACTCTTTATACTTGATGACAATAACCGTCGTGATATCGTTAGATAAATTTACGATGAATCAGAATATTGTGTTAAGTAACAATTGATTGGTAGAGATCCGACCAATTGAAAAGATCTATGAAACACCATTCAGGTTTTATGAATCGATTAAAAGCTCAAATTTTGACCTGTGCAGAGTATTAGAGTCACAGGAAGGGCTATCCAATCAAAGCATCAATAATAGTAACAAAAATAATTTTTTGCCCAGAAAAGACCCTAATTAGGTTGAGAAAGGCTCCCTCTATGCCGTATGCAAGAGAACAAATGGCAACGAGTGCACACATAACTTTAAAACTTGTGCATGCTTCACTTCGGGATGCATCGAACCCGCTTTTCAAGTATCTCTCATTATTTTGTACCCTATTCAACTTGAATCGAGAAATCGGGAGGGAAACAGCTCAAATTCCTAGCTAAGTCCCCCAAACGATCACTCGGTGATATAGGAGGTAGTTCCCAATCCGTCATCTGGTTTATGTTTTCCGTGTAACGTTCAGACCGAAGCATATGAAGAACAATATATACTAATTGAATTCTTGATTGGTTGAAGACGTCCAAAACACATCGAATAATGAAAAAAAAAAGAAGGGAAAATAACACTAATATTAGAAAAGGGATGGGGAGCATGAGATGACCCATCATGAGTACGATCCTTTTGGAGATATTGTATGACTCGAGGACAAAAGAGAGGATTCAGTCGCCATGGAATTAGGATTTGCTGAATTTCTCTCCCAATTTTTTTTTTTTTTGTAATTTTCTATGGTTCTTCTTTCATAAAAAATTTGTGGAAAATACTGGGTGGCCCAGGCCAGAGAATTCTAATTTGGTGCTTATCGATGTTTGTCTTTCCCACATCTCTTCTACATCTGTCCTTAACTCCCTCCATTGGTCCACTCTTATCTGTCCGAGATGACTAGTCCCCCCCTCTCTCTAATCTAAATAATTTACTATGTCCATATAGATAATATCAAGTGCATAATTAAATTATTTATCAAAAGATTAACACAATCAATATGTTATTTTTATTTGATTTCCAAGTTTACGCTACAATTATTTTTAATGTCCTATATAAAACGGATTGCATTTCTCTATGCCGTTCTAAAGCAACTTTGAGACCGTGTCTAAAGGCGGCGTATAAGTTTTCAACATTAACACATAGGATTTTCTCATTGAAATATACATGAAATTCAATTGTCGGTCGCAATGTTCCACACGAAAAAGAGAAATTGTCAAAGAACAGCGTGGTCTCATTAGATTAATCTCTTTCGCAAGCATTAACTTGCATTAAAGGCATGGCGTACTTTCCCTAATCTCAATTAATTCCATGTTTTCGCTAATTGCATTGGACTAAAACATTTGACACAAAACTTTGTATTAGTTATCGCTAAATGCACAGAGGTTCTAATCCACTGAAATTATACATACACGAGTGACATTAATACGAGGGATAATGAGACATACATTCCCACATTGCACAACTCGACAATTTAAAATGAATCACCGTTACTGTAACTCTATATGCAATGGTAATATTTTTTGCTATGTATAATCTTAACTTTCTTTCTCCAAGATGATTGATTCACTCTATAAGTGAATAAACCTGTCAAATGGGTGAAACGGTAAAAAGTGATCCGATTTAAATTGATCTATTTAACACATTTTGACCCATTTTTATGCAACAAAAATTTAGCGACCCATACCCTACTCATATCCGATCATATTGCTAAAACACTTTCATATTTAACATAATTTAAGAAAATCCATACCCAAATTGAGGTGAGAGCGCCGAGCGAGCCTACATAAGATCGAATGAGAACGAGAGAGAGTTGTAGAGATGGGTTGAGTACAAGTAAGTTGTGAACTGATTTAATACCCATGTTATTTTGTGGTTTACCATTCTAAATCTATTTATGACCCATTTGTTGAATCATATACTACAGCTCAATCACGAAATATGGGTTCATGACCCATTTTGACGGGTCTAAAGTGAAGAATGTCATCATCAGTTTCAAGGTTCCTAAGGGAGAAATCACCCTACATCGAAGATAAGTCCATAGCACGACTCCACCAATTCACGCTTCTTAAACCCGCCGACGCCGATCCGGGAAAAGGAGAATCCATTGTACTAATTTGCGTAAGCAGTGATGGAAGAGTCTTGTCCAAGGATGGACCATGACCAAGAAAAAGAGCCATTGAATTAGAATGGCAGACTACACTTAGCAGGCAATGTTAGACCAAGCCCAAGCATTATTTGTCTTTGACTATTCTCTCGCCCTCTCCTTTGAAATTCGAGCTCGAGACAGCATTTCAACTACAGAGAAAAAAAAAATTTTGGGTTTTGTTTAAGGGATCACACGTACCAAACATGTCCGTACGATCAAGCAGAGTCCAGGAAAAACCCCAGCTACAATGTGTGTTTTTTTCCCAGTCTTAGGGAGGACACATTATGTCCGGGTCCCCGAAAAATCTGACCATACTTGGCAGGAATATTGCCATTGTCCTCTTTTTTTCTTTTTGTTCGAAAATCGACATTGTCTTTGGAACTTAGGTTTTAGCTCCTGATTTTTCAAATTTAAGGCGATTTCGGTCACGGGCGCTCATTTGTATCGAATATGAATCACGACGCGTATGCATGAGAAAACGAGATAATAATCTAACCACGTTGCCGACAGAGGAATGTAGCAATGACCAAGAATGATGTTGAAATCATGTGTAAAATGTTGGCCCTACTTGAGTGGTAATGAGGGTTGTTGACCAAAACTTAAGATCATGTCGCTTCGATTTAGAAATTAGGGATCCAACTTGATCTACAAGATGGTGAAAAGAGAAATGTCTACGAATGTCCTTCTCATCTTATGTTAAATGTGACCCGTTACATGTGATAAACGATATCGATCGTGTATTTATTTGTTTTCTGGGGTAGGTCGTATATTGCGCATTCCTAATACGAAAAGATAAGAATGGCTATGAGTCGTGGGCACGTAATTATTCATCCATGTTTAAGTAATTAAGGATAAAATAAGCAAAAACACATGGAGGCGATCACTAATTTAATCCCTAATCCAACCTGGTTGGCACCTCAAGCTGCCACCAAAGTGGCGCCCGTATCCTCTTTAGTTAGGTAGCCCACCAGAAGAAAGTTCCTCAATTAGAAAGCAACACCTTTTTAACCACATGTATATATTTCTTTGTGTGGAAATTATTTAAAGAATCCGGATACGGGTTTGACCGGTCGGTTCACGTTTAACACCAAACTACGTCTCCAAGCAAGATTTCAGTCACAAAAAAAATGTTGATTAGCTTAATTTAACCTGCCATTAGCGGCAGGTAAAGGGGCCCCATTTACACATGAACTTAAAGGTGCCGGAAATTTATCCAAAAACCCTAAACATAATTAAGGTATGCCAATCACTAGAAGATTGCCCCAGTGATCATTCTTCTCAAGTGGGAAGGGAGAGGTGAGGAGGTCGATTCCCCACCTTCTCATGGGGATTGAGAATGAGGATGAGTGAGTGAGGAATTAGGGTTTCGCAGCTTTTGTTCGGCACATAGCACATACAGTGGCTCATACAATAGAATTAGAAATAGGATAAAAAAACCCGAAAAAAAAAATGTAGAGATGCCAATTTAGTCATAGACCTCATAATTTGGCAAATTGGTCCTTAGTATTTTCATGATTTTCCAATGTAATCTATTGAAAAATCTTATTATATTTTTTGGTAAACTGTTTATGGTTCCCTTCTTCGTTATTATTTTGGGTGAAGGGACATACGTGCTTGAACATGACAATCTTTTCATTGAACGGATCATACTTTTTTGCGAGATGAGACTCTTGACGACCGAACACCTCCTCTCTCCGATGGAATGACCATTGGCCCATGCGTGGACATGGTAGTCGTGTCGCTCACCTCACATACCTATTTCTCGCTGTGAAGCTTTCGTGAAGAGCAAGCGAACTCGAACTCGTACTCACACTTCAGTTCACATAGCAATGCTCGCGCGGAGTGCGAAACACGTATCTCCCTTCAAGCTCTCTTTCAATTTCCCACGACCCTTGCTAGCCACAGCAGAGTATGGCCCTCCCCGAATTAAGGTGAGGGCCGCATCCCTCACTCAGATTTAGGGCTTTTTGGGACAATCTTCTCCCATTTATATCTCATGAAACGCGGTGGGGATTTGGCACCGCGACACCATCTTCGCTACGTGAAAAGCAGCATACCCGAAGCAAAAAAAGGAAATTGATTTTGTGCTATTTATTTGCTCAATATTCAGCTATCCTTTGTTTGATGTAGAAATAGAAAGAGCAATCGGAAGATCATTGTTGGATTGTCTAACTTGCCAAACACCAAACTCGATGTTCTTCTACCCTTTTTATCCCTTTAAAAAGAAGAATTGTACAAAACCTACACATCTTTCTGTGCTCGACATTTCACAGCAATTGGGTCCTTCCTGCTGTCCTGGGGAATATAATGTTTGCCTCCTCATGATGTCCGGGATGGATATCGAGGAGCCCCACTTGTCCCCCACTAAATATGTCTCTGCATGATGCCTCTTAGATAATATCTCTTTCATTTGTCAACCACTTCAGGATCCACCGATTTTTGCTTAGGGCAACTTAAGCTCATGTCTTGGACAGTACCCAAGTTCTGAAATAAGCAAATTAACTGCTACACTTTTGTTTATCGAAACACTTTCGACAGTGGTATGAAAAGTTAATCCACTGAAAGGTTAAAGTACTGCCATGTACATAAATTTCAAGTATGAGCACTGCATTCATTCTTTCTATGATTTGAGGAACTGAAATTTTGACGTCTAAAGATTTGAAGTCTCCCCTTTGAATCTTGTTTAGTTACATCCAAGGTAGGCTGTGTCTATAAACCTTCATAGAGAAAGAAGGGAGTGATTCACCATCGACTCCACCTGGGGATCAAGCGAAAGCATTTGACTTAGTGGTCGCTTCGCTCTTTGATACAAGAGGTTCGCTAGCCAGTAGATCGATGAAGAATCTCCTGAATATCGCCCTTCTTATCGGTGATTCACCGAACTCTAGATCCAGGTCTCCAACGTTATTCTCAAGCCCGTGGCTCGGTCAGTTGGCGCTCATGTAGGCATGTCTAGATGTACACGTTCTGGGTTCCCATGTCTTGCAATCAACATGACCATTTGAAGATGATCTACTCGTTACAGGTGCTTTTCATCTCCCTGGGCAGTCATCTTCCTATTGATCAGAAACATCCAACAGGACAAGGACTAAAGAGTTTGGGTTCTGGGAAAAGCTGCTATTGGGAAAACCCAGCACAGCAATTTGACATGTGACGTCTCTCCCCA
Organism: Rhodamnia rubescens; assembly: GCA_021437795.1. Classification (NCBI taxonomy): domain Eukaryota; kingdom Viridiplantae; phylum Streptophyta; class Magnoliopsida; order Myrtales; family Myrtaceae; genus Rhodamnia; species Rhodamnia rubescens. The sequence continues at coordinate 2,890,019 of JAILYA010000013.1, forward strand.
GGACATCTTCCCCTCTCCAGCATGAAAAAGTGAATTACCATTGAGAATTGGTACTTTCTGGTCATCAACTTGCGTCCAACCAGAAACCATGATGTTCCAAAGAGAGATTCTCGTTCTAAAAGGGGATCATACTTTTCGATGGGTCCTCGCGATCCGACGGTAGAGAAGAACGCTTTTGATTTTCCTGTGCCATATGCTCTCGGATTTGAGTGATGCACAAGCAATGTTCGCTCAAAAGCTCCCCCTTCCAAAGAACAGAGCCCGGATCTCTCTTTGTAGCGTAAGAGTAGAATCGAGATGACATCGATGAACCATTAAGGCATCGGATCCACACGACAGTGCGCCGTGACCTAGGCAGTCTCTAGCAGAAACCATCCAACCAAGGTCATCATTTTCCCCCAAAATTTATGACTAGATATCCCATACAAAGGAGGCTCCTTAGAATGCATTTGGTTCAGTTTTGGGAACGGGCTTTGGGCGTACAAAGCCCCTTGGGAAGATTGGGGGATGACGACCGGCTGTGGCCAGGCCGAGGAAACGAGCACCGAACTAGGCGGGGCCGAGAAGAACGTTCCTTCCATCGCAAGCGGCGGTTTCTGAATATTGGACTATTTTTCACCTTAGTCGAGCTAAAATGAAAACAGATATTCTTTGGTCATAAGTTTTTCTATTGAACTTTCTTCCGCCCATTGGTTCTATACCTGATTCATAACTTGAAAGTTTCTCTGGCCCTTGTAAGGTAATGACTTCGATTGCTTTTGATTCTGTGTGGCAATTGGCTCAAAAATGAAACGAAAAAAAAAAAAAAAAGCCAAAATGAGAAAGTCACAAGTGGAGAGAACAACTATTTTATTGTTGAAATTGTAAGTTAAATTTTTATGCAAATTATGTATTGCATTCAATGTATTATGTACATGCCGTTCACTAGGCCCGTACAATGGGTAGGTAAAAAAAAATGATCCAAATTAACCCGTTTTGATCTCACTTTAACGTAATATAAATTGAGCGATTTATATCTAACCCGACTATTATCCAACTCATACCCGACCCGACCCACACTCTAATCCTTAATTTTTCTCCCTTAGATATCGAAAATAGAAAAAATAAATAAATAAATAAAGCAATAAAACAAATCAACTTTAAGTCATTAAAACACATATCGTGACGTTAGGACATTCGATATAACGATAACAATAAAAAAAAAGTCGTCATCTTGTTATAGATTTTCCATTGAAGATCGATAACATGTGAGTCGGCCACCGACAAGTCGCCGCCGTCGACGGATTGTCGCCATGGCTAAGCCAAGCCATCATCGTGGCCAAGCTCGTCACCTAACCCTCGCCTACGTAACCACACCCCTTGATGATAACTCTTTTTCTGATGGCAACTGGGCATATGGACCGGCAACAAGTGGGTCTAAATCTCGACCGTTCATTTAGAGATCCACATCTCACGTAAAGAATCTTCGTAAAAAGTTGGATAGGGCTCGCCCCCCTTTTTAAGTTACGTTCCGCTTAATCACATTACTTTCTGGAGAGGATGGCGGGTAAAGTGCCCAATTCATTGTGGGCCGTTTATACTTAGATATTTATTTATTGGGCCCATTTGAACTAATTTTTTAAAAAATTAAACTATCCATTTATAACCTGCTTCATCGAATTATGATTTTTCTTTTTTTTTTGTCGAACATTGGATTATGAGTTTTTTTCTTTTTTTAGTCGGAAGAAAGATTTCATTCATTAATCGGGACAATATTCGAGAGGTACATAGAATACTTTCAATCTCCTATATAAATGTGAAAAAAAAAAAGCAAATAACAAAGCTTGTTCTACAATTAGAAGCGCATTTTCATCCTCAAATATTAGATTTGGTATAATAAAATTTCGGGGCCTATCATCATATTCAGTGATGAGTACACACCGATAACTCCCACACCAATTGCAATGGCTCCAATACGCGTCTAGGTTCTAAGTCCCCATCATGATCCGTGAACAATAACATCAATATCAATACGTTAAAAGAAGCACAAATCAAATGCTTAATCTTATAAAGAACTCCCAAATCTATATTTAGATCTAATTTGGGAGAGCAAAATTTTCGAGACTAGACCTAAATCTACATCGAGAGGAGAGCGGCATAATCTCAAAAAAGTTTATGAAGCCACATCACGAATATTCTCATCGAGGATTATCGATTGGATAAATGGCTGAACTGATCTCCATATTCATCCAAAAACGAATTATGACGTCACGCCACCGGAATCGGCAATCGGCATCCAGCACAAAACGAGATTCGGGACTGCAGGGTCCGCCCAATTGCTTCCCTTCACCGTTCGGACCGTTTCTTCTCCCATGCCTTGAAGAATGACCGGCGAAATCCAAAGTCAAACCCTTCACCACTCTCTTTTGACTTGTCAATCTCTCCCTCCTTCGCCGCCCTCGTCGTCGTCTTCTTCCTCCATGCCGCACCGGATTCACGGAAGCGGCGCGCTTTGACCATGCACGGGCTGTCGACGAAGGCGACGAGAGGACCCGCGATGACAAGGCGGACGACGATGGCTACGATGAAGATCAGACGCTTTGTGTCCAAAATGGAGCCCGCGGAGTTGACTCTGCTCCTGGTGAACCTCGCTGGGATCATGGAGAGGGCCGACGAGTCCCTCTTGCCCGGCGTTTACAAGGAGGTCGGAGCCGCCCTGCACGCCGATCCGACTAAGCTTGGCTCGCTCACGCTGTTCAGGTCGATGGTCCAGGCCCTCTGCTACCCTCTGGCGGTCTACTTGGCGGCGCGCCACAACAGAGCTCACGTCATTGCCCTCGGCGCGTTCCTCTGGGCCGCCGCCACGTTTCTTGTCGCGTTCTCCTCTACTTTCTTCCAGGTAAGAGTGTGCTTGGATTAGGTCGTTCTTGATCTGATGGATCTGTGTTTGAATTGCTGGTTCATGTATGGGCTTTTGGTTCTGCAATTTTGTTTGTTCTGGTAGACAATTTTCCAACTTTTGGGAATATAATCTGTTCTGCTGTGCTGAGCTGACGACCCGGAGAGCAAGGAAGATTGGTTTGAGAAGGAAATTGGATTCCTTAGCTATTGCGTCTTTGTTTATGTGCACGGAGTTGTCCAGCTTCTATTTCACAGTTGGGAATGTAAATGTAGTCTAACAACGATAAATTTTCAACTTAGGGTTTTAGCTAAAACTACTGATGATATAGTCTAGGAAATTCCAACCTACATAATTCTCTGCACAAGCTTCGGTCGAGAGAAGCATTTTGAGTCCTCTAACAAATCATCCGTTGGTTCAAGTTTGATCTGTAATGGGTGTCTCCGGTTGCTGAATCACAAGCAAGAAACTTTGGGGGGCAGAGACAGGTAAATATGAAGTCAGTGGTTTTTTTAAATGGTTACGATTTCCTGCTAAATTGTTGGAATCCAATAACTAGGTGGAAATGTTTCCGGAGACTCAGAACTGAAGAGTAAGTGGTGGCATAACCATTGTAATCTGATCAGTCCTTTCTTGGTACAAGGAGCAAGAAACTAAATAAGTTGTGGCTGTGTAATTTGTGTGCAGAGCACTACCTTTTGGGTGCAGAGAGCATGATTTTTGTTGGCCCGGTGATGTGAGAATATGAATTACAGCAGATATAGTCTGGTTTAGTAGTTTTGGGGGACATGCTGCCCTTTTGTAGGCAAAGAAGGGAGAAAAAACGGACTGTTTATGTGCTGCGACTCAGCAGCTAGGGTAGTTGGAAATCTAATTTTCATTTGGAGCTTGCATAATTGGGAGATAGAGACTGAAGAAGGTTATTGTTGCAAGGAGTTTTGAGGTGTTTGTTCTAGGCAGTCTAAATCTCAGCACGATAAGCTAATTAAAGTGATGTTAACTCCTATGAAGGACAAAGTCCAAGGAAGTTCCATTCTTTGCTTCCGAGGAAGTTCCATTCTTTGCTCTTTCCTTTGCGTTTCCTAGGTAGTCATACTAAGTAACTATATTCTCTAACATTGAGGGCTACGTGGGTTAGGACCTTCTATAGCAGTGTTCATATACGAGAAAGCTTGGGAGCTTGCTGTATATCTGTTGGTACTCCTTTACAATGGGGAGGTCTGTGAGAAAGAATATGGTCCTGACTGAGGAGTTATGGACTTGGGAAAGGGCACATACTTACTCAAAACAATAAAAGTTTGCTTACCTCTCATGCAATAATCTTCCGGATGTGAAACGAGAAAGAAAACCTCAAGATTTTGCAAGTGCAGGGACTGTTTTTTTTTCCCCCTTCCGGAAACTGTTTTTGCCCATATGGAGTTGCCACATTCTCAATGTATGATGCTGCAGGCACTGAAGTTTGTGTTCTGGCTCGTACAGACCTTGTAGATACTCTCTTCTGGCAAAGATGTTTTGTACCATTAACGGTTGACACCCATGGTCCCCCTGTTTATGAAATTCCTGTTTTGATTCTTACTGATGGATGGATTTTTTTATTTGAAAGACATAGCTTCATTGACTATGAAAAGATGTTTGATGTCACATGAACCTTCCGTTTGATTGAAGGAAAGCACCGAATATGCTCATGAATCAGCTGACTTGATTAACTACGCTTAGCATTTGTTCAGGTGGCAGTTTCAAGAGCTTTGAATGGCATTGGGCTTGCCATAGTAGGACCTGCAATCCAGTCCCTTGTGGCTGATTCGACGGACGATAACCACCGGGGTATGGCTTTTGGATGGCTACAGCTGACTGGCAATCTCGGTGCCTTAGTAGGTGGTCTATTTTCTGTGCTGGTAGCTCCCTCAACATTCATGGGGATCCCTGGGTGGAGAATTTCCTTCCATTTGGTTGGACTAATAAGCATCCTAGTTGGAGTTCTAGTCCGCCTCTTTGCCAGAGATCCACATTTTGATGATGGGCCGTGCCAAGATTGCTGGGCAAACTTCGAATAAATCATTTTGCTCAGATGTGAAGGACTTGCTTCAAGAAGCAAAATCGGTGATAAAGATTCCATCGTTCCAAATAATTGTTGCACAAGGCGTAACGGGTTTATTCCCCTGGTCAGCTTTGTCATTTGCAACAATGTGGTTGGAGCTTGTTGGGTTCTCCCATAATAAAACTGCATTTCTCATTGCACTTTTCGTGATTGCTAGTTCCCTTGGGGGACTTTTTTGGAGGTAAAATGGGAGATTTTCTTTCCAGACGTCTACCAAACTCTGGAAGAATAATCTTAGCACAGATAAGCTCGGCATCAGCTGTCCCACTTGCAGCAATACTTTTGCTGGCTCTGCCAAATGATTCATCCACTGCGTTTGTACATGGCTTAGTTTTGTTCATCTTGGGCTTCTGCATATCATGGAATGCTCCAGCAACAAACAAGTTAAGTTCCAAATCAGTCCTCGTCTATCCTTCACACAAGTTACTGAGCACACAGCTGCCTAAGTATTTGATCGTAGATATACAGATACATTGTATAAATGCAGTAGGTTATTCATTCCATATATGAATTTCTTGAGAGATGCTTAAAGCACGGGGGTTAACTGATTTGTCTTTTGAGATGAGATAATGGTATAGGGTGCAGGCAGTGCTCTTACTATTAAAAGGAACAGTAGTGACTGGGCAGCATTAGAAGTTTGTTTTTAGTTTTTATTGTTTGGAATTTAGAAACTCATGTTTTGCAGTTCCTGCAATAGTCTGAAAGATTTTCGATGATGCTTTATCATCATACATGGAAACATGATTATGAATGTCTAATATCCAAGATTTTTGAAAGATAAGCAGTGTGTATTTAGTGACATTACTTTCCTGAAGATTTGAGAAATCAATACTGACTCCAGTTTTTGCATTGCAGTCCTATTTTCGCAGAAATAGTCCCTGAAAAATCCCGAACAAGTGTCTATGCCCTGGACCGATCCTTCGAGTCCATACTATCATCATTTGCTCCTCCTATAGTTGGAATACTAGCCCAGCATGTGTATGGTTACAAAGAACTTCCCCGAGGATTGGGTGCATCACAGGATATTGAGACTGATAGAGAGAATGCAGCCTCGCTGGCCAAGGCACTGTATGCAGCTGTGGGCGTTCCCATGTTCCTCTGCTGTCTCATCTACTCATTCCTCTACTGCACGTACCCACGAGATAGAGAGCGGGCTCGGATGGAGGCTCTAATAGAATCAGAGATGCAACAGTTAGACTTGGATGATATGTCCCCCAATGGAGTAGGTACTGGTGATCTGGTTGACGGATCAGATATTAATGGTAGGGAGAGGAGTGTCATCGATGTTCATTACGAGGGGGAGGATTCTATCGATATTGAGGATGGCGATGAGAAGATGTTGCTTCACCGTCAATTGACGTTCTCTAATCTGGGTGAGTAGTCACACAACGCATCTGACTGAAGCAGAGACCTTGCAAGAGTGTTGTATTGTACAGAGGGAGAGGTTAATGTAGAGATTAGAGGAGCTACATTTATGAATTTGTGGAGGTCAAGCTAAGGTCTTTAGTTACCTTTGCATTCTCGTCTCAACGAGGATATAATGCAACAGCGTCTGAATGGACAGAGCGGATTTCGCTTGATAGTCACGGATATCATCGTTTATAGGAAAGAACTGATCCATAAACTGATCCGGTGTTCTTCAACGATTTCAAGTTCTCTTGATTTGCATTACATCAAATGCCGGCACAACTGAAAGTTATTTCATTTAAAGAAGCACAAAAGTGAAAATCCAATCTCATGAGTTATGAACAAGACTCGAAAGTCAGAGACGCCCAAAGCGAAGACATACTGCAGGGGCAATGAACCTGTCATTCAACTCATTCATTAACCGTTGAATGGATGGTATTTACAAATCAATAGGTTAAGAGGGAAGCCTTTATTAGCGCTTTAAACAATAAGACGGTCTATATATGCATCTTAATCTGCCTAAACTTCACCCCAACAGTATGAGAGATTACCAGGGGGCCAGTAATTAACTTTTGACTATTGTGTTTGCTCCATTATTCAAAGTAATCGATGAGCCTGCTGGCATATCTGAATTCTTAGCTGGGTTTGGAAGCCGATATCATCACGAATAGCTCATTCCTCACAAATTTAACGCCAATCAGCCCACAGGTTCTGCAGAGATCTTCTAGTTCGCCTTCAGATAGGAAGATGTGGCTGCCAGATATTTGAGTTACATTCTGCAATGAGAGACAAAAATGGTGAGTAGGCATCAGCCCGCAAATGGCCGTTGTATCCCCCAAGACAAATGAAGCATGCATGTCCCATTCTAGAGATCAAAATGTTGAAAATTTAAATTTTTTTGTTGTGTGAAGAATTGGTGGAACAAAAACCAACCCTCTGCCCCTGACAGATATTGTTGAACTGTACATACCAGAAGAGAAGACATGTACTCTCGAGTTGTAGAGCTGCATAGAGGGACAGGACTCAGAGCCAAAACCAAGTACCTGGCGTAAAGGCCTCAGAAGAGGAAACAATCTAAAAGGGCCATCAAGCAAGTATGTAGTCGCGACAAAAACTCCACCAGGCCGTAAAACTCGACTGATTTCAGCAACCTGATAAAGCACCGTGAGATGATGAAATGTGAGCCTATGCTAAGAGATTTTAAACCAAGTGATGCTTCTCAAGGTAGGATTAATGAAGTGCATACATTGAATAGAGCTTCACTCCTAAAAAGTTCTACTTATGTTTGCTGCAAACATTAATTTTTACCATGTTTGAAAAAGCTGGAGCCATGCCCTTTTGACAATTTTACGGAAAGTTAGGAATTAAGCATGAAGAGCAAGACCATTGTTATCTGATCCCCGTTTATATTCATCTAGACAACTCATGGGGAACAGACCGTAGAGAACCGAAATACTCACAGCTGTTGATGGTGAAGGCCAACAATGTAAAGCAGCACCAGCATGCACAGCATCGATAGAACTTGAAGCAAAAGGAAGTCTAGAGATGTCCGCTCTGACCAATGCCAACTTCCTACAAGTAGAAAACTTAGTCAGAACTGACTCGTCTAGCATAACATATCAAGAAAATAACAATCTAAGAGAATTCTTAACAATACAGTGCCAAAAGATACACGCTTCAATCATCTTAGTCAGTCTCCTCACTCTTTTGGGAAATTATCCTCCCCCTGAATGAACTCGTAACACTGCTCCAACATATTTTCAGAGTAGTCCAGAGCAATGACGAGAGAGAACAGTCCACTCTTGGCAAATAGTCTTGAAAACAGACCGCTCCCACAACTTGCATCAAGAATGTTTCCTCCCAGTACTGACTTGAGGAATCCCTTAATCAATTCGAACTGCAGTCAAAATCTCATGGTCAGTAGCTCCACACGAAGGGATCAGAGAGGAGTACCACATGCATTAGATTCGTAGCTCCAGCCTAAGTTCAAAGGAATCTAGTCAAACGGACGTCTGTTTGATGGTAGGATCTTTTAGTAAATTTTCCTGGTCGGTAACCACTTTTTTCGAAAAAAATTGGCAACACCACAGAGTAACACCATCTTTCAACTATCAGCAACACACAAACCAGTTTTGTACCAAATGGCAGTGACAAGCATACACGAAGCAATAGGAGTAAAAAAGAGAGGAATAGAACTAACCTCCTTCTCCGGACCTGGAAAACCACCCCAAAATGAAAAACTTTGACGCCATCCCCTCTCGTAGAGATACGATATCAATGGAATCCTGATGCAAAATTCGATCGGTAACACATCACCTGAACGACCACGACTTATATAACAAATCCACCCAGACAATGCCACTGGAGGCAACATTGTCAAGTTTTACCCAACGAACCAGCTGACTCCAATAAATAAATTTTCACACCTGAAAAACTCTGTGGAAAGGGCCATGGATTCGCCATATTCCTTGGTTCCACTGGCCGCTGTAAGATCAAAATGCGTTTCGTTGCCTACATAGGTCTTCTTACAGGTGCCACACTGCAAAGTAGACCCGGACGGAGAATCCCTGCAGCGGAATCGCGAATGGGATGAAAACAACTACAATCATGGGGCGAACCGTCTTAAAATTGTGCAACTCACACAGATAACACCAGATTGCCAGGGAACGTCAGCGGCTCATAACATATGGGACAAGCTAACACATTCTGGTTACTGCTGAGTTTCTCCTTATCCACAGTCGATTCCTACACAAATGAAGTTCGGTTTTTCAATCACCAGGAGGCAAGACAAAAGAAACAAACCTGGAAAAAAGACCAAAAAGGAACACGGAACCAGGCGGGCCACCCATCACAAACTTTGACCAAACAGTTCGTCGACAAAAGCCAAATGACCCTATATGCAGTTTATTGACTGGAAAGGAAATCGCCAAAAGGGCGCCGCAATTACTGTTCCTTTCTATCAGGACAGTATCAAAAGCCTACTCGCAAAATTCCGTTCTTCTTTTTTGTCCCTATTTTCAGAACAAAACGGCATCCGAACTTTTCTGCTCAACGAGCCCCTCTCAGAGAGGCACGCAAACATACAAGCCCGAATTCATCAACAAGACTCCACCCTGGCGGGCATTTCCATCCAAACGAGAGCGCTCGATCCCTCAGTCGCTTGCTAGATTCACAGTACCGATGCCAACTCCTTTTCCTCGAGTACAGGTAAACTCTACTATACAATCAAAACACGCCCATTCCTATAATCACAAACACGTACCAGCGGCGACGGCGACAGCGGCGGCTGCTTAGTTTCGACGAAGGCCGAAGAGGAGGCCCTCACTTTCTGCACGAGAAATCGGCGCTCGAAGCTCGTCCTACCGGATTTCAGCGGGAACCGCCTCGGGCCCCTGAGCTGGCTCAGCCCGAACACGCTCGCCAACCTGCTGCCGCCGCAAACAGCATTCGCCATGGAAGCCCTCTCCCTCTCGCGCGCGCTTAAACAAACACGGACACGTACGCAGAGACAAATGGCCGGTTTCGACGGTGGCGGAATCCGCGAATTTATAAGCAACGAACGTGGCCCGAAACGGCGGAGACGCAACTGCCAGCCACAGATCACCCAAATCGTGTGCTTACTCTTATTTATTTATTATTATTATCATTTTTTTTGTTTTTCGGTAACTGATTTTCGTTTTTTCGAGCGGTAATATCTGCAACTGAAAATCGAAGCTCACACTGTCTGAATGAGCGCAGAATAAACTCCAAATCCTCGACTTTTTCCGCAATTTGATACCGCGATACAACTTTGTCCTTAAAATTTAAGTTTATCCGACGTGATATCTGAAATTTTAATTTGTTAAGCGAGGGTCGTGGACTTTCAACACGCTTTTTAATTTAGAGATAACATTGAACATATTCGCACGGTTCGAAAATTAAATTGAACATATACGTAAATTCATGATTTACATCGAATAAATTAAAAAGCGAAAGACGACGTCGCATATTGAATCAAAAATTTGAGAACCGTTTATGCCGTCTTCTCATTTGCACAAGCTAGCCCAGAGGTCTCAAATCCAGTGACGAAATTCAAGGTTGCAATTGAAGGTTCCCAGGCAGAGCAGTGGGTCAATCAAAATTCGGACCCCCAGTTGGTATTCTTCACGAGGAGAAGGTAAAATGATACGATTACGTCAGAAATAGGTGGAGCGTACGTGGGGCAAAGATGGGTCCACGTCATATTTCGTTGGGCCTAACCTAATTTAGGGCCAGACCGGCTCCAGGCCCATTTTGCTGACCAGATGTATGGAGCTCTTATGTGGAAGATGATGTCTCGGGTCCTACACGAGAACTCCAACTCAGACTCCGCCTTTTTTCTGGGCCATTTGGCTAACATCAGCACCTCAGGCATCATCTCCAGAATGGGTCTGCACTGCAGCCATTGCCCTTTCAAATTCTGGGCATCCCTTTAATGTTTCACGACACGACCGAGTCGTTAACTTGTAAAGAAAGCAAATGGCCGGGATCTCGAATCGTGGTTGTTTTCCGGGGAATCCTCCGTTCCCGAGGCGTCGTCTTTAGTTCCCGATAGTCAAGTACCCTGCTGTAATTTCGAGCTCTGATGTGTTTGTCTTTCGTCCATGTAAAAAGACACGCCTTAGCAAGTTCAAAATTAAAATCCAGTGATTTCCTCTTCTTTTGGGCCAAGATAATGCCAGAGTTAGATTAAGGGCCGAGGTACTTATTATTAATTTAATATAAGTTTTTAATGTGCAAACCAATGCATAAAGCCCGTCTAGCTCAGTTGGTAGAGCGCAAGGCTCTTAACCTTGTGGTCGTGGGTTCGAGCCCCACGGTGGGCGCTGATATATTTTCTTTTTTTCCTGCACAGGCTGTTTTTCTGTGTTTTCTCCTATGTTTTATCTTTATTTTTGTGAAGACTTTCCGCTCTCGAGTCTTGACAGCTTGAATTGTCATTTTTCTTATGCTTTTATCTCTATACGAAATTGCATGATTTTATCTGAAGACAATACGAAATTGCTTTATCTTGAAAGCTGAACTCTGTAAATGGCCAATCGATGCCCTTATTAAACCAATTATTTAGGTGGGAATTGATTTAGCGAACTAGTACTATCGACTCTCCACTATCTTCCGCAATGGTCCTTGAACAATTAGGATACCTGCCATGAAAAGAATATGGTTGATCCATTTACATGTCTCGAGTTTTGATGAGAACTCACGAGACAGTTATATGTTTGCGTATACTTATAAGATCGGGCTTTTCTTATTATTTTTTAGCTATAATGTGCAGTGGTGTATCTTTACAATCTAATTCGGATGAGGAACATTGCCCAATCAATCCTAAATATATTATATGGATGCCAATTTAATCATAAGCTTTTAACCTTACTCATTTAGTGATAAATCCTTGTGTGAAATCTTAATGTAATCTTTCGGGCCAATTGACATGGTGATGTGCCATCAGTCGAGTGCAAAGTCTCCGATATCATGTGCGGAATAATTGCAATTGGCGGGCTTTTAACCTTACTCATTTAGTGATAAATCCTTGTGCAAAATCTTAATGTAATCTTTCGGGCCAATTGACATGGTGATGTGCCATCAGTCGAGTGCAAAGTCTCCGATATCATGTGCGGAATAATTGCAATTGGCAGGCCGTGCGATCACTTTCGTTATCGAGTCAATTCGAACTTGAACAATTTAGTAATTATGGGTGCCGGAAATCGATGGGTGGTTAATTAAAATATTATTTATCTTCTCCCTTTTCCCCTGCCAAAAATCTCCCGAAATGCCACGTGTGGGCGGGATTGGCCAGTGCTAAGAAAAGGCTTCGAAAATCATCATCCCCATCCTCCCTATATTTTAATCTCCCTAACAATGATGGCTTAGCTTCGATTTTTCCTAAATAGTTTCACCTTTTTGCTTTTTTAAATACGTGTAATCTTTTTCTGTCTTGCCGACAAATTTGCTAATGTCACAGCCCGTCCCTCTTTTCCCTCTGTCACGGGTGATCCTCGCGTCTCATTTCCTATCGTAGTGAAATGACGGTCCACTAGCTAAGGCTATCGATTCTTCCTTCTTTCTTTCTTTCTTCTTCTTCTTTTTTTTGGTTTATCTCTAAGCGAAAGATAAACGAAGATATTTTTAAGAAAAATGATAACCACAAGGAAATACGCAATCGAAGCCCGGCTCCATAAAAAGATTGAGCATGAAAAATTATAGTAATTGATGTAAATGAGGGATTCTAAAGGATGCAAATAAGGGCTTTGGAAATATTTGAATAATGTGTGAAATTTTTGTAGGATAATAGTCAACTGTTTCAAAATTTAAGTTGTTAGATGGATGTCTTATTTAATTTTTCAATACTCATATTGATTTTTTTTTTCTGGCTCTTGCATTTGACAATTAATTATACTCTATGTCAATTGGTATCATTGAAAGATTTATAAAGGAAAAAAGATAAAAAAGATAAAAATTAAAGAATATTATAAAAAAATATATTGTAAAAATTATCCACTTCAACGTCGGTTGTACTACGCAGGAAGGCCTGTTTCCATGTCGGCGATTCTTGACCAAAATTGGCCCGAAGGACTCAATTGAAAAATTATGAAAATGTTTGGGATTAAATCGATACAATTAAAAGGTTTAGGATTGAATTGGTTGCTACACAATAGGTTTAAGACTTTTTTGATAGTTTTTCATAACACTTGATGTACATAAGGCAAAATCAATTAATCGAGATAGATTATTTATCTTTTTAAATACGTGTAATCTTTTTTTTGTGCCAAAAAATTTGCTAATCTCATAACGCGTCCCTCTTTTCTCTCTATCACGGTTAATCCTCCTGTCTCATTTCCCTACTTGAAGTAAAACGACGGTCGACTAGCTAAGGCTACTGATTTTTTTTCATCTCTAGGCGAAACATATACGAAGATTTTTTTTTAAAATGATAACCACAAGGGAATATGCAATCGAAACATGGCTCCAAAAAAATACTTAGCACAAAAATAGATAGTAAATGATGTAAAGGAGGGATCTAAAAGATGCAAATAAGGGATCCGAAAATATTTGAATAATATATGAAACTTTTATAGTACCAAAATTAACAAATTTAAAATTTAAGCCATTAGATGAACGTGTTATATAATATTTAGATATCTTAATATTGATTTTTTTCTGGCTCTTGCATTGGACAAATAATTATACGCTATGTAAATCGCTACCATTGAAAGATTTAGAAAAGAAAAAAGTTAATAAAAATTATAGTATGTTGTAAAGAATATATTATAAATTTTTCATGATAGCGCCTATCATGTCATGTAGGAAGGTCGGCTTCCACTTCGGTAGTTAGCGGAAGGACTCAATTAAAAAATTGTGAAAATGTTTAGGATTAAATCCGGGCATATAAAATGTTTAGGATTGAATTGGCTGCCATACAATATGTTTAAGACTTTTTTGGTAGTTTTTCTAAACACGTGATGAATATAAGGCAAAATCAATGAATCGGATGGATTAGAGGTTGGCAATAAGTTTTTTCAAAATTGACTACTATTTTACAGATTTTGCGATGTGAGCGGGTGATAAGTAAATTCATGGAGGGAGGAGTGAGATAACATATGTAATCATTTTTGTTTGGTTTGTTGCAAGACCCCTATCATCCGTCGGGCCGACATGCCAAAGGCATACTATAAATGGAACGGATGAAAACAGTCTCACGAGGGCAAGATTCCATTATAAGCAAGTGGATTATTGAATTTTTTTTTTCTTTTTTGGTCAAAGATTGTTGAATTAGGTAGCTGGATATTCCGTCGTGATTGTACATGACTTGTCAACTAATGGTCAAGATGATGATCTCGGCAGACACTTATGTCATTTGACAAAAGGATTCTGTCAATATTTATGTGCGACTCATTTTGATGTCAATATATTTTTTGGATAACTTAAGTGCTAATGTTTTTGAAAAACGATTATTTACGTGCCGGTTCAAGGTGAGGTCACCGAAAGTTCTTAAAGTGAGTATTTTTTCTCCGAGTTAGCACTAAAGTAATTATTTTTTTGGATCATTTCGGTGTCAATTTTCTTGAAAAATGGTTATTTAAGTCTCAACTCAGGTGAGGTCTTTGGAATTTCTCATCGTTGGCACTAAAATGACCGTTTTTTCTCCAATTTGGTACTTAAGTGATTCAAAAAAAAATTGGCACCAAAGTGAGCACCGTATACAAATATTGATACTTAACGTGTTCTTATCCCATGTTGTTTTATTGGCATATCCATTAAATTAGGTTATTTAACCACTATACTTTAGAATATACGGAGGATTCATAACCTGTGTAATTAATAAAGGACATCAGATCATCCTTACCATGAAAGAATGGCGTATTATGAGGACAAAATCGGAAAGTACCGATGAGTACTTAGTAAATAGTTAGACATGGAGGGTCTCAATCGAATTAGCAAAAAGAGCGGAGTAATTGAAAAGGATTTTACCGGAAGCGCTCCTAGTGTGGCTTGATCAAAAGAGGATTTCGTCGATCTATTTCGCTCATTTTTTGCTAGCTAATTTACGGGATTAATGGTACGACAAAGTTTTGTCCGATAATACTGTGGACGATGTAGTTAAATTTAGTACCAGCTTGCCATTAGTTCCCATGATTTGTGCTTCCACTCAAATCATTTGAAAGCATAAAATCACGTAATATACTGATAATAACACATTTAAGAATTAGTCAACAATACAAATTTGAAAATTACTCTATTTTCTAGCTAGATTGGTGAATTCCATAGAGAAAGGAGGGAGGCAACCCAAGCCATCATTTTTCCTTGCAAGACCCTATGGCGGGTCAGTGCCACAAGCCAAAGGCATACTATAAACTGATTGGAAACCTTGCAAGTGAGGGAAAACTTCTATCATAAGCAAATGAATATTGGCTGTCGCGAACTTAAGTTGATTATATTTCGCTTCTAAATCAGCTAGCTAGATATCCCGTTGTCATTGTACCTAACTTGTCAATCAATGACCAAGATAAAGATCATTGCTAAACCAGCAAAACATATATAATTCCATTGGCATATATTCATTTTATTTAAACACTATACTTTAGAATAAATGTTCAAATCATTACCTGGGAAACACAAACCTATGACCTAATTCGAGGAATCTCTAAAAACTGGTTTGTTGGGTATGTCCCAAGTTATGTTTCGGCCTTGTGTGGCCCATGCAACTGCAATTTTTGTAATTAAGATTTTGCAACCTTCTACATTCTTTAAGCAAGAAAATGAAGCTAGATCCAGCAAAAGTCACCTAAAAATTATCTAAGTCCTAAAATGTCAAATATGTTGTATTGTCCTAGAGAAGATGAAAATTCCCCCCGGGGGGCGAGTCTTTTTCTCTTAAGTAAAAAAAAATGGACTTGTAAACAGATAAATTGGGGGAAAAAAAAACATTTGGTGCTCTTAACCTTCTTTTGACATATTCTTTTTAAGCTCGAGGTCATTCGACATATTCGTGAGCACTGTTTGTTCAAAAATTCAAAATAATTCTATTTATCGATCTATATCTCTAATATTTGGCTATAAAAATTACGTAATTATCAATATGACAAAGGTTTGTCCAACAAAGTGATGGACCGTGTAGTTGTTTATCACTATCTCCAGAAAAATTACCAAAAAAATTCTAAACCTATTATATGGACATCAATTTATTCCTGAACTTTTTAATTTGGTCAATTTTATATCAAACCTTTTGACGATTTGCCAATGTAGCCCTTCTAGCTAATTTTGTTTGGAAATTGCTGATACCTATATGAGATTTGATGTAACGATTTTTTAAATTTTTTTAATTTCTAGAATGTTTCATGCTTCTTTTTCTTTTCTTTCTTTCCTCTTTCTTTTTTTTTTAATACTTTTTCTTATTTCCCTTCTATGGTGTGTGGCCCTTACTTGGCCCGGAATTAGGCGAGGGCTCACGGGTCCTCATTATGTTTGGCGAGGGCTCATGGGTCCTCATTATGCTTGGCAAGGGCTTCGAGGTGAGGCCACTAAGGCCTCGCCGACCCTCGATCAAATAAAAATGAAATAAAAAAAGAAAAAAAAGGAAGAAGGAAAAGATTATTAAAAAAATTATCCACATGACATAGGATGGTTAATGTCTATGTTAGCAATTTCTTGCCTAAATTGACTAGAAGAACTATATTGAAAAATTATGGAAATTTTTAGGATTAAATTTGTCAAATAAAAAAATTATAACTAATTGACATCCGTACAATAAGTTTAAAACTTTTATAGCCATTATCCCCACTCTCTCCGGGTCAAATTTACAACTATGTTGCCATTAGTTCCCAGGATGTGTTTCGTCGCTCAATTATTTAAGAGCATAACATCAAATATCCCAATAGTAATGTATTCAAACATTTTTCTTTATTAGAAAAATTAAGAAATTTTTACATGGAGACGGGGCTACAGCTCCATGGGTTATCTCCCCGCCCTTATTTATATGTTAACCTAAAACAGAATTTAAAAACGAAAAATGTTTTAAACTATAAACAATTGCAAATATTCTAAATGACTCGAGATACTAATATTTGTGAATCTTAACGGGCTTAGCCTTTTAAAGGTCAATATTGGGTATCATTATTAGTGTCTTGAAATCTCATAAAGGTCAAACTTCAATCTCTATAAGAGAAAATATGAATGAAAAATTATCCAGGATATTGTAATACTTCAAAGATTTGTAATGTAATTAGGAAGCCGGCAGTTTCAATTTAAATACCAAAATGCATCTTGGAAGAAATATAACCAGAATCTCTCATTGAACATCCTTAATAAGTTATCCGAGAAGACTAGCCTCTCTCTTGCTTTGAGGGCCACTAAGGCCATTTGTGCTCTAAGAATTCCAAACTGTGCCTCACTTGAATCAAAATCACGTATATCGACATTCGGAAAAATGATAGAACAATGTGCATACCATTAAATAGCCTCGGCCCTAATCAAAATCTACGAGATGAATATCATCTAACTGCATTACATTAAATGGCCCTTGGTCCGATACAAAATCCATGTTGGGTGGTTGTTTATCGTTTTTCTCCGAATCCTGCGGAGCCTCTTGAAGACGTAGTGTTGCAACGGTGGAGACGGATTCTGCGGAGTTTCTTGAAGAGGTAACACTTGGAACCAAAATCACGTATATCAACATTCAAAAAAATGACAAAACAATGTGTTTACCATTAAATGGCCCTTGGCTTGGATCAAAATCATCAAGATGAATATCATCGAAGTGCATACCATTAAATGGCCCTTGGCCCAATATAGAATCCATGTTGGGTGGTTGTTCACCGTTTTCTTCTAGATCTCGTGGAGCCTTTTGAAGAGGTAACACTAAAATTAAAATCACATATATCAGCATTAAAAAAAAAATGGCGGAACAATGTGCATACCTTAAATGGCCCTTGGCCCCGATCAAAATCATCAAGAAGAATATCATTGAAGTGCATACCATTAAATGGCCCTTAGGCCAATACAAAATCCATGTTAGGTGGTTATTCATAATTTCCCTTTGGATCTGCGGAGCCTCTTGAAGAGATAACATTGGAACAAGCGGAGCCGGTTCCTACAGAACTTGTTGAAGAGATAATACTAGAATCAAAATCACGTATATCGAATTCAGAAAAATGACAAAAACAATGTGCATACCATTAAATGGCCCTTGAGCTTGATCAAAATCATCGAGATGAATATCATCGAGTGCATGCCATGGAATAGCCCTTGGCCCAATACAAAATCCATGTTGGGTGGTTTTTCATCGTTTAGCGGAAGGCCCACACCAAAATCATCCAAATGAATATCATCTCTCCCTAGATCCTACGGAGCCGGATCCTACATAACCTCTTGAAGAGGTAACACTTGAACCAAAATCACATATATCACCATTCGGAAAAATGACGGAACAATATGCATAACATTAAATGGCCCTTGACCCGATCAAAATCATCCAGTTGAATATCATTGAAGTGCATACCATTAAGTGGCCCTTGGTTCAGTACAAAATCTACATTGGGTGGTTGTTCATCATTTTTGTCTGGATTTGTAGAGCCTCTTAAAGAGGTAACACTTGGAACAAGCGGAGTCGGATCTTGCGAAGCCTCTTGAAGAGGTAACACTAGAACCAAAATCATGTATATCAGCAATCAGAAAAATGACAAAACAATGTGTGTATCATTAAATAGCCCTTGGCCCCGATCAAAATCGTCGAGATGAATATCATCGAAGTGCATACCATTAAATGTTCCTTGGCCCAATACAAATTGACATTGGGTGGTTGTTCATTGTTTCCCTCTAGATCCTGCGGAGCCTTTTGAAGATGTAACATTGAAACATGTGGAGCCGGATCCTACGGAACCTCTTGGAGAGTTAATGCCGGAACCAAAATCATGTATATCAGCATTCGGAAAAATGATAGAACAATGTGCATACCATTAAATGGCCCTTGGCGCTATTCAAAATTGTTAAGATGAATATCATCAAAGTGCATACCATTAAATGTTCTTTGGCCCAATACGAAATCCACTTTGGCTTGTTGTTCATCGTTTTCCCATTGGATCCTGTGGAGCCTCTTGAACAGTTAACACTAGAAACAAAATCATAACATTAATTGGCCTTGATCAAAATCATCGAGATGAATATCATCGAAGGGCATACCATTAAATGGCCCTTGGCTCGATACAAAATGCACGTAGTGTGGTTGTTTATCATTTCCCTTTGGATTCTGCGAAGCCTCTTGAAGAGGTAATACTGGAACCAAAATCACGTATATTGACAGTT
The DNA here is from genome assembly GCA_021437795.1 of Rhodamnia rubescens. Lineage (NCBI taxonomy): Eukaryota > Viridiplantae > Streptophyta > Magnoliopsida > Myrtales > Myrtaceae > Rhodamnia > Rhodamnia rubescens. The sequence continues at coordinate 2,909,218 of JAILYA010000013.1, forward strand.
AGAAGAATGACAGAACAATGTGCATACCATTAAATGGCCCTTGGCCCCGATCAAAATCATCGAGATTACCTTACCAAAAAAAAAAAATCATCGAGATTAATATCATCGAAGTGCATGCCATTAAATGGCCCTTGGCCCAATACAAAATCCAATTGGGTGGTTGTTCATCGTTCAGTAGTGCATCGAAAATCATCCAAATGAATATCATCTCCCTCCGGATCTGCGGAGCCTCTTGAAGAGGTAACACTAGAACCAAGATCACGTATATCAGCATTTAGAAAAATGATAGAACAATATGCATACCATTAAATTGCCCTTGCACCTAATCAAAATCATCGAAGTGCATACCATGAAATGGCCGTTGGTCCAATACAAAATCCATATTGAGTGATTTTTCATCGTTCAACAAAGTGTGTCCATACCAAAATCATTCAAACGAATATCATCTCCCTCTAGATCTTGCAGAGTCTCTTGAAGTGGTAACACTTGGAACAGGTGGAGCCGGATCCTGTGGAGCCTCTTGAAGAGGTAACACTGGAACCAAAATCACGTATATCAGCATTTGAAAAAATGACGGAACAATGTGCATACCATTAAGTGGCCCTTGGCCTTGATCAAACTCATTGAGATGAATATCATCGAAGTGCATACCATTAAATGGCCCTTGGTCCAAGACAAAATCCACGTTGGGTGATGAATATAAGGCAAAATCAATGAATCGGATAGATTATTTGTTTTTAAATACTTGTAATCTTTTTCTATTGTGTCGATAATTTTGCTAATCTCACAACACTTCCCTGTTTTCCCTCTGTCATGGTAAATCCTCGCCTCTCATTTCCTACTAGAGTAAAACGATGGTCGAATAGCTAAGGCTATTGATTTTTTTTTAATCTCTAGGTGAAAAATAGATGATTAAATTTATCTAAATGATAACCACAAGGAAATATGCAATTGAAGATTGGCTCCAAAAAAAATACTTAGCGTGAAAATATACAGTAAATGATGTAAGTAAAGAATCTGGAAATATTTTAATAATATGTAAAATTTTATAGGATTACAATCAACTTTTTAAAAAATTTAAGTCGAATGCGTTATTTAATACTTAAATATTTTCATATTGATTTTTTTTGGCACTTGCATTGGACAAACAATTATATTTTAAATAAATTTGTATCATTGAAAGGTTTATAAAAGGAAAAAAAGGATAAAAATTATAGAATGTTATAAAAAAATTATAAAAATTATCCACGTTAACGCCGGCCGTGCCACGTAGGAAGGCCAGGTTCCACGTCAGCAATTTCCAATTAAAATTGTGAAAAAAATTGAGGATTAGATAGGCACAATTGAAACATTTAGGATTGAATTTGTTGCCGTGCAATAGGTTTAAAATTATTTTGGTGCTTTTTCTTAACGCATGATGAATATAAGATGAAATCAATGAATCAAATAGATTCATATTTGAAAGAGGTTGATAATAAGTTCTTTTAAAATTGACTACAATTTTGCAAATTTTTCGGTGCGAGTGGGTGATAGGTAAATTCATGGAGGAAGGAGTGAGATAACATATAAAGACCCCTATAATCCGTCGGGGCAGCAAGGCAAGAGGCATATTATAAATGGAACGGATGAAAACAGTTTCACGAGGGCAAGATTCTATTATAAGCAAGTGGATTATTGAATTTTTGTTTCTTGCTTTTTGGTCAAAAGATTGTAGAGTCAAGTAGCTGAATATTCCGTCGTCGTTGTACATGACTTGTTAACTAATGATCAAGATAATGATCTCGGCAGGCCAGCAACACTTATGCTATTCTATTGGCATATTCATTAAATTAGGTTACTTAACCACTTTACTTTAGAATATATGGAGGACTCATAAACGGTGTAATTCCTTACCACGAAAGAATTGCGTATTATGAGGACATAATCGAAAAGTGCCGATGAGTACTTAGTAAATAGTTAGACTTGAAGGGTCTCAATCAAATTAGCGGAAAGAGCGGACTAATCGAAGAGGATTTTACTGGAAGCTCTCCTAGTGTGGCTTGATCAAAAGAGGCTTTCGTCGATCTATTCCGCTTATTTTTTGTTATCTAATTTTGCGGATTAGTGATATGACAAAGTTTTGTCCGGTAATGCCATGGACGACGTAGTTAAATTTTGCACTATGTTGCCATTTGTTCCCATGATTTGTACTTCTACTCAATCATCTGAAAGCATAATATACTGATAATAACATACTCAAGAACTAGTCATTAACACAAATTTGAAAACTACTTTATTTACTAGCTGGATTGGTGAATTCCATAGAGAAAGGAGGGAGACAACCTACGCGATCATTTTTTCTCGCAAGACCCTGTGGCGAGTCAGTGCCATCGGCCAAAGGCATACTATAAACGGATTTAAAACCGTCCGAACAGCTTCGTGAGGGAAAAATTCTATCGTAAGCAAATGGATATAAATTGCCGTGAATAAGTTAAAATATGTTTTGCTTTTAAATCAGCCAGATAGATATCCCGTCGTCATTGTTCATAACTTGTCAACCAATGATCAAGATAATGATCATTGCTAAACCAGCAACACATATGATTCCATTGGCATATATTTATTTTATTCGAACAGTATACTATGTTGAAATCAGTACCTGGGAAACACAAACTTATGGCCTAATTGGAGGAATCTCTAAAAGCTGGTTTGTTGGGTACGTCCCAAGTTATGTTTCACACTTGTGTTGCCCATGCACCGCAACTTCTGTAATTAAGATTTTGCCACCTACTACTTTCTTTAACCAAGAAAATGATGCTGGATCCAGCAAAAGTCACCAAGAAATTATCTAAGTCCTAAACTATCAAAGATGTTTTATTGTCCTAGAGAAGATGGAAATGAAAAAAAAGAAAAGAAAAGAACATTTGGTCCTCTTGACCTGCTTTTGACATATTATTTTTAAGCTTGTGGTCATTCGACATATTCATCAGCACTGTTTGTTCAAAACTCCAAAATAATACGATTTATCTGTCTATTTCACTAATTTTTAGGTATTTAATTTATGTGATCAGTGATATGACAAAGATTTTGTCCAATAAGCGATGGACAATTTAGTTGTTTATCACTTCCTTGAGAGAAAATGACCAAAAAATCATAAATTCTAAACCCAATTCAATCTTAAACCTTTCAATGTGAGTCATTTTGTCCTAAATCTTTTTGACAATAATATAGTATTTTTAGCTCATTTTGACCGTTGGTCATGTGGATCTTGATCATCCTGCATGGCATGGCCGCGTGCATTGACATAGATAACTTTTAAAAATTTCCTGAATTTTTTCTTTTTCTTTCTTTCTTTCCTCTTTCGTTTTTCTTTTTCCTTATTTCCCTCCGCCGGTATGTGGCCCTCGCTTGGCCTAGATATGGCGAGGGCTTGCAGGCCCTCATTGTGGTCAACGAGTGCTTCTGGCAAGGCTTGTGACGCCCTCGTCAACCCTAGGTCAAATTAAAGAGAAAGAAAAAACGAAAACAAAAAGTGGAAAAAATTTCACAAAATTCATCAAAAATTACAAAGAAAAAAATATGTCCATGTTATCAAAGATTGTGCCATATAGGACAAGCAACATCCATCTCAATAATTTCTAGTTGAAATTGCTCAAAATGACTACATTGTCAAATTTTTAAAAAGTTTATGACTAAATTGATCAAACTAAAAATTTATAAATCGAACCGACATCAATACAATAAATTTGGAATTTTTTTTGATAATTATCCCCACCTCTTTTCAGGTTAAATTTGTTATTCTGTTCCCATTGGTTCCCAGGATGTGTTCTTCTACTCAATCATTTAAGAGCATAACATCAAATATCATAATAGTCCTGTATTCAAACATTTTTCTTTATCTAAAAAATTAAAAAAATTTCCATGGGGAGGGGACCACAGCTCCATGGGTTGGCTCCCCAGCCTCTACTTATTTATTCACCTAAAAATGAATTTGAAAATGGAAAATGTTTTAAACTTTAAACGATTATAGCAATTCTAAATGGCTTGGATATCAATCTATGTGCATCTTAAAGGGCTTAGCTTCTTAGGGTCTTCGAAATCTCAGGCAAAAGAATATTAGAAGTGCCAAAATTTATGTAAGGCACTCATTTCGGTGCCAAAATTTTTCGCTCGCTCACGTAAATGCCAAATGAAAGAAAAAAAGAATCATTTAAGTGCCAATGGTGAGAGATTTTGGTCAAACTTATTATGTGGCATAAAAGTTTTCATAATACGTGGCAACTTTTTTTTTTAAAATCAGCTGGCAATTTTTAAAAAAATAAAGTCCGTGTGGACTTTTTAAACTTAAAATAAGCTATTTTATTTAAAAATAAAATAAATTAAAATAATTTGAAAAAATAAAAATTTTTTTAAAAAGAAATGTTTTGGGTTTATGGCGACGAGGGCAGCCGGCTAGCCCCCACCCTCGGCCAGCGATGGTGGAGCAACGATGGCGACGGCGAGAGCTGTGCAAGCCCTTGTTGCTGCAACCCTTCCCTTTTCTTTTCCTTTTTTCTATAATTTTTTATTTTTTAGTTTTTAGCTTATTCAATTTTGTTGTTTTTAAATTTTTAGCTTTTTTAATGCCGATTGGGATCCTCCAAATAACAGATTAGATTACTAATAGAGAAAAAGCCATATAAAATTTTCGGCAAAATTGATCGGAGTTGGCACTCAACTAATTGTTTTAAAAAATATTTGCACTTAAGTGACAAAAAAATATTTGTACTAAAGCGAGCGTCGTACACAAATTTTGGCATTTCGATATCATTTTTCCGAAATCTCATAAAGGTCAAACTTCAATTTCTATTAGACAAAATTTGGATGCAAAATTATATAGTCGCACACACTTTTTATATCGAGATTGAGCATTATTCTTAAAAGTCGCAACATCTATATTATGTAAGTTACTATTTCTTTCTAGCAAAAAACAAAAAGGATATAAAATATATTTCACAATCAGTTGTCCGAGACTCATTCGGGTGTTCAAATTATTCTCACAGAGTGTGCCAATCTCTACACTCCCCATACCAAATGATCATCGAATACACACAGATCTGTACTCTGTACTTTTAAAAGTTATCTTAACACACTTTGTTTAGTAAGAGAAGAAGAAATTATACTCTTATTCCCTCGCAAAGAATAGTGGATTCTTCTTTAGTCTCTCCACACACATTTTCCATCTTCCTCGCCCCCTACTCCTCAAACAAAGTTTGAGACAACGTGCAAATGCGACGGTTCGAAGCCATGCATCAAAGCTTGGGAAGGACACTTATCACTTCAGCAACTGTTCGGGATTTGCTATTGCTACCATACTCGAATGCGCCAAATGAATATAAGGGGGCAAGAAAAGGGAGGGCGTACTCTCTTTAGAGCTGGGACTCGGATATGTGAAGCTTTTTTGCACATGCCCTCACTTGATCGTAGGATTGCTTTCTCATGTGGAAAGTTTTGAATGTTTAGAGAGAGTTTGGCATGATGGGTTCTGAATTTACCCAGCAAGTCACATGGGTGCCCTAAGAGAGAGAAGGAATTGGATTCGTGGAATGGGTCGGGAGCAGAATCTTTTTGACAAAGTGATCATCTTTGTTGCCTTTGCCTTGTCATTTACTTGGATCAATCTATTGGAATCTCCCACTTACCCAATATGGCACCATCAACCGAGGAAAAATTATCCAAAAAATAAAAAAACAAAAAACAAAAATTATTGCAATAATATCAATTCAGTCATGAATAATGCAATTTAGTTAATTTAGTCATGAACTTTTTGATAATTTGCCAACTCAATTATAAACATTTCAATTATGCCAATTTAGTCCTAAATCTTTTGATGATTTTCCAAAGAACAAACATGTAATCTAGTTATATATCGGCTAAAGTACTTCCATATATTCTAACAATCCACAATAATATGGGTGAACGGTTCTAGGTTCCTGCTCATCAAAATCGGTTCCCCATTTTTAATAATTGGAATCTGTCCTGTTACAAGTTTCAAGATTTACCCATGCTTAACTTTTATTCTTAATTAAACAATTGTAGTGAATTATAACCTCTAATGACCGCCATTTCTTCGTTGCAATCCACTCGATCATAATTCATATTTAGATACATAAAGAATATAGAATATTAACACAATAAAAGCCTCGATCATGATATCACTAGAAATGAAAGATCAAACTAATGATTCTAGGTTATACACTCATCATCGCACGCTATAGAATACCGCAGGATCGCACGAAGACATAGAATAAGAAAAGCATAAAAACTTGTTTCGGGTTCCATGTTCCACGTTCCATGTTCCACCTTCTAAAACGTAGAACCTATCCCTCGGCACCGGGTTCCCTAACATTTGAAACTTGAAACTCTACCCTTTTTCCACAGATTCGATTTTTCGATTCTCGGTTCTATCATGAAATCACGCTCACCCTTAGATAGTGAGATAAATTGTTGAGTTGGTTAAGATTCGCGGCACGGTTGTAAATTTGAGTCTCGATTTATGGTGTGCTTTTCAGCTCTTGGGAAAAAAATTGACGTGTTTGGCAAGAATTTATTAGGCCACTTTAGGGATATGCTAGTATTGGCAAAGATGAAAGCACAAGGCCAGATAAAATGAGTTTTTCCCAAATTACCCCAATCGATAATCTCATATTCCAGTTCCACCCTCGCGATTGTGAATCTTTTCTGCGGATCTGGAGTTCGCGGAGGTGGAGCAGCTGGACGGACATCGGTGAGGGGTCGACTGCAGTCGCACGACACTAGCGTACCGCGACCTTCGCGAGGGCTGCTTGGGATCATGTGACCCTGACAACCCTTGGTGGAGGTCATGCGACCCCAAGAGCCTTCGCCACAGGTCGCGCAACCCCAGGAGCCCTTGCTGGGGGCTGCCAGAGGTCGCACAACCTCGTTGTCCCTCCAGTTTGCACTGACCATTGAAGGCTAACTCTAGGAAGCTCGGCCATTATAGGCCAGATGTGGGAAGGTGTCTCGTCCTGTGAGGACACTCGACCCTTGGGGCCTACAACTGGGGTCTTGACCTCGGCGATGGGCCTTGTTAAGCTTCATCGACCTCCGTCGCTTGGTGCTTTTGCTGAGCTTCAACGGGGTTTGCCACGATATCTGCGGCGATGAGGGTCGCCGATAAATGCTGGCCTCTATCCAATGCCGGTTGCTCAAATTCCATGTCTTCTCTGCAGGTGCTTGCCAATGCCTGCCCTCTCGTTTTGCTCTTCATTTTCTTCATTTCAAAATTTGCTTACACTCGGCGGACAACCCGCACTCAAGTTTTCCTGCACTGGGATTGTTGACTTGCCGTCGCCCGGAGCGATACAGAAATGGTCAGATGCCTCAAGGTCCGAATGCCGATGACAAGTAGGTTGGAAATATTTTCACGCGCGTGAGAGTTATGTTCAATTCTTTTTTTTTTTTCTTTTTCTGAATAAAAGTTTAAGCGTTTTTCCAAGAAAATGAAAATTAAAGGAAAATCCTTTCGAATTTCAATATGATTTTATTTGTTATGTATATGCAATAAAATTTACCATGCACAACATTTCTGGACTAAAGAGAAGTCTTTTAAATTATCTAACTGTACAATGACTTGTATATACACAATAACATTTGTTCGACTGCTCACAATACGGTAGAATCTACTACCATATTTATAAAATCAAAACACGAAAAAGAAAACTATAAAAAAATTATCAATGACTATGGATGTCGATATATGAATCATTTAAAAGATTTAGGAGCTCAGTGTCATAAAAAAGAGACTTTCCGAATGTTATATAACAAGGAGAAAAGGAACGAAAACAACCCTAATTGTTCAGTTTATGACGCGGCGAGAACTTAATTGAAGACCTCTTCCTTTTGTTTTGGTCGTAAAAGACCTCTTCTTTAAATGTCGTTTTATTCGTACTTTAATTTTTGAAAGATATTTGCGGTCCAAAATACCTCCCACGGGTGCTTATTATTCCTGATATTGTGTTGGTTATTCCTAGCGTTGCGAAAGCTACGTAATTTCTGCCTTTGCTTTTTTATCGCATTACCTAATAAAGTTTCCGAGCATCGTGAAATGAACAGGGAATGAATTTAGAGAGGGAGAGAGAGAGATAGATTGACCGGCGAGAGCCGGTTTAATCTCCCCAGATATGGACTTATCCAGATAAAAACCTCCTCTAATGCATCATTGGGAGTCATCTGAAAATGATTAGTCCTCAAACGGCCGGTTAAACCGTTCCAGGCACCGCCATCTGGCAGTCACTTTGTCTGCACGTGCTCCCCGAACGAAGAAAAGATCATGGTAAGGCCCGGCATCATTTCAATGTATTCCCAAATTCAAAAATCATTCTCCTTTTTTTTTTTTTTTTGGCCATTTTCTTCTTCCAAGGCTCAGACAAAGAGGAACAGCCCACCCCAGTGATTATGATCACCAACCTGCCCTCGACGTTCGGCTCAAGATCCCCGCAGATCGCCCCATAAGAAGGCTCCAGGTCACGAGGCCATTCTCGTCATTTCGACACCGTATTAGAAAACATTCATCGGACGACACGAAAGAGAAGGAGGGACGAAAGGAAATTTTAAGGAAAAATCGGTGCTTTTGTTGTTTTCTCCTCCGTCGTCCTCACACGCAACAGAACAGAGTGACCCTTTTGAGACTTGCGTTTGAAGAGAAATATTTCTCTCTCTCTCTCTCCTCCCGTTTCCCCTTCTTTTTCGTTTCTATAGTTTTACTTATACTATCTCTGTTTGTGTGTGAGCTTCGACTTTCAAACACTGAATTCTTCCGATTGAAGTTCGTTGTGGGTAGCCGGCAAAAGGGTAAAATAACGCAATCGAAGACGGGAATTGCAAGTCTTGCCGTGGGAACAGGGAGAGGGAGGGGCGAAAGAACAGAGCTTTAATGGAGAGGAGCACTCCCGTGAGGAAGCCCCACACTTCCACCGCGGATCTGCTGACTTGGTCCGAGACCCCGGCTCCGGACTCGGCCCGACCGGGGTCCGGTTCTTCTCGCCCCAGTGCGCGTCCCCATCAGGTTATCCTCGGTTGCTTCCTTTTTGGTTTTGGGCAATTTTGATCAGCTTTCATTTTTTTCGTTTTTGTTTTTGGTTACCACCTTTGTTGAGATTTGTGGGTCTTTTGTTGCTTGGGTTGGGGGAAATGGTAGCCGTCGGATGGGATCAGTAAGGTGGTGTTTGGAGGTCAGGTGACTGATGAAGAAGCTGAGAGCTTGAACAAGAGGTAAGATCCGATTTCATTTCACTCGAATTTGATGAGCTCAGCTTAATTCCGATCGCCACTCTCATGTGCTCCAAAATACTTTTGCCCTTTGTGTGTGTGTGTGTGTGTGTACAGATTGCATTCTCTGGGTTTTTGACCATTTTCGCATTTATCTTCTCTCTTTTTGCAAACTTTTATTTCTCTTTTAATTTGACTTCTTTTACTTTGGATTTTGTTTTGTTTTGTTTTTGTTTTTGCGGTTTCAAATGTTGAACTTGAATTCTGAGTTATATAAGTTGAGTAAGATGCGGTTGATCTCATTGGCTTGCTTCTTATTGGTACATAATCGCACGGGGACTTTGACATAATCGAGAAGATTACTCTTTTTTTAAGTAAACTAGAAGAAAAAAATTACATAACATTCGGATCTCTGTATGATGTAAGAAGATAAATTGGAATTTAGATTTTTTTTCCTTTCTTGGATTTTGATTTCTCATTTCCTTATAGGAATGAACCTCTTTTTTCCTTCTTAGAACAAACGAAATTTATTTTTCTTGGAGTAAATTTAGTGATAAGATACAACTTTTAATCAGCCAGGAATTGAGATCTGAGTGATGATTGACAATCATAACCTTTAGAATGCTATAAGATTAAAATTTGAATTAGTATATAGAGGAAGGAGAGGTTCTTGGCTTTAAGGAAATCCAGAAGGTATGTGAGGACAAATACATGAAGTTGGAAACTCTAAGATAGGTAAAGAATAATCAAACAATACTTGTCTCATCATCAATACTTTTTCCCTTGCCATTGTTCTACTCTCTCTCCCCCTCTGACTTGTGCTTCAGTTTGTGCCAATTTCACATTAATCTTACAGACTTATCTAACCTTATGCAAACGCACACTGTTACGATAAGTGCGAGTACCAATTCTAGTTCAGCATCACGTGATTCTAACACTTAAAGTAAATTGTACTTTCCTCTGGCATAAGCCACTAACAACGTTGGCTGTCCATACAAGCACATAATTGTGAATTCGGAATGTGACCTGAAGTTTGATTCTCCACACTAGTGAGTGGAGGAAATTCCGTGTCTTTTAGGCCACCCCACTGCGCTTCAGTTGGTGTCTTATTATAATTTCTTTAATTCCAAAACAAAGGTGGGAAGGGGCGACTGACATCTACAACCCCGTGAGGTTGGCATCTTATTTGATCCACTAGGTTAGGAGGTATTGAATGGGTTGAAGACATAATTGCCTAAGGTGGCTTTCTTGTCGTAGAAAAAAGTTGTGGTAGGAGTTTCTAGTTTAGCTTAATTCTAAAACTGAATGGTTTAAATGTTCCTTTAATACAAATTACTTCATGAAGTTCATAAAAGAAATGTCGGAATTAGGCCAAAGAATTTCCTTCTAGAAGATGAACAAACTCTACTTTGCCAGATCAATTACGTTTCTTGGGTATGGTAGGACTCTGCTCTGAGTTACTTAGGCTCAGAGGAAATAGAGTCGATATACAGGATTGTCACTACATGCTCCTATCTGTCATTGCCTTTTTGGCAATAAAGTCCTTGTTGCATGCTGCAAGTATCCAATGCCATAGGAGATATATTAAATTTGGTTAAACGTGCTTTATACTGTATTCTAATATCTCCATTTCTCTTACCGTGAATTGTGAATACATTATAATGTGCACATGTCATATCTAATAAATGAACTTGAATCACCGGCAATTTATAACTACAGAAAATAGTGCAACATATTAGTATGCCCAATTAGTTCTATGAAAATATGCATATATATCTCCATTCATTCATTCATTCATTCTTTCTTTCTTTCCTTTTTTCTATACATTGAAGCTGCTTTTTTGCAACTTCCAGGAAACCGTGTTCGGGCTACAAAATGAAGGAGATAACTGGAAGTGGCATCTTTTCAAGTAGTGGAGAAAATGATCCGTCAGAGTCTGGCAATACTACTCCAAACAACAGAACAGGGATCCGAATGTACCAGGTACTTCTGTTTTATCTTTTCCATTTTTTTTTTCAGCTGAGCAAACGTACCAGGTCCTTATTATCCTTTTGAATATTCAAAGTTCTGCATGCATAATCTTAAATCTCCATAGTCATTCGTAATTTACTTTCACTTCCTCCTCAAAACGTTACTAGCAAGCTCTTGCTGGAATCAGTCACATCTCCTTTGGTGAGGAAGAGAGTGTTTCTCAAAGAAAGCCAACTAGTCTGCCTGAGGTTGCGAAACAACGCGAATTGAGTGGGACGCTGGAAAGTGAGTCAGACGGGATGTTGAAAAAGCAGAACTCTCATGCTAAAACCAAAGAGCTTAGTGGGCATGACATATTTGCACCTCCACCTGAAATCTTGCCCAGGACACTGGATTCACGTTCACTCGCAATGCATCAAGACATGGGAGAATATGCTCAGCATAATTTACGCACATCTGTCAAAGTTTCCAACGTAAGTGACGTTGTTGAGTTTGCCCCTACTCTTCCCTCTGTCATAAGTAGATGAAAATAGTTAGGTGGCAACTGATACATGTCAGTTGAAAGATGTGCTGTTATTGATTGTCGCATGTGAATATATGTCAATCACATGACATTGATACCTATTAAAGTATTTTCTCATCAAGTGGGGCTGTGAAAATTGCAATATATGAGAAGCTTCAAAGGAATTAACCAATGATAATCCATGTTGCTTCTTGGGAAGCGTAGCAACTTATTGATTCCCTTTCTCTAAATCATTGTTAAGGTCTTCTTGGATCTAGAATGACCTGACTCTAAAATTTTTATATGGATCAGCCCGCTGGAGGCCAGAGTAATATAATGTCCACTGACGAACCTGTGCTGAAGACGGCGAAGAAGATCTACGACAAGAAATTCACTGAACTTTCAGGAAACAACATCTTTGAGGGTGACGTGCCTCCATCATCTATGGAGAAATCACTAAGTGTGGCAAAACTGCGCGAGATAAGTGGTAACGACATTTTCGCTGATGGTAAGGTAGAATCTCGGGACTACCTGGGCGGCGTGCGCAAACCGCCTGGCGGTGAGAGTAGCATCACATTGGTTTGATAAGATACACCACGGACCAACTATTTCACGTGATAGTCTTGTGTCTGGATTTTCGTTTGGTTCTCACTGTGAACATGTTCTGCTATTACTCTCCTTTCGTTGAGTTCATCGAGGGATACGGTAAACCTCATTCCAATATTTAACATGATTGGCTAGAGATGTGATCGATGTGCAAATTGGTGTTATGTGTTCATACTTGAGTTTGGTTTAGCGGTTGTCCTAATTTTCTGCAAGTTCATCTACCGCAATGGATGGTTGTGTTTTTCCGTTCCATCTTCGGCGCCCTGTATAGTGTTAATCTTGATTTCAATACATAAGATTGCATTCTGTATCCATGCTGTGCTGCCAAGTGATTTATGACAATTTTTTGAAGTTGCGTATAGGATGTGGAAAATTCTGTCGTCAAAATCCACGTTGAGGAAATTTTATCATATCAACACATGAAATTTGATAGTCAATGTTCTGTGTCATTGGAGGACGCATGTTTATGCTCCATTTCACTTGTACCAAGGTCCTGTCGTTCCGTGCCAAAGAGATTGGACGCCGCATTTTTTGTGCTCCGTTTCATTTGTACCAACGTCTTGTCGTCCGTGCCAAAGGGACAAGACTGATTTTGGCCGTAAAAGGATGAAATTTGCTAGGAGTAGGATGTTTTTTTTTTTGCTGTGGCTTTAGAGACTTTTCATATAGGACTGGATTTTTTTTTAAAGTTAAAACTACAGTATCCATTATAGGTTAATACATATACTATAATGCCTATATAAGCAAATTGTAATTATGATTAACACTATTCATAAAGAGTTAAAAGGGAGAGAAGATAAGAGAGGATATCTTTAGAATATTTTGGGTTCGTTTGTTTCATAGATTCAAGATTCGATGGTGAATGTGTTTTTTTGTCGATAATAACTTTTATCTACTTATTTTCATGAGTGATGAAAATATTTTTCACTCATTAATTTTTGTAAAAGATATAAGCGATTATTTTTCTGAAAATATTTTTCTAATTGTAAGTTCTCGCTGAGACGAACTCACCCTTTGTTAAATGCAAGCAGTCATGGATCATATATTGTACGTGATACCTATTATATGTGACGGTTATTATAGTTGTAGCTATAATAGGTATTACGACATAATAGTTTATGCCGCAAGTGTCACGGGCCAACTTTTGAGCGTCGGTTAGGGGTGATCGATTTCTGGTTCGGTCCGATTTCTCTCAAGGACCGGGGAATCGGACCGGTGGTCTCGGTTTTTTTTTCTTTTCGGAATCGGGGACCAGACCATCAACCCCGAGGACTGGGAATGGTCTGGGCTTTAGGTCTGGTCTGGTTACCGGACGGTCTCTTGAAACCGATAACATGACAAAAAATGAAACAGAATAGCGTTACAGTCAACATATGATCATGCCAAAAAAATGGAACCGTGCATGTTTCCTCCCACATTAGGCTCTTGGACAGGGAGTTAGAAGTAAACATAATCGCAACCCAGAGAAGCATATGCAAGATGATTCTAGAGAAGAAGTAGTCAAGCATAAAAACTACTAATATCTGATTTCTGCTTCCATCAACTACGACTACATACTTCCAGTTTAGTTTCTCTTGGTGAGAGTCTAGGGGCCTTTGCTGCATTGATTCTATCCCCCCTTCGGCTCAATAGATCGAGGACCTCATCAAGCAGGAAACTTCAGGGTTACTTTAAAAAAAAATTCAACCAGTCCGGTCCGGGCGGTTCAGTTCGTTTTTTTGCCCTTGGGGCCAGGGAACCGGATCGGCCGGCCACCGGTTCCAATTTTAAAAACCGTGAACCGGACCGCCACCCTCTAGAACCGAGAATGAGGCCACCGATCTTGGTCCGATTTGGGCGGTCCCGATCCGGTCGGTCCGATTTGCTCACCTCTAGTGTCGCTTAATTGAATTATCTAGATCGTAGAGAGAGAAGCTCTGGGAGAGAATACTTGTGTTGCTCAAATATTTGGATGGATACAAATGAAATAGATGAGTCTTCCATTTACATTAGAGGGTCTTTTATTACAATCACTTATCTACTACACGATCTAACGGTAGAAGATATCGATTCTCGTCTAGTCAATTCGGTGGTGGAGATTTACTTCATCTAACGGTAGAGGATGGTAATCCTCGTCACATTAATTCAACGGTGGAGATTAGTCTCATTCAACGGTTGAAATCCTCAATCCTAATCACACAAATCCGAAGGTGGAGATTGAGCTCCTTTACCATCTAATGTTTTGAATGAGCTCCCCTTGGATCAATGACGTGGCAGTCTTCTTTGATCCGTGACACAAGTAGATATTGTATACATCGAAGACTTGTAATGTAGTAATCATTGCCACAACTTGTAGCTTATGAATATTCGCTTGTCATGTATTATTATAAGCTCATTTCACCATACTAGAGTCATTTATGAAGATAGAAGGCACCATTAGAGATGATCAAATCAATTGCTAGAAGCTATAGTTCCTCTTGCATTAACATATTATTGGGGACAATGACCACATCAGTGAGCGGCTGAACATGCCGATAGCATTTGAGAAACCATGTTCATCGACGGCCTGAGTTGTGGATTGGTGGATAAACAAGCAATCGCGAGCTTGAAGATGACTAGAAGTTCATCCTGAAGGCCGGGCATTGGAGCTGGTAGGCGAGAATCCAGCGTATTTTTCAGGATTGTTGCAATCTCCTTATCCGATGCAGCCAAGAGGGATGAGATGGTTTCGCCCGGATGTTTTCCATGGATCACCTCTATCGCCACTACCCCGAAGCTGTACACATCGCATTTCTCGGTCACCTTCATTGTGTAAGCTAGCTCTACACATTAAGAAGAAAATGCATCAGGACTAGCAGATTATTACTTTTCAAGCTCACCATAGGAGAGCAGTAGATATCCATTGAATTACCTGGGGCGATGTATCCATATGTCCCAGCGACAGCGCTCCAATTCGACGTGTCTAGCTTGAGAAGCTTGGCTGTGCCGAAGTCGGAAACACGGGCCTCGTACTCATAATCAAGCAAGATGTTGTTACTTGATATGTCTCGGTGAACAATAGGTGGCACACAGTCATGGTGCATGTAAGACAGAGCATGAGCTATGCCTTTAACAATATTTGCTCTCCTATCCCAGCCCAACTCTTTCGCGTCGCCATCGTCGCTCAGGGCTGCAGACAGGTCTCCTCTTTCCAGATACTCGTACACCAAGAACGAGTGCTGGGGATGTGAACAGAAGCCGTGGAGTCTCACGATGTTGCGGTGTCGTATTTCCGTCAATGCCCTTATCTCACTCTGAAACCCCTTCTGATTCGTTTGCCCGGAATCGGACATCTGATGAAGCTTCTTCACAGCCACCACAACGCCTGATCTTAGCTTTGCTCTGAAGACCCTTCCATATCCTCCAACTCCAATGCAGTATCTGTCATTAAAATTCTCGGTCGATTCGACGATTTCTTCGTACAATGTCCTTCCATCGTAAGTAGATATAGAAACCAATTTCTCTCTCTCATGCGCTTGCTCCACTTGTCGGCGGTTCTTTCTTCTATGCAAAACATAGTATACTACGACGAAAGAAAACAGGAGAAATGCTCCAAGTATGAGGAAAACAATGAGAAAAACTTTCTTATCAGTGTCGGAGTTCTTCTTCTTCTGTGGCGTCAATTGATCACAAGGCTGAAGTCCATCAAAATTTCCACATAATCCAGCGTTACCTTGTAATGCTTCTGTTGGAGCTTCTTGGAATGCTGTGGTGTTTGGAACCGGACCCTGGAACTCATTGTGGGATATGTCAATCGTGGCCAAGCCTGGCATGTCCATGAAAATCGCGTATATAGGGCCAGAGAGATTGTTGTGTGAGAGGTCAAGTTTCACTAAACTTTGCAGATTGCTGAATTGTGCTGGAATCTCACCGATCAATGAGTTATTGTTCAAGTCTAGCTCAGATAAGTGAGTCAGCATCCCTATCTGGCCAGGAATTTCTTGGCTTAACCGGTTGTTGCTCATATCCAAGAGGACTAAGTCTGCTGACTGCCCAATACTCTCTGGGATAGACATGCTTAATCTATTCCTGGACAAATCCAGTCTTTGAAGACCTGATAGGGAGATGATGTCGGGACTTATGCTGGAAAGTTGATTCCTGCTCAAGTTCAACCTCACCAAAGAGGTCAACTTCCCGAGTTCCTTTGGAATCTCGCCAACCAAACCATTGGAAGAAAGATCGAGTCCTTGTAGTTCGGTTGCATTTCCGATCTCAGGAGGCACGCTACCGGTAATGTTGTTCCCAGCAATTCGTAGATCCCTCAAACGAGGACAACTTCCCCAGTTAGCCGAGATTTCCCCGTAGAACTTGTTGAAATTCAAATCCATGAAGTCCAAGTTCGGGTAGACGCCGAAACTGTCAGAAACATTTCCAGTGAGTTGGTTCTCCTGGAGGCGTACCCTGAGTAAGCTCGTGCAATT
This sequence comes from Rhodamnia rubescens, assembly GCA_021437795.1. Taxonomy (NCBI): domain Eukaryota; kingdom Viridiplantae; phylum Streptophyta; class Magnoliopsida; order Myrtales; family Myrtaceae; genus Rhodamnia; species Rhodamnia rubescens. The sequence goes on from JAILYA010000013.1 coordinate 2,925,985, forward strand.
TCTCAAGCTTCTGGGAATGGAACCTGTGAGGTTGTTGCCAGCCATGGTGAGGTTACGCAGAGACCCACCCCGGCACAAGTTATCCGGTATGGAGCCGGTGAACTGGTTTGTATCCAATTGTAGCACCACCAGGTTCATCAAATCCCCAAGGGATCCAGGAATTGAACCGGAAAGTTGGTTTTCACGGAGGAATAAATATTTCAGGTCAGTCATATTACCCAGAGAAGCAGGAACAGGACCAACGAGCTGATTTATACTCAGCTCGAAATCGATCATAGCTCGAAGGTTTCCTAACTCATCAGGAATGATGCCAGAAAGCTGGTTCCCATATAGAAAAAGAAGTGTAAGTTCTGTCAAATTTCCTAAGGTTGGGGGGATTGAACCAGTAAGGTTATTGTAGTATAGGCTGAGTCGGCGAAGAAGTTTCAAATTCCCTATCTCTGGTGGGATAGAACCAGTGAGTTCATTATCATATACGTGCAATTCCATTAGTTTCGTCAATTTCCCAAACGTGGGAGGAATTGGCCCTGTTAGGAAGTTGGTATCCATGTAAATCTCCTCCAAGTTTGTTAAATTTCCCATTTCAAGAGGAATAGAACCGGAAAATGAATTGTTATATAGGTATAGTCTAGCGAGGCTGCTCAAGTAACCCAAGGAAGAAGGAAGGGATCCATCCAATTGGTTTGAGTACAAGGCAAGCTCGTTCATCAAATGCAACCGGCCTATTTCTTTAGGAATAGAGCCATTCAACTCGTTCGAAATCAGGTGTAGCACCTCAAGCTTTGTGAGATCCCCAATCTCCCGCGGTATTTGCCCGGATAATTGGTTAAAGGAGAGGTCAAGGTAGGTGAGGTTGGTCAAAAGGCCGACTTGAGGCGGAATACTGCCGGAGAGTTCATTTATGTACATGTCTATATAGGTAAGATACGGCAAAGATGAGAACGGGAACTCATCAAGCGTACCTCTGATGTTCGAATTGGTGAGGTTGATTCCAACCACGCTTCTGGCCAGGTTACATGAGATGCCATACCAACCGCACGGGCTTGCCGCCGTCGCATTGGAGCCGGTAGCGTTTTGAGGAGGGAGAGTCCATGAAGATAGAGAAGAGGCGGATTGTTTTTGGTTTTGAAGGCTGGATTTCCATTTGAGAAGGGCTCGTGCTTCTAGTGTGGAGGCATAAGCAGGAACTGCACCTTGTGGAATGATGACTAAAAGCACTGTGAAAAGGGCAAAGGAGGCTAGAAGATGAACTGGTGTCTCAAATTTTGGTGAACCCATGATTTGTTTTGCTTGTTTTAGGTTGATAATCAACCATGAGGCATACATATAAAGGTTAGTGACTCCCTTTCTGTTCTTAGTCCATTCACAGAAGGCCTATTTTCAAAGATTTCCGGTTTCAGATGTTGACAGTCTGGCCAATGTGTGGAAACCTTGGAAATAGTCCGACTGTGTATAGAGTCTCATATGGTTTGGAACAATGCGGTTGACTTTGACAAAGCTTCCTGAACTCTGTTCTCTTTGCTTGCTACAATCTTGGGTTCTCCTTGACGTGGGGGTGCCGATAGCCAGAGGCTGCTATTTTAGTAATGGTAATGCGTTCATCAGCTTTCGTCAAAGTCAAAGAAAATGAAGCCAGTCACTATCTTTTTGCTCAGAATTTGTGATTGCAGCACTCATAATTTGACTCTGAGCATTTGCTTTTATTGATTTCTTGAGATATCCTCTGACCCTTTACTGGATAAATCATTTTAATACCAAGTGGATCAGCTTTGGATGTTGTCAATGGCCTGATGCCTCCTTTCTAGAAGCGATATGGACTGAATCGCCTTCCGAGCGTTCGACGGGGAGAGGTTGAAGATGAAGAGTGCGACCTAAGAGAAGGAGCTTTATGTTGTTCAAGCAAAAACCTAAATAGACTCGCATCAGAGGGGAAAAGAAAACGAACGACCAAGAAAGAAACTTCTGCTATTTTGGCTTCAACATGCGCTCTTAAGATGAAACTCGAGTTTTCGGTCTCTATACGTCACAGCCTTATTTATATAAGTGGGAAGCTAACATGGAATCCATGGATGCCAAGTTTACTGATAAGCTAAGAAAGAAGAGCGAGCGATCGCAAACTTAGTCATAGTCACTGTCACACCCCAATTCTGTGTTTAGAATTTGGGGAACGACCCCATCTTTTCATAATATAAAGGACGGAGCTCTTGATTAAAAATGAACCATTTTCGGAGATGCACTAATCTTGTGAACACCCTCCATTAATGAAAACAATCGTACGGTGCAACATATCATGAATGTACCAAGCTAGAACTTCTCCAAATCAGTCTAATAAGCTTCATGAATACAGCAAAATAAATCCAAAAAGCCATCCCGTCGCACCCTCTTCGTGAATCCATCACTCTCCTGATACCTGAAATGCTAGCCAAACGGGCGAGCCAAAAACCCGCCTCAATAAACGATAATCTCCACTTACTAGGAAATCAAGCAATGAACGTCGCAGCAATCGCACGGATGTTATGCATATGCTGGGAGCTACCCTGTAACATGACTAAAAGCATGGCCAGAAAGGGCGAACGGAGCACGGAAGCTGTACCACTCCCCCCTAAAACCTTCTCCGGAACCCATGATTTTTCTGCTGTCGTTTTGGAGCATGATCAGAACATAGAGGTATATATAAAGAAGGCTTGGCTGCTCTGTTTCTGTCATTTTCTTAGTCCATTCATAGAAGGCCAGCTTTCAAAGATCTCTCCATTTCCGGATTTTGAATGTTTCTGGTCATGATGTTTGAGCTAGCTATCAGCAACCAGTGTCTGTTTTGTTTATGCAGGCTCTAATATGTTCTGAAATAAGAGGTTCACTTGACTCCACCTTACTAAACTTAGTTTATTTTTTTTCATTTGTTAGGTAGAAGTTCTAAAACTTGTCACAACGGTATAATTGAGTCATAAAACTTACAAAAATATAATCGGGTCCTAAAACTTATCAAATTGGTGTAATCAAGTTCTTCCCCGACTCCGTCCAATTTGGCTAACAAAAAATACTGACGTTGTTTTTTTTATAAGTATTTTCTTTCTTCTACGTGGCGATGACGTGATTAAAACGAAGTTGTTTTGGTCCAAATAGGATTTTTAATATAATTATTTTTAATTAATTTTAAAAAATAAGGAATGGTTTTTTAAAAATAGAAGCAAAAGCATAACCAGTTATGAGGGCTTGGCAAGGTTTCAACCCCTTGTCGTCACCATTGGGAAGGGCCGGTGATGGTGGGAAGTGGTTTCCGATAGCCGGACCCTGTCTAGAGGCTGGCGACCCTCACCGACCGTAAGCGAGGGCCGGCTAGCCCTTGTCCAACAACCCCGACCAATGGCGACCAAAATTGGGCGAGGGTCAACAGGCCCTCTTGGCAAGGGTCCTTGGCCCCCAGCCAGGGCTCTGCTGACCACTTCCCCACTATTGCCAGCTGCGAGGGCTCTCTCCTTTTGTTTTTTAATAAATAATTTACGTTAGTTTTTCAACGAATTTTACTAAAAATTACATTAAAAATAAGATTTGAATCTACACACGTTTTAGCCACGTCATCACTATGTAACTATTTTCTGTTAGCTAAACTGGACGGAGTTAATAGAAGGATTCGATTGTATTAATTTGATAAATTTTAGGATTCAATTATACTTTCATGACAAATTTTAGGACTTCTAATGAATATATATGTTTTTTTCAACGTGGGACCATTGTTCTGCTTGCTAAATTACTGACGATGCATGCATCGTCAGGCCAACCAGATATACTGGAGTTGTTATCTGTTCCCTTTGACTTTTGGATTGTAGCACCAATACTTTGACCAAAAGCATAGACTTGCCGACTTGGGCATTCCTGGCTTTTATAATTTCGGTTTTTTACTTTTTGCTATAATTTAAATCTTGATGTTCTGTAGTTTTAATTTTTTTTTTCCAATCTAAAAGTCCCCGAAACTTTCACGGTACTCGGATTTTAACAAGTAAATCCACAAATAAATTTTTTCCGTAATTTTATGAAATTTCAGTCCTATTTTGAATTTTGACCATAAAGCAAGAAAAAGTACTTCCTACCTTGGCATAGGTGTAAGTAAACATGCATTTGATAGCAAAAGGCTTAAAATTTGTTTGGAAAAATAAGCGATCGGCAAATAAATAAAGAAAATAAGGAAATAAATCGAACATTGGAGGTTTACGTGGTTCGTTCGGTGGAACCGACTCATTGGGACATGAATATTGTCAATCTAATCTTGGGTTGAGTTGTCGTTAGTCAGCTAAGCAAGCGACTATAAATCAAATGAACGTCTGTCGTATGTCCATTACCATTATGCAAAGAAGGGTCAATGTGCTGGTGTAATGCATGCTTCGAGATGACGTTCTTCCTAATAAAGTTAGACTGAACTAAGCCTTATGACTATCTAGAAACCTTTTGAATCCATGGCCTTTCAACAACCCCCCTCCCTCTCTTTTGGTCTAAATTTTGATTTTCCTCAGGTCCCCGGGGGATGCTTAAAAGCTTTCCCTCGATCTTATCTCCCTGTGATTTTCCTATTTGACAATGGAAACGGATCAGCAAATATTAAGATTGAATTGACCTGAATGTTGGAGAAGGTCGGGGGAACATAACTCGCCGTCTTGCTGCACTTCGATTTGGATGGTTGTTACTTAAATTTCCCCCTATGCTGTTCAATTCACAAATTTTTTGAAGCCTTGATTTTAGGATGTCGAGTTTTACTTAGATCGATGAAGGGCGGCATCAAACATCATTCTACTGTAATTTTCTATTTTAACACATGTTTGAGGATGCTATTTGGCATAATGAAGATGGTTCTTTCTTGCTATTGCATATTGCCCCTTGCCTTTCTTCTAAGATAGGAAGCACATTCAAGAATTAAGATTGAATTGACTCGACTATTGAAGAAGGTCGGGTGACATAACTCTTGTCTCTCTACACTTCGATTCGGATGGTTGTTACTTAATTTTTCCCATGTACTTGTTCAATTCACAAAATTTTCCAAAGCTTTAATTTTAGTATGTTGAGTTTACTTAGATTGATGAAGGGCAGCATTAAACATAGGTCTACTATAATTTTCCTATTTCAACACATGTTTGAGGATGCTATATGGCATAATGAAGAAGTTTGAATAATTGCAACAGATGGTTCTTTCTTGGTATTGCATATTGCGCGTTGCCTTTCTTCTAAGATAAGAAGCATAATCAACAATTAATATTGAATTGACCTGACTCGACTTTTGGAGAAGGTCGAGGGAACGTAACTCGCCATCTCGCTAAGCTACTATTCGGATGGTCGTTACTTAAACTTTTCCCCCAATACTTGTTGAATTTACAAAGTTTTCCGAAGCTTTAATTTTAGGATGTCGAGTTTTACCTAGATTGACAAAGGCATCATCAAACATTGGTCTACTATAATTTCCTATTTCAGCACATGTTTGAGGATGCAATTTTGTATAATCAAGAAGTTTGATTGGTGGCACCATATGGTTCTTTCTTGGTGTTGCGTATTGCCTGTTGCCTTTCTTATAAGATAGTAAGCACAATCAAGAATTAAGATTGAATTGACCGACTAGAGGAAGGTCGGGGAACATAACTAGCTGTCTCGCTACATTTCGACTTGGATGGTTGTTACTTAAATTTTTCCTCTATCTTGTTCAATTCACAATGTTTTCCAAAGCTTTGATTTTAGGATGTCGATTTTTACTTAGATTGACGAAGGGTAGCATCAAACATGGGTCTACTATATTTTCCTATTTCAACACATATTTGAGGATGCTATTTGGTATAATGAAGAAGTTTGACTGGTTGCGTTGGATAGTTCTTTCTTGGTGTTGCGTATTGCCCCTTGCCTTTCTTATAAAATAGGAAGCACATTCAATAATTAAGATTGAATTGACCTGCCTATTGGAGAAGGTCGGGGAACATAACTCACCATTTCGCTACACTTCGGGAGGTCTTGTATCAACTATGAATCAAGAAAAGGAGGAAAAAGTTTCAAGCAATCCTCAAACTAGATATGAAGAAAGCTTACGACATGGTGGAATGGGACTTTTTAGAGGCATGCCTCTTGAAGATGGGCTTCTGCTCCTTTTGGGTGGAGAGAGTTATGACATGCGTGACCTCCGCAACTTTAAGTGTCAAATTTAACGGGGAGCCATTACCATACTCCCAACCTTCAAGAGGTCTAAGGCAGGGAGATCCCATATCACCATACCTTTTCATCCTCATGTCCAATACACTTTCAATGCTTATGAGGAAAGCTGTGAACGATGGGACAATCAGAGGCATAAAGTTAAACAGTACTCGTCCTACTCTCACCCATCTACTCTATGCTGATGATTCTATATTCTTTTTGGATGGTAGGCTGATTGACGGTCAAAATCTGGCTCTAATCCTTAACCAATATTGTTATGCTTCAGGTCAAGAAGTCAACTTTAACAAATCTAGGCAAGCAAGCATGGAGACAAGCCCATAACTAGAATTCTTTGTGGAGCAGAGTATTAAAGGGAGTATATCACCCAAACACGACTTTCCTACATGCTGGAAAAGGCTCTAGACCTTCTTGGGGATGGCAGAGTATACTATACGGTAGAGAAACCTTATCGTAGTCGGTGCGATGGCTGATTGGAAATGAGAGGAAATCTGTATAAGAGAGGACCGCTGGCTTAACAGAGGTATTATAGGAGGTCTTGCAAACAGGAATGAACCCACCAAAGTTGTAGTACTAATTTCTCAACAGAATGCTCAGTGGGATGAACCAAAGCTCGACAGGTTGTTTGATGAGGATATAGTTAAAAAGATTCTGTCCACCTCACTAAATCTAGCTCGTGGGAAAGACAAACTCATTTGGACAGGAAGACAGTCCGGTATATACACGGTCAAAAGCGGCTATAATGTGGTTAGAGACAAAACAACATTGCCAAACACAATTCAAGCCTCAACTTCCTATACACCTTCCCAAAAACTTTAGAACAAAATCTGGAAAGCCCGAGTCCCCCCAAAGCTACGATTTTTCCTATGGATCTTATGCCAGGATGCTCTACCCATAAAGGTTAACCTATGCAAGCGTGATATCATTACTCAGCCCCTGTGTTCTCTATGCAACCAACAAATGGAAACTTCAAAGCATATTTTTCTACACTGCCCATGGACATAAACAATTTGGCTTGACCCACTTGTGCTTGGCCGGACTCAAACAAGTCAAGGTCTACGGATGGATCAGTGGCTACAGAGTTTCATTGATACTCCGACACCTTCCCTTACCTTTGAAATGCTAGCAGCCATCCTCTGGAGTATCTGGAAGACAAGGAACGGGTCAGTTTTCAAGGGCCATATTCCAAATGCGACTACCTTAATCGAAGAAGCAACAGTTGTAGTGGAAAATTACAACAAATGGAACAAAAAAGATCCCCCCTTTAGAGAAGAAAGAACAGATCTGCCATCGAGATGGACACCTCCGAAGAGCCCAGATCTGAAACTCAACCTTGACCCCTCGGTAGGGGATAACACGGGGAAGGAGCCATAGCCGGAGTTCTCTGCGACTCAGATGGTGTTCTGCTTGATGGTTTTTCTTTAAAAATCAAATCTTGTTCCCCGATTATTGCTGAAGCAGAAGCTCTTGTACATGGGATCAAGTTTCTAGAGTGGTGGAGCATGAGGAAAGTACACATCTTCGTTGAATCAGATTCGTGTACTTTGGTGAGGCTGTCAACAAAACTGATGATAACTATTGGGAAGTTGAAGTCCAGGTCTCCCAAGTCCAATCCTTATTGGCCCATATGTAGAATACTTCCATAGCCCACTGCAACGGAAGAACGAACAGCATGGCTGACTGGCTAGCAAAAGCCCACCGTTCAAACAATGTTCCCCCAAATTGGATCTCCAAACCTCCTCATCACTTGTGGAATTTACTTTGTTGTGATGCCCTGTTGTTGGGCCTTTCTTGTAAGAACCTTGTTTTTTAATCTATGCTATCCTTTTTTCTCGACAAAAAAAAAAAAAATTTCAGATGGTTGTTCCTTAATCTTTCCCCCTATACTTGTTCAATTCACAAAGTTTTCTGAAGCTTTGATGTTAGGACGTCGAGTTTTATGATTTTAGGACGTCGAGTTTTATGATTTTAGGATGTTGAGTTTTACTTAGATTGATGAAGGGCAGCATCAAACATTGGTCTACTATAATTCCCACGCTATTTGGCACAATGAAGAAGTTTGATTGGTTGCCCCCACATGTTTCTTTCTTGGCATTGCATATTGCGTGTTGGCTTTCTTCTAAGATAAGAAGCATGTCGCGACCTAAAAAATAAAATAAACGAGTTTATCATTTTCCGGCTAATGGATTATCGGGTTAATTAATTAACTAACCTAACTCGGACTCTCCCAAGTCCATACCAAATCGCAACTTAAGGTTCGAATGATTAACATGCAATGTGATTTGAATTTGGAGTCGCCACTAATCATTTTCGGTAGGTCGATTAGAAACCTAAATAAAATAGCGGGAGAAAACTATCTTATTTTGCGAACTGAGATTAAGAGTCCGGGGACTTGGTTACATTAATTACAACTAATGCCCTTTCGGTACCTTAAAATTCATGAAAAAATAATGGATTTGACAAATTTGATGAATTCTACTTGAAGATCAAAGAATCAAATTTTTTGGGTTTTTCTTCCCATGACATTTTTTGAATTTTTGAGTATTTTTTAAAATAAAGAAATTACATGAAATTAGGATGAAATAAATTCAAGATTACTCCCCAATTTGAACTCGTGCACCAAACTTGTGCTTCGGGCTTGTCTCAACCATTGGACCAATTTGGTGACTCGTTAGATCGAGAAATCTCTTGGTCCTATCTCTCCTTCACGCTTCTTTCTCAACTCGCTAGAATTTCATGACACTGCAATCTTGGCGTTGATATTTTTCCCTTTTGCTCTCCTTCTATTCTCGTACCATTGATGTCTCATCGTTGATATGCATTGTTATTTAACATAAAAACGTAGAGAAAATCGGTGTAGAAAATCGAGCTAATTTGTATTCGAAATTAAAGAAAGTTAGGGAATCACTTAACTTTTTTCTGTGGCGAGCTTGAACGATGGTGATGAACTTGTGGCTTGTGTTGATGGGTGTGAAATTGGCAATGGTAGCACCGAGCTTCAAAACACTCAAGCCCTCTCAAAACTCTCTCAAAAAATTTTCTCAAGAATTCTCTTTTTCCTCTAAAAACTCTCTCAATTCTCTTCCACTCCAAAAACTCTCTTAATTCTCTTTTTCTCCCAAAAACTCTCTCAATTCTCTTTCACCCCAAACACTCTCTCAATTCTCTTCCACACCCCAAAAAACTCCCTCTCAATTCTCTCTTACTCCCCCAAAAACTCTCATATCTCTTCAAGAACTCTTCTTCTTTTATAGGCAAAGTTCTTCATCCTTCATTCTTCATTTTCATTTCCTCACCTTCCATTTTCATCTTCTTTTCTTCATCTTCATCTTTCTTCTTCATCTTCATTTCCCACCTTCCATTTTCATCTTCTCTTTCCATCCTCATCTTTCTTCTTCATCTTCATCTTCTTCTCCATCTTCATCTTCTCTTCTCCACCTTCATTTCTCCATCTTCCATTTTCATCTTCTCTTCTTCATCTTCATCTTCCTTTCTTCATCTTCCATTTTCATCTTCTCTTCTTCATCTTCCTTTCACCATCTTCCTTTCCCATCTTCTTTCGGTATTTGCAATGCATCTAAGTTTCAAGTATTTGCAATATCCGATGTTTTGAGTATTTGCAATACAATCCCCGAAGTTCGAGTATTTGCAATACATCCCGAGAAAATATTTCTTTCAAGCCCGAATCTTCTCGCATTTTTTCATCCCATGCCTAGTCCGATGCCTGTTAAATTAAGCTCAAATTATATGCCAATGCTAAATGAATATGTGAGATGATTTTTGTTTAGAACTAAAATTAGTTCTAATTTTTATGTAATATATATATTAGTCAAAATTTAGGCGTCAACAAAGCACATTCAATAATTAAGATTGAATTAAACCGACTACTCGGAGAAGGTCGGGGAAACATAACTCGCCGTCTCGCCACACTTCTATTCGGATGGTTTTTCCTTACTTTTCCTCCTATACTTGTTCAATTCACGAAGTTTTCCGAATCCTTGATTTTAGGATGTTGAGTTTTGCTTAGATTGATGAAGGGCATCATCAAGCATTGGTCTAGTATAAGTCCCTATTTCCACACATATTTGAGAATAAGTTTGACTGGTTGCACTAGATGGTGCTTTCGTGGTATTGCATATTGCCCTTTGCCTTTCTTCTAAGATAGGAAGCACATTCAAGAATTAAGATTGAATTGACCTGAATCCTAGAGAAGGTCGGAGGAATATAACTCACTGTCTCCCTCACACTTTGATTCAGATGGTTTTTACTTGATTTCCCCCCTATAGTGTTCAATTCACAAAGTTTTATGAAGCTTTGATTTTAGGATGTTGAGCTTTATTTAGATTGATGATGGCCAGTATCGAACATTGGTCTACTATACTTTCCTATTTCAAGTTCAGAAAACTCTTGAGTTCTCAGAGACCGACTACCATTTTCCAGATGGAGTACATGAGTGAAGTTGTTCTGACATGTTTTGCAGGCAATATAAGTTTACCTGTATGCGACAATGGATTGAGGCCGAGCGAAAACAGACCGGTGTGATTTAATTCCCTCAAGATTTTGGAGGGCAGGATATGGGTTGCCTTCACACTCTTGAAGTATAAGGTGTTTAGCAGAGCAGAACTTGCATTCTTTCTGAAGCAAAGCACTGTACTATAGAATCTTCTCTAGAGATAAAATGATGATAAGTGATCTTCCTAATTTAAGCACTTTTTAAGTTTGAAGCTCTAATGAAAACGAGGTTTGCCTTTCCTCTAGTCCCATATTCTTTTCGGAGCAATCAAAAGCTGCTGAACTTCTAATGAAGGCTCATGCCATAGCAACGTGGATGTACCATTCGGAAAAGGAGCTGATTGAATGCACTCTCGTTTATGTTACACGAGGGTAGAAAGTCATACGAAACACGAAATTATGGAAGATGCGGCCGCGATTAAAAACAATGAGAATCTGATTGAATGCACTCTGAAAGGATGCATGATTCAAACTCTTCGGCATGTAAGAGGATTTTGTGTCTACATAAATCCGAAATAGATGTTATAAAAGGACTAACAACAGACAAGATTGTAGAGACTCCATGTAAATGTTCCATTCCAATTTTATCGACTTTACTTTTTTGTAACCTTTTCAAACTTTAACGGGACATGGATACTTACCTTTCACCAGCTCGACACTAGTCCGATCAGTACTAGATACAGAAACAGTTTGAAATATCAGTTGATATCAGCTGTCTTCTCTCTAAAGAGGAAACTAGATGCCAGTAAGTTAAGGTTTTACTTTTTCCAAAATGAAAGGCAGTTCTATATTTACTTGGACATGAACGAAATGTCCTTGTCGTCGTGCTGCTAAGGATTAGACGTCAAGTTCTTGCCGCCAGTCAAAATATTTCTCCTCAATGCAAATAAAGTTAGCACATCAATGAGCAAAACATAGATTACAGACTTAATCAACTAGTCTAAACGACTCTGATCTTCGTTTAAAATCCTAGACCTTCTTGCATGCGGTTGACAGAGCAACATCATTTATCAGATGTTATCTTCTATAAATTGATCCACTAAATGGCTTGAAGTTGTTGCACGTCTCACAGGATCAGTGTCTGTCTGTGAATTTTGAACACCATGGAAAATGGTTGAATGAGCTGATAGCACCTGAGAAATCTTTTTCATCGACGGCCTGAGTTGGAGATTTGCAGATATGCAAGCAACTGCAAGCTTGAAGATGGTCAGAAGTTCATCCTCAATGCCTGGCATCGGCGTTGGCAGGCGTGAATCCAATATGTTTCTCATAGAAACTGAGATCTCCATGTTGACTGGAGCTAATAGAGTTGAAATGGTATCACCCGGATGTCTTCCTTTGATCACCTCGATGGCCACAATTCCAAAGCTATACACATCGCATTTCTCCGTCACCTTCATTGTGTAAGCAAGCTCTGCACAAAGAGGGAGATATGTATTAGCACAAAGACATTGCTTTAGCTAAACCTTCAGATCAAGAACTAGAAATTAACCTGGAGCTACGTAACCATAGGTGCCAACGACTGCACTCCAGTTCGAGGTATCCAGCTTAAGAAGCTTAGCCGTGCCGAAGTCAGAAACATGCGCCTCATACTCAGAATCAAGCAGGATGTTGTTACTCGAAATATCTCGATGAACGATTGGAGGGTTGCAATCATGGTGCATATAAGATAGAGCGTAAGCCACGCCTTTTATGATATTCACTCTCTTGTTCCAGTCCAACTCTCTAGCTTCTTCCCCATTGCTCAAGATTGTAGACAAGTTTCCTCTGTCCAGGTACTCATACACCAAGAACGAGTGTTGTGGATGCGAGCAAAAGCCCTCAAGTTTCACAATATTGCGGTGTCGAATTTCCGTCAATGCCCTAATCTCACTCAAAAAATCCTTTTGTTCTGTTTGCCCGTTGTCAGCCGTTTGATGGAGCTTCTTTACAGCTACTGTATCACCTGATCTTAACTTGGCTTTGAAGACACTTCCATAGCCTCCCCTTCCAATACAGTAAATCTCATCAAAAGCCCCGGTGGCTTCTATGATGTCTTCATATAAGATCTTTCCATCGTACTTTGATAAAGAAAATACTTCAGTTGTTTTGGGTGCTAGTTCTGCTGTTGGATTGAACTTCTTTCTACGGAAAATGAAGAACATTCCAAAGAAAATAAACAGAAGAACTGCTCCTAGCAGAGGAAACACAATATGAAACACCCTGCCTCTCGCCGGAGAGTTTTCCCTATCCGCCACCGTTTGATTACAGGGCTCAAGTCCTTCAACATTTCCGCACAATCCACTGTTGCCTTGTAGCGCTTTTTTTGTTGCATCTTTGAATGCCGTGGTGGTGGGGATTGGACCGTTGAATTTGTTGTGGGAGATGTCAACCTCTGCCAGACCTGGCATATCCTCGAAAGTCTTGTATATAAGGCCGGAAAGATTGTTGTGCGAAAGGTCCAGTTTCACTAGACTTTGCAGCTTGCTGAATTCAGCTGGGATCTCACCGCTTAAGAAGTTATAACTCAAGTCTAGCTCGGACAAATGAGTTAGCATCCCTATTTGCCCCGGAATATCTTCGCTCAACTGGTTGTTGCTCAAATTCAAGAGGAACAAGTTTGAAGAAAGCTCAATACTCTGCGGGATAGACATGCTTAATCTATTTCTGGACAAATCCAATGTTCGGAGGCCAGAAAGTGATACAATCTCAGGACTTATGCTGCCAGAAAGTCGGTTACATCTTAGATTTAAATTCAACAAAGAAGTCAATTTTCCAAACTCTTTCGGAACCTCCCCAACTAAACCATTGAAAGAAAGATCAATTGCACGCAGGTGAGTCGCGTTTCCAATCTCAGGAGGCAAGCTACTGGTGATGTTATTTCCAGCAATTCTTAGATCAGTTAAACGCATGCAACTTCCCCAGTTTGTTGAGATTTCTCCATAGAACTTGTTGAAACTCATGTCGATAAAGTTCAAGTTGGGTAAGACATCGAAGGTCTCAGATATGTTTCCAGTGAGCTGGTTTTCCTCAAGGCGTACTCTGACTAAGCTTGTGCAATTTCTTAAGCTTCTAGGGATAGAACCAGTTAAGTTGCTGCCGCTCACTGTGAGGTTTTGGAGCAACCCACCCCGGCACAAGTTCTCTGGTAAGGAGCCGTTGAACTGGTTGGTATCCAGTTCCAGCACCTCTAGGTTCACTAGATCCCCTAAGGATCCAGGAATCAAACCAGAAAGCTGATTGTCGCGGAGGTACAAATATAGTAGGTCAGTCAAGTTACCCAGAGAAGAAGGAATTGGGCCAGTGAGCTGATTTCTACTCAGCTCTAAGTCAAGCATAGCGTGGAGATTTCCTATCTCATTAGGAATGTGACCCGAAAGCTGGTTACCGTAGAGAAAAAGAAGGGTAAGCCCTGTTAAATTGCCTAGTGTCAGCGGGATTGAACCGGTAAGATTGTTATCGTAAATGCTCAGTGAGTTGAGAAGGTTTGAATTCCCTAGCTCCATTGGGATGGAACCAGTAAGCTCATTAGCAGATAGGTGCAGCTCTGTCAATTTGGTTAGGTTCCCCAAAGTGGAAGGAATCGGTCCTGTCAGGAAGTTGGTGTCCATGTGGAGCACTTCCAGATTTGTCAGATTTTCCATTTCAGGAGGAATAGAACCAGAAAGGGAGTTGTTGTAGATATAAAGTGTAGCTAAGTTGCTCAAATTACCCAATGAGGAAGGGATGGATCCATGCAACTGGTTGGAATACAGCGCAACCTCACTGAGCAAATGCAGCTGCCCGATCTCTAGGGGAATCGAGCCATTTAAATCATTGAAATCTAGGTGTAGGACCTCTAATTTTGTTAGACGGCCGATCTCAGGCGGTATTTTACCCGAGAACTGATTGATAGAGAGGTCGAGATAGGTGAGATTGCTGAGGAGACCAATTTGAGGCGGAATGTGGCCGGAGAGACTATTTACGCTTAGGTCCATGTACATGAGATGAGACAAAGATGAGAATGGGAATTCGTCAAGCGTACCTTCGACATTGGAGCTGGTGAGATTAATCCTGATCACGCTTCCAGCCCGGTTGCAGGAGATGCCATACCAAGAGCATGGACTCCCGGTCGAATTGGAACTGGTGGCGTTACAAGGAGAGGGATTCCAGGAAGAAAGGGAAGAAACTGAATGGTTGCCAAGAGTGGACTTCCAATCGAGGAGGGCTTGTGCTTCTGCAGGGGAAGCATGAGCAGGAAGTGGAATGACAAAGGGAGTCAAAAGGGCAAGGGCAGCCACAAGGCTCATGACCCTCTTGAATTCTGGTGAAGAATCCATGTGTTCTTCTTCTTCTTCTTCTTTTCGTTCTGGTAAGTTGGTTCTCTTTGTTCCTGAGCAATGAGTTATGCTTAAAAAATTTGTGAAAACTCACCTTCCTATCATCTTCCGTTATCATGGGAATGCAACAAGAACCATTATTTTAATCAGAACTTAGAAACGTATGTTGATATTGCTTGGTGGTTACCATCCGAAAGCCGACTTCAACGAATTTTTGGTTCCTTGAAGACTATGGAGCTTTTTCCTTTCAGTCTTCCTTGGCAACTTCAAAAGAATTTGGTCCCAACCACTATTCGAAATCGGGAGAATTACACAGAGAAGCCGTTGAGGAGAGTGATCAAATCCTGAATCGTTTCGCACATCATGCAAATTTCTAAGCGCGCAAAAGGGAAGACTCTTCTCACTCGGCATGAATGAAGCCAAATCTTTCACCAGTTGAACCCGTTCTATTCAGAAATTATAGCTGATGATCAGCAAATTATGTGATGATCGCTAATGAACCTTGGACTATCCCCAGTTGCAAACTCGGACCAATCTAAGTGAGCTCAAATTCTAACCCACAAAAAAAAAAAAAAAGTGAGCTCAATTATTGAGGAGGTGCGTGAGCTGTGATTGGTTTTGGAACTTTGAAGGGCTTGATGACTCCATTACAAATATTCCCGCACGTTACGCAGGGTAATGGTTTTGTTTTATCGAAGTACATTTATCACCTCTAACAAAAAAAAAAAGTTTATTTATGACCAATAAAATCTACACACAAGAAGAACTTATTATCCTTCTATTTATAAGCTTTGTGATTCATTGTTACTTTGGTTTATTGCATTTTATATTTTTGTAAGAGATCAAATTTAGTGAGTACCATTGCTTTGCTTTGATTGAAAAAAAAATATATAATGGCCACAAGGAAAATGATGGTCATTCGTTTTTAATTGTTATATCGTTCCGTATGTTATTTCCCGTTATCAAGGGAAAAATTACTGAAAATCGAAACTCGGTTGGATTGAGTATGAGTTGGATCTAGACGGAGGACGCTACAATTATATTACATAAACACTTGGATTGCACGAGTTAAATGGGTCAATTTAAGTTAGAACCATTTTTATTGGACCCAACTTAACGGGAAAATTACCAAAAAAGTTACGAATATATTGCAATTGTGCCAATTAAGTCGCAAACTTCTTCTTCTTTTTTTTTTTTTTCCATTCATCCCAAAACCTTTCGCATTTTGTGTCAATTCAATTCACTTGGCTTAGTTGGCATTAACGTGGCACTTCTGGCGCCGACTAGACTTTTTTAAAATAGTATGGTAATAACTTCTTGATTTTTATAATATTTTTTATTTTTTATTTATTTTTCCAATCCCTAAGGGCCCATGAGGGTCGCTGGCCGAGGGCATTGCGGCCCTAGCCTAGGTTGGGCAATGGCCGCGGCGCCCTTGCCCAAGTGTCGGCCCAAGGGTTTGGGGAATAAAAATTAAATAAAAAATATAAAAATCATAAAAATTCATTGTATTATTAGAAAAAGGTCCACGTCATTGCTTCAAACTAAATGGATGAATTGGCATAATTGCAAAATGATTATGATTGAATTGGCAAAAAATTAGAGTCGTGATTGAATTGGCACAACTATAATAGATTTATGACTTTTTTTTTTGTAATTCTTCCTCGCTTAACCCACTAGTTCGACAAGACAATCATCAATTTTACTGCAATAACACCAAATTTGCTAAGAGACTATCAATCCTAGAAGGCAGAGAGAAGCATAATCAATACTAAAATTATAATGTATGTCGTATGGTGTAGCTCAAATACTTTAAAGATATATTCCTAATTTGGAGAATGACAGGGGCGCTTCATTTCTTATCGCTTCTATCCTTCCTAATGGATCATAATTTCCAATGGTACCCCCAACCGAGTACCCGAAATCCTAACAGACAATAGAAATTTATATAAGCTAAAGCTGCTAATACCTAATGGGCTAATCCCGTTTACCTACTTTAAAAGGCTAATACTACTGAATTGGGAAAAAAAATTAAGAAGAAAATTATCAAAAAAGTCTTAAATCTATTACATTTTTTGTCAATTAATTCCTAAATCTTTTAAGTTTTCAAAT
Organism: Rhodamnia rubescens; assembly: GCA_021437795.1. Classification (NCBI taxonomy): domain Eukaryota; kingdom Viridiplantae; phylum Streptophyta; class Magnoliopsida; order Myrtales; family Myrtaceae; genus Rhodamnia; species Rhodamnia rubescens. Next base: position 2,943,087 of record JAILYA010000013.1, read on the forward strand.
TTAGTCTTAAACCTTTTGCATTTATGTCAATTCGGTTTATCTATTTAACTTTGGCAGGCAATGTTGACATGAATGCCACTGATGTTGATGGGATAATATTTAATAATTTTTAAATTTAATTTTTTTTACCATTCATCTCTTCCTCCAACTTTCTATTGAATGAAAACTGCGTGGAAAAGCAAAGCTCAAGTATCACATCTTCCTCTTCATTTTTTGCCTTCAATTCTCAAATCTGTCCCTTTTTAGCTCAGCTCCAATTCGAAAACTACGTGGAAAATTGAATGTCCCAACGAAGGACACCCCCACACAGCTCAAAAGATCAGTTTTTTAGTCGCTCTCTCTAAAAAATCTCAAGCCTCCCTAGCCAAGAAACCACCGCCAGCCTACCCACCTGGAAAATCTCGATCGCCCCGACAATCGCAGAGCCCTTTTCTTGTTTCCTCCCCAATTTCTCTGCTTTGCTTTTCAAGTACCGGCGGTGACGAGAGACCATCTCCGGCTGAGCAACCTTCCGACCACCACCCAAATCTTGAAACAGACGGCTTCCACCTTCAAATCCAACCCCGTCTCCCGCCAATTCCTCTCCTTTTTCCTATTCTTCGTCCTTACCCTCGTCAAGAATGGCTCCTTCCTCTTCACCTCCTACATCGACCAAGACCCTTCTCTCAAATCCCTCCTCTCCCACCTCGACATCGTCGGGAACTATCCCCACCCCCACAATGGCCTCTGCGGCTAGCAACCAGCCCACCTCCTCCGCCGCCGCCGCCGCCTCCCCTTCCCCCACCTCGCCCGCGTCGGCACCCTGGACGATGACTTCTTCCCCGAAGAAGAAGAAAATGGAGGAGGAAGAAGATGAACAGTAAAAGAAAAAAAGAAATGGAAAAAAAAAAAAAATAAATAACAATTAAAAAAATCAAATTTTATTAAACATTGTCCCGTCAAGTCGGCCAACATTTATGTTAGTATCCGCTGGCCAAAGTTGGCTATATTGATTGAATTAAAATAAATACAAAAGTTTTAGCACTCAATTAGCATGAAAAAAGATTTAGGAACTGAATTAACACAAATGTAAAATGTATATGAATGAATTAGAAAAATTAAAATCTTTAGGATATAATTGATAAAAATTTAATAGGTTTCAAACTGTTTTGATATATGATAAGTTGTCAACATGGTTAAATGCAATATATGATTTTGTCATAACTTAGAATATTTGAGATGATAGTGAATTAAAACTATTTGTTAAATTTGGACTCTCGAATTTAGGGAAAACTATTGAGCTAGAAAGTCCTAAACCTATTAAAAGTGTGTCAATTTAGTCAAAAACAATTTGTTTTACCAATTGAGTCCTAAATCTTATGTGTTTGTGCTAATTCGATCCCATTTATTAGGCCCGTACTTATGTAGATAATTTATAATAATACTTTAATATATATTTTTTTGTTGTTTCTATTGCTTTTCCTTTTTTCTTTTTCTTTTTTTTTCTTCTTACTATGGCCGGCGAGGGTCATTGGAGCGCATGATGGCTGGTGAGGGCTTTGAGGCCCTTGCCCGCCTTGTGCGAGGCCATGGCCGCCTTCTCCCGCAGCCTAGCAAGGTGACATCGCATGCGGTTGTGCCTCATAATGGTCTTGGTTCGCGAGGCATAGCCGCGCGCGAATGCGGCCATGGCCTCACCAACCAAGGGTGAGGCCGCCTTCTCTCGTGGCCAGCAAGGCTGGGAAGCTTTGGAGACCCCTGTCGGCCATAGTGGGAAGAAAAAAACGAAGAGAGAAAAGGAAAGCAAAAGAAATGAGAAAAAATAGTAAAATATTATTATAAATTATTTGCGTCGGTGTCGATCGGCCAAATGAATTATATTGACACAAATGTAAATGATTTATAACTACATTTGAAATGTCCTAGTGATTTTTGAAATTTGCCACACGGAAATTTGTTTCTTTTTTGGTGCACAGTAAAATAGAATCTGGCATTGGACGTGTCCCCTAGTTGTCTTTTTTTGTCAAGATGAACTCTCACGATAACTATTAAATCAAGACACATTGCCAATCGAGATCTTGAAATTACTCAGGACCTAATCGAATTGTAAGATTCAGTCAAGTTTCTAAAATTGGTATTTAAGACAATTACGAGTTTTGTCGGATAATACTATGAGATAAGAACGACGAGTGAGATTTATTACAAGACATGGGCTTAAAGAAAAGATAATTTGAAATAAATAAGTAAGGGAGGCCCAGCCCAGCATACTCTATACTTCTTCAGCCTAAATAAGCTTCAAGAGTCTTCTTCTTCCCCTTCCTGGTTATGAGTCGTGATTGTCCGTTCCTCAAAACTTTTTCAACTCGTAGCGAAGGATTTGACTCCATAATAGCGTTGCCTAGTTGAGTCTTAGTTAAGGCGGTTAGTTATTTGAGTTTTGATATCGTTTTCATTTAATTGATAGGATTTTAACTTCATCCACTCAAGTAGCTTTTGTGGTATGGTATAGACTTTTCCAAGTGAGTGGTGCTATCTTCTTTGAATTTGTAAACTCATGTCTGAAAGTGGGCAGCGATAGATATATTATGAGTTATGGAAAAGCATTCTTGTTGCATAAAATCTGGATGAGACATTTATTAGTTTTTGATTATTAATGAATGGTTTGAAAATCGATGTATAAAAAGATTCGTGAAAGGTAAAATGTACTGCTTTGCGAATTTGGTTTATGTATTGAATTCCGAAATGTTTTGAGGAATAAACTGATTTGCTTGAAGCCAGTTTATGATATGGATTTTGGGTGGTTTTGTAAATTTTTTGGAGGATGATGGTTTTGATGCTCATTATTTGCTGTTAATCTGGTCATGGGTTTCTAGGTATACATGCTAATTTCTGGATATCCTTTTGGGCCATGGCACCGGTTAATAATAGTGGAGACCTTGCCAAGGGTAATCTTGGTTGGCTTGTGGCTTGGTGTTGTATTGTAACCACGGTTGGGTTTTGAATATGAGATTGATCAATAGAATGACCCATTGATGTGTAATTCGATATGTTTAATTTCATAAGTATTTTTAACACGTATAAATATTGGAATGCAATAACTTATATTAGATTTGGTATGTCCGATATATTCTGGGTTCGAATTACTGAGTTTCTAGTGCTTGATGAGATATTTACAATTCACTAAGTTATGTTTGGTACATCATTTAGTTTTCCATCATATATCGATAAAGGGATTACATTGAAAAGTGAATGTTCACATTCAAATATGGCAAATGTTCTGTTATCGCGTTGCAAAGTGCAAAATCTACCATCAGTTATTTTGGAGCTATCCAAACATAGCATAGAATACAAGTTACATCATGACAATCTTTAAGCCTTGTGATTCCATGGCCTTTTCTCTCTTTTTGTCTGCATGTTGTTTTTTCCCTGGCCCCAGAGGGATGCTTGAAAACTTCCACTTGATCTAGTTTCCTTATTTGACAATGAAAATGCATCAGCAGCCATTAACTTGTGGATCACACGTTTGTTGATGCCATCAGGCATAATGAAAAAGTTGAATGTTGCCACCAGGTGGTTCTTTCTTGACATTGCATATTGCCCGTACACGCAGCACATTCAAGGATTGAGATTGAATTGACCCGACTGCGTGATAAGAACTCTGGTGAGGTCGCCGGAATTTTTCGCCATTGGCACTAAAGAGATCATTTTTTTTTCTTCGATTTGGCACTTAAGTGATAAAAAAAAAATATTGGCACCAAAGTAAGCGTCTTACATAAATATTGGCACTTGAGGTGTCTTTATGCTCCTATTTGAGATTGTTATTTCTATATGCCTTCACATAAGAGGTGTGTTGAAATATTATCCTACTTCACTTGACAACTTCAGACAAACAAAATTATGGTTGATATCCGTGATTAGAACTGTTAGTTTCTGATTGAATGCACTCTGAAAAGATGCATGATTGAAACTCTTCTGCATGTCAGAAGATTTTGTAGCTACCCAAATCCAAAATGAACCTTGTAAAAGGACCAACAATGGTCCACATTTCAGAGACTTCATATAGATGTTCTGTTTTGACTTTACATGGACCCTTCGCTTCCAAGATAATAACACTAGATACACAAGCAACTTAACACTGATACAAAAGTCATATTTTATAACTTGACATGGATGCATAGCTTTGACTGCAACGACTACACCAGTCTGATTAAGACTAGATACAGAAACAGTTTGAAACATCACTTGAGTTCAGCTGCTCCCTCTGCTAGTGAAACTAGATGCTAGTAAGTTCAGGTTTTGCTCCTTCCAAAACAAAAGGCAGTCCTCATCTTCTCCTACATGCAATTTAAATTAACACATCAGTGATCAAACAATAGATTAGAAAAAGTTTGAGACTTAATTAATTAGTTTAAACGACTGCATTTTCCATTAAAGATCTTAGACCTTCTTGCATGGGGCTGACAGAGCAAAATCGATCATTAGACGATATCTTCTACAAATTGATCCAGTGAATGGCTTGAAGCTGTTGCATCTCTCACAGGATCAGTGGGCATCTGTGAATTTTTAACGCCATGGAAAATGGTTGAACGAGCTGATAGCACCTGAGAAATCATTTCCATCGACGGCCTGAGTTGGGGATCAGCAGACACGCAAGCGACTGCAAGCTTGAAGATGGTCAGAAGTTCATCCTCAATGCTTGATGCGGGCTTTGGCAGGCGTGAATCCAATATATTCCTCAAAACAACTGAGATACCCATGTCGCCTAGAGGTAATAGAGATGAAATGCCATCACCCGGATGTTTTCCTATGATCACCTCGATGGCCACTATTCCAAAGCTATACACATCGCATTTCTCCGTCACCTTCATTGTGTAAGCAAGCTCTGCACAGATAAGGAGATATCTGTGTTAGCACAAAGACATAAACCTTAGGATCAAGAGTTGAATTTTAGAAAATAACCTGGAGCTACGTAACCATATGTGCCGACAACTGCACTCCAGTTTGATGTGTCCAGCTTAAGAAGCTTAGCCGCGCCAAAGTCAGAAACATGCGCCTCATACTCCAAATCAAGCAGGATGTTGTTACTCGAAATATCTCGATGAACGATTGGTGGGAAACAATCATGGTGCATATAAGATAGAGCATGAGCCACGCCTTTTACTATGTTCACCCTCTTGTTCCAGTCCAACTCTTTGGCTTCTTCTTCATTGCTCAAGATTGCAGACAAGCTTCCTCTGTCGAAGTACTCGTACACCAAGAATGAGTGTTGTGGATGAGAACAAAAGCCCACAAGTTTCACAATATTGCGGTGTCGAATTTCCGTCAATGCCCTGACCTCATTCAAAAATTCCTTTTGATCCGTTTGCCCACTATCAGCCATTTGATGGAGCTTCTTTACAGCGACTACATCACCTGACCTCAATTTGGCTTTGAAGACACTTCCATAGCCTCCCCTTCCAATACAGAACATCTCGTCAAAAGCCCCGGTGGCTTCTATGATGTCTGAATATAGGATCTTTCCTACGTAGTTGGATAGAGGAAAGACTTCAGTTGTCTTGGGTGCTAGATCCACCGTTGGATGGAACTTCTTTCTACGGAAAATGCAGAATACTCCAAAGGAAATGAACAGAAGAAGTGCTCCTAGCAGAGGAAACACAATAAGAAACACTCTGTCTACCGCAGGAGAGTTTTCCCTATCCACCACCGCTTGATTACAGGGCTCAAGTCCTTCAACATTTCCACACAATCCATTGTTGCCTTGTAACTCTTCTTTTGTTGCATTTTGGAATGCCGTTGTGTTGGGGATTGGGCCCTCAAACTCGTCGTAGGATATGTCAACCTCCGCCAAACCTGGCAGAGCCTCAAAAGTCTTGTATATAAGACCAGATAGGTTATTGTGCGAAAGGTCCAGTTTCACTAGGCTCTGCAGCTTGCTGAATTCAGCTGGGATCTTACCGCTTAACGAGTTATAACTCAAGTCTAGCTCGGATAAATGAATTAACATCCCTAATTGCCCTGGAATATCTTGGCTCAAATGGTTGTTGCTCAAATCCAAGAGGACCAAGTTTGAAGAAAGCCCTATAGTCTGCGGAATAGACATGCTTAATTTATTCCTGGACAAATCCAATTTTTCAAGACAAGGTAGCAATACAATCTTGGGACTTATTTGACCAGAAAGTTGGTTCCTGCTTAGATTCAAATTCACCAAAGAAGTCAATTTTCCAAATTCTTTCGGAACCTTGCCGACTAAACCATTGAAAGAAAGATCAATTGCATGCAGTTGAGTCGCGTTTCCAATCTCAGAAGGCAAGCTACCGGTGATGTTATTTCCAGCAATTCTTAGATCAGTTAAACGCATGCAACTTCCCCAGTTTGTTGAGATTTCTCCATAGAACTTGTTGAAACTCATGTCGATAAAGTTCAAGTTGGGTAAGACATCGAAGGTCTCAGATATGTTTCCAGTGAGCTGGTTTTCCTCAAGGCGTACTCTGACTAAGCTTGTGCAATTTCTTAAGCTTCTAGGGATAGAACCAATCAACTTGTTGCCACTCACTGTGAGGTTTTGGAGCAACCCACCTTGGCACAAATTCTCTGGTAAGGAGCCGATTAACTGGTTGGCATCCAATTCCAGCATCGTCAAGTTCATCAGATCTCCTAAGGATCCAGGAATTGAACCAGAAAGCTGATTCTCGCGGAGGAACAAATATACTAGGTTTGTCAAGTGACCCAAAGAAGAAGGAATTGGGCCAGTGAAGTGATTTGTACTCAGCTCCAAGTCTCGCATAGCACGGAGATTTCCTATCTCATCAGGAATGTGACCAGAAAGCTGGTTACCGTAGAGATAAAGAAGGGTAAGCTCCGTCAAATTGCCTAATGTCGGCGGAATTGAACCGGTAAGATTATTCTCGTAAAGGCTAAACCAGTTAAGAAGGTTCAAATTCCCTAGCTCTAGAGGGATAGAACCAGTAAGCTCATTAGCAAATAGGTTCAGCTGTGTCAATTTGGTTAAGTTCCCCAAAGTGGAAGGAATCGGTCCTGTCAGGATGTTGTCGTTCATGTGGAGCTCTTCCAGATTTGTCATATTTCCCATTTCAGGGGGAATAGAACCAGAAAGGGAGTTGTTGTAGACATACAGTATAGCTAGTTTGCTCAAATTACCCAATGAGGAAGGGATAGATCCATGCAACTGATTGCAATACAGAGCGAGCTCACTGAGCAAATGCAACTGCCCAATTTCTTGGGGAATTGAGCCATTTAAATCATTGAAAACCAGGTGTAGGACCTCCAGTTTAGTTAGACGGCCGATCTCTGGCGGAATTTGGCCCGAGAACCGATTGACAGAGAGGTCGAGATAGGTGAGATTGCTGAGGAGACCGACTTGAGGCGGAATGCGGCCGGAGAGACTATTTATGCCCATGTCCATGAACATGAGATTTGACAAAGATGAGAATGGGAATTCATCAAGCGTACCTTCGACATTGGTGCTGGTGAGGTTAATCCCGATCACGCTCCCAGCCCGACAGGAGATGCCATACCAACTGCACGGACTAGTGGTCAACTTGGAACCAGTGGCATTACGAGGAGAGGGAGTCCAGGAAGAGAGGGAAGAAACCGAATGGTTGCCAAGACTGGACTTCCACTTGAGGAGGGCTTGTGCTTCTGTAGGGGAAGCATGAACAGGAAGTGGAATGACAAAGGAAGTGAAAAGGGCAAGGGCAGCCAAAAGGCTCATGACCCTCTTGAATTCATGTGAAGAATCCATGGATTCTTCTTCTTCTCCTTCTTCTTTTGGTTCTTGAGGCAATGGACGGTGCTCAAAATGCTTGTGAAAACTCACTTCCTATCATTTTCCCTTTATAGTGGGAAACTGATTAAGACTAAGAAAGGGCATGTTGATGTTGCTTGGGAGTAGCATCCCAAAGTTGACTGAAACGAATGGATTAGGACATAACAAGTGTAATAACTTTCGTACGTACTCACTTGAGTATCATAATTTTTTTTTTACTACTAGAGTGTTACGACAACCGAAAAAACGTTTACATTGATTACTATAACTTTTAATCGATCACTTTGAGTTACATAACTTTTTAGAGCCGCTCACTAAAGTGTCAGTAATTCAGCAAGGCATGACACATGTGATGAACATTTTTGAAACAGTTAAGATATTTAAGCGATCGATTGAAAAGTCATGAAGACTCGAGTGATTAAAAAAATATTATGGCCCCAAGGGAACATCGTACATAATTTATAACACTTATATAATAGAAAAAAATAATTATGACACTCAAGTAAATGTCGTGCAAAAATTATAACGATGTCATTTTTTTCTTTGCCCCCTTTTAAGACGTTAGAATTTTTTCTTCTTGGACTTGGTTGGTGACTTTTCGGACTCGCAATGTCCCCAGGAACCTGGTCCCAACCATTTCGTACGAAATCCGTAGAATTTGATAGGGGCAATCGCACAGGAGAGTGATGTATAAAGTCAAGGTCGTTCGTGGTGAGAGTTATCAGTCAACTTTCCACACGATCAGACCCCACTTTGGGCGCACACAATTCGCAATTCTAAGCGCAAAAGCAAAGTCTCCTCTCTCGGCATTCATGAAGCCAAATCTTGCCGTGTTTGACCCGTTCTTGCTGAAATGATAGATTATTTGATGATTTGCCAATGCAATTTTTCATGACAATTTTAACTAGAAATTGCTGACGTAAATGACAACCGTCTTATGTGGCACGTCTAATTGACGTGGACTATTTTTGCTTTTTTTTCCACATTTTCTACTTCTTTAAAAAATTTAAAAAAATGGAAAAAAGAAAACGCTTAAATTTTTTAAAAAATTTGCAAAAACTGTTCACGTCACCACGGGCCATGATGGCTAACGTCTACGCTAGTGACTTTTCGGTCAAAATTGGCCGGAATGATTACGTTTTAGAATGTTTAGAATTAAATTAGTCAAATTGAAAAATTTTATGATTGAAATGATATTCGTACAATAGGTTTAGGTTTTTTTTTTTTGTTTGGTGAATATCTTGATAAGCTACCGACTATGTTCAAGTAAAGGTCGCACAATCACCAGTTTTACTAGGAATAACATGAGATAAACTAGGAAACTAAAAGGGCAGAGAGAACCATAATCAACAATTATAACACAATAAAATGTCGCGGAATATTCAAGATGATAGTGAATTAACATGCAAATTTATTTCTTCGAGATCACAAGATATTATGCTAAGGCCACAACCAAAGATGATGTCACAAAATTTTGTTCCTGTTTTTGTTGTTGCAAAGTAAAAATCTTGCGTTGGGTGTGTCCTAAGAATTTTAATTGGTCTTTTTTTTTTTCTTTCCTCAAGATGCAAAACACTTGTTAAATTGAGATACCTGTCGCGAACTGAAATCTAGAAATCATGAATTGGGAATCAAATTGAAATTTGATTGAATAGTGAGAGTCGGTCAAGTGCCCAAAATTGATATTTTGTGTCATGGACATTTTATGAGTTGTGCAAATAATACTATATGAAAAAAGACTTTGTTAATTTCGCACATGATGGTTCTATTATATGCATAGACAATTTCCCATTGTTTATTCATAGAAGAGGATTTAGCAATGGCCGCGTGAGAAGCCACGTAGCATAATTGTACCCCATGGCCATGTTCGATCAACTACCATCAGCTTAGTGATTTGCCTTTCTCAAACATTTATCGCTTATTAAACTTAAATAAAATTTAGAAATGGAAGAAGATAGTATTTTCAGTTGCCGTCTCAAATGTATCGGGCTAATAAAAAATACATAAAATTTTCTATATACTTAACGATAATGGTAAAGCTAAAATATCTTGGATTAATTCTTGTTCGCCTTCCTAAATATCTCTCTCTTTCTGGTTCCTTGAAAACTTCGGAGTTTAAGTTTTCTGTAGTCTTCGTTGGTGACATTTCTGACCCCTCGTGTGAAATCCAATCCAGAGACTTTGACGTACAAGTCTTCGAGAAAAGCGATGTGAATGAACACTCAACTTTCCACACGATCAGACCCTAATTTGCAATTCAAAGCGCAAAAGGGTAGTCTTCTCACTCGGCCTTCATGAAGCCAAATGTCGACGCGGTCCACCCCATTTTTGCACAAATGACCTAGCCAAATGGCCCCGAGAGTTTGATCACGAAGTTGTATTACGACAATATGAATCGATATGAGTTAAATTGATCAATTTGAATCGCATCCATATTTTAAACCATTCAAACTTGATTTGATCCTTAGTGGGACGCTAGATAAATTTATGGATCCTAAAAGGGGTAGAGAGAACCATAATCGATCATTATATTATAATAAATATCGATTGGTGTAGTCTAAATTTTCTTTAAAAAAATCACCATATGTCATGCTACCTACTAGCTAACGTGGTCCATGGGAAATCCTCAAGTTTCAGATATGAGGAGACCCTCGTAAAGTATCGAGAGAAAAGAAAGTAGCGCACGGTCGTGGAGTCTGGACAATTCATAAAATCAACGGCCCCATATCTTTTGACAAGATTGCTAATGCCGTGACATTTCATCGCCTCGCCCGCTAGAATCCCGCCACTAATGCATTGGCTGAATTGAGTCCCATCCCATATATGAAGTCCAATCCAGAGACACCGACAGAGAAGTTTTTTAGGACAGTTGATGTAAAGTCAAGGTTTTTATGTTATGTGTGCGAACACTCAACTTTTCATGTGATTTGTTGCGCGGAATAAGCGATCAAATAATAAAATAGACAGAGAATATAATCAAATACTAGATGTATGTATTTCGGTCGTAGAGATCTACGTCCACGGGAAGAACAATAACGAATTCTACTATAGAATAAGTGATCCAATGGAGATTACAAACCGGACTCGAGTCATTCAAATACCTCAATGTTTCCGAACCCTAATTACATCAAATAACCCACAAGTATTTCGCTCCGGAATTCTTCACGAAATAATTTCTCAATTTCGCAAATAAATGAAACAAATCTTAAAGTCACAAGATTTAATCGGTATTGACACTAGAATATCTGATATAATTTCATGAGTACACCGGCCGTGGATCTCACGCCATGAACATCTGCACGCAAGTGAAACCTCGACTTCAGCAGCAAAACAGGACATGTAGATTCACTGTGGCAACAACGGCATGTCTTCTTGCGGCAAGAGAGCAACCCATATGTACGCAAATCTAAGGCAATATTAAGATAACCTTTCTTGAAGAAGACCACCACACACGGAAAGGAAAGTTTCAAAGCCTGGTCAACTTTCCTTTTTTATTGGTTCTTTAGTTGAGCACATGGAAGATAATTTGTCAGTCCTTTCCGTTTTCTTTTTCTTCGTTCCAGTTTTCACAACCGAGAAAGCACGTACTCCACTTTCACATGGCTGATAAATTTATTTAATGGGTTCAAATTCAAGACATATTATAATAATCTTCATCTTGACTAAACGTTTGAGCTAAGTCATAATCATTTCATCAGAATCCGAACACCATCGCTACTCTCCCAACAGCTACAGTAGGCTCAACCGCCACATATGTCTTTCAAGTCCAAGCCGCGCTTGTACTTCGTTATAACTGACGATCTCATCGGAACACCAATTGTACTTGCACCTTTAACTACTCCACAAGTACTTTTCGGCACAAGCTTCTCTACCACCGATAAAACAAAACCATCATTGCATCCATATCGTCGGGAGATCGAATACGTCCCTTGTTAATATTGGCGATTATAGCAACCATTGGCTCTATAAGCTCCACCTTGCTATAAGCACCGTCTATGTCAACTACTTCGCTAGTAGCAGCTACCCAGGAGTTTCTTGTTGCAACTCCATCTCAAGTTTAATGCCGTTCGGATCGTATGAACACCGCTATAATCACTCATATCCGGAAATATTAAAAACTTGTCAAATGTAACTTCTTTCCCGATAACAAGTGAATTTAATTTCGGGCACCACAACCGATAACCTCGTTCATCTTGTGCATAACTTGAAAACATGCACTTTCTTGCCCTTCGATCGAGCTTACCATCACTAACTCGAACATAGCATATTCAACCAAATATTCTAATAATAGAATAATCTGCAATGTTATATGGCCACAACTTCTTAGAAAGTCGGATATCCAATTGCGATCGATGGAGATCTATTCACTAGGTAGCTCGTCATACTAAGCGCATCCGCTAGGAATTCCCTAGCCATACTAGTACTAGAAAGCACTTTATGGGTCATCTCTAGCAATGTTCCGCTTATCAATTTTGCAACATGATGTCTTTCATTGGCACTAGTGCGGTGTCTCACTATGCCTTCTTTCATACGGAATTTGTTTAATGATCCGAGCAAAACTCCATGCTACCCGTCCACACATGCTTGATTGATTTACCAATTTCCTTTTCAATTAAAGCTCTAAATTGTCGATCCTAGCAATAGCATCAAATTTCTACCTAAGCACAAACACTTAGGTTTTGCTCGAGTAGTCATCAACAACCGTAAGCATAAATCTTGCACTTTTTCTTGAAGGAAACCACAACAACCTCTCGCAATTTTCGTGGTTTCTCTAACATTCGCACTAAGCTGCACTTTTCACCATTGATCTAAATCACAACACATGCATACATTTAGTTCATTAGCAGTACAATCACACAATAAATTTCATTCACTTAGAACCTTCAAGCTTCTCTCGTTATTACGCCTCAAATGCATATGCCACGATTCGGACTCTCGAACGGATGCATCTAAGGTCTCCGCTGCGAATTCTGTTTCTCTCTCATCTTGAAGCTCATATAGGCTATTGTCTTTGATTTCTCTCATTATAACCAAGGCACGTCGAACAACCTTCAAAATTCCACATTTTGAAGAGTACCGACACCCCAGTTGAATTCGGGTCACTCAAGGAAATTAGATTTTTCTTCAACTCCGGAATATGCCTCACTCTAGTTAATGTCCTCACAATACCACAATTCATTCTCGATTCTAACATTGCCAACACCTATAACATCGTATTCGGCATTGTTTCTCAACCGCACTTTACTACTATCCATACACCGATAAGTAGTAAATCAGTTCCTATTTGATGTAGCATGAAAAGAACAACCATAATTCGTAGCACATCTGTCAAATGACGAATCATCGTAATGAGACAAGATAAAATCAGCATTATCCGAATTGAGGTAAGCTACGCCTACAACATCATCTCGCAAATTCAATTCTAGCTTCCTTACCCTTCTCATTCTTCAGCTTAAAGCAATCCTTTTTAAGATGCTCTATCTTGCCATAGTTCCAACATATAACACCACAAGTTCTAGACTCGATTACGTCTATTCATGTTTATACTAATTTACGCTAACATGAGTACTAGCTTTTCTTCTATTTTTACCTACTAAAGTCTTCGGATACGGATTTACGTTTCTCTTCTACGAATGTCCTCACTAAGAATTAAATCTCGAATCCCATCAAAAGTTAAAATTGTTGATCCGGAGAAATTATTAACAGCGAGTACATACCACATCCTCAAATCAATATCAACTTAACTCAATTGACTAACGATCATTTTGAATTCGTTGATATGATTAGTAATCGACGCACCTTCGCTCATATTCAAATTAAACAAATGTCGCATCAAATAGACCTTGTTGATTGCGAGAGGGCTTCTTATACATATCGAGATGGCTTTCATCAAACCCGTAGTGGTCTTCTCTTTGATGATATTAAACACCACATGATGAGCCAACGTCGGCTAAATAACACCCATCGCTTGCTTGTCTAGCAATTCCTAGTCAGCTTGCTTCATTGTCTCTAGCTACTCCCTAGGCATGGGCAAGTACAATTTCATCTCGATATAGATAGTCCGCATCCGATCTTCTACGGATCAAAATCATTCTCATTAAATCTCTCGATTTTTACTTTAACTTTTTTTTATCACCATTGATTCGCTTCAACTCAAGCAAGCCTAGCTTTGATATCGATTGTTGCGTGGAACAAGTGATCAAACAATAAAATAGACAGAACGAGAAAATAAATCGCACACCAAACGTACGATCGTAGAGATCTACGTCGACGGGAAGAGCAACAATGAATTACATTGTAGAACAAGTGATCCAACGGAGATTACAAACTAAACTCAAATCACTCAAACACTCTCGGTGTTTTCTAGTCTCAATTACATTAAATAACTCACAAGTGTTTAGCCTCGTAATTCCTCACGAAATAATCTTTTAGTCTCGCAAAAGAATGAAACAAATCTTAAACTCACAAGATTTAATCGGCTTCCACGTTTGAATATTTGATATACTTTCATGAGTACACCGGCTGTGGATCTCACGCCATGAGCATCCACTCGCAAGTGAAACCTCGACTTCAGTGGCAAAACAGGACATGTAGATTTACTGTATTCAACAAAGGCGCGTTTTCTTGCGGCAAGAGAGCAACCCATACGGACGCATATCTAACGCAACATTAATATAACCTTTCTTGAAGAAAACTCCCACTCAAAAAGAAAAATTTTAAAAATAAAAAAAAATTTTTTTTTTTTTTATTTATTTAATTAAAAAAAAAAAAAAAATTTTTTCTCTTTTTTTTTTTTTTTTTTTTTCTTTCCCTTTTTTCAACACAAAAAAAAAAAAACCCAAATTAAAAAAAAAAATAAAAATATTTAATAAAAAAAAAAAAAAAAAAAAAAAAAAAAAAAAAAAAAAAAAATAAATAAAAAAACAATTATTTTTTTTTTAAGAAAATTCTAAGCGCAAAAGGGTAGTCTTCGCTTTCAGCATTCATGAAGAAAATCTTGATGCGGTTGACTTCGTTCTTCCGGAAACGACATGTGATGATCTAACCAAGTGGCACCAAGAGCACGGTTCGAAAGAAAGGAAAAAAAAAAATCCACAATTCTAATAAAAGTGATGATCATGTTCAAAAAAAGGTAGAGGTGTCAAAATGAATCGATGACCCGCTCATTAATGGGCTGAGTTGGTTTTAGCTAAAATCTAAAAAATGGAATCATGTATGTGTTATGTCACGACCCGAACCCCCGTGAGCCGTCGATATCCCACCCGGCCAACACCGTATGCAGTTCTCCGGGATCCAAAGGCCAACAAATACAACACTTGCGGAAGCAAAAATAATTTCTCGTACGTAAAACCAATTAACATCACGATGACTTGAGACGGTAAAACAAACTTATGTACATAGACATAATTGTCACAACCTTCAAATCTAGGGCTTCAGAGGTCATCAGACAAGCATGTAACCACTTATAACAAAAGATTACGTGGTCGAAGCCCGCTATGCTTCCAAAAGAAAATACTCTACAAAAGCTCAAGAGGCCAAATACCCTAGGCCTCGTCCTCGCTATCCGGTATTATATCATCTCTCGCCTCCAACTCATCCTCGTCAAGTTCGGGTGGCTGTTCCTCATCCGATGGCTTTACAACCTCTCCATCTTCTCTTGGTACCATGACCTCTGGGAATACCGAATCTCCTAGGCGGATCACTCATTGTTGAGGCGGAGTGTCGAAAAATGAGAGCCCACGACGGGGTGAGATAAAATCTCAGCAAGAAAGCCCCTAACCCTAGGTTAGGACTCTAGTGCCTCCAGACACGTCCTAGGTGAATAATTTCTAACAAATCATCCGACATTAAAAAATTCCACAAATAAATTCCCGAATATTCCATTCTTTCTCCAAAAATTGCAACACCTTCACAAATATTCCACGTTACTCCACCGACATCATACAAGTTCATAACATTGAGCCTCGGACCTTTATAGAACACTGCTCCATATATGTATACTAGGGTCTCGGACACAAAGGAATACGACTCATAAATCTTGGTCTCGGACACATAGGAACACGACCGGATTAAGTCTCGGACAATTAGTCGAACACGACTCACTTTGGTCTCGGACGACTTAATTGAACACGACTTTCATACTTTCTCGGTCTCGGACAATCGGACGAATACGGCTCACTTTGGCCTCGGCACGACTTGATTAAATACGACCTTCATACTTTCTCGGTCTCGGACAATCGGACGAATACGGCTTACTTTGGCCTTAGACGACTTGATTGAATACGACATTCATACTTTCTCGATCTCGGATAATCGACGCATACGGCTCACTTTGGCCTCAAACGACTTGATTGAATATGACCCTCATACTTTCTCGGTCTTAGACAATAAGACGAATACGGCTCACTTTGGCCTCGATACTCACTTTGGCCTCGACGACTTGATTGAATACGACCCATGAATCTCGGTCTTGGACACATAGGAACACGACCGGATTAAGTCTCGGACAATTAGTTGAACACGACTCACTTTGGTCTCGGACGACTTAATTGAACACGACTTTCAAACTTTCGAGAATAGACGGACCCGCGTAATAACGCCTCGGGTCACTATCCCGCGTTTAACGCCTCGGGATATTATAATACTCATAACCCCGCGTTTAACGCCTCGGGGTATAATAATAGTAAAGCCAGCGTCATAATGCCTCAGCCTATAATTCCTCAATCCAACATCGAGCCCGCGTCATAACGCCTCAGGCAACATATAGTCTTATAAAGTACGAACCCCGCGTCATAACGCCTCGGGGTAAAAATTCCACATTTCCTCTCTTTCATTCCACTTAAGACCATATACCACAATAATTTCCCGATCACTCGTCCGATACCACACGATCCTTTAAATACTTCCGATCGATCAATCCTTGCCACATGATCCCGCTAGATTCCTTGATTAGCAGATCGAGACCATCCGGTCTCACCAATTTTCTCCAATAAAAGATCGGGACCATGCGATCTCTCCAATGTTTCTCAATTGCCCAATCGAGACCACTCGATTAAATTGTACCGGCAAACACTCGATCGGGACCACATGATTCACTCACGTTAGAGAATTAATAAATCGGGACCACCCGACTAGATCATACAAAACCAATGGCCAAATCAGGCCACAAGATTAATTATGCTACCGCAATAATTAATCTACGCCACACAAAATTAATTCTACTAACACAAAGCAATTACTAACGGCCGTACGTTCGAATTAGACTAACGTACAATTAATTCACGACTATAGTACTAAACTATAGTAATACCATATTTAATTAACACCGTGGCATAACAACATGTTGTCACATAAAAAGTCACTATAGTTAGAATATAATCTAACCATGGTTCAAAATTAACTAGAGTCAATAACTAACCTAACCATGATTAAATAATAGCATAAAGTAACTAGAGTTAGGCATAAAGTAACCATGGTCCAACTTTGACCATACCCAAATTCTCTTGACTTCACTATTCACTTCAAGAACATGATTTCTCTCTCCTCCTCCCCTTCATTCTCGGCCAAGGGATGAAAATGGCCAAAAACAACCAATTTTTCACCCAAATCTACTCAATCTCAAGTCCCTTAGCAACCTAGATACCTAATCAAGGTTTAAGAACCAACTTACTTGATTTCTAGCCAAATATTTTGGTGAAAATCAGCTGGAAATCGAAGCAAAAACTCCCTCTCTCAAACCGGGTCAAATTTGCCTCGTCCGGACCTTTTCCCCTTCAAACGGACCTACGGGAAAAACTACCCAGCCAAATCGAGGTTATAATATGTCCCTGGAAAGCTAAGACAATAAGCTTTCAAATGGAGGTGGTCTTACCTCAAAGCGACGTTGGACGAAAAAGTTATGGCCAGAATAGTGGGGCTGTCGGAACAGGGCTGCGGGTTTGGGCGAGAGAGAGAAGTGAGAGAGAAAATGAAAACTCAATGAAGAAGATGATGCTGATGATAGATAGGATATTTTGGCAAGATACTAAGTGGAATTATTGCTCTTGAATTTGGTGAGACAAAGTCTTGTGGGCCCCACTAATAATTCACTCAATTTGCTCTTGAAATTGCAAGAAGGGCAATTTGGTAATTTCCACACCTTTGACTAGTCAAAATCGGCCACCATAGGGTATTGACCGAAATGCCCTTTGGCCAAAGTGAAAAATGGGAAAATATCCAAGGATAAATGGGTCATTTCCCACTTTCATCCAATTTTATTTTCCCGAACCCTTTTGGGGCGAACCGCGAAGAATTTTACACTGGATGAGGAAATGTCCAAAATTTAATTATTGGAACCCCCGAAGGTCCGACGTCAAATTTGAAACCCGATTCGCGATCAATCTTGATCAATTGAAATTCTAGCGAATCTCAAACTAACGGGCGGCTTTTAGGAGTTACGCGTATCGATCCGTGATTAATATCACGTTTAAGAATTTCTCGAGCCATGGCGACTTTGGTTGTCATTCAATTGCGAGGGTCAATCATTAGTCCCGATGGGCACGATCGTTAGAAAATAATTTAGGGATGTTCGGAATCCATACGAGGTCAAACGGAATCACCCGTGATCCAAGCGTAGGGTATTATCCAAATCATTCCTTAATCATTCTAGGATCGGCCTATATTAGTCCGAATATTCTCTCGACAATTTTCATGGCCAAAGAGTCAATCCAGGATCAAGTTCTTAGGTCCACGTACTTGATTTTCCTAGCTAGCCATTCTCATTTGGTTAGTCCGCTCGAGAGGGATCAACTCCGAGTGAGATTAGACCGAAATACATTAATGAGATATTTCATTCATTCATAGCTTCGAAAGTGGGTCGGAATTCGGGATGTCACATGTTATAGTGAGTTTGGACCATACCTACCTACAACTCATGTTTGAGCCATTTTGACATGCGAATAATGTGATTGTGGAGGTCTGCTCTTTATTTTTGTTACGACTTACGAATAGAAGAGTGTGCCGTGATCATGTGGGAATTTTGAAGCGCTTTCCATGGTTCCAATAGAGATATTCCCGCTCGTCAACAGGGGATAATGATGTTGTTGGACTACGTTCGAGAAAGTGTAAACTTATGATTATATCAAAGTGTAATGACCGCCATTGAAATCTACACATAATACGAACTTTTTCTAACTTTAGTTTGTTGCATTCATCGTTTTGCTGATAAATTAAATAGTAGGTAGCATTGCCTTGCTTTGATAAATTAAGCGTGTTGAATTGTTAATTAACAGTATATCATGCTTTTTGAAAGCACCGGTTCCTTTCTCCTTTCATTCTTGATTACTTTGAGCACATGCTAGTGCTACTGGCGTGATTTGGGTTTATTTCTTTCCCTTTTTGGACTGTTTTTGTGCTTGGTCGACGGTCTTGGTGGATTCCCATTGGTAAAGCCTGAAGGCTATGCTTTCTTCACTGCATTCCTGGACGACATCATGAGTTCTATCAGCTGCCGATTAACAGTTAGGTATCACTTGCTCGCTTTGTAGCGGAAGTTCCCAGACCTCCGTTTCGAACACTTACTAATTGCCGATCCTTCAAGGCCCAACAAGCTAGGGGTGTTAAAATCGAACCGAACTGAAAATTTCATGCATTTCGATTCAGTTAAGTTCAAGTAACTGAAAAATAACCATTCTTTTTTTCAATTACGGTTATTTCAGTTCGATTATGTTAACCAAAATGTACTAAAAAATCTTCAAAGTAACCATTCTTTTTGTTAGTTTTCTTAATGATTCAGATCGGTTCGATTTTCTCGAAAAACCAAACTGAATTAAATTGCTGCCTTTTGCCAAGTGCGGTATTTAACTATTTCAAATCTCCATATCAGCTCTCTTTATCGAAGTTGATTCTTTTACTTCTGTTTGAAGTTAATTTTTGATCATAGAAATTCGTTTGGTAACGGTTGAAAATTTCTACTTCGGCACATTATTAACACAAGATCTTGTATGAAAAATTATTGTTGGCGGCTGAAAATTTTTTACTTCATTATTAAACTTTTTCAATTTCTTTAAAAAATAATTTTTATTAATAAAAATATTGTTTAGTTTATATATATATATATATATATATATATATATATATATATATATATATTGCTTATTTTTTACTCGGGCATATGAGACAAGCGACTCAACGGATGAAGCGATGGTCGGCAATTGGTGACGGGAGGTGATGGTCGTGGCGGCGATGGACGGTAGGAGGTGGCGAAGGTTGGCGGAGGTGGACATGATCGATAAGAAGGTGAGAGCGTAGTGAAAAAGGATGAAGCGAGAAGTACTTCTTAAGTTGAGAATTTTTTTTTTTAACTTCTTAAGTTGGGGAAAAACAACTTGAGAAGGGAAAATTCACTTTAAAAGTAGAAAATTCTTTTAAAAATAAAATTTTTTACAAGACGGATTTCTGCTTTATAAGTTATATTACCAAACGCAGTTTCGCTTTAGAACTTCTGGAGCATAAATTTATTTTCGAAAGCATTACCATCCCCCCCCCCTTAACAAATCCACCGACATGAAAAGGAGAAATTCGGTTTTTTGGACTTGGGGGCCCTATAATGTTGCAGTAAGATTTTTTTGAATTTAAACGTCGAAGACGCTTCGAGGCTTGGACCTTTAGTACTCCTGTTCACTATTGCCGACCAGCATGAAAAGTGCAAGACTGGAAGTCAACGATCTAATCCGGGCCTGCAACTTCAACGTGAATGTGTAGTGGAACAATGACAATTATGGAAAATCCTTAAAGGACATATTTGAATGGCACAATCAACAATGTAATTCCGTGCTAAATGGGCTTTGACAGCTCTCCGTCTTTCTTTCTTTCCCATGGAGTGATAAGAATGGCGTACACTAAACAGGAAGGGCACATATGGGGTGTTAATGATGCGAAGTGAGCTTTTTCAAAGATCTCTTTCATGCTCATCTATTCAATGCACCCGATTCAGAAATCACACTTAAAAGAAGAAGATGACGACATAATAAAAACGACCGTCCACATACGAAATTACATTTCCATCTGACAAAAATTGTTTTCCTTGACCTACATTAAACATAATTCAAAGGGATCACTTGCCAACAATTTCATTGGCCTCCATGAAATATGATAGCCTTCCGCTTTGGCTTCTTCATCAATTTGGCTCTTCTCTCCATGCTTCTCACTTTTCCCACAAACTATTTGGGTCTTCCAATTTCCCATGAAATGTATGCTATGGACATTCCAATCACGATTCCGGATGCATAACCTATCCCTACTGCTTTCTTATCAAACCTGCTACCATGCTCTCTTGTGCTATCCTCTCGGAAGAACGACCGTGGTGTTGGAGACGGTTGAGCATCACCGAGGCATGTGATTTGTAAAGGAGTTCCACATAAGCCTGGATTTCCACGAAATGAGTCGGCTGTGAATGTGCTCGGTTGCTTGTCTTGAGGTATACGGCCTGTGAGTTGGTTCTGTGAGAGGTCCAAACACTCAAGGAATGACAGATCTCCCAGTTCTCTAGGAACCTTCCCACTAAGCATGTTTGAAGATATATCTAGCCACTCAAGGTTAGTCAATTTCCCAAGGGTCGAAGGAATGAAACCCATTAGGTGATTGTGGGAAAGATTGAGCCCAATGAGAGAGTGTAGATTTCCAATAACGCTCGGGATTTTACCTGGAAAAGAGTTCAGCGACAAGTCAAGAGTTATCAAGATGTTCAAGATCCTCACTAGCCGAATCTCTTGTCCTTTCATGATCACTTTCACGGAATCTTCATAGCTTGAGTCCTCCCCTATGTACAATGATTTGTCTTGTGGCTCTTGCCCATTTTGTCCATTCATCATCCCTTGAAGTTTCACTATCAAATTGGCTAGTAAAGGACCAGAGAAGTTGTTGTTCGAGAGGTCCAAAATATGTAACGCTGGAAAAAGATGAGCTACCTTTGGAAAATCTAAAAGACCCCTAAAATTATTGGACCTCAAGATAAGAACTTTTAGCTTAGGCAGTGTTCCCAGCCATGCCGGAAATTTATCCTCTATCTTATTGTCACTGAAATCCAGAACTTCCAAGTTTTTGCAATTGACAAGGGACTGGGGCAATGTGCCCTGGAATTGATTTTGACTCAAGTCAAGAGTTCTCAACCTACTTTGCAGTGAAAATGTTTGAGGGATTGTGCTCGAAAGACTATTCATTCGCAAGTTCAAGACCAATAAACCAATGCTCAAGTTTGAGAAGCACTCGGGTGGGCTACCGGTCAAGCTATTATTGGACAAGATGAGGAATGAGAGTAAGGTGGCATTGCATATCGATAAAGGGATCTTGCCCGATATTTTGTTATTTGCGATTGAATAGAACTCTGTTAAGGGTGATGGAAGTGGAAGTGGACCATCAAATTCGTTGTCAGACAAATCAATTATTGAATATGAGAAACCTTAAGTTGGCCACCGTCCCGACAGTTGATTGTCGTTGAGCAATAAGTGGACTAGGCCAATCAAGTTACCCAAATAAGAAGGAATGGGCCCAGTGAGCTGATTCTCGCGAAGGAACAAATATACTAGGTTTGTCAAGTGACCCAAAGAAAAAGGAATTGGGCTAGAGAAGTGATTTGTACTCAGCACCAAGTCTCGCATAGCACGGAGATTTCCTATCTCATCAGGAATGTGACCAGAAAGCTGGTTACCGTAGAGATAAAGAAGGGTAAGCTCCGTCAAATTGCCTAATGTTGGCGGAATTGAACCGACAAGATTATTCTCATAAAGGCCCAACCAGTTAAGAAGGTTCAAATTCCCTAGCTCCAAAGGGATAGAACCAGTAAGCTCATTAGCAAATAGGTTCAGCTGTGTCAATTTGGTTAAGTTCCCCAAAGTAGAAGGAATCGGTCCTGTCAGGATGTTGTCGTTCATGTGGAGCTCTTCCAGATTTGTCATATTTCCCATTTCAGGGGGAATAGAACCAGAAAGGGAGTTGTTGTAGACATACAGTATAGCTAATTTGCTCAAATTACCCAATGAGGAAGGGATAGATCCATGCAACTGATTGCAATACAGAGCGAGCTCACTGAGCAAATGCAACTGCCCAATTTCTTGGGGAATTGAGCCATTTAAATCATTGAAAACCAGGTGTAGGACCTCCAGTTTAGTTAGACGACCGATCTCTGGCGGAATTTGTCCCGAGAACCGATTGACAGAGAGGTCAAGATATGTGAGATTGCTCAGGAGACCGATTTGAGGTGGAATGTGGCCGGAGAGACTATTTATGCCCATGTCCATGAACATGAGATTTGACAAAGATGAGAATGGGAATTCATCAAGTGTACCTTTGACATTGGTGCCGGTGAGGTTAATCCCGATCACGCTCCCAGCCCGACAGGAGATGCCATACCAACTGCACGGACTAGTGGTAAACTTGGAACCCGTGGCATTACGAGGAGAGGGAGTCCAGGAAGAGAGGGAAGAAACCGAATGGTTGCCAAGACTGAACTTCCACTTGAGGAGGGCTTGTGCTTCTGTAGGGGAAGCATGAACAGGAAGTGGAATGACAAAGGAAGTGAAAAGGGCAAGGGCAGCCAAAAGGCTGATGACCCTCTTGAATTCATGTGAAGAATCCATGGATTCTTCTTCTTCTTCTTTTGGTTCTTGAGCCAATGGACAGGTGCTCAAAATGCTTGTGAAAACTCACTTCCTATCATTTTCCCTTTATAGTGGGAAACTGATTAAGACTAAGAAAGGGTATGTTGATGTTGCTTGGGAGCAGCATCCCAAAGTTGACTGAAATGAATGGATTAGGACATCACAAGTGTAATAACTTTCGTACGTACTCATTTGAGTATCATAACTTTTTTTTTTATTACAAGAGTTCTACGACATCTAAAAAAACGTTCACATTGATTGCTATAACTTTTAATCGATCACTTTGAGTTGCATAACTTTTTAGAGCCGCTCACTAAAGTGTCAGTAATTCAACGAGGCATGGCACATGTGGTGAACATTTTTGAAAAAGTTAAGATACTTAGCGATCGATTGAAGAGTCATGTAGACTCGAGTGATTAAAAGAATATTATGGCGCCAAGGGAGCATCGTACACAATTTATGACATTTATATGATAGAAAAAAAAAAATTTATGGTACTCAAGTAAATGTCGATGCAAAAGTCATAACGATGTCATTTTTTTCTTTGCCCCCTTTTAAGATGTTAGAATTTTTTCTTCTTGGACTTGGTTGGTGACTTTTCGGACTCGCAATGTCCCCAGGAACTTGGTCCCAACCATTTCGTACGAAATCCGAAGAATTTGATAGAGGTAGTCGTTCAGGAGAGTGATGTAAAGTCAAGGTCTTTCGTAGTGCGAGTTATCAGTCAACTTTCCACACGATCAGACCCTACTTTGGGCCCACACAATTTGCAATTCTAAGCGCAAAAGCAAAGTCTTCTCACTCGGCATTCATGAAGACAAATCTTGCCGTGTTTGACCCGTTCTTGCTGAAATGATAGCGGATGATCCAGCGGAAAATGACACTCAGGGTCTCTGATAGGCTGAGTGACAATTATAAAAAAAGCCACGAACCTATCGTACATATGTCAATTCAATCATAAACTTTTCAATTTGACCAATTCGATCTTAAATTATTTGATGATTTACCAATATAATTCTTCATGACAATTTTAACTGGAAATTGCTTACGTAAATGACAGCCGTCCCATGTAAGACGTCCAATTGACGTGGACTGTTTTTGCATTTTTTTTTCACATTTTCTACTTCTTTAAAAAATGGAAAAAATGGAAAAAGAAAAACGCTTCAAATTTTTTTAAAAATTTGCAAAAAACTGTCCACGTCACCACGGGCCATGATGGCCATCGTCTACGCTAGTGACTTTTCAGTCAACATTGGCCGAAATGATTACGTTTCGGAATGTTTAGAATTAAATTAGTCAAATTGAAAAATTTTATGATTGAAATGATATTCGTACAATAGGTTTAGGTTTTTTTTTTTTTTTGGTGAATATCTTGATAAGCTACTGACTGTGTTCAAGTAAAGGTCGCACAATTACCAGTTTTACTAGGAATAACATGAGATAATCTAAGAAACTAAAAGGGTAGAGAGAACCATAATCAACAATTAGAACACAATAAAATGGCCCAGAATATTCGAGATGATAGTGAATTAACAAGCAAATTTATTTCTTCGAGATCACAAGATATTATGCTAAGGCCACAACCAATGATGATGTCACAAAATTTTGTTCCTGTTTTTGTTGTTGCAAAGTAAAAATCTTGCGTTGGGTGTGTCCTAAGAATTTTAATTGGTCTTTTTTTTTTCTTTCCTCAAGATGCAAAATACTTGTTAAATTGAGATACCTATCATGAACCGAAATCTAGAAATCATGAATCGGGAATCAAATTGAAATTCGATTGAATAGTAAGAGTCGGTCAAGTGCCCAAAATTGATATTTTGTGTCGGGGAAATTTTATGAGCGGTGCAAATAATACTATATGAAAAAGACTGTTAATTTCGCACATGATGGTTCTATTATATGCATAGACAATTTCCCATTGTTTATTCATAGAAGAGGATTACATTCGAACATGAATGATGAATATTTACACGTCATTTCAGTTCTAATTGCATTGTAAAGTGTAAAATTTACTTTAATTATTTTGTAACTATCACAAACAAACAAAAAAACGATTGAAGTTACATAACTCGATGGATAAACAAACCAAAAATCGAATCGCTGGGATCGGTAGGTGCATGTTGAATTGTAGTTCGCTAGTAAATAGATAGATTCGATTGCAAGTTAGGAGAT
Source organism: Rhodamnia rubescens (assembly GCA_021437795.1). Taxonomy (NCBI): domain Eukaryota; kingdom Viridiplantae; phylum Streptophyta; class Magnoliopsida; order Myrtales; family Myrtaceae; genus Rhodamnia; species Rhodamnia rubescens. Next base: position 2,968,659 of record JAILYA010000013.1, read on the forward strand.
TTGCGGTTCACTAAAAGATACGCGCTTTGATCTCGCATCGAACCGTCTCAATGGATTCCTCGAACTTGTTTTCCTGTGATTCTCCTATTTGACAATGGAAATGCATTGGCAAGCATTAACTAGTGGACCACAATGAAAATGTTGACAATTCCCACCGGGGTGTTCTTTGTTGACTTTGCACATTTCCTGTTGCTTTTCTTCCAAGATAAGCAGTACAATCGAGATGAATTGACACTATTTGAGAAGGTCAGGTGAAACTAACTCATTGTGTCGCCAAGCCTTGATTCGAATAGCAGTCACTTCATTTTTTTTCTTCGCCTATACTATTTTTCCACAAAGTTTTCTGAAACTTTGGTTTTGCGATGTTGGGTTATACTAGAGAGGCATCGAGGGCGGGGTCAAACATTAAAATTCACAAAACTCTGAGCTCTCAGAGACTAATTCCATTGTTTTACAGATGAAGTTCATGAGGGGAAGTTGTTCTGACAAGTTTTGCGCAGGGCAATGTAAGTTCCCTGCTCTGAACAGCACAAAAGACGGTTGATGGTGAGCTAAAACACAAATGAGTTTGACTTGTATGCGAAAACAGAGCGGCATGATTTAATTCCCTCAAGATTTTGGAGGGCAGGATATCGTTTGCCTTCACACTCTGGAAGCATAGGGTGTTAGCAGAACAGAAGATGCATTCTTTCAGAAACACTAGAGTATCTCCTCCAGAGATGAAACGGTGAACACTGATTTTCTTAATTTAAGCACTTTTAAGTTCGAAGCTCTGACGAAGACAAAGTCTGGATTTCTCTATTTTAGAGCAATCAAAAGCTACTGAACTTCTATTGAAGACCCATGCCATGGCAACATGCGCCTAGCACTCCGAATAGGAACCGATTGATTGCCCAATCTGTCATGTTACGCAGTGGTAGTAAGTTGCAGGAAACCCAAAATTACGGTGGATGGCCGCGAGTAGAAACAATTAGTTTCTGACAGAATGCACTATGAAAAGATCCATGACCGAAACTTTTCTGCATGTAAGATGATTTGCGTCTACATAAATCCGAAATAAAAGTATAGAAGGACCAACAAAGGACAGGAGTCTAGAAACTTCATACAAGTAACTTTCACTCCGAAAATACGAGTCTTATATGGGCTAAACACACAACTTTATCAGACGACATCTTCTGTAAATGGGTCCAGTCAAAGTATTTTAAGACTTAATTAATTAGTCTAGACTACTATGATTGTCATTAAAGATCCTAGACCTTCTTGCATGTGGTTGACAAAGCGCCGACATTTATCAGACGACATCTTCTGTAAATGGGTCCAGTGAACGGCTTGAAGATGTTGCATCTCTCTCAAGATCAATGGCTGTCTCTGAATTTCGAAGGCCATGGAAAGTGGTTGAACAAGCTGATAGTTCCCGAGAAATTTTTTCCATCGACGGCCTGAGTTGGGGATTGGCAGATAAGCAACGGACTGCAAGGCTGAAGATGGTCAGAAGTTCATCCTCAAAGCCTGGCATTGGCGTTGGCAGGCGTGAATCCAATAGATTCCTCAAAACAACTGAGATCTCCATGTCAAGCAGAGCTAGGAGAGATGAAATGCTATCCCCCGGATGTCTTCCCTTGATCACCTCGATGGCCACTACTCCAAAGCTATACACATCGCATTTCTCCGTCACCTTCATTGTGTAAGCAAGCTCTGCACAAAGAGGAAGATATATGAATTATCATGAAGACATTGCTTTAGCTCAGCCTTAAATTAAGAGTCGATTTTAGAAATTAACCTGGAGCTACATAACCATATGTGCCAACGACAGCACTCCAATTTGATGTATCCAGCTTCAGAAGCTTAGCCGTGCCGAAGTCAGAAACATGCGCCTCATACTCAGAATCAAGCAGAATGTTGTTACTTGAAATATCTCGATGAACGATTGGAGGGTTGCAATCATGGTGCATATAAGATAGAGCATAAGCCACGCCTTTTATGATATTCACCCTCTTGTTCCAGTCCAACTCTTTGGCTTCTTCTTCATTGCTCAAGATTGCAGACAAGCTTCCTCTGTCGAAGTACTCGTACACCAAGAATGAGTGTTGTGGATGAGAACAAAAGCCCACAAGTTTCACAATATTGCGGTGTCGAATTTCCGTCAATGCCCTGACCTCATTCAAAAATTCCTTTTGATCTGTTTGCCCACTATCAGCCATTTGATGGAGCTTCTTTACAGCGACTACATCACCTGACCTCAATTTGGCTTTGAAGACACTTCCATAGCCTCCCCTTCCAATGCAGAAAATCTCGTCAAAAGCCCCGGTGGCTTCTATGATGTCTTTATATAGGATCTTTCCTTCGTAGTTGGATAGAGGAAAGACTCCAGTTGTCTTGGGTGCTAGTTCCACCGTTGGATGGAACTTCTTTCTACGGAAAATGCAGAATACTCCAAAGGAAATGAACAGAAGAAGTGCTCCTAGCAGAGGAAACACAATAAGAAACACTCTGTCTACCGCAGGAGAGTTTTCCCTATCCACCACCGCTTGATTACAGGGCTCAAGTCCTTCAACATTTCCACACAATCCATTGTTGCCTTGTAACTCTTCTTTTGTTGCATTTTGGAATGCCGTTGTGTTGGGGATTGGGCCCTCAAACTCGTTGTAGGATATGTCAACCTCCGCCAAACCTGGCAGAGCCTCAAAAGTCTTGTATATAAGACCAGATAGGTTATTGTGCGAAAGGTCCAGTTTCACTAGGCTCTGCAGCTTGCTGAATTCAGGTGGGATCTTACCGCTTAACGAGTTATAACTCAAGTCTAGCTCGGATAAATGAATTAACATCCCTAATTGCCCTGGAATATCTTGGCTCAAATGGTTGTTGCTCAAATCCAAGAGGACCAAGTTTGAAGAAAGCCCTATAGTCTGCGGAATAGACATGCTTAATTTATTCCTAGACAAATCCAATTTTTGAAGACAAGGTAGCAATGCAATATTGGGACTTATTTGACCAGAAAGTTGGTTCCTGCTTAGATTCAAATTCACCAAAGAAGTCAATTTTCCAAATTCTTTCGGAACCTCGCCGACTAAACCATTGAAAGAAAGATCAATTGCATGCAGTTGAGTCGCGTTTCCAATCTCAGAAGGCAAGCTACCGGTGATGTTATTTCCAGCAATTCTTAGATCAGTTAAACGCATGCAACTTCCCCAGTTTGTTGAGATTTCTCCATAGAACTCGTTGAAACTCATGTCGATAAAGTTCAAGTTGGGTAAGACATCAAAGGTCTCGGATATGTTTCCAGTGAGCTGGTTTCCCTCAAGGCGTACTCTGACTAAGCTTGTGCAATTTCTTAAGCTTCTAGGGATGGAACCAATCAACTTGTTGCCACTCACTGTGAGGTTTTGGAGCAACCCACCTCGGCACAAGTTCTCCGGTAAGGAGCCGATTAACTGGTTGGCATCCAATTCCAGCATCGTCAAGTTCATCAGAGCTCCTAAGGATCCAGGAATTGAGCCAGAAAGCTGATTCTCGCGGAGGAACAAATATTCTAGGTTGGTCAAGTTACCCAAAGAAGAAGGAATGGGCCCAGTGAGCTGATTTGTACTCAACTCTAAGTTAACAATAGCGCGGAGATTTCCTATCTCGTCAGGAATGTGACCGGAAAGCTGGTTAGCATAGAGAAAAAGAAGGGTAAGCTCCGTCAAATTGCCTAACGTCGGCGGAATTGAACCGATAAGATTATTCTCGTAAAGGCTCAACCAGTTAAGGAGGTTCAAATTCCCTAGCTCCAGAGGGATAGAACCAGTAAGCTCATTAGCAAATAGGTTCAGCTGTGTCAATTTGGTTAAGTTCCCCAAAGTGGAAGGAATCGGTCCTGTCAGGATGTTGTCGTTCATGTGGAGCTCTTCCAGATTTGACATATTTCCCATTTCAGGGGGAATAGAACCAGAAAGGGAGTTGTTGTAGACATACAGTATAGCTAATTTGCTCAAATTACCCAATGAGGAAGGGATAGATCCATGCAACTGATTGCAATACAGAGCTAGCTCACTGAGCAAATGCAACTGCCCAATTTCTTGGGGAATTGAGCCATTTAAATCATTGGAAACCAGGTGTAGGACCTCCAGTTTAGTTAGACGGCCAATCTCTGGCGGTATTTGGCCCGAGAACCGATTGACAGAGAGGTCGAGATAGGTGAGATTGCTCAGGAGACCGATTTGAGGCGGAATGTGGCCAAAGAGACTATTTATGCCCAGGTCCATGAACATGAGATTTGACAAAGATGAGAATGGGAATTCATCAAGCGTACCTTCGACATTGGCGCTGGTGAGGTTAATCCTGATCACGCTCCCAGCCCGACAGGAGATGCCATACCAAGTGCACGGACTAGTGGTAAACTTGGAACCAGTGGCATTATGAGGAGAGGGAGTCCAGGAAGAGAGGGAAGAAACCGAATGGTTGCCAAGACTGGACTTCCACTTGAGGAGGGCTTGTGCTTCTGTAGGGGAAGCATGAACAGGAAGTGGAATGCCAAAGGAAGTGAAAAGGGCAAGGGCAGCCAAAAGGCTGATGACCCTCCTGAATTCATGTGAAGAATCCATGGACTCTTCTTCTTCTTCTTTTGGTTCTTGAGGCAATGGATAATGCTCAAAATGCTTGTGAAAACTCACTTCCTATCGTATTCCCTTTATAGTGGGAAACTGATTAAAACCAAGAAAGGGTATGTTGATGTTGCTTGGGAGCAGCATCCCAAAGTTGACTGAAACGAATGGATTAGGACATCGCAAGTGTAATAACTTTCGTACATACTCACTTGAGTATCATAACTATTTTTTTACTACTTGAGCGCTACGGCATCCGAAAAACGTTTACATTGATTGTTGTAACTTTTAATCGATCACTTTGAGTTGCATAACTTTTTAGAGCCGCTCACTAAAGTGTTAGTAATTCAGCGAGACATGGCACATGTGGTGAACATTTTTGAAAAAGTTAAGATATTTAAGCGATCGATTGAAAAGTCATGTAGACTCGAGTGATTAAAAAAATATTATGGCGCCAAGGGAGCATTGTACACAATTTATGATACTTATATGATAAAAAAAAATTATGACACTCAAGTAAATGTCGTGCCAAAAGTTATAACGATGTCTTTTTTTTTTTCTTTCCGCCCTTTTATGACGTTAGAATTTTTTCTTCTTGGGCTTGGTTGGTGACTTTTCGGACTCGCAATGTCCCCAGGAACTTGGTCCCAACCATTTTGTACGAAATCCGAAGAATTTGATAGAGGCAGTCGTTCAGGAGAGTGACGTATAAAGTCAAGGTCTTTCGTGGTGCGAGTTATCAGTCAACTTTCCACACGATCAGACCCTAATTTGGGCCACACAATTTGCAATCCTAAGCGCAAAAGCGAAGTCTTCTCACTCGGCATTCATGAAGCCTAATCTTGCCGTGTTTGACCCATTCTTGCAGAAATGATAGCGGATGATCCAGAGGAAAATGACACTCAGGGTACAGTAAAAAAGAAAAAATTCATAGCTCCGATAGGTTGAGTGACAATTACCAAAAAAGTCACAAACTTATTGTACATATGTCAATTCATTTCTAAACTTTTTAATTTGATCAATTCGATCTTAAATTATTTGATGATATGCTAATGTAGTTCTTCATGACAATTTTAACTGGAAATTGCCGACGTAAATGACAGCCATCCTATATGACATGGCCAATTGACGTGGACTGTTTTTGAATTTTTTCACATTTTCTGCCTCTTTACAAAAATGAAAAAAAAAGGAAAAAAGAAAAAGGTTCAGAAATTTTTAAAAATTTGCAAAAACTGTCCACGTCACCATGGGCCATGATGTCCAACGTCTACGCTAGTGACTTTTGAGTCAAAATTGGCCGGAATGATTACGTTTCGGAATGTTTAGAATTAAATTAGTCAAATTGAAAAATTTTAGGGTTGAAATGATATTTGTACAATAGGTTTAGGTTTTTTTTGTTTGGTGAATATCTTGATAAGCTACTGACCGTGTTCAAGTAAAGGTTGCACAATCACCAGTTTGACTAGGAATAACATGAGATAAACTAAGAAACTAAAAGGGCAGAGAGAACCATAATCAACAATTATAACACAATAAAATGTCGCGGAATATTCGAGATGATAGTGAATTAACATGCAAATTTTATTGCTTCGAGATCACAAGATATTATCCTAAGGCCACAACCAATGATGATGTCACAAAATTTTGTTCCTTTTTTTGTTGTTGCAAAGTAAAATCTTGCGTTGGGTGTGTCCTCAGAATTTTAATTGGTCTTTTTTTTTCCTTTCCTCAAGATGCAAAATACTTGTTAAATTGAGATACCTATCGTGAACTGAAATCTAGAAATCATGAATCGGGAATCAAATTGAAATTCGATTGAATAGTAAGAGTCGGTCAAGTGCCCAAAATTGATAGTTTGTGTCAGGGACATTTTATGAGCTGTGCAAATACTACTATATGAAAAAGACTTGGTTAATTTCGCACATGATGGTTCTATTATATGCATAGACAATTTCCCATTGTTTATTCATAGAAGAGGATTAAATTCGAACATGAATGATGAATATTTACACGTGGTTTCAGTTCCAATTGCATTGTAAAGTGTAAAATTTACTTTAATTATTTTTTAACTATCACAAAAAAATTATAGAAGTTACATAACTCGATGGATAACCAAACGAAAAATAGAACCGCTGGGATTGGTAGATGCGTGTTGAATCGTAGTTCGCTAGTAAATAGATAGATTCGAATGCAAGTTAGGAGATTTGCGGTTCACTAAAAGATACGCGCTTTGATCTCGCATCGAACCGTATCAAAGGATTCCTCGAACTTGTTTTCCTGTGATTCTCCTATTTGACAATGGAAATGCATTGGCAAGCCTTAACTAGTGGACCACAATGAAAATGTTGACAATTCCCACCGGGGTGTTCTTTGTTGACTTTGCACATTTCCTGTTGCTTTTCTTCCAAGATAAGCAGTACAATCGAGATGAATTGACACTATTTGAGAAGGTCGAGTGACACTAACTCATTGTGTCGCTAAGCCTTGATTCGAATAGCAGTCACTTCATTTTTTTCTTCGCCTATACTATTTTTCCACAAAGTTTTCTGAAACTTTGGTTTTGCGATGTTGGGTTATACTAGAGAGGCATCGAGGGCGGGGTCAAACATTAAAATTCACAAAACTCTGAGCTCTCAGAGACTAATTCCATTGTTTTACAGATGAAGTTCATGAGGGGAAGTTGTTCTGACAAGTTTTGCACAGGGCAATGTAAGTTCCCTGCTCTGAACAACAGAAAAGATGGTTGATGGTTAGCTCAAACACAAATGAGTTTGACTTGTATGCGAAAACAGAGCGGCATGATTTAATTCCCTCAAGATTTTGGAGGGCAGGATATCGTTTGCCTTCACACTCTGGAAGCATAGGGTGTTAGCAGAACAGAAGATGCATTCTTTCAGAAACACTAGAGTATCTCCTCCTGAGATGAAACGGTGAACAGTGATTTTCTTAATTTAAGCACTTTTAAGTTCGAAGCTCTAACGAAGACAAAGTCTGGATTTCTCTATTTTAGAGCAATCAAAAGCTACTGAACTTCTATTGAAGACCCATGCCATGGCAACATGCGCCTAGCACTCCGAATAGGAACCGATTGATTGCCCAATCTGTCATGTTACGCAGTGGTAGTAAGTTGCAGGAAACCCAAAATTACGGTGGATGGCCGTGAGTAGAAACAATTAGTTTCTGACAGAATGCACTATGAAAAGATCCATGGCCGAAACTTTTCTGCATGTAAGACGATTTTGCGTCTACATAAATCTGAAATAAAAGTATAGAAGGACCAACAAAGGACAGGAGTCTAGAAACTTCATACAAGTAACTTTCACTCCGAAAATACGAGTCTTATATGGGCTAAACACACAATTTTTGCTAACAGTCAAAGTATTTTTAGACTTAATTAATTAGTCTAGACTACTATGATTGTCATTAAAGATCCTAGACCTTCTTGCATGTGGTTGATAGAGCGCCAACATTTATCAGACGACATCTTCTGTAAATGGGTCCTGTGAACGGCTTGAAGATGTTGCATCTCTCCCAAGATCAGTGGCTGTCACTGAATTTCGAAGGCCATGGAAAGTGGTTGAACAAGCTGATAGTTCCCGAGAAATTGTTTCCATCGACGGCCTGAGTTGGGGATTGGCAGATAAGCAACGGACTGCAAGGCTGAAGATGGTCAGAAGTTCATCCTCAATGCCTGGCATGGGCGTTGGCAGGCGTGAATCCAATAGATTCCTCAAAACAACTGAGATCTCCATGTCAAGCGGAGCTAGGAGAGATGAAATGCTATCCCCCGGATGTCTTCCCTTGATCACCTCGATGGCCACTACTCCAAAGCTATACACATCGCATTTCTCCGTCACCTTCATTGTGTAAGCAAGCTCTGCACAAAGAGGAAGATATATGAATTATCATGAAGACATTGCTTTAGCTCAGCCTTAAATTAAGAGTCGATTTTAGAAATTAACCTGGAGCTACATAACCATATGTGCCCACGACAGCACTCCAATTTGATGTATCCAGCTTCAGAAGCTTAGCCGTGCCGAAGTCAGAAACATGCGCCTCATACTCAGAATCAAGCAGAATGTTGTTACTTGAAATATCTCGATGAACGATTGGAGGGTTACAATCATGGTGCATATAAGATAGAGCATAAGCCACGCCTTTTACGATATTCACCCTCTTGTTCCAGTCCAACCCTTCAGCTTGTTCTTCATTCCTCAAGATTGTAGACAAGCTTCCTCTGTCCAAGTACTCATACACCAAGAATGAGTGCCGTGGATGAGAACAAAAGCCCTTAAGTTTCACAATATTGCGGTGTCGAATTTCCGTTAATGCCCCAATCTCATTCAAAAATTCCTTTTGATCTGTTTGCCCGTTGTCAGCCGTTTGATGGAGCTTCTTTACAGCTACTGTATCACCTGATCTTAATTTGGCTTTGAAGACACTTCCATAACCTCCCCTTCCAATACAGTAAATCTCATCAAAACACCCCGTGGCTTCAATGATGTCTTCGTATAAGATCTTTCCATCGTGCTTTGATAGGGAAAACACTTCAGTCGTCTTAGGTGCTTGTTCCACTATTGGATGGAACTTTTTCTGCGGAAAATGCAGAATATTCCAAGGAAAATAGACAGTAGAACTGCTCCTAGCAGAGGAAAGACAATAACAAACACTCTGTGTTCCACCGAAGAATTTTTCCTATCGACCACCGCTGGATTACAGGGCTCAAGCCCTTAAACATTTCCACACAATCCACTGTTGCCTTGTAACGCTTCCTTTGCTGCATCTTGGAATGCCGTGGTGTTGGGGATTGGACCCTCAAACTCGTTGCGGGAGATGTCAACCTTCTCCAAACCTGGCATAGCCTCGAAAGTCTTGTATATGAGGCCAGAAAGATTATTGTGCGAAAGGTCCAGTTTCACTAGGCTTTGCAGCTTGCTGAATTCAGCTGGGATCTCACCGCTTAACAAGTTATAACTCAAGTCTAGCTCGGACAAATGAGCTAGCATCCCTATTTGCCCCGGAATATGTTGGCTCAACTGGTTGTTGCTCAAATTCAACAGGAACAAGTTTGAAGAAAGCTCAATACTCTGTGGGATAGACATGCTTAATCTATTTCTGGACAAATCCAATGTTAGGAGGCCAGATAGCGATACAATCTCGGGACTTATACTGCCAGAAAGTTGGTTCCCTCTTAAATTCAAATTCAACAAAGAAGCCAATTTTCCAAATTCTTTTGGAACATCGCCGACCAAACCATTGAAAGAAAGATCAATGGCACGCAGTTGAGTCGCGTTTCCAATCTCAGGAGGCAAGCTACCAGTGATGTTATTTCCAGCAATTCTTAGCCGACTTAAACGCATGCAACTTCCCCAGTTTGTTGAGATTTCTCCATAGAACTTGTTAAAACTCAGGTCAAGAAAGTCCAAGTCGGGGTAGACACCAAAGGCCTCGGATATGTTTCCAGTGAGCTGGTTTTCCTCAAGGTGTACTCTGACTAAGCTTGTGCAATTTCTTAAGCTTCTAGGGATAGAACCAGTTAACTTGTTGCCACTCACTGTGAGGTTTTGGAGCAACCCACCTCGGCACAATTTCTCTGGTAAGGAGCCGATTAACTGGTTGGCATCCAATTCCAGCATCGTCAAGTTCATCAGATCCCCTAAGGATCCAGGAATTGAACCAGAAAGCTGATTCTCGCGGAGGAACAAATATGCTAGGTTTGTCAAGTGACCCAAAGAAGAAGGAATTGGGCCAGTGAAGTGATTTCTACTCAGCTCCAAGTCTTGCATAGCACGGAGATTTCCTATCTCATCAGGAATGTGACCAGAAAGCTGGTTACCGAAGAGATAAAGAAGGGTAAGCTCCGTCAAATTGCCAAATGTCCGTGGAATGGAACCGGTAAGATTATTATGATAAAGGCTCAACGAGCTAAGAAGGTTCAAATTCCCTAGTTCTGGGGGGATGGAACCGGTAAGGTTATTGGCAAATAGGTGCAGCTCTCTCAATTTGGTTAAGTTCCCCAAAGTGGAAGGAATTGGTCCGGTCAGGTTGTTGGTGTCCATGTGGAGCACTTCCAAATTTGTCATATCTCCCATTTCAGGAGGAATAGAACCAGAAAGGCAGTTGTCGTAGACATACAACGTAGATAATTTGCTCAAATTACCCAATGAGGGAGGTATGGATCCCTTCAACTGATTGGAATACAGCGCGACCTCACTAAGCAAATGCAACTGCCCGATTTCTAGGGGAATTGAGCCATTTAACTCATTGGAAACCAGGTGTAGGACCTCCAGTTTCATTAAACGGCCGATCTCTGGTGGTATTTCGCCGGAGAACCAGTTGAGAGAGAGGTCGAGATAGGTGAGATTACTGAGGAGACCGACTTGAGGCGGAATGCGGCCGAATAGATTATTTACGCTCAGGTCCATGAACATTAGATGAGACAAAGATGAGAATGGGAATTCATCAAGCGTACCTTCGACATTGGCGCTGGTGAGATTAACCCGGATCACTCTCCCAGCGCGATTGCAGGAGATGCCATGCCAAGCGCATGGACTCGCCGCCGAACCGGAACCGGTGGCATTGCGTGGAGAGGGAGTCCAGGAAGAGAGGGAAGAAACCGAATGGTTCCTAAGACTGGACTTCCAATGGAGGAGGGCTTGTGCTTCTGCAGGGGAAGCATGAGCAGGAAGTGGAATGACAAAGGTGGTGAAGAGGGCAAGGGCAGCCACAAGGCTCATCATGACCCTCTTGAGTTCTGGTGAAGAATCCATAGATTCTTCTTCTTCTCTCTCTTTTGCTTCTGGTAAGTTGGTTTTCTTTGTTGCTGAGGCAATGAGCGATGCTTTAAAAAGGTTGTGAAAACTTCCCTTCCCATCATTTTCCACCATAATGGGAAATGCAACAACGACAACTGACTAATCAAGACTTAGAAAAGCCATCTGAGAGCTGACTCGACGAATTGTTGGTCCCTTGAAGACTTCGGAGTTCTTGTCGTCTTCGTTGGTGACATTTCTGACTCGGTCATTCCTCTTTCGGAATTGAGTCCCACCCCTCGTGTGAAATCCAATCCAGAGACTTTGACGTACAAGTCTTCGAGAATAGCGATGTGAATGAACACTCAACTTTCCACACGATAAGACCCTAATTTGCAATTCAAAGCGCAAAAGGGTAGTCTTCTCACTCGGCCTTCATGAAGCCAAATGTCGACGCGGTCCACCCCATTTTTGCACAAATGACCTAGCCAAATGGCCCCGAGAGTTTGATCACGAAGTTGTATTACAATAATTGAATATGAATCGATATGAGTTAAATTGATCAATTTGCATCGCATCCATTTTTAAACCATTCAAACTTGACCCAATCCTTAGTCGGACGCTAGATAAATTTATGGATCCTAAAAAGGGTAGAGAGAACCATAATCGATCATTATATTATAATAAATATCAATTGGTGTAGTCTAAATTTTCTTTAAAAAAATCATCATATGTCATGCTACCTGCTAGCTAACGTGGTCCATGGTAAATCCTCGAGTTCAGATATGAGGAGACCCTCGTAAAGTATCGAGAGAAAAGAAAGTAGCGCACGGTCGTGGAGTCTGGGCAATTCATAAAATCAACAGCCCCATATCTTTTGACGAGATTGCTAATGCCGTGACTTTTCATCACCTCGCATGTTAGAATCCCGCCACTAATGCATCGGCTGAATTGAGTCCCATCCCACGTATGAAGTCCAATCCAGAGACACCGACAGAGAAGTCTTTGAGGAAAGTTGACGTAAAGTCAAGGTTTTTATGTTATGTGTGCGAACACTAAACTTTCCACGTGATTTGTTGCGCGAAATAAGCGATCAAATAATAAAATAAATAAATAAATATAAATTAGGCATTAGATGTATGTATTTCGATCGTAAAGACTACGTCCACGGGAAAAACAACAATATATTTTACTTATAGAACAAGCGATCCAACGGAGATTACAACCAGACTCGAGTACTCAAACAACGCAGTGTTTCCCAATCTTAATTATATCAAATAATCCACAAATGTTTGGCTCCGGAATTCCTCACGAAATAATCTCTCAATCTCACAAATAAATGAAACAAATCTTAAACTCACAAGATTTAATCGGCATTGACACTTGAATATCTGATATAATTTCATGAGTACACCGGCCGTGGATCTCACGCCATGAACATCTGCTCGCAAGGGAAACCTCGACTTCAGCGGCAAAACAGGACATGTGGATTCACTGGGTCGACAACGGAATGTCTTCTTGCGGCGAGAGAGCAACCCATACGTACGCAAATCTAAGGCAATATTGTGATAGCCCTTCTGGAAGAAGACCCCCACACACGGAAAGGAAAGTTTCAAAGCCTGGTCAACTTTCCTTTTTTATTAGTTTTTTAGTTGAGCACATGGAAGCTAATTGGTCAGTCCTTTCCGTTTTCTTTTTCCTTCGTTCCAGTTTTCACAACCAAGAAAGCACGTACTCCACTTTCACATGGCTGATAAATTTATTTAATGGGTTCAAACTTGAGACATATTATAATAATCTCCATCTTGACTCGACGTTTAAGCTAAGTCATGATCGCTTCATTAGAATCCGAACCACTACTCTCCCAACAGCCATAGTGGGCTAAACCGCCACATATGTCTTCAAAGTCCAAGCCGCGCTTATACTTCATTATAACCGACGACCTCATCAAAACACCAATTGTATTTGCACTTTTAACTACTCCACAAGTACTTTTCGAGACAAGCTTCTCTACCATAGATAAAACAAAACCATCATTGCGTCCATATCGTCGGGAGATCGAATACGTCCCTTGTTAATATTAGCGCATTCAAAGAACCGTTGACTCTATAAACTCCACCTTGCTACAAGCATTATCTCGTGTCAACTATTTCACTAGTACCCGCTACCCATGAGTTTCTTGTTGCAATTCCACCTCAAGCTAAATGCCGTTCGGATTTGTATGAACACCGCTATAATCACTCATATCCAAAAGTATTAAAAACTCATCAAATGTAACTTTTTTCCCGATAACAAGTGAATTTAATTCGGGCACAACAATTGATAACCTCGCTCACTTTGTGCATAACCTAGAAGCATGCACTTTCTTGCCCTTCCATTAAGCTTACCATCACTAACTTGAACAAAGCATATTCGACCAAATATTCTAAGAATAGAATAATCAGCAACGTTATATGGCCACAACTTCTTAGAAAGTCCGATATCCAATCGCAATCAATGGAGATCTATTCACTAGGTAGCTTGTCGTACTAAAGGTGCGCATGAAAACATTCTCTCCGAGAAATCAACTTCTCTCGAAGTCATTTCTACTTCTTCTCAAAGTAGAATTTGATATTTCTAATTCGCTCCATTGACTTCGTCGAAAATTGTTTAGTACATAAAATTTCTACTTTTGAAATATTATTAGCAAAATTTTTAGAGGGGCGCGGTGGTGGTGTGGCCGCGGCGATGTCGTGGCGGCGGTTGGTGGCGTATGGGCGGTGGTGGGGTGGGCGGCGGGCGGGGGGGGCGGGGCGGGTGGGTGGCGGCGGTAACTGGTCGGGGGGGTGTGGTCCGAGTGATTCGGGTGGGAAGTAAAATTTTTACTTCTCAAAATTGGCTGAAATCCCGGTAAAATCTTGCCATAAGTAAAATCCTACCATAGTATTTTTACAAGATTTCTACTGATTGATTTTATCAAACACATTTTCGGATCGCGAATAAATTTGTTACCATGCGCCTGCGCTCCAGAATTCCATAGCTATACTAGACTGGCATTTTTGGGTCATCTCTAGATGTTCCGCTCTATTTTGCACATGTTTTTTGCATTATTGTTTCACATGCTTTTATATAAAATTGTTTAACAAATCCGAGCAAAACTCCATGCTACTATCGGTCCTCAAATGCTTGATCGATTTGCCAATTTCCTTTCCAATCAAAGCTCAAAATTGTCTCGATCCTAACAATAGCATTAAATTTCTACCCAAGCACGAACACTCGGTCTTACTCGAGTAGTCATCAACAATCGTAAGCATAAATTTGGCACTTTTTCTCAAAGGAAACCGCGACAACCTCTCGCAATTTTCGTGGGTTCTCTAACATTCACACTAAGCTGCACTTTCCACCATTGAACTAAATCACAGCGCATGCATGCATTTAGTTCGTTAGCAATACAATTGCACAATAAATTTCTTTCACTTAGACCTTTCGAAGCTTCTCTCATTAATGTGCCTCAAATGGCATATGCCACAATTCAAACTCTCGAACGGATGCATAATGTCTTTGTGTTGAATTTTGTTATTGTCTCATCTTGAAGCTCATATAGGCTATTGTGCTTTATTTCTCTCATTATTACCAAGGCACGTCGAACAAACTTCAAAATTCTACATCGAAGAGTACCGACAACCAACCGAATTTAGGGCACTCAAGGAAATCAAATTTTTCTTCAACTCTCGAATATGCCTCACTCTAGTGATTGTCCTCACAATACTACCATTCATTATGATTCTAACATCGCCAACACCTATAACATTGTATTTGTCATTGTTTCTCAACCGCACTTTACCACTATCCGTATACCGATAAGTAGTAAATCGTTCCTATTTGATGTAGCATGATAAGAACAACCATAATCCACAATCCATCTACCAAATGACGAATCATCAAGTGACTGACAAGATAAAATTAGCATTATCCGAATTGAGGTAAACTACAACTGCAACATCATCTGCAGATTCAATTCTAGCTTTCTTACCCTTCTCATTCTTCAGCATAAAGCAATACTTTCTAAAATGCTCCCTCTTGCCACGGTTCCAACATATAGCACCACAAGTTCTAGATCGACTACGTCTACTCATGTTTATACTAATTCTACTAACATGAGAACTAGCTTTTCTTCTATTTTTACCTACTAAAGTACTTGGATACGTATTCCCCGGATTCTCTTCTACGGATGTCCTCACTAATAATTAAATCTCGAATCCCATCAAAAGTTAAAATTGTTGATCTAGAGAAATTATTAACATCAGTACATACCTCATTTTCAAAATCAATATCAACTTAACTCAATTGACTAACGATCATTTTGAATTCATTGATATGATTAATAATCGACACACCTTCACCCATCTTCAAATTAAACAAATGTCGCTTCAAACGGACCTTGTTGATTGCAGAGGGCTTCTCATACATATCGAGATGGCTTTCATCAAACCCGTAGTGGTCTTCTCTTTGACGATATTAAGCACGATATGATGAGCCAACGTCGACTAAATAACATCCATCGTTTGCTTATCCAACAATTCCCCGTCAGCATGCTTCATTGTCTCTAGCTACTCCCTAGGTAGGGGCAAGTGCAATTTTCATCTCGATATAAATAGTCCTCAATCCGATCTTCTAGAGATCAAAACCATTCCCATTACATCCGTCGATTTTTACTTTAACTTCTTCTTCGTCGCCATCGATTCACTTCAACTCAAGCAAGCTTAGCTCGATATCGATTGTTGCGTGGAACAAGCGATCGAACAATAAAATAGACGAACGAGAAAATAAATCGCACACTGGACGTACGGTCGTAGAGATCTACGTCCACGGGAAGAGTAGCAATGAATTACATTGTAGAACAAGTGATCCAACGGAGATTACAAATCAAACTCAAGTCACTCAAACACTCTCGGTGTTTTCCAGTCCCAATTACATTAAATAACCCACAAATGTTTAGCCTCGTAATTTCTCACGAAATAATCTCTCGGTCTTGCAAAAGAATGAAACAAATCTTAAACTCACAAGATTTAAACCGCTTCCACATTTGAATATTTGATATTCTTTCGTGAGTACACCGGCCGTGGATCTCACGCCATGAACATCCACTCGCAAGTGAAACCTCGACTTCAGTGGCAAAACAGGACATGTAGATTTACTGTATTCGACAACGGCGTGTTTTCTTGCGGCAAGAGAGCAACCCCATACGTACGCATATCTAACGGAACATTAATATAACCTTTTTTGAAGAAAACTCCCACTCCAAAAGGAAAGTGTTAAAGTATGGTCAACTTTTCCTTTTTTATTATTTCTTTAGTTGAGTACATGGAAGCTAATTTATCGGTCCTTTCCGTTTTCTTTTTCCTTCATTCCAGTTTTCACGGCCGAGAAAGCATGCACTCTACTTCTCACATGGCTGATAAATTTATTCAATGGGTTCAAACTCGAGACATATTTATAACAAGATCAATTCGTAATTCGTACCACATACTTTGCAATTCTAAGAAAATTCATGGTTTTGCTGATAAATTAAATAGTAGGTAGCATTGCGTTGCTTTGACAAATTAAGTGTGTTGAATTGTTAATTAACAGTCTAGCATGCTTTTTGAAAGCATCGGTTCCTTTCTCCTTTCATTCTTGATTGCTTTGAGCACATGCTAGTGCTACTGGCGTGATTTGGGTTTATTTCCTCCCCTTTTTGGACTGTTATTGTGCTTGGTCAACGGTCCTAGTGGATTCCCTTTGGTAAAGCCTGAAGGCTATGCTTTCTTCACTGCATTCCTGGACAACATCATGAGTTATATCAGTTGCCGATTAACAGTTGGGTATCTCTGGCTCGCTTATGCACTGGAAGTTCGCAGGCCTCCGTTTCGAACACTTACTAATTGCCGATCCTTCAAGGCCCAACAAGCTAGGGGTGTTTAAATCGAACCGAACCGAAAATTTCATGCACTTCGATTCAGTTAGGTTCAAGTAATTGAAAAATAATCATTTTTTTTTCAGTTACGGTTATTTCGGTTTGATGATGTTAACCAAAATGCACTAAAAAATCTTCAAAGTAACCATTCTTTTTGTTATTTTTCTTAATGATTGAGATCGTTCGATTTTCTCGAAAAACCAAACTGAATGAAACCGATACCTTTTGCCAAGTGCGGTATATAACTATTTCAAATCTCCATATCAGCTCTCTTTATCGAAGTTGATTCTTTTACTGTTTCAAAAGTTGATTTTTTATCATAGAAATTTGTTTGGTAACGGTTGAAAATTTCTACTTCGGCACATTATTAACAAAAGATCTTCTATGAAAAATTATTATTGGTGACCAAAAAATATCTACTTCATTATTAAAAATTTTCAATTTCTTTAAAAAATAATTTTTATTATTAAAAATATTATTTACTTTTTAAAAATAAAAAAATATTGTTTATTTTTTTATTCAGAGCAGCCGGAGACGGCCACTCAGCGGCGGCTACGGCTGGCGATGGTCGGTGATTGGTGACGGGAGGTGATGGTCATGGGCAGCGATGGACAGTGGGAGGTGGCGAAGGTTGGCAGAGGCGGACATGATCGATAAGAAGGTGAGAGCGTAGTGAAAAAGGATGAGGCAAGAAGTGCTTCTTGAGTTAAGAAGTAATTTTCTTTTAACTTCTTAAATTGGGGAAAAACAATTTGAGAAGGGAAATTTCACTTTAAAAGTAGAAAATTCTTTTAAAAATAAAATTTTTTACTAAACGGATTTGCTTTTGAAGTTATATTACCAAACGCATTTCTGCTTTAGAACTTCCGGAGTAGAAATTTATTTTCGAAAGCATTACCATGCCCCCCCTTAACAAATCCACCGACATGAAAAGGAGAAATTCGGTTTTTTGGACTTGGGGGCCCTATAATGTTGCAGTAAGATTTTTTTGAATCTAAACGTCGAAGACGCTTCGAGGCTTGGACCTTTAGTACTCCTGTTCACTATTGCCGACCAGCATGAAAAGTGCAAGTCTGGAAGTCAACGATCTAATCCCGGCCTGCAACTTCAACGTGAATGTGTAGTGGAACAATGACAATTATGGAAAATCCTTAAAGGACATATTTGAATGGCACAATCAATCATATAATCCCGTGCTAAATGGGCTTTGACAGCTCTTCATCTTTCTTGCTTTGCCATGGAGTGATAAGAATGGCGTACACTAAACAAGAAGGGGACATATGGGGTGTTAATGATGCGAAGCGAGCTTTTTCAAAGATCTCTTTCATGCTCATCTATTCAAGGCACCCGATTCAGAAATCACACTTGAAAGAAGAAGATGACGACATAATAAAAACGACCGTCCATATACCAAATTACATTTCAATCTGACAAAAAAACATTTCCTAGACCTACATTAAACATAATTCAAAGGGATCAATTCCCAACAATTTCATCGGCCTCCATGAAATTTGATAGCCTTTTGCTTTGGCTTCTTCATCAATTTGGCTCTTCTCTCCATGCTTCTCACTTTTCCCACAAGCCATTTGGGTCTTCCAGTTTCCCATGAAATGTATGCTATGGAGATTCCAATCACAATTCCAGATTCATAACCTATCCCTATTGCTTTCTTATCAAACCCGCTACCGTGCTCTCTTGTGCTATCCTCTCGAAAGAACGATTGTGGTGTTGGAGGCGGTTGTGCATCACCGAGGCATGTGTTTTGTAATGGAGTTCCACATAAGCCCGGATTTCCATGAAATGAATCGGCTGTGAATGTGCTCAGTTGCTTGTCTTGAGGTATACGGCTTGTGAGTTGGTTCTCGTGAGAGGTCCAAACACCCAAGGAATGACAAATCTCCCGGTTCTCTAGGAACCTTCCCACTAAGCATGTTTGAAGATATATCTAGCCATTCAAGGTTAGTCAATTTCCCAAGGGTCGAAGGAATGAAACCCATTAGGTGGTTGTGGGAAAGATTGAGCCCAATGAGAGAGTGTAGATTTCCAATAACGCTCGGGATGTTCCCTTGAAAAGAGTTGAGCGATAAATCAATAGTTATCAAGATGTTCAAGATCCTCACTAGCCGAATCTCCTGTCCTTTTATGATCACTTTCATGGAATCCTCATAGCTTGAGTCCTCCCCAATGTACAATGATTTGTCTTGTGGCTCTTGCCCAATTTGTCCATTCATCATCCCCTGAAGTTTCGCTATCAAATTGGCTGGTAAAGGACCGGAGACGTTATTGTTCGAGAGGTCCATAATATGCGACGTGGGAAAGAGATGAGCTACCTTTGGAGGATCTAAAAGACCCCTAAAATTATTGGACCTCAAAATAAGAACTTTTAACTTAGGCGGTGTTCCCAGCCATGTCGGGAACTTATCTTCCATAAACTGAAATCCAGAACTTCCAACTTTTTAAAATTGACAAGGGATTGGGGCAGTGTGCCTTTGAATTGATTTTGACTCAAGTCAAGAGTTGTCAAGCTACTTTGCAATGAAAATGTTCAAGGGATTGTGTGACGCCCGGAAATTTGTAGTCCCGTTAAGAGATTGAGTTCAATAAAAATAGTTATTATTGAATTCGAGTTGGTATAAAATTTCGGATCGTAAGGACCTAAGTGACGAATTTTGAACGATTCCGGAAATGTCGTTCGATTTCGATTGGGTCTCGAAGTCGTGATCACTGCGACTTAGGATTTCTAATCCTCGCACCTAGACTTTTCCGGACCGAACCTAGCCCGTGAAAATCCAATTTCATTCCAAATCGATTGAGCTAAAAATCCGATCAGTCCCGAATTATAAAATTACCGTTTCGCCCTTGGATATTATGCATAAAGGACGAAGAAAATTAATTTTGAAGAGACCCGTGGGCCCCACTTGCCATTAATTCTCCCAACCACTAGTCAACCTCAGTCAAAGTCTCTCTCTCTCTCTCTTTCTCTCTCTCTCTCGTTGGCAGCCCCTCCCCAGCTCTTGCGCCCACCCCCTTGAACCGAGCCACTATCCTCCTCATTTCTTCTTCATTTTGCGCCACCACACCTCCGACCACCATCACAGGCCTCCTCCGTTCGTCTATCACCACTCAGCTGCCGCTCCGACCGCCGCGAAGCCGCCGGACAGTCGCCCGAAGTCCCCTCAGCGCGCCTGCTCTGTTTCGGGTTCAGTGGGCTGTGCAAGCTGCTGTAGCCGTTGCCGCCGCTCCCAGCCACCGTCAGCCACCACTCCATTCCCCTACCGACCCTCAGCCACCGTCTCGACCGTCGCACGCCGCCACAGGGCCGCCGGATAGCCCCTAGGAACCCCTGCACCTCGTCTGCCCTGTTTTGTGCCCTGTTTTCTGTCGCCTCTGTTCGCGACGGTTCCAGCCGCTTTCTGCCGGTCGCCGACCACCTCCAGCAACCGTCAACAACCCCTTGACGTCCCCCAAGGTCACCCGAAGTCGATCGCCACCTGTGGAGCTCGGATTGAGCCCGGAATCGCCTCCCCTGTTCTGCCTCCGAGTCCCCTGTTTCACGCCCGGTTCTGTTCTCTGCTGTTCGGCCGCCTCCGGCCGTCCGCCGGCGCCGTCACCGCCACCTGCAGCAACCCTAGACACCACCCAACCTTAGCCGAACCATCCCTCAGCCTTGGACAGCTCGAGCCACCACGAAACAGCCCCGACACCCTCTGTCCTGCCCTGTTTTTCATTGTCCCGCCACTGTTCACCGCCGGCAGCCGCTACTCCGTCCAACTCCGGCCACCAGCCGCCACCCTCGAACCTCGTGTCTCTGTCCCGGAGTGTTACCACCTCCTCGGACCGCCTTGGGCCAAGTTTGGAAGCCCGGAGCTTAAGTTGGATCGTGGGTCGCCAATAATTGTCGCAGCCGGGCCGAGTTCGTGTCACCATCGCTCGAGTTGAGACCGCTCGAGCTAGTTAAAATTGTGAGTTAGCCCCTAACTCCTGGCTAGGAAGCTAATTGCGTTCGGAATTAGAATTATTTAGCTAATTAGGGTGTTTAGGTAGAATAATTACGGTCGGGCTAGATAGAAACGTAGTTTAGGCTAAATGACCGTAATTAGTTAAGCTAGTCAATTAGCTAGGTTGTTTGTAGCTAATTGATTGAATTGATTGATTGTGGTGATTGATCACGAGCGAGCGATAGGTCGAGACGAGCGTGCGATTGATTGTCAATTGGAATTGAACTTGGGATTAAAAATCGACTGGAATCAATTGATTAATCGATTTGTGAATTATTGAGTGTGAACGTCGAGTTGGCTGTCGATTGTCATGGGGGTCTCGATTAGAGGTTAATCGCCCCAAATTGTCTCGATTGAATAGATTGAGTACTCGTTGATCGATTGGATGCTCAATTGGGGGTTAATCACCCTGAATGGTTTTCAAAGTCTAGTTGACATTATTACACATTCATATGACCGCTTTGTGAACTCAACCGCATATTTTAGCATGAAAATGGCCGAGGGTGAGTCTTTGGGCATTATTGCGTGAGCATTGCGGTACATAAAGATAAAAATTGATTGATTACCAAATGAGTTGAGTGGTCATATGATGGAATGGGGATGGAATTCCCGACAAGTTTGTACCAAGTCCGCACGTGCCGATTGCACGAAACCGCACGACTTGTCGGATGCACGAAAATCCATGCCCCGTGCCGGCCGCACGGATTTAAGGGATTGTCGGATGCCGGTCGCAGCTTGTGACGGACCGACGCTCCTTATTGGAATGCCTATTTGCTATGTCGCGCTAGTCGCGCTAGATACATAGCTTTCGGTCGCCATCGCCGAGAGGATATGGGACGATGTCCGGTCCCGCCGGATGACATTGCCCGGCCGTAGTGTGGGACCACACCAATCGTGTGAGTTAGTGTCACGCCCGGTCGCGTGGGTCACCGGTTAATAAGTGGACTACGTGTGGTGTCATGTGCATGCAAGTACGGCGATGCTTTGCCAATGAATTGAATTGATTTGATTGTTGAGTCGTCTGCATCGCATTATGCCCGGGTGAAGATCGGTAAGCTTGCATGTGGTTGAATTATCTCGCTTCGTGATATTATGGTTGTTCTGTTAGGATCTGCGAGCGAATCAACGCCCTAACCGGGCTTAGGCGTTGGCTCATTGAGATTAATTTCTAACCCCGTCGTTGTTAAACATTTTCGGGCCTTACCCGTGGAGAACTGGAAGTGGATGTGGACCTTATGGGATAAGTTGGGGAGTTGTGTAAATTTTGACATGATATCTCGGAGGGTCGTAGAAAGTAGCCCGAAGAATGGGCTTGTGGATGTTTCACATCCTTGGGTTAATAAAGATAATTAAATACAAGGGGATGTTTCTTGATCCGTTGTGATTTAGTTGGTGTAACTATTTGTTTAACTATTCCCTGTTGTTTGATTTGATTTTTGGGGAGTGCACGTTCCGCATGC
Source organism: Rhodamnia rubescens (assembly GCA_021437795.1). Taxonomy (NCBI): domain Eukaryota; kingdom Viridiplantae; phylum Streptophyta; class Magnoliopsida; order Myrtales; family Myrtaceae; genus Rhodamnia; species Rhodamnia rubescens. The sequence goes on from JAILYA010000013.1 coordinate 2,991,387, forward strand.
ATAATTGAAAATTAAAAATTAAAGGGGTCAATGACGTGCCTGGGACGTTATTCTTTTTGACCTGAGGCGTAATAGGTAGGGATGTTGCGAGCCCGAGAGTCGGGCGTAACATCCCCGCCCAAGGTGGTATCGAGCAAGGTCACCTGATCCATCCGGTCATTGGCTTGGAGTGATAAGGAGAGTTGGGATTTGGGATAGTTAGCAAGATTGAAAATTCTCGTGCATGTGGTTGCAACTTAAGTTTTAAAAGGTGTATGCCCGAGTTCTCGTTAGTGTTTTGGGGTGAACGGGGCCCCGTAAGGTCCTGTTGGTTGAGTAGTTTGCTAAACCGGTTGGGTTGAGTCCGGAACCACTCGAGATCGGTCTTTAGGACTTCGACGTTGCTAAAGGATACGGTAGTGTCCGTTGTATGATGTTATGAGTGCAAGTTGATTGTATGTGGTCCAGTGGAGAGGATAGATTCGATTGTCTTGGGAAATTTGATTTGATGTGACGACTAGTATGGATTGTCCGAGAACTACGATGGAGGTTGTCACAAGGCGAGGTGGTTTAAACCATTAAGTGGGATTAGTTTTGAGTTTGATGATAATCGAGGAGGAACCTCGACTTTGTTGGCTTTGTCGCTTGAGGCGACTCGTCCGCCGAGTAGTGGTCGTCGAGGTTACTTAGCGTTTGTAGTTAATGCATCGGTTGAAAAACGTAGGATGGAAGACATTTGTTGTGTGTATCGATTGTTGGAGGTCTTTGCTCAAGAGTCGCCAAAGTACGCCAACAAAGGAAACAGAGTTTATGGTGGAATTGGCCCCTGGGGCGGGGCCGATCTTTAAGGCGCTTTATAAGGCGGTGTTATCGGCGCTTGAGGGCTCAAATGCGGATGTAGGAAGTGTAGATAAAGGATTTATCCGCTCAAGTGCGCCACCGTAAGGGGCACCCGTGTGTTCGCAAAAAAAAAATATGTTGATCCTCCATCTTCATCTTCCACAGATCGAACCGCGTCCCATCGAATTTCTCGATCTCAATCCGTGACCCTCCCGACATCTCCGATAAACCCCGATCTCTCGAACCCGGCTCGATACCAATTGAAGGTGTTTATCGAAAACGAATCGACGATCACACAGAGAATCAAGAAGAATTGAAAGACGCACGAGATTACCTAGGTTCACCCCAAGATTAGGGCTACGTCATGTAAAGAGATTTCACTAGATTTACGTCGGTTCAGCCAATTCTTGCATAATACAATGATAAAACCGAGTAAAATATATATGCCCCAAAACGGGCTAAAAACCTAAAACCTCTTAATTCCAACCATACGGGCCAGCTTAAATATATGCCCCAGTGGAACCCCCGTCGGGAGGCGCGCCCCGAACCCCGCCGCCGACCGAGCAGTGGGATACTCGTGTCGGGGCGCCGCCCTCGAATCCCCGTATCCCGCGCGCAGGGGTCACATGTCGTTGGGTAACACTTCGGTTTCCCTAAGCTCACGTGGGCGTACCCGGTGTGAGAAACAAGGGTCCCCGAAGTATTCGCCAACTCCAACATTGGTAAGCCGTAAGAGAGGGGGTAACGTCCCGCGAGCGGCAATGGTCAAAGGTAATAGCCGATGGCAACGGTATTGTGATGAACATAGGAGATCGATTGTCATGTGTGTAGGTTCAATCTTTTGGTGTTGTGGTGTGATAAGCTCCCGAGTGTTGATGTGCTCACCTGGTATGTTGAGCTTTGATTTGGGTTTTTGAGTGTTCTCGATTGGTACCGAGGGAGGCGACGGGAAGAAGACAATGGGAGAGAGAAAAATAAATTAATTAGCAAATGGAAATGAAGGAAAGAAAATAATAGAAATAGGTTCAATTAGCCTCAATGATCTTTGGGTTTGATTAGCTAATGGATTTGGGCTTAGCCTGGTTTGATGAATGTAAGTCAATTTTGGTCTCCTTAGGCTCTAGACTTAGCTCCGCTCGTGCTTCAGCGCTAATTCATGTGAAACTCGGGGTTCTTGGTTCCACCTTCGTATTGAACGTCGTTTTTCTATTACATCATTCAAATACAAGAGAAAAAAAAGTATCTATAGCGATAGCTATACATGAGTATAAGTCCAAACTCGCAATAAAATATCGACTCAAATTATAAAAGTCATCCGGCATCTAGGGTGAGCGGGATCTTGTGTTTTTCTATCGATAGAGAGTATGAATTACATCCTAACAAATAAAAAGATCATGTATATTTTTTGTTTGACTTTTCATTGAATGTACTTCTATATGTTTTATGATAGTCTACTTTCTTGTGATCATGCACTCACACATGGACATAGTTTTTTTTTTTTTTTTGGGTAAAGACATAGTTTAGTGGCATAAAGTCATAAAATGGATAAAGATCGTGTGAATCACTTACGCAACTATTCAATCTAGTTAGGATATTGAAAGGGTACTTGGTTAGAAAATTAGTGTTTATCTAGTTCCCGATCTCACATCTCTAGTTGCTTAAAAGTGAGGCATCTCTCATGCTTCACTTGGCTCCCAATCGGGCTTCACAAGCTAGTGGCGACTATTTGTTAGGTTGGATTTCATATATAAATCTATTTGAATTGTTATTTCCTAATGCCACGCAAGGTAAAGGATTGGGATAACTTACGTCGATTGAGGGCCGTCGATTTCAACTCGACATTACCTCTAAACTCATCTTCCTCGTCTTCGCCCCTACGGGAGGATCGCAATAGGTACATCCATGTCACATTTACCTTAAAGTAATTCTTGTGTCGCAAAAAGTTTCAAACTTATATACACGTGTCACATGGACCCCAAACTAATTTTCACACTACAAAAATTATCAAACTAGTAAACTAATGCCATATTTACCCAAAATTATTTTGTGTCACAAAAAATCTCAAATCACTAAAAGTCATATTATCTTATAACACAAAATTATTTAGGTTATTGTGGCACGAGTGTACAAGTCCAGGATTTTTTGTGAATCGGAAATTAGTTAGAGGTAAATGTGGCAAGATTGTAAATGTTTGAGATTTTTTTATGATACCAAAAACAAGTTTTGTGACGCCCTGAAAATTACACCTTTTGTACAGAGACCGAATTCAATAAAAATGATTATTATTGAATTTTCATTGGTATAAAATTTCGGATGGTAAGGACGTAAGGGACGAATTTTGGACGATTTTCGAAATGTCGTTCGGTTTATATTAGGTTTCAAAAATCGTAGTCATTGCGATTTAGGATTTTTAATCCTCACACCCAAGCCTAGACCAGGACCGAGCCTAGCCCGTGAAAGACCAAAATATTCTCGATCGGTTCGGCCAAAAAATTCGTTCAGCCCGATTTATCAAATTACCAATTTGCCCTCCAATAATACAAGTAGAGGACAAATTTGTTTGAAATGTGACTTGATGGGTGGGGCCCACAAGTCATTCCCCCATCCGCCAGTCAAGTCCAAGTCAGCCTCTCTCTCTCTCTCCTCCCTTCCTCTCTCGCTCCCGTTGCTCTCTCTCTCCTTCATGACCTCTCTCTACTTCACACCTACTCGACTCCTCCTCCCTCCGGCCTTTGTTGGCGCACGACACCACCACCACCTTGCCGCCAGCCGGACATTGCCACCTCGCCGTCGCCGATCGCCAGTGAGCCGCCCGAAGCCCCCTCATCCGTCCGCCTGTTTCGGCCTCGGTGAGCATTTTGGGCTGCACCCGACCTTGCGGCCACATCCGACCACCACAAGCCTCCACGTTGTCATCCTTCGAGACCACTAGGCTCCATTAGTTCGCCGTGCATTGCCCTAGGCCGCCGCGAACAGCCTTGGAACAGACCCAACGCCACCCGCCTTGTTGCTGGTCCCCCGAACACAGCAGCTGCTATGGCGCCCCTCCGCCGGTCGCCGACCACCCCAGCCGTCTCCTTCGACCCCTCGTCATCCCCCACAGTCGTCGGAAGCCGATCGACACCTGTGGACCTTGATTTGATCCTCGGCCGGACCTCCCATGTTTGCCCCCCATCCCCTTTTTTCTCGCACTAGTCTTGCCCAACAGCCGTCCGCCGCAGCCCCCGGCGCCACCCGCAACTACCCCGAAAACCCCCGACCTTGGCCGACCATTTCCCCAGCCTCGGACCCCCCGGCATCCTTGAATCGGCTCCGGCACAGCCTAAATCCCCCTGTTTTCGCCGCTGCCTTATTCTCGACACCACTGTTCGGTTGCCAACCGCCACTGTTCCGTCTATCGACGACCACCAGCCTCCACCTCGAGTCTCGTGCCACTGTCCCGAGGCGTCGCCACGTCCCACGGACCATCCTTGACGAGTTGAGAGCCCGAAGCCTCGAGTTGACGGCGGGTCGCCAATCGTCGTCGTCGAGCCGACCCGAGTTCGTCATCATTGCCGAGACCGCCCAAGCTAGTTTAAATTGTGATTTAGCCCCTAACTCTCGGTTAGAACGCTAATTGCGTTTGGATTTAGCTTAATTAGTTAATTAGGGTGTTTACGGAGTTTAATTACGATCGGATTAGTTAGAAACGTGGTTTATGTTAAATGACCGTAATTAGTTAAGTTAGTCGATTAGCTAGGTTGTTTGTGGCTAATTGTGGACTAGAATTGATTGATGGTGATTGGTTGATCATGAGCGAGCGATAGGTTAGAGACGAGCACACGATTGATTGTCGATTGAATTTGAATTTGTTGTAAAAATCGGATGACCTCGATTAATTATTCGTCTCTCGAATTGTCGATTTGAATGCCGAATTTGACTGTTGATTGTTGTGGGTGCTTGATTGGAGGTTACTTGCCTCGAATTGTTTGAGTTGTCGATCGATTGAACTGTGCATTCATATGATCACGTATGAAATCAAAATGCATGTTTTAGCACGAAAACGGCCTTGGGCCATGTATTTGAATATACGAGTATGAGCATTCGACCTAATTCAAAGAAATGAATTGGTTGGATATCGAAGTGCTTGAGTGGTCACATAATGGGTAATTTCGACAATCATTGTCTTATGGTTGGTCGGTCTTGGCAATTATTGTCTTCTAATTGCTTTGGATGCACGTCGATCATTATCTTCCGGTCGTTCGTTTGCCGGTCGTAGCTTGTGAAGGGCTGAAGCTTTTAAGGATACCTGGTAGCTCCGTGTCGTGTCGACAATCATTATCTTCACGGTTGGTCGAGCGAGGTCACATGGATTATCGAAGTCGTCGCCGAAAGTAAGGGACGATGTCCTGGTCTGCCAAGTAGACACTACCAATCATAGTGTTGGGGGCCACACCGGTCGCATGCGCCCGACCACGCCCGGTCGCGTGGGTCCCCAATTAATAAATAGACTACGTGTGGTGTCCTGTGTATGCAAGTGATATGATGCTTTGCCAATGGATTGGTTTGGTTGGTTTAAGCTGTTAAGTCGCGTTTGCATTGCATTATGTGTGGCTCTTAGAAGGTAAGCTTGCATGTAATTGAGATATCTCGCTCCGTGATGTTGTGGTTATTTGTTAGGACGTCTAAGCAAATTAACTCCCTAGCCGGGCTTAGGCGTTGACTCATTGGGATTTATTTCTCACCTGTCGTGGTTAACATTTTCGGGTTCTAAGTAATGGAGCTAATAGTTCTTTGAGAAGCCGATGAGGACGAGGGTGACGTAACCTTATTGGGAGTTGATGCGAAGTTGACCCTACCCCACCCCGAAGTATGGGGCTGATTAGCCTGTTGTCTCGGTTGGCCTATGGCGTGTCCGTAGATGAAATTGTGTTTTTAAATTGATGCGTTTCCTACTTGACTATCGATATCTTGTATTATTGTCTGGGAATATTGTACGTTTCCGCATGCGTAGTTATAAATCGAGGGTCGATAGTGCGCATGGGACGCTATCTTTTGTGACCTGTGGCGAGTTTGGTAGGGATATCGCGGGCCGGAGATTGGGGCGTGACAAGTTTAGGTAAATATGACACAAGTATATCAATTTGAGATTCTAGTAATATTAACGGCAAAATTTAAAATAAGTTACTTACTAATTGATTATGAACTTGAAGTTACCGGTTATATTTTTTTTTTCTGAACAGTATTTGAAAATTACCAGCTACTCCAAAAATCCACAAACATTAAAACATTTCAGTTTTGTGGCCTTGGGGATCCTAGAATTTTGCAATAAGATTACTTTGAATCGAAACTTCGTAGATTCTTTGACGTTTGAACTTTTAGTACTCCTGATCATGATTACATTGCAGACAAGCATTATACGGCCAAGACTGCAAGTCAGCGATATAATACCGACCGGCAACTTCAACAGAAATGTGGAGTGGGACAATGACAAATTTAGAAACATTAAGGCAACTTTCATAGGCACATTCGATAAAGTAATCCCGGGTTAAATGGGCTTCGACAGCTCTTCATCTTTCTTTCTTTCCCATGGAGAAATACGATTGGTGTACACTAATCAAGAAAAGGACATATAGAGTGTTAATGATGCAAAGGGAGTGTTTTGAAAGAACTCTTTCAAGTTCATCTATTCAATCGATCCGATTAAGAAATTACACTTAAATAAGCAGATGACAACATAATTAAAATGAGCAACCATATGCGAAATTGCATTTCAATCCGACATGAATTGTATTTCAAAGGTCTACATTGCACATAGCTCAAAGGGACCACCTCCCAACAATTTCAATGGCCTCCATGAAATTTGATGGCCTTCTGCTTTTGCTTCTTCATCAATTTGGCTCTTCTCTCCATCCTTATCACTTTTCTCACAAGCCATCTGGGTCTTCCACTTTCATATGAAATGTACGCTATGGAGATTCCAATCACCATTCCGGATGCATAACCTATCCCGATTGCTTTATCAAACTCGCTACCATGCTCTCTTGTACTATCTTCTTGGAAGAATGAATGTGGTGGTCGAGGAGGTTGAGCATCACTAGGGCATCTGTTTTGTAGTGGAGTTCCACATAAGCCCAGATTTCCATGAAATGAGTCTATTGTGAATGTGCTCAGTTGCTTGTCTTGAGGTATACGACCCGTGAGTTGGTTTTGTGAGAGGTCCAAACATCCAAGAAATGACAAATCTCCCAATTCTCTAGGAACCCTCCCACTAAGCTTGTTTGAAGAGAGATCTAGCCATTCAAGGTTAGTCAAATTTCCAAGGACCGAAGGAATGGAACCCATGAGATGGTTGTGGGAAAGGTTGAGCCCTATGAGAGAACGAAGATTTCCAATAACACTAGGGATGTTCCCTTGAAAAGAGTTGAGTGATAAGTCGATGGTTGTGAAAATGGTCAAGATCCTCTCTAGCCGAATCTCCTTTCCTTTCATGGTCACAATCACAGAAGTATCATAGAAACCACTTTCAAAATCCTGCCTCATGTACAATGATTTGTCTTGCAGCTCTTGCCCATTGTGTCCATTCATCATCCCTTGAAGTTTCGCAATCAAATTGGCTGGTAAAGGACCCGAGAAGTTGTTGTTCGACAAGTCCAAAATGTGCAACTTGGGAAAGAGATGAGCTACCCATGGAGAATCTAAATAACCCTTAAAATTGTTGGACCTCAAAATAAGAACTTTTAGCTCAGGCAGGGTTCCCAGCCATGCCGGGAACTTATCATCTATCTTATTGTTGCCGAAATCCAGAACTTCCAAGTTTTCACAGTTGACAAGTGATTGGGGCAATGTGCCTTCGAATTGATTTTGACTCAAGTCAAGAGTTTTCAAGCTACTTCGCAGCGAAAATGTTTGAGGGATAGTGCCCGAAAGGCTATTCATTCGCAAGTTCAAAACCGACAAACCAATGCTCAAGTTTGATAAGCACTCAGGCAGGCTACCGGCTAAGCTATTATTAGACAAGACGAGGACTAAGAGGTTGGTGGCATTGCATATCGATGAAGAGATCTTCCCCGCTATTTTATTATTCGCGATCGCATAGTATTCTGTGAAGGGTGATGGGAGTGGAAGTGGACCTTCAAATTTGTTGTTGGACAAACTAATTATTGACAATGAGGTCTTTGAGAAACCTTCTACTGGCCACCGTCCCGACAGTTGATTGTCGTCGAGGAATAAGTAGAGTAGGTCAGTGAAATTACCAAAAGAAAAAGGAACCGGACCGGTGAACTGGTTTTCATCGAGGCGTAGCCTGACTAAGCTTGTGCAGTTTCTCATGCTTCTGGAGATAGGACCAGTTACATTGTTGGCACTCACCGTGAGGTATTGGAGCGACCCACCTTGGCACAAGTTCTCTGGTAAGGAGCCCGTTAACCGGTTACTATCCAATTCCAGCACCTTCAAGTTCGTTAGATCCCCTAAGGATCCAGGAATTGAACCAGAAAGCTGATTATCCCAGAGCAACAGTTGTACTACATTGGTCAAGTTACCCAGAGAAGAAGGGATTGGGCCAGTGAGCTGATTGTAACTTAGCCATAAGCTCTGCATTGGGAGGAGATTTCCTATCTCATCAGGAATGTGACCCGAAAGGTGGTTACGAAAGAGATCGAGTGCGGTAAGCTCCGTCAAATTGCCTATTGTCGGTGGGATTGCACCGGTAAGCTCATTAGCAAACAGAATCAGCTCTGTCAATCTATATAAGTTCCCCAAAGTGGAAGGAATTAATCCTGTCAGGTTGTTGGTGTCCAAGTGCAGCATTTCC